>CM014095.1:7665817-8265817 GCA_004119915.2 Collichthys lucidus | reverse complement strand
GCCTCTATCATTCACTTTGAACCACCAACATCTAGGTCTAGTGAGGCTGTTAGTGAGGTCTAGCATTTGATATTATAAAAAGTAGTGACGTATATTTCTTTGTCTAACCCTTCTCTTCCCAGAGGAAAATGCTGCTGCTGATGGAGAATGAGGAAGAGCAGGGAAGACATAAGATCATAGACAGTCTGAAGACAGCACTAAGGACACAGCCCATGAGGTACAATTCCAGTTCGAAACACACATTATTCTGGTTAAATAGATTTCCCAAAGCTGGGGACGAACACTCCTAACCTGCCATTATGATCTGTTTTTACCAGGTTTGTGATACGATTCATTGAGCTGGATGGCCTGTCTTGTATCCTCAATTTCCTCAAGTCAATGGACTACGAGACCACGGAGTCTCAGGTCCACACCTCACTGATTGGCTGCATCAAAGCTCTGATGAACAACTCTCAGGGCAGAGCTCATGTCCTGGGTCACTGTGAGAGCATTAACATCATCGCACAAAGTCTCACCACTGAAAACATCAAAACCAAGGTACACACAAACAGCACGTGGATACTTATTCTAAAACCACGAAACAGATTTGGTGGTTGGACATTGGGGTTAGTACTGGTTTCAAATTAGGAAGCATCCTGCATCGATGGATCACTGGACAGGCAGGGCTTCAAGGGCCAGAACCATGTTTGAAGTGACTGTTTCTTACTGGGAAGTCAATTTAAAGAATTAAAAAAAGGGGGAAGTCCATCACAAAGAGACACATAATGACCACAGAGAGATTGTGCCACCCCAGCCTACTTGAGAACATCCATTTACACTAATGCATATTATATACCAAAAAAAAACAACCCTTGTAATAACATAGACCGATACTAGTAGTCAAATACTCTACAGAGGTATGTTACACAGCTTGCAGTGTTGATTTTTAGTATTGAACCGTATTTTTCACCTCTGATATGATACAGAAAAACAGCGCAGAATTGCGGTAGCAAGCGGTATGTCTCATTGTGTGGAAAAGCCTGGGGTCATTCTTTTGTGCAAGGCAACAACAGACTTGACTTACTGAACATTTCTTTCCTATTTTTAAAAACAAATACACAACAGATATTGATGTACTGAATTACTTATTTATTTAATAACTGTGCACCAGTACAACAATCTAAAAAAAAACCCCAATAGCTTTACAAGCTTGATAGACATTCAAGACATTTACACAGTCAGTTCTGTTTTGTTTACTTAGTTCAATGAACTTAACCCTTGAGCCATCTTAGGACCATTCGTGACTTTTTGCTTTTTTTATTTTTTAAGAAATGTGGCTGTGTTAAATAAAGATTGCTAAAATTTGGTCAAAGATATTCATTTTTAATTTTTTTTAGAATAGAAATCTCAGTACTTTATTAAGCCTAAAATGGCTTAGCAACAGCAATGCAGCCTAAATAGTTCCTAGTGGCAAAACGTGCCCCATCAAAAAACACTTTTATGCTGACTTTAATCCATTCCTTTATGTTAAGATTTTATTTTGGACCACTGGCTTTCAATTTGTAGTTTTTATATTTGTCCACCACGTGGCGCCATTTTACCCATTCAAAACGTGCAGCAAAGTTTAACACTTTTTACTATTTTTTGCGAAAGAAGTATATTTCAGGCTGAAGTAGTTCTATTATTTTATAGCAGTTTTTAGGAAGAAGTTATTTATTTATTTTAAGGAACACAAATGGATGTTTATTTAAAAATATGACACTGCAAAAAAAATAACATCAACATCAACATCACATAGCATCAAAATCAATGTTGCTGCCAATCATTGACCCATATTAGGGCCTAATAACAAAAGTTAGCCATTAGTCATTGAAATGTATTTTATAGAAATTATTTTACTTTTTTTGTTTTTTTAAATAAAAACCAGCAGAGTTATGTAAACATACTGGCATTTAAAGGGTTAGAAACCAAAAAATATAATTAATATTTGATATTTTGATATATGTATATTTCAGGTTGAAGTAGTTCTAAAAGACTGACGTGTTTAAAGTGGAAAAAAATATTAATATATATTATTTTTATAGAAGTTTTTAGGAAGGAGCCACGTTTTGTCTTAGGAACTATTCAGGACACGGGAAGACCCTCCAAGGGTTAATTAAGTTGGTTGTGTTATAACTTCAAGTTTTACCACCGCCCCTTGGTATATTTACTGTGCAGGTATTGCAAGTAGCCATCGTGTTTGTTGGCTGAGGTAGTGTGAAAAAGTTCCAGATAAATTATCTTTTCGCTCACTCCATTTTGAAAACAATGTAGAAAAGATAAAATAGATCGGCTGATTTGGATCGACCCGACCCATTGTCATCGATACCCGATCTAGAATTTTTTCAATATCGGGACCAATACCGATATCAAAATCAGTTAGAGATTAGAAGTCCATATCAAGGCCAGAATTGTAAACCTGGATGTCTTATCCAACATCTAACAACAACAGCAAAAGAAAAAAGTTCCAGTTGGTCCAAGATGACAGACTGTAGCTACAGAAATGATGAAGAATTACAGAAGTTTTGAAAGTTCCCTAAAAGGGGGAACAGAGTTTAGGCAACAGAGTTTAATATTTCTCAAGAAATAACCAGTTGGCTCTGAAGACAGAACCAAACTAAAGACAAAGTGGGAACCCCTTTTCATACACCAGCTCTTAGGAACAATGGTGTCAGTATTTTCTAATCACCATATCCACACATCCAGATGTCATTTCAGTTCATTGTGGCAGTATAACATAGTATAGTGTCACCCTTGATGTAGTTTTGTTTCTGCGGTATTTTCAACAGCCTAACTCTATTTGTCCTGTTCGTGCTGCTGTTGTTGTCTGGTTTTGTTTTGTAAAAAATGGAGGGCCACAAAGAATTTAAACTGTCATCACCTGAGTCTGAGAAGAGATGGCAACATTATAAAGCGGGGACACACCTATTAAAAAACTACATGGCGTATTAGAGAGGAGAAACATATTGGTGATATTCTCAAGTCTTAGTTTGGTTTTCATGACGCTGGGTTCTTGAGATCAAACCTGAACTACGTTACACTAAATTACCATGAATCATCATTTCTCCTTCTCACGTGTGACAGACCATTTTTCTTTCCCTCCTCAGGTTGCAGTGTTGGAGATCCTTGGTGCCGTGTGTTTAGTTCCAGGAGGACACAGGAAAGTACTAGAAGCCATGGTGCACTACCAGAAGTTTGCCTCGGAGAGAACTCGCTTCCAGGTCGGCTTTGTTTTGTTCATTGTGCTTACATACGTGTATGATCTCTGCATCTCAGCAGGAAAAACATTTAACATGAATATGAGCTTTCTGTTCAGATGAAAAGTTAAATATTTCTAATTTTAAACACTATCCACGGTTATCTATCCAAACCAACATGTTGTATCGTGGTATAACCTGCATACTTTGTGTTCTGTGTGCAGACTCTGATGACAGACTTGGACAGATCCACAGGTCGCTACAGAGATGAAGTGAATCTGAAGACTGCCATCATGTCCTTCATCAATGCTGTGCTCAGTAAAGGAGCAGGAGAGGTGAAGAACTTGATCTGTGTTTCTCTTAAAGGAAATTCTCTGTTAATATTTATGTTGTTAGATGATGATGAATTTAGATCCTTAGATCCATAAAAAGATAAATCGGTAGACAAAGGCACAGCACAGCAGCAATAAAACAATAAACAATAAAACAATAATAACTATTAAGTTCAATGGAGATGTGACTAAATGTAGCAATAATGACAATCATAATGATATATATATAATGTATTTGTTGTGGACGTCAAGGATGACCACAGCAGCAGGCTCGACCAATCGCTGAACTCAGTGTAGCCATGATCCATGAGAACCTTCAAGACAAGAAAGCAGAAAGATTCCAGAGAAGAAGCTAAGTTAGTAACATGCATTGATGGGGCATGAGGGTGTACAGATGTAGTCTTGATTTAACAGGTAGGCAATGCAAAGTGGCCAAGATGGGAGAGATGTGATCTCTGATCTTGGTTCCTGTCAGAACACATGCAGCAGCATTCTGATTTAGCTGCAAAGTCCTAAGAGACTTATTATAGCAGCCTGATAACAAAGAGTTACAATAGTCCAGCCTTGAAGTAACAAATGCATGGACTAGTTTTTCTGCATCCGCTTGAGACACGATGCGTCTGATTTTGGCGATCTTACATATGTGGAAGAATGCAGTCCTCCAAATTTGTTTTATTTGGACGTTAAAGACATATTCTGATCAAAAACAACTCCAAGATTCTTTACAGTGGGGCTGGAGGCCAGGGTGATTCTGTCTAAAGTAACTAAGTCTCTAGAAAGAGAGTTTCTGAGATGTTTGGATCCAATTACAAGAACTTCAGTTTTGTAATGAAAAATTATCCTTAAAAAAATGTGCTCTGCCTCAACCAACTCCAACAGTAACATTTTCAACACAGAGTATTTTTTACAAAGTGATCTGCAGCAGTGTGCCTCACTAATGTGATTTTTTTTATAGTTTTAATAGATTCAGTTTTATCTGCTGAAGGAATTGTTTCTTTGGTATTGTTAACAGATTGAGTGGGTTGATAAAGACAGTGTCCTTCAGTGATATATATATATATATATGATGGGTTACATCTTCGTTCCCCAGTAGTTTACATATTGATTGTAGTCTCAGCTATAGGTCAGCCAAACAGTTTGTTTATTTTATCCATTATTATCCATCTTGTTGGAGGGTTTGTTTGCTGTGATGGCTGTGATGGATTTATAGACCAGAAGCCATTGTACATTTAGATTCTGAGGGTGTAGCAGCTCTACCTGCTGAAAATGCTGAAAGGTTCTATGTCTATGACGTCCTGTTTGTCTTTGTGTCGTCTGCCTGAATATACTAACACTAATACTTTATGATCACATGTGTTTTTAGACCAATCTGGAGTTCCGGATCCATCTGCGTTATGAGTTTCTGATGTTGGGCATTCAGCCGGTTATTGACAAACTCCACTCCCATGACAATGAAACTCTGGACAGGTACATGAAGTACATTCTGAAGCACCAATACTGAGTCATGTAAATAACAAATCAATAACATGTCAAGAGAACATGTCTGATTTTAGCTTTGCATTGTTGTTTGCAGACATCTGGACTTCTTTGAGATCTTAAGGAATGAGGACGAACTTCTGATGTCCAAACGCTTCGACGCTGTAAGTCACAGACACACTTCACATTTCTTTTTGAGCTAAACTAAAATATATGAAAATGTAAATCAGATGTGTGACGTGTTACAAACTTAATGATGAATGTCTTTCGGTACGTTGCCTCAGGTCCACATAGAAACTAAAAGTGCCAGCCAGATGTTTGAGCTGATCAAGAGGAATCTGAACCACACTGCAGCGTACCCTCACCTCCTGTCTGCACTGCAGCACTGCCTCATGATGCCATGTAAGACTGGCTGTTTGTTTTAACTGTCTTTTTTTTTTTTTTTTTACATTTCCATAAAATGATCCATGACAGCAGCAGCTTTTCCTTCTACAACTGTCTGCAGATAAGCAGAGCAGCACCACACTGCAGTACTGGGTGTTGTTGGACCGGATAATTCAGCAGCTGGTTCTGCAGACAGACAAAGGTGAAAACCCTGATGTGGCACCACTGGAGGACTTCAATGTTAAAAATATTGTACGCATGTAAGTTTCCAGAGTGCCTGACTCCTTTTTAGAAATGTTGAGATGAGACTCAGACAAAATGTATACGTGTATATATTTAGTAATCAATAACTTCTATATGAGGAGATTCAGGAAATTTACTGAATATGATGAGAATCCCTGTCTACAGTCCTATGTCATTCATTTATTAATTTGACACAATTTTAGATTCACAAAACACTTTGTCCATATCAAACATATCTTTTTTGTCTGAATGTAGAAATGTATGAAAAATGTACAAATGTAACCAAAAAAAGCACAAAAAACAACAACATATAACCTGTGAGCTTTCCCAGATATTTATAAACTTTTTATTGTCTGAGTTATTTTTTTATAATAACCTTAGTTTGGTGTGTTTGTGTTTATAAACTCAAGCTGTATACACAAGATGTTTAAAAAAGTAGAAAAAAAAACCTTATGGAGTTTACAGTGTGTGTGTGTGTGTGTGTGTGTGTGTGTGTGTGTGTGTGTGTGTGTGTGTGTGTGTGTGTGTGTGTGTGTGTGTGTGTGTGTAGTAGATACAGATTCTGATTTAGTTTATGTGTGTGTGTGTGTTTCCTCAGGCTTGTCAAGGAGGACGAGGTCAAAAAATGGAGAGAACAAGCTGACAAAATGCGAAAAGGTAAACACACACACACGCGTGCACACACACACACATTATTTCATTTCTTATATTATCCTGTTGTTTTATTTTTCTCTGTTATTTGATTTAATTGAATACAGTGTCAAGCATGAAACCAACTAACGCTGATCATTTTGTTAGAAAAACATAAAAAATCATGTTTCTAGACACTGATATCCAAACTATGTGTTAAATAGGACATATGTGAAGTGGGTCGTCAAATTCTCTGCTCCAGACACTACTGAGCATGGACTTAAACACTCACACATCCTCAGGTTCTCTCTTGGCAAAAATAATAATAATAAAATATAATATAGAATTAGTAATAATAATTGCAGTAGACATAATTTTAGTATGATGACAGGGGACCTAAAAAATGTCCCGTTTAACTTTCAAGTTCCCTGTACGTGTAACAGGACTGAAGTCTGCTATCAGACAGGTTCGCAAGTGCACACACGCAACAATGTGTGTGGGCAAACACTTGAACCTTGCATCCTTCTGTACCAAAGAGGGAAATGGATTGCTTGTCTGAACTCTGAGTCATTTTGAATATATATTTGGTCCCACAATCGCTGCAGATTGATGTGTAACACAACCAAATTCTTGGTAAATAAATGAAGATGCAGAAAGTAACCATAGCTCTTTGGCTCTGGATCTATTCAGGCAGCTCTACCATCAGGAATGAAACTTTGATTAAGTCCTCCTATAAGTCAAGTTTTCTTCTCTCCAGAGCATCAGAACTTACAGCAGCGTTTTGAAAAGAAGGAGAGGGAGTGTGAGGCCAAGAATAAGGAGAAAGAAGACATGATGGCCATGTTGAACAAGATGAAAGACAAACTGGAGCGAGAGAGCAACGACCACACGCAGGCTAAACTACAAGTGGCAGAACTGTCTGCTCGGCTTCAGCAGCTCAGCGCTGTACGTTCACTAACACAACACATCAGATCGTTCATGTGTCCTCAACGGTCTGCTTAGAATTCTTCTCTTCTCTCTTAGGCCTCCAGCGTTCCGGGAGGACCTCCTGTGACTTCTGGTGGTTTACTTCCTCCTGGTCTTGTCACATCCATCGGCCCTGCTCCTCCTCCTCCCCCTCCTCCTCCTCCACCGCCACCTCCTCCAGGAGGACCACCAGCTTTTGGCATGGCTCCACCCCCACCACCTCCCCCTCCGGGAGCTCCTCTAGTATCCCAGAAGAAGAATATCCCTCGGCCATCCAACCCGCTGAAGTCTTTTAACTGGAGCAAACTTCCTGAGGTACACCTAATGCTGCCTAATGTGACCGTTGCTACAACTCCTACTAATACTGCAGTGCAGCTAGAGTCATGTGACATGCAGTGCTATTCAATTTTCAGTGCATTTTTATTTACATAGCAACAAATCATAACTTCAGTTATCTTATGTCTAGACCGTACTCTTCATAATATTATTTACAGATACAACAGACTTTTTCCCAGCAGCCATTTTGCCATGAATTAATACTAATACAATTAATTTAATTTAATTAAGTAATACTAATTCATTTCCACCATGAGCAAGCATTTGGTGACAGTGGCAAGGAAAGACTTCCTTTAAGAGGCAGAAACCTCGAGCAGAACCCGGCTCATGGTGGGCAGACATCTCCCCTGAGAGTTTGAGTTAGGAGAGACAAAGATCCACAGCAGTAATAATAACAACAACAACAACAACAATAATAATAACAATAATAATACATAATAATAAATAATAAAGCCTATCACAGCATAAATAAAGTATGGTTCAGGACTCACCAGACCTAAGTATAAACTCTAGAGCAAGTTAAAATCAGTGATGTATTTGGTGTCTCTGTCCCTGTACATGGTCGTACAATATGACAGCTGTCCGAACATCCTAACTGAGACATCTAGTAATTAGTTCCAAAATTCAAGTTGACTAAATGTCATTAACAAGCTGTTATTGTCATCAACAGATCATAATTCTTTGGGTTGAATAGTACAGTATAATTTTTTGAACCGACTATGTACAGTCTCTACATGCAGGTAAAAAAAGAACAATATATGTAGTTAGGGAATGACACAGTAACAATATGAAAACATAAAAAGTATTTTCTATCTTATAGGTACCTACTCTATTATTACAGGGTACAATATGACATACTGAGCACCAATATGACATTTAAGAGGATTTGAATTCATATTCAAGTTTATAAATAGGTTTAAATAAATGTAAAATTTAATTTATATAAAAATTATACACAAGGATATTGGGAGAATTACAATTACAATGTTACAGACTGTATAGTCTATAGTGTTACCAGCCTTTTCAACTACTACTTTTCAACTATGATGTTTGTACAGTAGATTATGTTATGTTCAGTGTGCACCACTAGTGCACATTTTAAAATGCTCCCAGAGACCTGCACGTTGTTAAGTTGTAACAAAGTGTGACATTCAAGATAAATCTGCAGAAACAAAACTTGTCTAGTCATCTTTACAGAATCACAGTGAGTGGATGATGAAAAACAACAATATTTTCTCCATGAAGACATTTTAAAAACAGGATTAACAAAGGGACAGTACACTCATGTTGTGTGTACTTAAGTCTGGTGTTATATATTTTCTTCTTGTGAGTAAACTGAATGTGCAGAGCAGAATGAATGGATATACTAACAGGTATTCTGTGTCTGTATTGCCTCCCTCTGTGCTGCAGAGCTCCATTCAAAAACTACATTATTGTTTTTTCAGAACAAGATCGAAGGAACCATTTGGAAAGATATCGATGATGTCAAGGTGTTTAAAGTTCTGGATCTAGAGGAGTTCCAGAAGACTTTCTCAGCTTACCAGAAGCCTCAAGTAATACATCACACACTGACTCCGCATAGAATATCCCTGCTAAACCTGCACCAACACTGTCGCTTTCTTTTCTTTGCTAGTTTTCTATCACTGTGTCACATTATTGCCAACTAAGCTTCTCTCGTATGTTCGGTCGTGCTGCTTTGCATTGCATATTTTTTATATAGCGCCATATCATAACTTCAGTTATCTCATGACACTTTCCATACAGAGCAGGTCTAGACTGTACTCTTTATAATAATTACAGAGACCAACAATTCCACCATGAGCAAGCAGTGGTGACTGTGGCGAAAAATGTCCCTTTGTTTTTATCAGTAAAAGATGTCAGTTCTTTCAGTTTGCTGAACAAAAAACAATCTTGAGTTGATGTTCTGAGTCTTGGCTTTGCAGAGTTCTGTTCTGTATTTTGTTTGGTTCTAAAACTTCTGTGTTTTAACAGAAGAGCACTGAGGACGACAACCTTTTTGCCAAGAAAGTCAAAGAGCTGTCAGTGATCGATGGACGACGAGCACAGAACTGTAACATTCTGCTCTCACGGTCAGTGTGTGTGTGTGTGTGTGTGTGTGTGTGCGAGAGAGAGAGAGAGAGAGAGAGAGAGAGAGAGAGAGAGAGAGAGAGAGAGAGAGAGAGAGAGAGAGAGAGAGAGAGGAGATTGAAAGATTGCATGATATCAATGAGTCACAGTAACTCTGTGGCTGTTAGCAGCCTTGTTATGTTGTTATGTCTCTATGTGGATTGTTCCACACATTCTAAAAGGTCAGTGGACAGATTTTCAATAATACTCACAACTTTTTACTTCAAATGTAAAAACACGCATACACACGCGGTAGGAATTTCAGAAGTTCCAGTGCACCAAATGGACTGACATTTTAAAGTCAAAGTTTTGCAGAGAAACGTTTATTTTACAGATTTGAACTGAATTATTACAAATGAGTTAAGTAATGATACTAATAGTTTTAAAGTATTAAAACTAATACGTTTTTATATTTAATTACAGATTATTTCTGTCATTTTAAATGAAGCTGTACGTAATTTAAGAAAGCAGAGAAATACTGTATAAGTAGTACAGTATAGGTTCTGTACAAAAATGAGAATAACTGTAAATTGTCATTGATTGCTAATTTACAGACATTTTATAGTTTTGTACACTTTTTTTTCAGTGTGCAGTACTGTAACTGTTACTACTGTTACAGTTGTTTTTTACAATATATTTTTAGACACAACCTCTTTACAGACAGACGAGTGCTGGATACTCAAATCACAGATTTGGTCTCATTCATCACTCTGCTATGAATTTACATAACTGGAACTACCAACTGCAATAATTTATTGGCAGCAGTTTAGTCATCAGTGAACCTTCATACAGATGTGCTTACAGAGAGAGAGAAGGGCTGGTCTGTAGAGCTGAGCCGGGTACAGCAGACGACAGCTGTTTACCCACAATACACACACACACACGACACGTCTGAACATCATTGTGCACCTGATGTCCTCTAAGAATGAAAGTATCCAGACTCTCTGTCCTACTGCCCCGACCCCCTCACAGCTGTGACCAGGCACCAGCAGTAGAAGCATAATGATGTGATTCTTCATTTTATTGCACTGCTGTGCAGTTTCGTCTGTTCACTAAGTGTTTGACCCGGCCTAGGCGAGACTGCACCTGAACACGGAGCTCTCTGGAGCTCTGTTCTGATTTATCTTTGCTTTCTCTTGTTCCATCCTCACACAGTTTATCACAACCTCTACTCTCTAACAGATGCCACAAAAAGTGCACTGCATTGAAGTAAAAGCAAAATGACAGAATTTTAAGAATACTCAAAAAACATGTTCATACTTTCACCCCTGTCGACCAGAATGAAGGACACAGACTCACAGAGAGTTGAAAGGTTGATAGTTTTATAAAAACCTCCACCATTCATATTGTTGAAGAGCTCTTTATCAACCAGTGTGAAATGTTAGATGTCTGCCAGCTGCAGCGCCACAGAGCCACACTTAACAGACAGAACAGATAGACGTCAGCACACAGAGGCAGCTATCGTGACAAGCCTTAGCAAAAAATGTTACATTTCAACCAAGGAGAGGTTTATTACAGAACCCGTGTCATGCACTGCAGTAAGATCTTCTTCAACCATAAACCCCTCTATGATGTGAAACATGTTCATTTGTGTTAAAGGCTGAAGCTGACCAATGAGGAGATCCGCCATGCCATCCTGACCATGGACGAACAGGAAGACTTACCTAAAGACATGCTGGAGCAGGTGCAGACACACACACACACACACACACACACACACACACACACACACACACACACACACACACAACAGACATGATGCTCAATATCAATATTTATTGATTTTTCCAGGAAAGATTTTTTTTATTTAAAGTGATGACCTGTCATTGTTTTAGTTTAGTATGACAGGACTGTTGTATATGCTGTGTCACTATATTGATAAAACGAATTATCATTTCACTCTTCCGATCAGTTCAGCAAGTATGATGTATGTTTGAAACATCTGTTTTATGAAGAACTGGTCAAATCATTGCGTGTGTGTGTGTGTGTGTGTGTGTGTGTGTGTGTGAAGCTTATGAAGTTTGTTCCTGAGAAGAGCGACGTCGAGCTGTTGGAAGAACACAAACACGAGCTGGATCGCATGGCCAAACCTGATCGCTTCCTGTATGACATGAGCAGGTATGCGCGCGCGCACGCACACACACACACACACACACACACACACACACACACACACACACACACACACACACACACACACACACACAGCCTGGATCTTTTAACATGGCAGTTTATCAAATCAGGACCACACATAGGGGCTGTCCTCTCTGAACTTTAATCATAGTAACAATGACACAGTGCCATCAAGAGGCTAGGAAACAGGAAAACACAACATTACCTGCTATCATCCAGCAACTGCATAGAAGTTTGATGCATCATCAGTTACTTATTTCACTAGCCGCACATTAAATGGAAGCATACAGATAAATGTACATGAAGAAAGTAGCTGACGTTGCAGCTGTAGTGATAATTTTCAGCACAGCCGTGCTGATATTTAGCGGAACCGCACTCCCTCTCGTGTGTTATTGCTTTAATAAATCTCCACTCATCTATTTTCTATCCTCACCCAGCATCAACCACTACCAACAGAGACTTCAGTCTCTCTATTTCAAGAAGAAGTTTGCAGAAAGAGTGGCTGACGTCAAACCTAAAATCAAAGGTACTTTTCTCTTCTTTTTTTTATCCCAAAGGGTTGGGTCATGAAATGTAAACATAATACATGGATTAGATATACACTATATGTATATATATACACATATATGACGTTCGCTCCTTGTTTGTGTGGTTTCAGCTCTGAGTCTTGCGTCCAGGGAGGTGGTGCAGAGCAGGATGCTGCGTCAGCTTCTGGAGGTGGTTCTGGCCTTCGGGAACTACATGAACAAAGGACAACGAGGAAATGCTTTTGGATTTAAAGTGTCCAGCCTCAACAAGATAGCTGACACCAAGTCGAGCATTGACAGGTACAGTTCATCACATGATAGAGCTTTTTCACACAACACATTGTGACATGTGACAACAGGAAATGCACAGCTGTAAATAATCTGCTGAATGATGGCTAGGGTTGTAAAATTCTGGAAACTTTCCATGGGAATTAACAGGAATTTATGGGAATTGACAGGAATTTATGGAAATAAACTGTAAATTTACAAAATTGAAGGTTGGCCTTTAACGGGGAACTTAAATAGATTTGGGGAAAATATATTTAAGCATAATCTTGACTAAAACAAGCAGATTTTATGCAAGTACACTTGAATATCTGCTATTCCTCAATCACATGCACATAGCACACTGCTTACTGCGGGGCTATTGATGCCACCTGCACAGGTGATTTCTGAACCTGGACCACACTTTAGAGCCCAGAACACACAGAGACTATTGAAGACAATAAAATAATTCAAACTTGATGACGTTTTACTTACAAATAAATCTGTCGAAATGTTTTTTAATTGTTTTATTTTGCATGTCTGCTTATGATAAGACAAATGTTTAGATTTATGTTTGGATATGATCCAGTTTGTTTAAATTACCTCCAGTTTACAGTTAATTTCCATAAATTCCCATTAATTTCCATAATTCCCATGGAGTTTCAAATTTGAAACATTCCCAAATTCCCCAGCTTAACTTCCCATGGAAAGTTTCCGGAAACCCCTTTGCAACCCTTATGATGGCTAAAGCTAAAGTTTCAGGGTTCTGGCTTTATGCCTGCTGGCTCACTGTTACACAACAACGCAAAGAAATGACAAGTGACTGATTGTGTCTGTAGAAACGTCACTCTGCTCCACTACATGATCACCGTACTGGAAAAGAAGTACCCTAATGTGGCAGCTTTCAGTGAAGAGCTACCAAATGTGTCAGAGGCTGCTAAAGTCAAGTAAGAAACAAGCACACACACACACACACACACACACACACACACACACACACACACACACACACACACACACACACACACACACACACACACACACACACACACACACACACACAGTAGTGTCTATTGAAGTAATACAATTGGTAAAGCACACAATCACTGCATCTGACTGTTGTCAGGGACTGTGCAGGTTATTTTAAGTGTGGTTTTATGAGCTGGCTATCCATAGTTAGTGTGTTACCTACAGTAGACTGTGGTCAGTGTGCCTCCAATTTGATAAAAAGTGAGAAAGACCAGCATAAAGCCAAAAGCGAAATTTATTTTAGAAAGGATTGTGTGACGCTAAAGCAGTGAAGTGACATTGATTCTTTTAGGTGGCTAAAACACACTTTGTATTTTGTTGCTGCCCTCGTCCACAACAGTACATTGCTTAGTTTCCATCCTCCTGTTTGCTTCTCCAAAGTGGGAGTGTGCTGACCGCTGTATACTGTTGGTGAGGTACTGACTATGGATCAGTAGCTCATACAACCACACTTGAAACAACCATCCTTTTTAACTCCACCTAAAACCACAAATGTACCAAAATCTACCGATGTTAAGTTGCTCTCATGTGCCCCTCTGCCTCTTTCACTGTGCATGCAGTATGACAGAGTTGGAGAAGGACATTGGGAGTCTGAGATCTGAACTAAGGAGTGTTGAGGCGGTAAGAGAGCTCAGTACAGAGCTTGGACGTCTGTTCTGTATCATCTAAGTATGTGAAATCAGAGTGTCGGTATCTGTACATCACTCTGACGTGTGTTTATTGATCTCCCAGGAGCTGAAGTACCAGCAGGCTCAGTCCCCTCAGGGTCCCAACGATAGGTTTGTATCCATGGTCAGTCAGTTCATCACTGTGGCCTCCTTCAGCTTCTCCGAAGTAGAAGAGTCACTCACTGAGGCCAAAGAAGTGGTGAGTGTGTCACGGATAACTGTGCTTCACATTCATGTCCCATTTTCTGCTTTCAAAATCTTCTAACATCAACTATAAGCATCCTCAAGGTTTAAATACACAGAACTAGGAACTGCCTATCAATGGAGACAATGCTCTTCAACAGCATCACTAGACTAGTGTTTTCCCACTGTCTCCAGTCTTTATGATTTCTGCTTTATTTATGCTTTAGGCTAACCATTCCCTGTGCTGAACACACAGACATGAGATTAATATCTCCTCATTATTATAGCAAATATACTAAATATCCACCCTCACGCATTATGTCTCTCTCTCATTGAAGTTTGCAAAGGCACTGAGGTACTTTGGAGAAGATCTGTCCAAACTGCAGCCGGACACATTCTTCGGGATCTTCGACACTTTCATCACTTCTTTCTCCGAGGCCAAACAGGACAACGAGAACATGGCCAGACGCAAGGAGGAAGAGGAGAGGCGGGCACTCGCGGAGGCGCAGGTTAGAACATATCATCAGAAATCATTCATTTGAAAGGATACATAATGTATTTTAATTGTTCCTTACCGGATAACAGTGAGTGATCTGGGTCATCTCTCTTACTCTCGTTGTCTTCTTCTTCCAGCTGAAAAAAGAGAGGGAGCAGAAGAGGAAAGCAAACGAAGCAGAAGAGGGTGGTGAGTTTGATGACCTAGTGTCTGCTCTGCGCTCCGGAGAGGTGTTCGATACGGATCTGTCCAAAATGAACCGCAGAAAACAGCGGAAACATAACTCCTTCGAGATCAGCCGGGAGAGACCAGTAACAAAGCTCAACCAGTAACAGAGCAGGACTTCCTGGACAACGCTGACATACATGACTTCCATATTCCAGATACACATATATGGTATGCAGAGACCAAGGCTGGCCAGACTGTTGGTTGCTCATACACATTTAATCCACACGACACTTGAGTCTTCTTCCGTGTAGTTTCAAGACATTTAGACGGCTGGAGTCTCCGTTTGGTCACTGTGACTGCAGGACACACTCTTACACCACTAGACTATTTCTTGGAGCCCAGCTAGTCACATTATTACATATGACAATTATGGTAATATTCTAATGTCACTGTCTCACAGGAAGTCAGTCACTGTGTTTAACAAACAAAATGCAGGCGACCACAAACTTTTCTGTATAAATTCAACTTGCACTGAGTATTTAAAATACCTGTCTACTGTTGTGTGCATGTCTGTGTGTGTGTCTGTGTGTTATAAGCGTAGCTGTAACCACATACCATATTTTTGAGTCTAGAACATGGAGATAGATGATTGACAACTGTACTTGTGTTCAAATGTACCTGCACGGGATATTTTTAATATATAATTGACCCTGAGTGGTATGGATTCATATGAAAAGTGAACTTCACAGTATGTTTAGATTGTGTCTGAACCATTTAATGTATTATGTCATTGGCTTGGTTTACTGAAACTATACATTCTGTAACTTTATGAATGTATATTAATGTGCTGCTCCCTTTTGTGCAATTATAATAACTGAAGAAGGCTTTCCCGAAACTCAGTCTGCTTTGACTGATTTGGAGTATTTTTATGTTATTTTATAAAAAGAAAGAGAAAGTAACTAAATGACATGTATGTTCTCAGGAGGAATGTGTTTATTATGAGTACAATATGAGTGTTATTAGATTCCATATGTACTTACTCAGATTTGCACCTCTCATTTGATCAGTTCCACTGTTCGTCCAGTGAATTATTAATCTAAGTAAGATTTATAGGCCATGTTTCTGACTGCGCTATCCACACTACACAGTGACATTTATTAAAACAACAGTTTGTAAATGTCTCCACAAATACATCCTGTATTAGATGCATTTGAAAATTGTATGTATTCATTTCAACTTCATTTACAATCATTTTAATCCAAACACTTTGTTTTAGGAAGGACCGGGGTCCTTATAAATAGATCATTATAACTGTACTTCACTGTTTATAGAGCAGAAGTTTAATATGGGTGACATGAGTTTGAGTTAGTTTCAGGTTGGAGCCGATCAGCTAAGCATTAAGAGCACAGACTGTGTAACAGCACTACACATCAAGGATAGGAAGTGAAATATAATACTGGAACATTAGGTAAAGTGTCAAAGTTTAGGTAAAAAAAATAAAGTACATTCAAGTATTTTAGAAGTTTTACTGTATAAATAAATATGAACACACTATAGAAATATGATATATTACAGTAGCCTGACTGGAACGAGGAGAACAGTCTGCGAGCCGGATGGATGGCTGGTCCTAGTCTGTTGCCGGTGATGTTCTGTGCTGCCGCCAATACTCCTTTTAGTGAGGGCAGTGAAACCACAGATGAAGAGGAGCGACGCAGCACAGGAATGGTCAGAAAACGGGGGGTTATTTACAAAAAGAAAACATAACCTAAAGACAACACCAAGAGACACAATTAGACTAAGGCCGAGTTCTCCAAACAGGAGGATAGCTCTGCCCATAACCAGCACACAGCTCACAACAAGTCCGCCCCCCAACAGGTCTGCCTCCCTCCTAGAGATCACCTGGCGATTAGCAATAGGACTCACCTGTGGGAATCCAGAGAGGAAGAGCAGCACCTGAAACACATGGAGGAACACATGTGGAGGAGAGAGCAATCAAACCCACACCCCCTGGGCTATAACAACACCAAGGAACTTAACGCTACTGAACTTAAAGTGATGAATCATACTCTGTAACAGGGCTTCATCGGCTGTTTCCACTGATGAGTGCATTCACCGTGTATTTGGAAAGTTGTATATTTTTTGTTTTAACATTTGATTTTGACCAAAAGTCTCACCCGCTCTTCTTTTTCATCTCATCGGTCTTAAAGACTCTCTGTACAGAACTCACACAACACTGATATTTATATTTAAGACCTCAGAGGATCAAAACAGGCTCCCCTGATTCTACCTAATAAACGTATTGAATCGTTTATTAATCGTATTGAAACGTATTGAATCGTTTATTAATCACAGTATTTAAAAAAAGAAGAGAAGTATAAAAAAAACACTGCTGGTTAAAAACATGAAAAATAGATGAAGAGAAAAGTGCTGAGTAAGAAGAAGGGTTCAGCGAGCAGAGGTATAGAGAGAACATCAGGTTGCTTCCGCCCCTGAAATATCAAAAACAAGCAGCAGTCACTGGAGAGGATGAACCTACAGACCAGCAGAGGGCGACAATGACTCTCCACTGACTGGGATGACCGCCAACTCATTCAAACTTCACTCATCAGCTGTAGGGCGACATCAGGTGACCTCCAAAAAGAATGGCAAACAGCAGCTGTGGTGAGACACAGAGAGCTTACAGATATAGACTTCATACGGACAGGGCTGAAAGTGGAACAAAGAAGAAAAATAAAAGAAGCTCCTCAGCTCTCAAAGAGAGCAAAGAGACAGACCAATCATCAGCTTTGCCCAAAACCTGGTCCTAATGGTTACATGGAGACCAGGACCAGTGATGATCTGGAGGTGCTTCAGCATGGCTGGGATCAGGCAGATTTTGGTCTTAGTCATGCAAACTTCTTCTGCTCTGACAATGTTCCCCAACTCTGAGGGTCGTTTTTTCCCAGCAGGACAGTGCTCCATGCATCACAGCCAGATCATTTGAAGGTGTGGGACGGAGGACTCCCAGATCAAAACCCTGTCCTGGAGTAGCAGGACCCACCAAATATTTGATTTCTGAAATCTCTTCAAGTTAAAACATGAAAACACGGTGGCTCTGAAACATGTTTTCTTGGTCTGAAATCACTTTATTTATATTGTCTTTTGATTCAGAATGTGGGAGAAGTGTCATCAGTTTATAACAGGGATGTCCAAAGTACGGCTCGGTTTCATGCGGCCCGAAGCTTAATTTTTACAATATATTATTTATGGCCCGCTGGGATTGTCAGATACTGTATTTGGATTTGTCTTCTTTGGTTGACATAGCGAAGCATTCGAATGCACTAAACGTTGAATGTTTAAATGAACATGAGGTTCAGATTTGCATCAACCTCCTGTAAGTTTAACACGTTCCATACAATTTATTCTTTGTTACCTGACTCCAGATGTGAACGAAAGAAGGAATTGGTTTTTAAATTTCTTCACACCTGATTGTTACATTTTTATTATCATAAAAAATGATAAGTGTGACAATGAAAACAAAATTGTTACAGAAAAACTTAGTTTTATTGGTAATTTTTTTCATATTATAAATGTTAGTATTGGCCCCCGGTCATCTTCACATCTGGTCCTCTTTAAAAGAAGTTTGGACACTGCTGGTTTTTAGAATCAAAACCAGTTCAACTAAGAGCAAGTGAGAGAAAACTGTTAAATGTCTGTCCATATGGTTCTCTGAACACACACACTGTGTCGGTCTGCGTTTGAAACAGTTAATCTAAACCGGATCTGTCAGCTGCGTGTTGGGGCCTGACTGACTGACTGGGCTGTTCACATATCATATGTGTGATGACACTGCTGTGTGTCGCTCACTGGTGACTCAGAGAAACCCCAGAACAATGCTGACGGTTCCCGTAACGTGCGGTGATTAAGGCTTAATAGAAGAAAGGTGTACATGGGCGTGGAGTGGTCCAACAGTGGGCGTGGGGTGGTCCAACAGTGGGCGTGGGGTGGTCCAACAGTGGGTGTGGGGTGTATGGAAACACTGTGTGTCGCCCCCTCGTGGAGGCGCTCGTGCCCGCAGAAACAAAACAAAGCTGCGTTCAAGAGCGCCAGTACTTTTGAACGCAGCTTGTGTGACAAACCTTCTATATAATATGAAGCCAAACATTTACCCCGCGGGTCGCAGGCTGGAGATTAAACCTACTCCGCGGTCTTAAATCCACCGAATAACCGTTTAACCGTGACAGAAAGCTCCGTTTTTCTCCCGCTACGTGCGGCGGGACGTTCACGGACGCTCATCCTACACACACACGGTGGTTTGATTAGACAACGACGCTGCTGCTGCTGCTACTTCCTGAATCCACAGCAGCAACAGATGAGACGGGCTGCTCGTCCGGAGCCAGCACCGTGTCATTTTAGCCCCGCAACCGCGAGATAGATACGCTTCTGGGGTTTGGAGGTTCCGGCGTCGTCCATACGTCGAGGAGTGTCGCCGCTCAGCCGCCGTGATGGTGGAGACTCCAGCCGGCTGTCTGTTCGAAGACATCCAGTATGAAGACATCCAAGTTGAAGCGGTAAACTTAGAGACCGAGAGAGAAGCTACGCGTTGTTTGTGTTCACGAGCCAGGCTGTGTTTAACACACACACACACACACACACACACACACACACACACACACACACACACACACACACACACACAGATGGTTCAGAAACAAAGTCTGCTGCTTTATTTACCGTGTACTGCGCAGTGAGGGTGTAACACACTAACAGCGGGTTGTGTTTGAACGCATCAAAGCGAGGCCCGGTTAGAAAGGTCAGCACGGGCTGGCAGAGCCTCCACCTCGAACAGTGTACACTTTAAAATGAGCTGGGTGGGGCTGGTAGGGGGCTATGTCCAGTTTACCATGGCCTGGCCGGGGGCGTCCAGGGCCGGGACCCCTGTGAAGCCCCCCCTTCTGCCCCGGCCCACTCTGTGCATTGTTCCCTCAGCTGAAGAGAACAGCAGCAGACTGTCTGACTGTGACTGTAAAGAAACAGTCGTCAAATGATGAGTGCAACAATGGACCAGATAAGTTCAGAGTGTCCATCAGTGATCAATACACAACCAATACCTAACAGCAGTCAACGTCAGACAACCTTACACTTACCTAGTGTTTCTGTAGCGTTGACAGAACATTCAGAAATAAACATATTAGCAGTTTGAAGTAAACTAAAGCTCACTTCATGAACACTGTAAAAACACATCACGTCATATGTCAACAGTCTGACTGTCAATTCAGCATCAATATGATCCATAAAGATAAACTGTTTCTGTACAAACTTCACAGTTTGTCGTCTTAACAACTTAACAACTCTCCCAGCAGCCTCCTTTGGTTAGCTGCATCCTCAGAGTTTAGTGAGAAAGACTCTACTGCAACTGTGAAAAGCAGCGGGCTGGTCTTCTGCTTCCTGTTTGGTGCAGTACAGTAGCACAGTGATATGTCCTTAATGTATGACAGTGTTCCTCAAAACCAGATAAGAGCGCAAATGTTCACTACTGCGAGCGACGATAAATGAAAATGACCTATGAACACCTCAGCAGCAGGCTATTGTAGTGAACACGTCACCTAGGCAACAAACAAATGTAGTGAAGTACAATGCTTAAGACAAAAAGTATATCAGGGCAAGCAAACTCCAAATGTTTTATTGTGATTCATTGTCATTTTGTCAGTCATTGTAATTGTACAATATGTTTGTGTTGATCTGTCCTGTACACGTGACATCCATTGCACGTCTGTCTGTCCTGGGAGAGGGATCCCTCCTCTGTGGCTCTTCCTGAGGTTTCTTCCACATTTTTCCCTGTTAAAGGTTTTTTGTGGGCAAGTTTTTCCTCACTCGAACCGAGGGTCTAAGGACAGAGGGAGTCACTCCTTGTACAGATTGTAAAGCCTCAGAGGAAAATGGACTTTGTGACTTTGGGCTATACAAATAAAATTGATTTGATTTTGATTTGAAATGCTTACAGAAGTACACCTTTTGTTACAGCCATTCCCTTCTGTTCCCTTCTGTGTTCCTTCAGGCTGTCGGCAGAGGGACGTTCGGAGTCGTCTTCAAGGCCATATGGAAAGGAAAGGATGTAGCAATCAAGACCATTGAGAGTGAGAACGAGAGGAACGCCTTCCTGGTCGAGGTACCGTGTTGTTCTTTGTGCAGCACGAGACACGTGGCGTCCCTCAGAGAAGCCCTCGCTTCCAACAGCGTCCTGTCATGACGGTTGGAGAGCCGGGCTGTCTGAAACGCCCGTATCCTACACCACTGGAGAACATTGATATCAGAACAATAACAACATAATGTCTGTGTATCATTGAATATGAGGCCTGTTACAAACGTTCATTACTAATGAGTAAAGTTTGTTTTTTAAGAATTTAAAAAGTTATCGAAAGTGTAACACAAGTAGCAGTCCAACAACTTTTTTTTAACATTGTCCAAATTTAGATTAAACTCTGATCGCAGAATGATTAAGCATTCTGAATCTGGTCAGACATTCAGTGATGGAGAGCGCCCCCATGTTTTCATTTTCTCTGTGATAACAACCATCTTTGCATATTGTTGTTTCATACGTACGTTTTCGAACATGGCGGCCGGTTCTAAAATAAATGTGAATGTTCTGATGTACTGTGACTATGACTTTAGAAGCTAGTTTGTAGTGAAATGTTAATCAAGATAAATAATTGACAGTAAAGTATTGATTTATAAATAGTAATGATGATCATAAATACACTACGTAAGAGCCAGACCGGCTGAGGCAGACAGATGAATATGCTGATAGTAGTCTGTATCTTTGCTTTGTGCACAGCTCCGCCAGCTCTCCCGGGTCAATCACCCCAACATTGTGAAGCTGTACGGCTCCTGTGACAATCCAGTAAGTGTGTGTGTGTGTGTGTGGTGATAAACCAGCCTCACAGCTAAACACATTTATTTATTTGCTTACATGCATTTATTTCTCAGTTTCATAATGTTTTATGTAGAGCAGAACTAGCAGGACCATCTTGAAGAGCACTGACATGTTGATTTCAAGACTGTAAAATGTTGTGCTCGCTTTGTGTTTTGTAGAACTAGTGTGGTCATCTGATATTTTAGCTCTTAAACGTTCATATTGGCATTGGAACTATAATATAATATAAGGACTCACTTTGCAAGTGAGTGCAGTCTGGTTGTGTCATTACCAAAGGCCGTGTTATGACTATTTTTCAGCACAAACTCCTCAGGTCTGGTATGTGCATCTTAACCTCTGGCAAAGTAGTGAAACAAAGTGTCCTCGGGGTCGACACAGTGTAAGGACAGAGCAGAATTTAACTTTAGCCCATCATCTTATTTTTAGGGCGGCACAGTGGTACAGTGGTTAGCACTGTCACCTCTTAACAAGAAGGTTCCTAGTTTGAATCTCTGCTTTTGTGTGTGCATGTTCTCCCTGTGTCTGCGAGGGTTCTCTCTGGGTACTCCGGCTTGCTCCCCCAGTCCAAAGACTAAACACTTCACAGGTTAATCTGGGACTCTAAAAGTGTGAATGTGAGTGTGAATGGTTGTTTGTCTTTATGTGCCCAAAGTCAGCTGGGATAGACTCCAGCCCCACCATGACCCTGACAAAGGGTGATCAGTCACCTGTGGTTGCAGGTGACTGATCAGTAAATGTAGCCTGATTTCAAACCTGACGGTTTACATGATTTGTCTTCTCAGGTCTGTCTGGTCATGGAGTATGCAGAATGTGGCTCTTTATATAACCGTAAGTCACATTCTGTCTGTAAAATGTTGATTGTAAATATCTTTATTTTGTCCTTGTCTCACTGTTTGCTTTTCATTTTGCTTGTCATCAAAGTGTTGCACAGTGCAGACCCACAGCCACACTACACAGCGGCTCACGCCATGAGCTGGTGTCTGCAGTGTGCCCAGGGAGTTGCCTACCTTCATGCTATGAAGCCAAAGGCTTTAATTCACCGTGACCTCAAACCACCAAAGTAAGACTCTCTACAATCACAAAGATAGATGGTCAGAGTTTAAATATCCCTGCACACGGTCATCGTCTGTTCATGGTCCCCAGGGATGAACTGGAATAATCTTCTTTTATTTTTAATCCAGTGCTTGTGGTATGTATCTAACCCCAGTCCTCTGTGCTGTTTCAGCCTGCTGCTCGTGGCTCGCGGTACTGTGCTGAAGATCTGTGACTTTGGAACAGCTTGTGATATTCAGACGTACATGACCAACAATAAAGGCAGTGCAGCCTGGATGGCACCAGAGGTCTTTGAAGGTGAGGCTCAAACACAGCTTTTAGAATTTCCTCTCACAGAACAACTTTCTTGATCCAAATCTGATTTCACTGGTTGGCCAATTGTCTTTCTCACCACCTTACAACAGAGGTGCCCCAGGGAACAGTACTGGGGCCCCTTCTCTTCGCCATTTATACACCACCTCTCTGGGTCAGAATATCTGCTTGCATAGTGTCTTGTATCATTACTATGCAGATGACGCTCCGCTTTACCTGTCATTTCCTCCTGACTGTTTTCGCTATAATGGTTTATTCATATAATTCAAGACCTGAATCCGGTAAACATGAATTTGGTGTGTATTCCTTAGGCAGTAACTACAGTGAAAAGTGTGACGTGTTCAGCTGGGGCATCATCTTGTGGGAGGTCATCACACGCAAGAAACCCTTTGATGAGATCGGTGGCTCAGCGTTTTGTATAATGTGGGCTGTCCACAGAGGTGAGCCAAGTCCTGCACCATCTACAACTTTACCAACCTGCCTTTTGAGTTTGACCATTCACTAAATAAGATGACTGAGCTAAGATGCTAACTAATTCTCAGTTGTACCAGACTGACTTCAATGTGGTGTTCTGTTTGCTGTGACGCAGGTACACGACCTCCTCTGATCAAAGACCTTCCAGAGCCCATAGAGTCTCTGATGACGCGCTGCTGGGATAAAGAACCCAGTCAGAGACCGTCCATGGAGGAGGTCAAGAACACCATGAGCCATCTGATGAAGGTATAGTCCCATCATGAACTGTAACCCACCCCAAAACTGCATACTGTTTTTGGACAGAATACACAACTAAAAAAACATTACTATGCTTTAGAGGTGTTGGTTTGAATCAGGATCAAACCGTTTCAAAACGCCAACTCAGAGTTAATGAGAACAGACTTATCTCTACTGCAATACTTTGAAACACAGACATGAGACACTACACACTGATCACATGAATTTACAGGCACATACAAGCTACGGCGTATATGACCACCGCCGCAGCAAAAGAGAACTGTAGAAACATGTTATTCACCAGCAGCAAGCTCAGCCTATAAAACACATAGAGCTCAGTAACAATGCTGTGTTAGCTCAGTCTAACACAGGCTCAGTCTGCTGCAGTGCTCTGATTATTGTCATATAGCTGTGGCTCCTGTGTAAGAAGTGTGAATTTTCTTTGTATCATGTGTACAACAAAGTGCAACATGGCATTTTTATGAACTCTGAGGTAGACAGCAGCCAGCTCTACAGGTGGAACATTACTGCCTCCATATGGTGCACATACACTTTAAATGCTTTCAGATGGGCTGCCACTTTGTACAATGTGACATTAGACCTTTAACTGAAGTAAAGGATCTGCATTTCCTTTAAATTTATAATACTTTACATTCTTCATCATCAAGTACATGACCTGAGCTTAAAGTACTGAGTGTGTAACCTGACTAAAGCTTTTCGAATCCATCAACAAGGTTCACAAATAGCATTTGTGTTAGCATCAACGACAGTCTAAAGAATTGACGTCGTATTTGCAACATCACCCACAGATTTCTCAAAATCTGTGGCTCTTGCCACACCATCTTGGTTTTCCTTCAAACGAGGTTTTAGAAATGAGCTCAGACTGTAGTGAGCTCCTTTTTTAAAAGTGCTACTTGGTGTGTTTGGATCTTGCAGTACTTCCCAGGCTCTGACGAACCCCTCAAGCTGCCTCACCAGTCTTCAGCCACCAGCTCAGGTAGCTAACAGCTCTGCAGCTTCTACTAATGCACCATTGATTCTGTCAACTTGAAGAAAACAGTCAACAGTTGGGTCCATGTGTGCTGGATTCCGAGTTTTCACCAATCAGTCTTTGCTGTCTGCAGGTTCGTACGCTGAATACACCATGAGCAGCAACCGGAGCGACGACAACACGGAACACAGGAACTCAGTTGGTAGAGAAGAAACGCTGAAAAGCTCTGAGGCCAAGTTTCCACTGCAGTTCAAACCCTCGAAGGTGAAAACCACGACGACCGACAGTACTGGGTCACACTGTCAGGACTGTGTTTAGTTTAACCTCTCCTCTTCCCCCTGCAGACGGCCACGTTGCGTACTGGTTTGTCCAGGGTCTCTAGTATTGACAGTCAACCGGGACGCTCCCAAAGCCCTACCCACTGCACCAGTCCTGTTACTACCACCAGCCAATCAGAGCTAAGGATGACGTTTAGTCCAACAGGTGAGGGGGAACAGCTGAAAGCAGAGTTGGTCCACATGTCCTGAGATATTTCAATGATCTGGACGAATGGGCGAAATTCTGGTTAAATATGATCCGTGTTGTATCAGAGTGTATATATGGACAGCTGTATTTATCGTGATCAAAAAGTGTCAAGTTCAGCAGGATCCTGATGACAGGCAAAGCTTTGAGTCATCTTGCACTGTCCTCATTACACCACAAGATGACACTACAGTGCAACCTACGCCGTGCAAGAGTGTGTGACTGACTGTGTGTGTGTTTGTCTTTAGCTACCAATGGTTTGAACAGCTCCATGCCACTGCCCTACCTGAAACTGGATTACCAGTTACAGGTAAGTTCAATTTATGTTTGTTTATTATTATTGCTATTATTTCTTCTTCTTCTTACATGTTTATGATCTGTGTTCACAGTGTGGTCACAGCTGGTATAGGTTGAAGTTGTAGGATTTGAGAGACTTGTAGTCAAACAATGGTTTAGCTCTAGACATGTTGATCCTAACTGAGGTCTGTTTGGACCCCGCCCTGTGTTCTTCCAGCCTCTGGCTCCATGTCCAAACTCTAAAGAGTCCATGGCCGTGTTCGAGCAGCACATCAGGATGGCTCAGGAGTACCTCAAAGTCCAGTCAGAGATCGCTCACCTCGTTCGGAGGAAGTAAGTCGAGTCATGTGTTCTATGTCAGTGTTTAATCTGGAGCTCTGATCAGAAATCTCACCCAGTGTCGCTTCAATCATCAAGAATTAAAGACTCACAAACACACGAGACATTTCAAGGACGTCCACTCCCCGGGGCTCCCCTCTCATTTAAAGGAACGGGAAACTGGGCTCATCCGTTTTCTTTCTGAGAGCGAGAGCATCGATGCTTCACGTCTGTGTGTTCAGCACAGAGCGGGAATCAGCTAGCTTAGCATAAAGACTGGAGGCAGGTGAAAGCCAGAAATGTTTTTAAATGATCTGAATTCAGCTTGTGTGTGAATATTTCCTGCTTTCTGTCATCGTCTGTGAGAGTAAACTGAATATCTCTGGGTTGTGACAGATTAACAGATAAAGTAAATAAGTTTCGTGCTGTCTTTGGCAATAGCACTGGTTGCCTCCATATGAAGATGAGGGCTCCAAACTTCACTGTGATGATGAGGGGATATAGGGGCTTATGTCACAAAGATGCCTTAATGTCTGCCCCCTCTGTTTAGACAGGAGCTGGTTTCTGAGCTAGAGCAGGACCAGAGGGAGCAGCAGACCTCGTCCAGACTCCTCCAAGAACACAGCAAGCTGTTGGAGGACCACAGCAGCCTGTCGATGGAACGCCAGGGCTTGAAGACCAAACTGAGCCTGATCCAGAGTCAGAACCAGCACCACAGCTAGGACAGGAGGCTGTAGCACATGGTCCACATCTCCTCTGGTGTCCTCTGGACTGCCTCTGTAACAGAACCATATAGTAGGGAAGCTCATTATTCTGAGAAAATAAGACATTAAACTTACCACCGTATGAGGAGAAGATCAGATTCAGTTGTTAGTTGTTTTGGCATTAGAGGCTTTAAAGTCCAACTGAAATGTTCTAATGAAATCTAAACCCTAACGATGAGGCAGCTATCAGGACACTTTGTGGAAAAAGTGTCTAAGCCCAACTCCAGGTACTAAACCCTGCAGGCCTCGTTTCCAACACTGGTGGTGGTGTGACACAGGAGGTACCTCCAGAGGTTAGCTACTGTAGCTAGCTGCACTGAGATTCGCTTCCAGGACCACTCTCGACTAATTAAACTAGCTTCTGCACAGTGTGTTTTCAGGATACTGGAATTTAGTCCTCTGAAGTGGAAGCTTAACATTAGCACCTGCTACACCTCAGTGACCACCCCAATGACTAAAAACCTACAAACGCTGTGTGAGCAGAATCACAGAGTGGAGATGGAGCTAACATCCAACAGCCGTTGTTTCAGATCTCCAGTTTAGACTGTTTGTCAATTTTTTTAAATCAGAGCACAGACATTTTCATTCACTCCCTCTGGAGCACAGTCGTGAAGGTCTTCTAACTCTAACCATACATTTTTCCGCAACAGTAAATGAATTTCAGTTTGACTTTAAAACAAATCAGAGTTTTTATCTCGAGGTAAAGAACACGTGATGATGGGACAGTCTTTACAGCAGTATGGATTTAGTGGGACCAAAGAACTCCACGTGGACTGGTACTCTGAAATGGACTTTGATTCAGAAAAACCTCCTGAAGGTCTCGTGGGGTTAGAGGACAACTTCTTTCTGTTTTTATTGTTATTTTCTTTTCTTTTTTCTTTTTTTTTGAATTGTTGAAAAGTATCTACAGATGTGATTTGTAAATGAGTGCTTTTATATATTCAGTCGAAGGCTCTCATTTTATGAAAAAGAGGAAAGGCACTCAGTGCAGTGTGGGCAGCATCATTTTAAACCAATTTTACTGTGAATACAAGACTTGCCAAAGGAATTGAGCTTCAGAGATGTGCGTGCTGCCTCGCAGCAAAACAAAAGCTTTGTTCAAAGGATGTTTGAAATGGAAAAATAACTGTACAAATCTGATGTTTTCTCTCTGTTTGTTTGCATTTCCTTTAGTTTCCACATGTTTATTTCACTGACTTATATGAACTGTTACTCTGCACTGCACTTATTGGGGTCAAAGATTTTGCCGCATGTCGCCTCACTTTAGTTTCTTTGTCGCTGGGTTACTTTGGGATGAGTCGTTGTTCAAATGCATTCATTGAGACGTTGCCTTAGGATTGTTCCTGTACAGTTCATTTTTTTCATCTCATCTTCATCTCTGATTTTAAAATGTACAGACTGCAAATATATGCTTTTAGAAAGTCGAAAACATTTTGTCAGTTGTCTTTATTTACAAGAGTGAGGCTCAGCACAAGTTCAGTGTGTCAGATTCATGGGGCTCTGTTTACAGAATTTCTTATCCATAACTCAGTTTTCGTCAGTGTACAATCACCCAACAATAAGAATTATGTGTTTGGTACCTAGAGCCTAGAACAAACTAAACACTGGCTCTAGTCTGGTCTTTCTGGCAGCCATTGCAGTTTCTCAGTTATGCTAGGAAGGAGAGGGCGGGGTGAGGCGAGGAAGTTGCAACTGCACCGTTAGATGTCTAAAAAATGGCAAAAAACCCTCTAAACCCCACGCTACTACAGCTGACTCTCGGCGTTTACACTTTACAGCAACCAGATTTTGTCACGATTTCCATCAGTCATGTCATTGCTGTCAAACTTGAATTCTCTTCTCTGCTGCTGTCATGAAACCCATTAAAAGTCCTCTCTTCACCACATCCAGATCTTCAGCTTTCTCTTTATCACCACCAGCAGTGTAATCGCCAAAATCCATCTCTCCTGTGTCCTGTGAGTCTTTGTTCTGCTGTTAGTCCGAGGTTTCACCAACGTCGACTGTAGCGCTGCTGATCAGGGTATCAGGGTTCAAAGGGTTTGCTGTTTGCTGCTCGGCTTCCACAGCTTGTTGGTGCAAGTATGAACACTATATGTTTTTACCTTAAACGTTTAAAGGCTTAGAGTTTAGCCCTTATGAAGTTTTTGTGCTTTCTCTGAAAATATGTTTTTTTACAATCTATGTAGGGGCACACATGCAGGAAATGACGTGTCCATGTTTAATTCATATAACTACAAACTATAACCTTTTTCAGTTTATTTCTGTTACTCAGCGTGTTCCACAATTAAAATCTATGCTGTATGAAGCATCTCCATTAGAACGTGAGAGCTGCACAAGATGGAAAGGACAGTGAAGAAGACACCATGCGACTGGAGGTGAGAACACTGACAACAGTGATGATGAATGTCAGCAGGAAAAAACAGGAAGCAGCAAGTCCTGACCCATCTGACAGCGACGCTGACAGCGGAGCTGATAGCAGGGCTGACGGAGGTGAGGCTGGAGGACAAGCCTCGAGCCTGTTCTGCTCACTCCTCACCGCTGTTTGATTCTCTCTGGTAAACCACAGCAGTGACGAGTGAAGCTGCTCAATGACACGGACGAGTAGACCTCATGTCATTAATCATAAAAACTGAAACATGTCTGAGTTCTTTCACTTTCTGAACCTGAATGACTCTGAGCAACATTTCTATTTTTTTCTTCTCTACATTTTGTCACAACAAAAGAAAGAATAAAGAAACAGCCCGTTTGTTGTTTTTCATGGCCCAGAGCAGTACGTGTTAAAAATTTTTTTTATTGAACCACAGAGAATTACACGGACAGTATATCGTTATGTGAGTGCTCATTTTCATTAATATAAAGTTTATGTTTATATATATATGTGTGTGTGTGTGTGTGTGTATGTGTGTTTATGTGTCATTTAAGGACTTTACAAAAATCCTTAAACCACTTCTCAGACATTATGACCTCATTTTTTGGAGAATTCCTGAGGCATTAAACATTTAAAAAAAAAACAACCCTGACATCTGTACCCTTCCATCCCTGGCTTATATTTATATATATTTATACATACCTCCCGTTCTTGTGGGGGTTTGTGGGGGGCCTGGAGCCACCCCCATCTCACGCTGGGTGAGAGGTGAAATACACCTGGACAGGTGGTCAGTCTGTCACACCTACAGGCAAGTTCACGATGACAGTCGGTGAGAGAGAAAACTGCAGCGCCTGAACAGAACCACAGAGGAAGCACCTACTATCACTGTGCCCTTTAATGGGTTTTTAATGAAACTAATAAAACTGTATGAAACAAATTTAAACAACTCAACTGAAAGAAGAAAATCCATTCAAAAATGAACTGAAAATAATGAACTGAATTGAAAAAAAATAAAATACAAGAAATATACAAGCCTCAGACTCCTGAATATTTCGGCTGATCAGGTAACTCATTTGGAAAAGATTTTCCTTGCCACTGTCACCAAGTGCCTGCTCATGGTGGGAATTGTTGAGCCTCTGTAAATAATATTCTAAAGAGTGTTATGATTTTGTACTACACACACACACACACACACACACACACACACACACACACACAGGCAGGATACACAGTACACAGTAATAAAGAGCTTTCATGTATGGAAGGTACACTTTCTTACATGTTGTGTTTGAATCTGTAGAAACAAGCTGAAACTTCAAGTCAAAAGAATATCTGAAAAAAAAAACAGCAGACATTAACATGTATTAGATTTCAATTCCAATTACCTGCAAACCTAAACTTGCGTAAATTCATAACATATTATCTTTTCTAATTTCATGCTTGCTTTCATTTCCATCCTTAAACAGACCATTTAAAAGGAGTCTGCTGGTTGAGGGAAGGTTGAGACTGCTGCTTTGATTTGTGGGTAAATTGAGAAACAAATGAGGTGAAACAATTTGAAACACTTCTCACCATCAGCAGGTTATTGATGTTTGCAGTCATTTACACTGGAGGTGTGTGTCTGTGTGTGTCTGCTTTAAGTGAAGGACTGGATTCACTCGAATGCAAGGCTGCAGTTTCCATAGCGATGAGGTGGTTTTTTTATAGATCCCAGTACTCCCTTCAACAACAGTTTGACATGCTCTGTGGTAATTTGGTTTCGCACACACACACACACACACACACACACACACACACACACACACACACACACACACACTGGACTGGATGTTTCACCTCCTCTAAGTTGGACCTTTTCAGTGAATTGGGCAGTCTTTAGTACTCTACACTGTGTTGATGTATGTCATTCAATAAAATGACAGAATACTGCTTCTGCTGCTTCAATTTAAACACTTATTTAAACACTATATTTTTGGCTTCGATCATCATCTTTTGTTTTCTTTTGTACACATCGACAGCACATGTATCATAAATGACTATGATGACACGGCAGTGTAATTCCACAAAAGGACAAACAACAACAAGCAGAAACCAAAAAACAAAGTCAACAGGATCCCTTCAGTACTTCAAATGATTCTGCTGGGTGTCGCGGAACATTTAGAAACTAATAAATATAGGACATGTTGAGTGTGAAGTGACATGACCGGGCAACCGAGGCAACGTGATCAGAGAAAGTTAGTTGGTCATCATGACTCCTAAGTTTCTTGTAGAGATGGCAAGAGATAGGGAGGTAATTTTGATGTTGATGTCATGGTCTATACTAGGTTTAGCTGGAATTTTTGAGAGATACGGCAGGAGGTGTGTGCTTTCATCCATGTTGAAATATTTTAGAGGCATTCAGAGATCTGTGCAGAGAGAACAAGGGGTCATCAGGCGGAAATGACAGATAGAGCGGAGTGTCATCTGCATAGTAATGATATGAGAAACCATGTGAGTGGATAATCGGCCCCAGAGGATGGTGTAAATAGCAAAGAGTACTGAGTCCTGGGGCACCCCTGTGGTGAGGTGGTGAGATGTGGAAGCCAGGATACATTGAACCAGGAGAGAGGCAAACCAGAGATCCATGTTTGAGAGTATAGCGAGAACGGGGCGATGGTTAGCTGTGTCAAAGCTGATAACAAGGACAGAGGACCGTGCTGCTGGTTTGACTTCTTATAAGGCTTCTGTCACAGATTAAAGAAAAATCTTCAAAAAAAAACATCTGTATGCCATTATTTCACTGGATCGGCTACAATAATAATTGCAGAATCAACTCCCTCTGTGTGTGTGCGTGCTGCTACCAGTTAGCTTGTCATTTCAACCCTATCAGGCTACCCATGGATCCATCCCTGAGAACATCACCCCCACCCCTCTCCCGCTGAGCTGATCTTAGCCGCCAGAGGAGCTGTATGAATCAGTTCTGGCTATTTATAACATCTTGACATTGAGAATGTGGGCTGATCTGAATCCAGCTGCTCAGAATGAGGCCCAAGAGGTGCCTGTCTGTGGTGAACTGATAAAATGTAACAGCTCTGCCAGCTCCCACAGGATTACGCTCTGTATTAGAAACCGTATCATCAGCTACTGTCCTGTCCTGGCCTCAGCACTCTGTGAACCTGCTCCAATACATGTGATTTGTTTTTCACTCTTCACTTCACTTGCCTCTTTGTGGTACAGTCTGATTTATTGAAATGTAGGTGAATTCAGTAGCTGTCATGTTATGGAGGCAACTACTTTTATTCTTAGTGCTTCAAAACAGTTGAATGATTTGTAGCATGCACATAATATTACATAATATGGGGTCCCACAGTATGGTGCTCTATCTGATGCAACAATTGTTGGACATGTAGCAGAAGGAAATGAGCAGGATCACATTTATGATGGCTCTGTTCCAGTAAGTCATGATCACTGACAGTATAATAAATGGACAGTGTGACGTCAGAAGGATTTCTGGGTGCTCTGTTAAGCCATCTGTGATGGAATATACCTGACAACCAAAGCGTCCACGCTGTTAATTCTGCATAACTTTAAGCCTTAATATAATGTGAACAGGTGAGTTGTATATAAATTCACCCTCAGTACAGTTGTCATGAACGGGGAAATTAGCTACAGAGACCAAAACTGTTTTTTATACCAGGCTGTAAACATGTTTATTTCTGCTGTGGACATTTCAACATGGGGACTTATGGAGACTGACTCGTTCTATAGCAGGCCTCAAGTGGCCACTCAAGGAATTAAAGTTTTTGCCACTTGCACATTAGCTTCATTTTGCAGGCACAGAGGTGGCTGCTTGGAGCCACCACACTGAGCTCTACAACGGCTCTTCAGAAACCTTGATGACGTCCGTGTTTAATACAGTCTATGGTTTGAGGGTGTCTTTATCAGGTCACAGTGGTTTCTGACAGTGTTCCAGGGGTCCCTGTGGAGAAGCCAATGCATCCTTTGGGATTTTGAGGCATAAGGAGCAACCTTGAAGAGGTTTCAAGGTTCTAGTTCAAGGTTTCTATCTAGTTCAAGCTTTCCCTGAGGGTGTTTCAAAGACCTTCAAAATAAAATGTTCTTAAGACGGGTCAGTGTTGAGCTACATTACTAGTTTGATAATTTATCAATGGATTCAATTGGTTTTGCAGCAAAATGCCACACACGTTTGATTTGGTAAATTGTGAGACATTTTATAGACGGTGTGACTGTGATGACTGTGTTCATAATGCATAATGTGAATGCTAGTAGTAGTCTGCACACATGGTCGTAGAGAGGACGTAACTCAACAAACATCTCCGCTGCATCTCAGAGCAAGGCGGGGTGGAGGCGGGGAGAGGAGAGAGGGGGTGGCTCCATCATCGTAGGAGCAGGGGGGCTCGGCCGTTGTTGTGAATGAGGGCCGGCATGACGTCAGGAAGCCAATGTCAACAATGCAGCTCCTAGAGGAGAAAAGGCGTTTCATCCTAACACACACACACACGGGAGACCGACTGATGCGTACGGCCCATTAGAAGCAGCGGTTCTGACTGAAGGAGGGCTGCGGAGATACAACACGATGCGGACTCACTGTTTTTTCTGAGGAGCCGAACGAAGACGAGCAGCGGGGGAAAAAAACGGGTAAGTCGGCCCCGCGTCAGCGGAGAGAATGAGCGACCATTGGGGGCAGACTACGGGAGCCCCCATGTTAATCTGTCTGCTGGCGCTGGCTCGCCGCACTTGTTTGCGTTGTTTGTATGTGCACAACACCACGTTACTTTACCTGCTGTGGTTTAGACACCGCAGCTCAGATGCTGCGGCTGCTTGCTAACGTTAGGTGTTATGACTCAATGTGTTTCCCACAAAAAAAAAAAAAAAAACGTGTTTACGTCGGGCACATAGAGCCCAGAAGATGTGTGGAGGTGTATGTGGACAGTTTGGCGGAGTGGTTTCTCTTATAACTTTAGTAAAAACACAGTGTACGTCATTTTAAAGGATGAATATTGATTTTTAAAGGATGAATACTGATTTTTAAAGGATGAATATTGATTTTAAAGGATGAATATTGATTTTAAAGGATGAATACTGACGGTAGCGGATGGTCGCGGTGCACGAGCAGCTCTGTTTGTTGTGTGTCATCACCAGAGACCACACGCGACCGTTGAATCTACAGGGAAGTTGTCTTTAAATCACTCCGCTGTGTCATTTATTAGCCAACCGCCTCCCGCTCGTGTAAGAATAAATTCCCGAACACGTCTACGTTAGCGGGAGAGGGGGGTCCGCGCGCCTGTCATGCTCGGGGAGGTGGGGGAAGCGGGCTGCGGAGGGGACAAAGGGAGCCAGCCTCCCACCTCCTTATTCCCGCCCTCAGCCGCTGAACGGTCGGCTCGGTAACCACCGAGGAATATGAGTATTAAAATTAGATACATGTTTTTTTTTTAATAGTTCTGTATTCAGCTGTGGCTGTAAGGGTCAACGTGTGTGTCACTGTTAGCTTCACCTACATGACAACTGACGACCTCAGAGGTCTCAAACATGGACCTCATAAATATAGCACCATGGAATAATATAATATCCAATTAACAGCCAAACCTTCAGTTTATACCCTGAGTTATGAGCATCTATTCTGAATGGTTTCTTTAAGCCACCGTGGTGTGAACAGATTAGCTCTTTGTTATCCTTCATACAAAGCCACTCTCTCCCTCTGCCACCTTCTGTCTGTCTCCTTGTGGGAGGACAGCAGTAGTATTTGTGTGTGTGTGTGTGTGGTACAATTCATCTTAATGGAGTAGATGAGAGGTGACTGAGGACAATGAAATATTTACCAGCAGCACTTCTGCTGCAGACAAGTTGTCTCAGGTGAAGACGAATGAGACATTCAAGTGTTGCTGCTTGTTTCATAACATGAAGACGTTATTCACTCAGGATACAGAAAAAAAAGGGACACCGCAGATTTTACTCTTCAAGGTCAGTTTTCTTTGCATAGGGGGTTACAGGCCACCGTGTGAAAGCAGTTATATAATGTCTTCTGTGGGGTGATGATGTCATCAGGGTTATCCCAGCCTGGCCTTGGAGACGGAGGCAAACAATCATACACACTACAAAAAAACATACAATACCTTCCTGTTGTTCTTGATGCTGCCACTAGATGCCACCAAAAAAACAGCACACAGTGGCATTAAATGGATAATCATGAGTAATCAGGAGATATCGTGTCCGCTTAGTTGCCTGCTTGCACTGAGGTGAACTTTAGAAAGCTTGAGTTCAACCTCTGCAGAGTTTGATAAGGAAATACTATTAATGTCATGTCATAGTCAGTCATCTTTTCTGAGAAGGAGAAGCATCCTGTAGAGAGTCGACACAGCAGACCAGCTAATCTAAACATGGGCAAAGACGTAGCTCATCACAGACCCGACTCTTCATCACAAGGAGCATGCCAGTCGACTTATGATACTCAATGAGACGTATACATTTCAAGTCTTTTTTTTTTCTTTTGTTCATGTGGATTTTGTGCTGGCCAGATGCTTCAAGGTGAAAGACTATGATATCATTAGGAATCATCCCGTGGGGACCATGAATCTGTTTCCTGGGAACTGGCCAGCAGTCGTTGAGATAGTCTCATGTTGTTGAGATGTATTTTCATGTTTGGTCTGGCATGTAATGTCATTTATGTCATTCTATGTGTGTGTTAGAGGTGGGGATGTTCACCTCATGATTTGATTTGATTATGATTCAACGTTCAGTAATTTGAATGCACAGTGATTCTCGATACCTCTGGAGACACAAAATGATAGTTTAACTTTTAGAGTTTGGCCATTTCTGCCATTGGCTGACAAATGTTCTCTTTTCAAAATATTAGTTTTAAATTTCATCACTTAATACAGAAATTTCCCTTTTTATTTAGAAACTTTAAAAAAAAAACCAGACAATGGCTGCATCTGTTTATCACCAGTATCTGTATGACCCACCTCAGGACATGAACCCGATTCTCCTCTCTCAAAATGAGTACAGAGATCCACATTAAGGCTTGTCTGCATGTCAGCATAGGTGGGTCTTTTGTAGAGCATGATGATATCTGTAGAGTGTTTTAATTTGAACAACATGAGAGGGTGTGCTTTACCACCATTATTGGCACAACAGTAATGCGGTGAGTGCCAATAATAAGTTAAAGCTCACACTCGAATGTAATATTTTGATTGTGCAACATTGACCAACTTAAATAAAATATAGAATCAAAATGTTTCATATTTTGGGGCAATTTGGTCTCAAAATAATCATTTCTTTGCTCACCGTTTCTATGCTGGTCTCAGTTTCCATGGAAATACACAGGACTGACTAATACCTGGAAAACAATCAGTCACAGCAGAAGATTTTTATAGGTAAAGGACCTGCTACTACTCTAGCAAGTAGTCCGAGCCTTAGTAACGACCTAGCAACTGAGATGATTTTAATCCCAGACAAACAACATTTGTGGACTTTCCTCAAACTGAATAAATCCGACACATATGAAGAATAAAGTGCTTTGTTAGCACAATCTTGTAGTAAGAAATCTACGGAAAAAGATTTATCTTCTTTGAACTTCATATTTTTTTTAAGATAAAAGCGCTATATTTGAGTGCAAAGCTGATGGAGGATGTGACAATTCTAATAACTGCAGTCAGATGTATTGAGAAAAATTATCAAACATTTTAACCAACGAAACATTCAGCTTCAGTTTAAATTAGTCGTCCTTCATAAACAACATTTTCTCTGCGTTCACTGAACTGTTTGATTTACGACATGCTGCACACATTAACGAGGCGCTCTAACAGCTCCATGATTTTCATCAAAGAAACACAGATGTATTACTGTATTAATAAAAAGTTGACTTCCGGAGTACTTATTCATATTTACATGTTCTTTATTTTCAGGATGCGGAGGTAGTATTAAATTATTATTAAAAATATTTTTAGTGAGGCGTGCTCTCATGCTGATTTGAGCCAATGACAGTATAAAAAATGTATAGTGTATGTTTAACAAGATGTTTTGGATCATTTAGATCTATTCATTATATTCTATTTGTGTTGTTTTTGTTCGGAATCTTAGATTCCCAATGACTAATGTTATTGCGGCTCACAAAGTTTATTGTTAAGCTGTTAATTATGTTTCCATTACATATCTGTACACAGGTGTTTAACCACATTTAGGTGCTGCAAATCACTGCAATGTTTAATAAATAAGAATACCAGCTGATATATTGATTACTCTGTTATCAGAGCCTGGCATCGGCTTCAAAAATCCGTTGGGATCAAATTTTTTGTAGGGTATGAGTTAGTGTGTGGTACAGCAGATGGCCATATTCATGTTTCAGTGTTTGTGCTGGTCTCTGCTGAGAGACGCTTACATTAAAGTTAGTCAGCTGTGTAGATGAGCTCAGGCTGCAGTTTAACAGTTACTGCGTGTATGACTGTTGCAACAGAAAGAAATAAAAAGTCCCTACTAGCATTGCAGGGGGACTGTAGTATATCCATGGTGTTGACTGGGCTTGTTAAAAACAGAAATTATATGAATTCATAACTCTAATTATTCCGTGTGTGTTTTCTTGAGAGGGGGGCAGTGGTAGAGTATTAAAGGTGCAACATTTAAGAGGGTCTTGTCATGATTACACAGGTACTGACTGAAAATGCAGGCTAGAGGAGAAAAGGCGTTTCACCCTAACACACACACACACACACACACACAGGAGACCGACTGATGCATACGGCCCATTAGAAGCAGCGGTTCTGGCTGAAGGAGGGCTGCGGAGATACAACACGATGCGGACTCATTGTTTTTTCTGAGGAGCAGAACGAAGACGAGCAACCAGGGTTGGTAAGAGAAGGGGATTTATTGTGACGTGGGAGAAAAGGGGATGAAGAGGGTCCGATGACGAGGTGGAGGGAAGGGCTGAGGTGAAGCAGTGGTTGGAACGGATGAGGGAGGCACGGAGTGTGGACTGTCTGGGGATGGTTGATGGAGAGGAGGCAAGCAGGTGGCAGGAGGTGAAGCCAACAGAAGCCCAAGGAACAATAGTTTAAGGCGCTCTGAACGGCGTGGAAGGAAGGCCAGGGTTTATATGCAGTTGGAGTGATGACTTGATGGAAGGCAGGTGAGCTGAGGAACGGCAGGTGTGCTTCATCTGATGATTATCCAGGAGGGACCAGGGAAATGTGCCACGTCCACAACACAGACAGAGACAAGTGAACACAACACAAGGATGGGAAACAAGAGGGAACACGGAACCAACAGTCACGACTGCCATCGTGACAGGTCTATTGGCAGTATAAGATATAATAAGCATAGCTATGTTATCTTTTTTTTAACCAAGCAGCAACCTCCATAGGTATGAAATGAAGCCAGTGTGGAAATGCTACAAACTCGAGTGTGACGTCACGCATATACTATATATTCTTTATACTGTCATTGATATTGAAAAAAAGAACACTTTCACAGAGGAACTGGAGGCTGAGGCAAGTGGTATTCATTTGGTTGCAATCTAAAACGTAACCACTAGATGCCACTAAATCCTACACACTGCACCTTTAAGTCAAAGCACAAATGCCACACTGTGATAATCCTCTTTTGAGTGAAAGTCAGTATCAGATGCACAGTGCACTCCCCTGTAATTGTTCCACTATGATTAGATTATTATGACTCAGACGTTAATATAAAAGCAGCTGTGCTTTTTGAGAGATGTGGAAGATTCAGGAGAGGTGCACCATGACATTGAACAGACATCTTGAGCACAAATATAACAAATAATGATGATGGCTCCCTACATGTCAGCCCTGGAATCCAGCCGTGATCCTTGTTATTAATCATACCTGTGCTTCTCTTGCTGTGACAAGTCAAAATGTCTGCAGGCGACTGTTTTCCCTGGAGCCGGCTCAGAGTGCTGTCCATTCACACCTTTACACACCTGGTCAATTACTCTTTAAACGGTTAGTTCAGATTTATTGAAGTGGGGCTGTGTGAGGTACCCAGTGTTTTACCTACAGTACAACTGGGAGAAGCACACAGGAGGACCAGCATGGGAGCTAAGAAATGTACCTGACATATAGTGTAAGTGTACTTTACTTTTTATCTTACTGTCAGACAGAAAACTGAAGAGTTTATATCTATCTATGCTCAAAACCACCAGACTCCATCACTGCCCCAATCACATCCTGATGATTTAACCAAGCACCAACCTCCTTGGCTGGAAAACGAAGCCAATGCTGTGCCAAAAACCGGGTAACAATTATTTGAGAAAAAAATAAGTCTGAAATTATTGTTAATTGCAGTTGTTTGACAGCACAGGCAGATTTTGAAATGAAACAATATTGCAAAAAAGATAAATATCAAGTACAAAACTATTAACATATACAGTTGTTAGCTAATGATATCTGTGCTAAGCTAGTGCAGACCAAGTGGTTTGGAAATGGGGCAAATGTGAAAGTGCCAAAAACTGCAGTTCCTCTTGTCGTCCACTTGAAGCTGGCTCCAGAAGTGAGTCAGTCTCCATAAGTCCCCATGTTCAAATGTCCAACATCACAGCAGAAATAAACATGTTTACAGCCTGGGACAAAAAACAGTTTTGTTTGCAGCGTTTCTTTTATTTGCAGTCAGCCCCGCCGACAGGGGGGGACTAAAGGGCTTTTTGTCCCGGGCCCTGGGAATTCTGGAATAGAGGGATGACGTCGGGCTCAATTATGATACGTTCACTTCAAAATGTGTTGGTTTTTAGGGTAGAAAAGTGCTTTAATTGCATTCAAACAATGACTTATAGATGTTTGCCTTCATTGCCCTTGAAAAAACGGCCAATAACCCCCTATCACCCCTATTCCAAAATGGTTTGGTTTTTTTCTAGAAAAAAAGACGACAGCATTCGATAAGTGGTCAGTGTGCGCGAGCCTGTAAACATGCACAAGTCGGGCGCGGCTGCCGGTGGACGCCCGCGTCTCCGCGCTGACCGCGCCCCAGCTGTGCGCCGGCCCCGGCGGGGAGAGGAGAGGGTTCTTCGGGTGGACGGCGGGTCGCCCCGGCTCCTGACCCACGGGTGAAAAGTGAGCCTCTCCTCCCCGTCCTCCTCCTCCTCTGGTCGAGGCGGGGAGGGAGAGCCACGCTCTTCTCTGGGCCCGCGGGTTTGGCCCGCTGTCCCGGGCCCAGCCAAACCTGTCAGCGGCCCTGTTTGCAGTATTGAGGGTTCCCGGCCACCGTAGCAACCAACTTTAATCCAATACCTAGCCAACAAAACAGTTATCCAACCACACAATGAGTTATATACAGCAAAAACTAAGATGAGTAGAAGATTGCACATGCCCATGAGATAATAAAACATAAATACAGAGCCATTATGAAAATCATAAAAATACATGAAACCATATTCCTTAATTGAATTTACAGACATGACCTATCTAGACATAAGACTTTGTGATATGGTCACATGACAAAAAATGAGTTTCTTCTCTGCTGAAGACTGTAAAAGTGACGGAGATAAATCACATTCAGTACCGTTATCTGTGTGTGTGTGTGTGCGTGCGTGCAGGTGAGAGGAACTGATCAAGGGCAGCCTCTGTGTGTGTGCGTGTGCGCGCGCATGTGTGTCTGTGTGAAGGTGATGAGTACAGACTGTCCCAGGAGGCGTAGCACAGCTCGAGGGCAGACAGAGAAAAACAGACTCAGAATGTATCTCTCTCCCTCTGTGTCTCCCTCTCTCTCTCTCTCTCTCTCTCTTTCTCTCTCTCTGTCTCTCTCTCTCTCTCTCTCTCTCTCTCTCTCTCTCTCTCTCTGTCTCTCTCTCTGTCTCTCTCTCTCTCTGTCTCTCTCTTCCTTTCTTATTGTTCATACCTCGCTCGCTCTTTCTCTCCGTCTCTTACACTTTCTCTCCCGACATGTCTGGTTTTGTCACCATCGCTGCAGCAGTCTCTGATTCTGGCTGTGTTTGTTGCAGTGGGACAGTTTCCATCTTGACCTCTGTCACTTATCTTCAGTGCTACCTGTCTGTGTCCAGACAAAGACTGTGATCACTGTCTGAATACTCTGCACAGCAGTCACACAGCGTTTGAACTCCGCTTTGACTCTGTGTTCAGTGTCTGTAGTATTCTGAGAATTCATTTCTGCTTTGCCAAGTGAATTCTAACTTTAATCTCAGCATTCAGGCACTGACAATCCTGGTGACCACATGACTACTAGTTTTGATCTATTTATTATTTTAATTTGTCGCAGTGAAACTAATGCAAAAAAAAAAAAAATAGCTACAATTAGAGGAACGTCTATAAATTCTGTAGCAAAAATATGTTTTTTGGAAGCCTTCCTACAATGCACTCAATTTGAGCACGCTAGTGTCAGTTTAATCTGAATTCCACTGTGGAGCTGTACACGAGACAAGGCCTCTTTTTGAAAGAATCTGACTTGTTTTAGCCACAAAACATTTGAACTGTCTCGATCGATCAAATAATTCTTCTACGGGCGGTCGGTAGCGTAGTGTGTTAAGCGGCCGCCTCATGTGTAGAGGCTACAGTCCTTGCTGCAGCTGGCCCCAGTTTGAATCCCGCATCGGACGGCCCTTTACTGCGTGTCATTCACCCTCTCTCTGCCCCCTGCTTCCTGTCTATCTTCAGCTGTACTATCATTGAAGGCATAAAAGGCCAAATAAAAAATATATAAAAAAAAAAATCTTCTACCTGCAGGTACAGACAATAAAATGGATCCTGACTCTATGTCCTGTTGTGAAGGTAAGCCATACATGAAGACCACTTTCACTGCTTTCACTCAGACAATATGTACTGCAACTAGATGTTTGCTTCACTCGTTGTCAGTCAACCGATGTGCAGCCACATATTCCAGAACACTTTTATCTGTTTTGAAAAAACATGTTGAAAAGAATATGGAGCTGCCTTTTTTGTGCGATTGCACATTCAATATTTCATGGATCCATCTGTTCGCACCTTGCGACAATGAAAAGTGTCACCAGCAGCAAATTTGTCACGGCAGAAAACGATCTTCTAATCCCAGTGCAAGCGATGGCGTTCCTGACATTAAAGCGCTTCATCGAACGCCAAGCTGCCGCCGCGCGTTTGTATCTTGGAGCAGATTTGAACAGCCATTGTTTGGACTTCTGAGAGACACGCTGAGAATTCCTGATGAGGAGACAATCTGTCCGCAAGAACGTGTTTGTATCCCCACAGAGCGGAGGATGTTATTGTGATGAGCTGGTGATGTGTTGAATTTGAACCAGTCTTTAACCAAGTCACCACTGCCCAGGGCATTGTTGGCATTTCTGGCATATCTGGTGCATAACCTCGTCACAGATCTGGCAACCCATCTGGCAGACCGGGGCAGATGGTGAGACAATGGTCAGCTGTTTTGGGCGCTGCCTAAATCCATATATTCCGTGTAGGGGTTGCTAGGCTAAAGCTAAATCTGTTGATTATCTCACAGAGCATTTCATCACTGTCTGAGGGACACAGCTAAATGGGACTGAAAAGAAGGTGTGATATACAATACACTTCTTGTTTGTCACTATATTTATATGAGCTGACAATTAATTAAAGATGTGACTTTGCCCATTTTTAGATTAAACCAGAGGCAGAAGCCAATATGGCGGCTTCAGAAACCCATCGCATTCACGCTGTCCATTCTTTACGGTCAGCGGTGCAGACATTATTCTTCTGGTGTGTTTGGCTGCTAACAGACAGCCTAAGATGCATTACCACTTCCCTTCCTCTGGAGCAGGGCTGACCCTGATTTGCATTTAGGATGTAGGAAAACAGAGACAGACTGAAACAGATTTGTGATTGGGCCAGCAGATACACAACATGGCCATGTGTAAATGAACGTTCCAGAATAATCAGTGCTGCACCAGCAGATTTGTTTTATTATAGCTACATTTTTTCCTTTAAAACATGTTGCTCTTTTTAAAGAAAAAGACATTTCTGTCGAAGACCTTTGTAATCAAATGAACTAATAGCTGCAGCAGGAAGGAAGCTGTCTCCAGTGAATGAAGTTTGCCCTTAGAATGCATTCAGCCCCGTGCTTAACACTGTCACCCATTCACCAAGTGAACCCACTGAACCTGGGGGAGGAAGGGATCTATACCAAAACCCTCAGCATTACATCACCTCCTCCTTTGTTGCTCTGTAGATTACGCGTAGGGCTGATGAGGATGACAATGAGCTTTTACTGCTGTCCAGGAAACAAAGTGCAAGTCAAGTGTTGTTTTCAACTTCAACTTGTCTGAAATGGAGAAAGGGGGAAGAGCACTTACCTTGATTGACAGGTAGATAGGTGTTGTTACAGATGGTTTGAGCACCCAGGCTTCATTTACCTCGCCAAATTTAGAGGTGGAAAAGGCAAAATAGCTAGAGCAGCAAATCCAAATAGTGCTTCAGAAACCTATGGGTGATGTCAATCATACGCTGTCCATTTTTCATACTGTCATTGGTTGAATCTCCTCTACCAATGTCCAATGTGATAAAGAGTAAGTGTGGGATTATAGTATATAGTATAGTATGGGATTTATAGTATAATAGAGTATGGGAGTAGACTCCCACCCCTCCCCCCACAAAGTCGCTTTATTGTACTCAAACTATGAACCTATTAGCCAGCTGAGTATTTGTGGCCTGAGTAGGAGTGTTGGAGCTGTTTGTGCGCTGATGTAACAGTGCCAATGAAGCTGCAAAGGCTTGACGTTGTGGAGGTTCCACCTGTCGAGACAGATTAAGATGTTCTCACATTCATCTCCATGTCTCATGGCTCTGGCTTTGATGTGATGCAATTAGGGTTTGTGTTCTATAAGGGATTTCAGCAGGAGAGGTGATAAACAAGCACTCTTTCATGCTTCACAATCATGTGGCCAGCTTTAGTGCTAAGACCCAACATAGCACTAACGCAAAATACTTCACGGGGCCGTGTTGGTGTGGGCGTGTTGCTACAGGATACAAGTAAGGAGGTGATATATAATGCAGAAGTGGTGGTTTGTAAACCAACATAGCACATGGCTGGACTGTACCAACCTGAATTGGTAAATTAGTTAATAATATACCGTTTATAATCTTTTTTTAAGTGTGTAATTTCAATGAGTACAGCAGAGAGTGAGAGTCATCCATCACCCATCACAGATCCCTGCGAGTGGGTTCATCCAGTGGGGTTGTTGTCACAGTTTTTCAGGTGCAAATTGATGCATTGTTCCCAAACGTGTTGGTATCAATCAAAAGAACAGGTGTAAAAGTAGCAGGGAATGGATACACATGAGCCACACATGAGAAAGGTCACGGTTGAGTCATCTATTGAAACAGAGAATCTATAGGCAAAGGACAAAAGTTTGGCATTGGAAGCATTCTGGTTTCTACTTGTGGTCTGAGTAGTATTGACCAATCACATCTGAGTGGGCTTTGGTTGTGACAGTCCATACGGAGAAGAAAAGGGTTACAAAGGTCTACAAAAGACGGCATCTGCTTTCATATGCAGAGACGAACAGAAAAGTGTCTTCATGGTCATTCTCACGTATGAAGCCAAAGGATAGAAGGCCAGAAACACTGACTAAGATTGATGGTGGAGAAAAGAGATCTGACTTTGCATCTACAACAATATCAAGAGAGCGATGTAGTTAACTACAATAACTCTATTAGAATGAATCATGATGGTTATGATGAACCTGAAGTTGAACCTGACTTGACTGATGATTAAATTCATTCTGGATGTTAAAGTAAGTGATCTCATAAGACGTGTGTTCACTCTGCTGGAAGGAGAGGAGAGGCAGAGGAAGAGTTGCTTTTTAGTTAAATACTTTTGAGTAAATTCAGCACTAACACACTGTATGGCTAGGGTTTTTATTGTGAAAGGTAGAAAATTGAAGTGTAAACTGTAATGCCTTGGTTCAGACTACAGAACCTCTGAGTTATTATTATACACATTATCCCAATGTGGGGCAAGTATGACAGAAGGATTGATCTGATGAAGTGGCATTAGGGTCAGATTGTCAAGGGTTTACAGCGCCCTCTCAACCTGAAAATTCCTTATGATGAGCTCAGTGTTTTCAAATTGAGGAGGTCACACAAGGCATTTTTATTCTGATTGGGTCATTATTGGCATCAATAGTAGTTCTTTTCATGCTATGTGAAGGTTGTTCAAAGACTCCTTTTACATTAATAACAAAGTTTATCTACGTCCCAACCCTTACCTATGGTCATGAGCTTTAGGTAGTAACCGAAAGAATAAGATTGCGCCTTCATGTCAGAAGGAGCCAGCTGAGGTGGTTCAACATCTGATTAGGATGCCCCCCCGGGCACCTCCCTTTTGAAAGTGTTTTGGACATGTCCAACTCAGTCTACACAGGGGCAGACTCAAAGCTCCCTGGAGGGACTACATAGCCTCAGAATCCTCCAGGAGGAGCTGGAATGTGTGCTGGGGAGAAGGGCGTCTGGAGTGCCCCGCTAAACCTGCTGCCACCACGACCCGACTGTTGATAAACGGTAGAGGGTGGATGGATGTGAAATAACTGTGTGTTTTCCAGTGTGCTCTCCATAGATGCTGCTCTTTCTAGTCACCATGCACCAAGAAAATCAGGGTCCAGAACTGTGGCAACCCTGGGACAGCTCACGTTGAGGTGATGACACATCGCTGAACTAAGACCTCTCCTGACGTGCATGAGCCCAGATTCTGTGTTGACATTAGGCTTTAGACTTAGATCAGAGAAGTTTGTCTGGGACGTGGCACAGGTCGAATTCTGCACCCGCCCCAGGGCTCCTTCCTGTCTGCATCAGTGTTACAGGAGCCTCCTTGAGGACTTTTGTTCTGATAATGTGTATAAGACCATGTGTTTAGTTTGATGATCTACGCAAACTGTTTGCTGTTACACATGGGGTCATTATTTATGTCCTCAAACATGTATTTCTTTTTTTTTTTAAACTTTCTCAATTACCATCAGAAGAAGTGTTAATTGCACTGAGCACCATGTTATATAGTTATTCCTGTTTGACACTCTTTGTTAAGGGTCTTTGGGGCTTCTGCTAATTAGCTTAATCATGTCCAATTAACACTCACCAAACTGCACAGAGACTGATACACGTGTCTCTGTGGGTGTCTCGTCACAGAATGCAGCATACTGACGATAATTTGCGGTATGCTTTTGAGATTGTTGTATAATTGATGCACATTTGATGTACATGTGGGAGAAAACAGACGAGAAGCCAGATTCAGCCTGGCATCCATCCAGTTTCTATACCAGGTTACTTCTTTGACCAGTTGCTGGGAGATTCCATTTCAGCAGGAAGGTGGTGGGCACTAAACATCTTTTAAATCACAGTGAAATAAATTAGTGTCAACCCAATGTTACAAATTCAACAACCAACTATGGCTATAATTTTGTGTAGGCTGCAAAAAAATCTGCAAAGATCATTGGACCTGGGGCGAGCTAAATGCTGCCTCGGTGCTCACATAACCCATCTGTAAGAGCACCCACCTGTCTGTCAAAGCGTCCAAACTGTTAATCCTGCATAACTTTAAGCCTTAATATAATGTGAACGGGTGAGTTGTATATAAATTCACCCTCAGTACAGTTGTCATGAACGGGGAAATTAGCTACAGAGACCAAAACTGTTTTTTGTACCAGGCTGTAAACATGTTTATTTCTGCTGTGAAGTTGGACATTTGGACATGGGAACTTATGGAGACTGACTCACTTCTGGAGCCGGCCTCAAGTGGATGTCTGAGAAACTGCAGTTTTTGGAACTTCCGCATTGGCTTCACTTCACAGCCATGGAGGTTTCCACTTGGTTTGTTCTTCTAGCAACCATTCAAGTAGCTTAGCATTTGATAGGTGCTCTAATTGTCGTGTGGCATTGTGAGACTAATTAGGTTGTCTAATGCATCACTGTAAATGAGAACCAAACAAACTTTTTTAATATAATGCAATCCAGCTGTAATTTCGAGCTCATCTATAAACTGATGATAATAGAGTTGTATTAAAGTAGAGCAGATTGTACCTCTTAAAGTCAGTGGGGAGTGTTCTCATTTCTTACACTAAATAAAACTCTAAATATTAATAATGTATATATTACTGCACAGAAGGATGGCTTTGAATTGGAGTACTGCCTACCCTTCTTTATGCGTGTGCCTCAGTCTGGACCCCCCAAAATGCCCTCCCCCATCTTTGCCATCTGCGTTGGCAGTTGTCCCAGAGAGTTTTTGTACAGGTGCAGACAATTTGTTTTTTATAAATCTCAGCGTCTCTGTGGGAAGTGGCGTCTGCATAGACAACAGTTAGAAATGAGGCCCTGTGAAAGAAGCTTCATGATCTTTCTTTCTTTCTTTATATATATATATATATATATATATATATATATATATATATATATATATATATATATATATATATATATATATATATATATATATATGTGTATATGTATGTTTATTGATTTCACAGGGAAAACAAAACAAAAAAATGAACAGAATGATGTTCGCCATTTCTCTTGGCCACATATCGTATGTGGGTGCAATGTCCGCCTTCCAGGTCCGGAAGATAAACTTCTTTGCAATCACTGTTCCAAACAGAATAGCCTTTTTCTATTATTATTATATTTATCAGCAAAAGACAAGGGGGTGGTTGCCCTGAGAATGGCTACGAGCAGATCGGGCTCCCAACATTTCCCATAAGCCATAGAGAAGCAATGAAAAATATTTTTCCAGTATGTGTACAGTTTACTGCATAACCAAATAGAGTGTACTAAATTACCAGTCACAGACTTGCATCTGTTTAAATGGGTGAGACAAAAAAAAACTGTGCAGTTTTTCTCTGGAATAATAAAGTCTATGTAATGTCTTAAACTGCATGAGGCAATGCCTGACATTTACAGAACAGTCATGTATACTTCTCAGACATTCATCCCATACTTTTTCTTCCAATTCTACATTCAGCTCATCCTTCCACGCCTGCCTGATACTTGCTGTTTTCAATGAAGTGTTGTTTTGCAGAATCTGGTAAAAGAATGAAACTGCCCCTTTAGCACCAGGGTCAAATTTGTTCATTGCCTCAAGGACCCCATGCTCTGCCAAGACCTCAAAGTTGGGTAAATGCGTCCTGACATAATTTCGGTTCGATTTGAAAGAATCTGAAAAAAAAAGGCCAGATTTAGGGATGTCGTATTTAGCTATGGGTTGTGAGTATGATCCAAAAATGCCATTAACGTATAGATCACCTATGTTGCGAATGCCTTTCTGTTTCCAGAGGAAGAAAATGTTTAAAAAAAAAAAGTTTTTCACATATTGGAGTGTCTAAGGTTTTTGGAGCCTCCATGTGATGTTTTATCTGTTCCCAGATTCTTATTGTGTTACCAATTACACAACTGTTATTAAAGTATGTCTTTTTAACAGCAGTGCAAGTTTTTTTGCAGAGCATTCTTTCTGTACAGAGCCACGCAGGGCAGGAGTCTGCCTCCGAAGGAGGGCCCTTTTTCCACCATGACAAAATGACCTGATGCACCCAAATAATATAAATTAAAATTTGGTAATGCAAACCCTCTCATATCCATTGGTTTTGATAGGTGTTTTTTAGAAATTCTAATAGTTTATAACTAAGGCATAGTGATTGAGTGTAACTGTTTAAAGCATGATAATGGAGTAAAACATGGAATGGATTGGAAAAGATGGAGAAAGCGGGGCAATATGATCATCTTGATTGCATTCATCTTCCCAACCATGGATATTGGGAGGGTTTTCCAAAACTCGATATTGGTTTTGAGTTTCTCAATTTTACTTTGCCAGTTTAATCGGAGGAGCTCATTTGGGTTTTTGGTGACAGTCACACCTAAATATGTAAAAGTTTTGTAGGATTTCTTAAATGAAATAGATGTAAATATTCCTTATTAACAGTTGCAGAGACTGGCATGAGTTCACTTTTCTCCCAGTTGACGGAGAATCCTGAGAGATTGCCAAATTTATTATTGAGAGCCATAAGAGGAGGTATTGATACTTGTGGTTCTTTCTGATCTTTCTGATTGCTTTGGCTTTTTTTGCAGAAACTATGAGCAAAGTTACGACAGAGACAACTGCCAAGTGTTAGTTTAAGAAAAGTGTAGTAGGGTATTTGGATGGAAAAGCTTGTTCCTAGTTGCTGTAATAGTAAAGGCTGCATCACGGATAAACACAGAGGGGTTCTATTAGTCGTCGAAAGTGTTTCTTCCCATCTCATCACTTCTGTTTGATTTAGCTGCCTTCTCAGACTGCTGAATTTGAAATACTCCAGCATTCCCATCTCGATCATGACTCACACAGCAAAACATGGCTTCACTTTCCCTGAAACCTGACAAGCCTGATCCAATTTACACTTCCCTGGCAGCCTAAGGCGAAGTGATGTCAGCCCAGCCTCCCAGGTGAAAGGAGGGGGAATGCAAGTGTAAGAAAACACAGATGACCAAGGAGGAGCTCCCTGGGGAGAGAAAGTTCTCTGTCGCTACATCCCTTAACCGTCAAACAGGTGAAATCAAATCCATTGGAGCAGGACTGACTCCTCAATGGTTTTTGGGTTAGTCAGGGAAGTGGCGTCACCACAGTTGTTCGGTGTGACAACAGGAGATGTGAGGAGAGTAATAACACGCCACCGCAACATACTGCAGAGGAGCATGGGAAACTAGTATCCAGGACAGCCCTGAGTCTATGGATGAGATCAACATCTTTAGTCAATGAAGCTTCCTTCGCGGTGGTGTGTGATTCTGAAAGCGTAACGCTGCTTTAGGTTTTACTGCATTGCAAAACATTTGGAAGACTGAACGAATTCACTGTATTCCATAAATGTGATGTTAATCATGCTGGTCTTCCTCTGTGGAAACTTTGTGGGCGTTGAGCAACCCACGTGCACTTTGATTTTCACGCCTACACTGTGTTTCCTTGTGAAGGAGATGAAATAATCCTCTACTCAACATCCCTGCCTTCATGACTCATTTGGCAACTGAAAGATTTTGCACCCTCCAAGAAAGTCTTTTATTCGACTGTCTTGATGTGACACATTTGGCCCTCGCACCACATATGAACACATAATTGATATTGTACATACTTACTTTCCCCTGCATTGAAATGCTGAAACGTGACACCCTTTGTTTTGATTGGATATGTTGACTGTGAAAAGGAAGTTAAAAAAAAGCAGTTTACAGCACTGCTGTCTGGCAGAGTGCAGTTCCCTTTTTTTGTAACAGCTTATCACTGTTCCTCTACTGTCCAACTGTCCTTTAAAAATCTGCATGTGGAGGAAAAAGAAGAAGAAAAATATACAGAATGAAAAACTGATGGTTTTACTGGAAGCGGGACACACTGTAAAATGTTTGTCCTATCATGATGGCTCTATAATTCATCCATGACAGACACATCTGATGTAACCAATGATGTGAAGAATAGACAGTGTATGAGTGATGTCACAAACAGGTTTCTGAAGAGCTGTTTTGAAGCTGTAAATATGCAGCCATGTTGGAAGTCCTGCCTCTTCCACCACATCTAAAAATCGTGGGTTAGGGCAAAGACGTGGATCATCAGGAACCTGAGGTGGGCTGAATCACACCTGGGTGTTTAAACAAGTCATCTGAATTTAAGCTATCTGCTTTCCCCAAATATTAACCAGAAGCACATGCTGGCTCCAATGATAAATAATCATGCACAGTGTGTGTGTGTGTTACGTCACACATAGGTTTTCGAAGTATCATTTTGAAACTTTAAATATGTGGTGCTGGCTACCATCATGTTTGCTGTCCTGCCTTTTCCACCTAGCTAAAATCAGCAAAGAGGTGAACATCGGTGGTCAATCAAATCATCCACACTGTTAATCCTGCATAACTTTAATCCTGAATATAATGTGATCAGGTGAGTTGTATATAAATTCACCCTCAGTACAGTTGTCATGAACGGGGAAATTAGCTAGGGACCAAAACTGTTTTTTGTACCAGGCTGTAAACATGTTTATTTCTGCTGTGAAGTTGGACATTTGAACATGGGGATTTATGGAGACTGACTCACTTCTGGACCCAGCCTCAAGTGGATGTTCAAGGAACTGCAGTTTTTCTTGTTGCCTCTTTTTGGCACTCTGCATAGCTAGGCTGCGTATCGATACTGACAACCGATTTCAAACTGCCGACAATCCCTTATAGGTACTATATGCATTGTGAAAATGTTGCTGAGCTGAAGCGTAAATTGTACATATGTTTTATAAATCTGTATTTTGTAATGCACTGCTTGCAGTTCTGGTTGCAAATTGACAAATAAGACAAAATAAAATGTTGCTATTTCTGGTTCACAACAACCGTACTTGAATTGAGAGACTACCCTCATTAAATTAGAGCTCTACACTACAGGAAGCACATAGACTGGAAGTATCCCGAATCGAGATGCAGCATCAGTCAGAATCGGGGGGAAAAAATATTGCACGAATGTGACCCCTGGATGCAGTATCAGTAAATGTCTCAGTGCAGCTTTTCCTCAACGTCCAAGTAGCTCTTCTCAGGGTTACAAATGGTCTCCTGATGGAAGCAGATTAGAGCGGTGAGTGCTCTGCTTAATGCTGCCAGACCCATGTGCAGTCTGCTGCACTCTTAAGTCTGTGTGTGTGTGTGTGTGCACTTGTAGGATAAAAGGTGAAGGTATTGATGGGGAGTGAGGAGGTATGAGCTCTCAAAGTACCTAGGTCAGCTATTTAGCATCTATAGATTGTAACGTAATCCCTGGTTTAACATATGCACGTGCGCATGCGCGCGCACACACACACACCCATATTAAGACATTGCCCACACCCCTCCCTTTTCATACCAACACATATGTCTTTCCGCCATAAATGTTGCACTCACCCTCTTCCGAGCGCTGTAGTCCATTTACCACTCATAATCCCTTAGTGGTACAGTGGGTCACTTGGCCTTCACACACATGTACAGCAGTCCTCTGACATACGAGCACTGTGTCAGGAGAGCTGGCTCCACGCCTGGGGGATGAAGAGGTTTCATTTGCACTAAATCCAATTCCACTTGACAATGGCAAGATGAGTTACACAGGGTTGAAGGAGGATGAGGGTTGAGCAAACACTGTTGGCAATGACCTCAGAGGTCATTTATCAAGATCTCAATGACCACAGTGCAAGTGAGAGCTTCCCCAGAGCTGCTGCCTCAACAAAGGCTCATTGTTGAATGGGAGACGCTGATGTCATGGCAGTATATTTCCGGAGCTCAGGAACTCCCAAGGGAGGGCCCCTGGTAATGCAGCCAGGACTGAGGACTATCTTTAGCTGTGAAACGTTTTGAGAAAATTTCCTCCTGAGATAAAGTTTCATCTGTTTGTTCACAAGAGTTTGAGCGTTTGATGTAGGAATAAGCAGCAAGCTGATGTGACCTGCCTGTATTTTATATTTCCCGATTAAATAAAAAAAAAAGTTATCTTATTTGAGGGATTGTTTTAACTTCTAAGCAATGCAAGCGGACTCTGGTCTCTGGTTGATCCACCACTTTGGTCCAGCATAAAACATGGGTGTAGTTTTAGTAACGGCCCCCACAGACTGTCTAAAACCTGGGCGTAGTCTCTGTGACGCTTCTGATTTTGGAAATTCTGGCTCTGCTGGCTCCCAGCTAATTCAAAGATATGAAAGACATGGAGCATGGGTGGAGCTGAGGGAGGCTGAATCAAGCTTGATTGCTTAAGCCACACTGTGACAACACCCAATCAAAGTGTCCATGTTCGTAATCCTGCATAACTTTAAGCCTTAATATAACATGAACAGGTGAGTTGTATATAAATTCACCCTCGGTACAGTTGTCATAAACGGGGAAATTATCTATAGATACCAAAACTGTTTTTTGTACCAGGCTGTAAACATGTTTATTTCTGCTGTGAAGTTGGACATTTGGACATGGGGACTTATGAAGACTGACTCACTTCTGGAGCCAGACTCAAGTGGACGTTTGAGGAACTGCAGTTTTTGGCACTTCCTGTGTTGGCTTCATTTCACAGCCATGGAGGTTGCCCCTTGGTCCAGATTGAAACATTTCAACAACTATTAGATGAACACTTTGTTGTGACATGAGCGTGGTGAACTGTGTGCTAGTCATTAGCTTTGTTTTCTTTCCAAATAGACCTCAGATTTTCTTTCTTTTTTTATTTTTTGTCTTTTGCTGCCTCATTTCATCAACACTAACTAAAGTAAATAAACTCCCACTGCTCAGCTTCCCTCTTTCTCTGATGGCTCTGATTCATACTTGATCAATATTTTTTGTAAAATATGATTTCATAAATGATTTAAACCCAGGCAGTGCTTTTAGCAAAAAAACCAGATGTTTTGACAGAACTCCCCATCTTTATTCATCTCATAAATACACACACACACTATATATATATATATATATATATATATATATATATATATATATATATATATATATATATATATATATATATATATAAGCACTACTCACTATACCCCACAGACACCATCAGATGAAAATAAGACATAATCAGGGCAGGGGAGAAGGCAGGAAAGGGTGGAGGAAAGTAGGGCATAGCAGTACATTGGACACACACACACACACACACACACACACACATATGCACATGCATGTACACACACACACACACACACACACACACACACACACACACACACACACACAGTGGAATTGGTGAATTATTAGTGTTTGTTAATTAATATTTGTGTGTAGCAACAGCTCTGGGGGAAGATCCTCGCCCAGTCTTCTGCTCTGCTGCTCCTGTGATTAATAATTTACTCCTGGATGTATCTACTCTGCCTGCTGGGCTGCACCGATTCGGTGTGTGTGTGCGTCCCTGTGGCCACCTTTGTTCGTCTCTGGTTGTCTCAGGGGTTTGAATGGCCTCAGATTTGTGCGTCTGATTGATGGTTCTGCCGGGTTGAATGTAGGCTAACGGAGCAACTGGCTGATGAGGGGAAAGCGCTGTGCTGCCTCGGAGAACTGTGTTATGGGAAACACTGGCAGCGCCGCTTGGACAGGAGGAAGTTCCTGCTGCTGTGCTTCACCTGGACTTTGCCTGTTGATTGTGAATTGGAAGGCTGGATTTGTTGCAAACATTCTGTAATAGAACAGCATGCCCGGTGTGTAGGTGCAGGTTTACTTACTTACTTTCCGCCTCCCGGCTAAACTGAAAATCAACAAAAACGTGGATCATCAGTGGACCTTAGGCGGACATTGACTAGAACAGAACTCAGTGAGGTGGCTGTGGCGCGCACACACAGCACAGCACATCCATGTCCGGTGAAAAAATATTTTGGACAGTCATTTCTTTTTAAAAGAATAAATTAACTTAGTGCATAACTTAAACAATAACTTTGGTACAGATCCGTCAGATTTGTTTTTGTTTTTAAATTGTGACAAAGTTAATAAAATAAAAATAAACATGTCAGCACTCTCTAGTGGACAAACTCTGTCATGGAGACACCTTTTCTAAAGCGAGCGTATTGTCTAACAAAACAAAGGAAATGTTTAAAAAGAGGAAGACAGATTTGATTTTCTTGTTTTGAATTAAATTAAACAGAAAGCTGGTGTAATAAAAAAATAAATAAAAGAGCACCAGACATTCAGAAAGCACACACACACACACACACACACACACACACACACACACACACACACACACACACACACACACACACACACACACACACACACACACACACACACACTCCTTGTTAGAAAGCAAGGCGTGTGTAGCTCTCTGTTCAGCATACCTGTCTGTGCTGTAAGTGGTCCAGTGGGACACTTCAGTACACACTACGGCTGTTTCTAGTTGAATAAGGCAGTCTCATATAGAGAACACTCTCCCACTGTGTAGTGTACAGCATTTCTGTGTTTTCAACAGAAAATCCACTCTGACACATATCCAAGTGTTTTCTGTCTAAACATCCAGTGATTTAGTTTAACACACTGTGCTGGAGCGGCTGCTCTTCTTCACTTCAGCAGGTGATTTTGAGCTCACTTCCACTCCTCACTTGTTATTTTACAGTTTGGGGATTATGGATATCAGTTAGCTGCCTGTCGGCCCAATCTGCTGCTAAAACATGCCACCCTCTCCTCACACATATTAAAACACAGCCCAGATAAGATGATGAAACCGCTGGCAATGCCTTGTTTACCAAAGCCCATCAACTGTCTCTGTGCAATTTACCCAGCATGGAGGGGAGGGGAACCTGAAGAAGCCAAAGACTGGGCTAATTCAACGCGAGGCGTAGAAAGAGAGGCAAAATCATCTGTCAATCTGTGTTTTGTTGTAATGGTAGAGTCAGTAGTGACTGCAGAGCTATGGACACTCGCATCTCAAGTAATCTGCAAGAACAAAGTGTAATGACAGACTGAAAACTCTTCCATTCAGTACAACGTCCAAGATGCACGAATGCAACCGAAAGTCTCGATACACATCCCAGAATCAAGTCCTTAACCAGAACACTCCCAACATTTGTCTTTCAAACATAATGAGCCACGAACAGGTAATGTTATGTTATTGGAATGAATCAAGATTCCATCACAACAATAACATTCACACATTGAAACATAAAAGGGGTGGAAGTTTTCTTTCAGTCTTCTCCACGTTCATCAAACTACAGAATCAGACTTAAATAAGACCTCAGCATGACCTCTGAATTTCACCATATAATAACTGTTTTTCTTATTCTGAATTCTTAACTATGATCATCTGTTTCCTTAATAACCTCCATCTGTTTTCCTGTTCGTTTCAGGCACTTTATCGGCTTCAGCACTGCTACTTAACATTCTCAAGAGGTTCTCATCAGACAACATGAGTGTATCTGCTCTAAAGTATAACATCCATCATTAGTCTCATATATAGATATCAGTCTGTAATGCTTGTTGTAATACAGTATATTAGTGTTACTGCAAACACTCATAGGTCAGTGAATTACAGTTCAGTTTAGTCAGTACTATCATTCTGCTCTTTAAATGTCAGAAAGGTTTCTTTAAAATCTCATGAGAATAACTATGCTCAATAAATTCATAGTTCTTTTGTTTGTTTCTATTTTTGACTGCAGTCCAAAATCTGAAGATGTTCACTTTCCAAAACAGGAAATCCTTGCATTGAGACAAAATGTTTCTTTGGCACTTAAATCTGTCCACATTTCTCATTGGAGAAGTTGGGGAAACTTTTCACATTCACACCTTTCATTTTTTCCGAAATATTCCAGGTTTTCTGGCAGTTTTGCTCCATTAAAATTAAATAAATGAAATAAAATTCACACGCTTTTCACAGTTTTGTGGATTCTCAACTTCATCTATTTATTCATCTTTTCAGCTAGAAACTCCACACTGTAAAAATGTTTTGTTTTTTTTTAATGTTTAATTTACTGTTTTTTAAACCTGTAAAACAAAAACAAAAAAAACATTTGACATGTGGATCCACAGTCTATGTTTGTAATTGAAATATATATATTTATATATATTTTTATATAAGTTTATTCAGCAGAGTGACCTGTGGGAGGGAGAAGAGCAATGTCAACTGGAATCGGTTGATGGTCAAATATTGAATAAACACAAAAGGTCACGTTACCCCGCTGCTCATCGAGCTCCACTGGCTAAATTAAAATCACTAATGATTGTCTATAAAGTGGTCTCTGGGTTCTGCACCCACCTCCTTGAATGTCTTTAAACAGGTATGCGTTACCTCCTGACTGTTGCTCTAACTTATAGAAAAGGTCAAACAGGCTGTCAAGTTTCCCCTTAAAATCAGTATTGATTTCAAGATCTCCTCATTAAATATTTATATAGGGTTATTCTTAATCAAACTGAGCCATTATATTTATCATACTCAGTTTGTTTGATACTTGTACTCCACAGGCTCAGTGCAAGAACCTTTTTTGTGTAAAACAGATGAACCTGAAGGTTCATCATTGACAAATGTTCTTCTCTACTTTGTTCCAGAGCTCTCAGTCTCATCAGCGTTTTTTACCCAGTTTAGTTTGACAAAAATTGGCACTCATCGTTGAATGGATCTGCTGATGACAGCCACGAGATGTGCATGAAACAACAGCCAAAATGAATGGTCCGTCTGTCAGTTACAATGACTATTCACCACAGACTTCTGTAAAACGGTGATAAAATTCCACTGTTGAATGAATTGTCCTGGTTTCTAGTTCCACCATGAGGTACAATCACATCAGGTTGGACTGTTACGTGAGGAAGTGTTGTTTTGTTTGTTTTGGTGAGCTAATACGAGTGCAGGAAGATTAAAGCAGAGTGTGATCCAGTCTGATGAATACAGTCCACGACAAAGAGCCATGTAATGAATATATCTTCCCCTTTCTTTTGTTTCCACTTCCAGCAGGCAAAGCAGTGCTGCAGTGTATAAACAGTGGCAGTGAACAATTTGCAAGCATCATGAAAAGCGATAGAGAACAGTGTGAGCCTGAAGTGTTCCTGAGGGGGAGCAGGACATGATCTACAATGCTGAGATGATTGGCCCACGGGCCACAGGGAGAACAGCCAGAGAGCACTACTTCAGCAAGCCCCCGGTGCTGGGCTCTGCCTATGCAAAAACCATGACTCAGCACAAAGCAGCCCCTCTCTATCCCTGCACGCGCACAAGCACGCACACACACACACGCACAAAGCCAAGGGCAGATGAGACAGACTGCATGCTCAGCTGTCTGTGTCGAGGCTTTATGTGCCACAGCGCTGAAATGAAACACAATGGACAGAGCTGCCTGCAATCAATGTGGAAGGCTGTCTTATATTCATCTACTCTAATATCTATCTATAGATATGTGTGTGGATAGTCACACCTTTACACTCATAGGTTTAGTCAGTGTATTACAGTTCAGTTCAGTCAGTACTATCATTCTGCTCTTTAAATGTCAGAAAGGTTTCTTTAAAATCTCATGAGAATCATTGTGCTCAATAAATTCATAGTTCTTTTGTTTGATTCTATTTTTCACTGCAGTCCAAAATCTGAAGATGTTCACTTTCCAAAACAGGAAATCCTTGCATTGAGACAAAATGTTTCTTTGGCACTTAAATCTGTCCACATTTCTCATTGGAGAAGTTGGGGAAACTTTTCACATTCACACCTTTCATTTTTTCCAAAATATTCCAGGTTTTCTGGCAGTTTTGCTCCATTAAAATGAACAGAGAAGAATGTTGAAAAATTCACACGCTTTTCACAGTTTTGTGGATTCTCAACTTCATCTATTTATTCATCTTTTCAGCTAGAAACTCCACACTGATTCACAGTCTATGTTTGTAATTTAAATATATATATTTATATATATATATTTTTAAATCTGTAAAAAAAAGAAAAATTATTATTACTACCGTATAAGATTCAGTCTTTTCAGCCCTGTTCGCTTTTCTAAATCTTTACACTCATTCAGCTCCTTCATGCAAACTAAAGTCAGGAATTCAGTGTCAGTGTTTCAACAAACTGTGAAATATTTCACATCTTTTAACACTCTTTTAATGCTCCGGCAGTGTGCTGGTGATGTACGTCATGCTTTGCTTGATGCATTGAAAAAGGTCGCAGTGCGGTAAAAGCCATTGAAAACAGCGCAGTGCCGTGTTGCCGTGTTGTGTCTGAAAACACATGATGTAGTTTTGATACCTACACCTTTACAACATTTTACTGCAATACTTGATTTTACTGGCTCATTGAAAACATAATGATGTTCAGGCACTGGGGGGGTTATGTTATTTGGTGATGCTTCATTAAAAAAAAGCAAAAATTTACAAATCTGTGATCCGTGAACTTTCCCCATACTTCAGATTTCTCTCATTTTCCCAAATGCACTTCTTACTATTACCTTTATGTATTCAATGTGTGTATCCTGCTCACATGGTGTCTTGTCTGTGTTTCTTCAGGGTGCAGGGTGTTCGAGGGAGTGATGTCGACAGGCGAGGAGCAGGATGGTGAGGCGGTAGCGCCCTTGTATGTGTACGAATCCAAGGTCCACTGTGCCAATGTGCTGTTGAGCCTGGAGGAGCAGCGGCGGCAGGGCATCCTGTGCGACGTCACCATACTAGTGGAGGGAAGGGAGGTGCGCGCACACAGGGCTGTCCTCGCTGCCAGTAGCCGCTACTTCCTGCAGGCTCTGTTGGGGCACAACGGATCACCAGGCGAAGTGGAGCCCATCATTAATCTGCCCGACAAGGTAAAAGGCCACACCGAGAACACAGACAAAACCTGGATTCAGGTTCAGTGAGGTCATCTTTAGAAAGAAATGTAACAGGAGAACTTCGAAATTCTGAGAGAATAACCCTGATGAAGTCTTCAGGGACATTTCAGTTTGGTCTCAGGGAATCACTTGCCGTCAGACAAAAATGGGTTAGTATTTATGTTATATATAAGAGAACCAATGTCTAGTGTTTGACCCATAAGAGAGACTAAGTCAAAAATGTCTGTTTTGATTCTGATTCATTCTTCAGTGTGAGATGCAATGAATCGTACTCCAGTAGGTGGTGGAGTTAAAAGCTCTCCCTGCTTTCACATCTCCATACACCTCATCACTAATGATTGCGTGATGTGTGTGTGATTATTGGATTTTCTTTTGTGGGCAGTTGTCACAGTACCACTGAAATGCAATGTAAGACATAACTACCATAAAAGACATATAACACACATGAAGGGATAGGGATAGTATATCATAGTAAAATAATTCGGAATAATCATACAGAAAATACGTCACCTCCTCAGATTGGAGTATGCCAATTTAATTTGTGAAATAATTTTATTAAGGAGCAACAACCGTTTTATAATTGGGACGGTCAGTTTTAATTTGGGATGGTCTAAATTAAATTGGGACAGTTAGTGATGGTGAGTTAGAGCCCTGGTAACAACGGCCATATTGAATTCTAAAATCTGATTGGTCTGTATTTAAGAGTCTGTTATGTACAGACTGTTCCTATGGACAGTACTGATCATTCATCTTGAGAACGACTGTGGACGCAAAAAAATTATTTTATGTCAATACTTTGACAAAAACGTAAAGTAAGCAGCAGTCTAATAAGCAGGATAATACAAGAATCGCTGTGCGTTCTCTCTTTCGAAGTATTCTAAATATTGAAGACATACTCTTCAGCTATGACTGATACTAGCATCATCTACGCTAACCTCTTTACGCCTCAACCTTATACCATAATTTCTCAAAGGACGCTGATTGGTCTGAACCGTTGTGGTAACCTCTTTACAGGCTGACTGTGGGCAGCTCAGTAGGACAGCGTGGATGTAAATCAGGGACAGAGGGTGCTGGACATAAGCACAGAGCTTACTTGACCTTCTACAGATAAATAAGGTTGAAAGACACATGCACATGGATGGAGGGTTGACACAAATTGATCTGTTTATGAAAACATGTTGGGCATGAATATCAATGCGGTTACCTTGTTAGTTGGCGCCGCTTCCATCCATCCACCACTGGGGCTGATTGGGGAACAGCTCCTGTCCCAGTGGCTGATGTTACCATATAATGCCCCAGATCTGTCATATTGATTAATATGTCTGTGTGACTCCACCTTATACAGTAATCACTCGCACAGGCCTCCACCACTTCCATCCCCTAATGACCGCTTTATTTTCCACATCCTCTCTGCTGTCCCATCACTCACCCTCTCACAAATTACTGGAACTCGTTATGGCTCAGTGATAAACAAATTTGGGTGTGGACTTCAGTCTTTTTTGGATTAAGGACAATGCTATGTTATGTTCTGCTCAGCTTTCTCGGTTCTCGTAAACATGGCAGTAAAGAACTGTGGAACAGACTGGAAACACCTGACTTACTCATGTGCACCTGAAGAACCGATTCAATTAAATATGAGACAATAAAAATGTCTTCACCAGCTGTGTAACAACTTCTTCACAAAAAAACAATATTGGAGCAGTTGGTTAAATAAAACGGATGGTGCAACTGTAGACTGATTGTCCACTGTGGACAAGGTGTTTTGTCACTCCTCTGGGCTCTCTATAAATGAAATGAGTTAAATTAAAAATCTGTGTATTTCTTGGCTCCCTAGCCATAGTTTCACTAATATTATAGATCATCAGACTGAGATGTAAATGAATTTGCTCACTGCACTGATCAGCTGATCAGTATCAGTAATGCTGTGTTCTGATGTCATTTCCCCTAAATTCCTGCTAAATTTCTATTGATGATGATGATGATGATGATGATGATGATGATGATGATGGTGTAAAGAAGAGGTGTCAAGTTGAAACAGATATATATATATATATCACTCCATATCGCTCCAGTAGCCTGTAATAAGCCCAGCAAATCATTCCATTCAGTCAGACTTCAGTTTAATTCAATTCAATTTTATTTATATAGCGCCATATCAAAACAAAACTTATCTCATGACACAATGAAATTATTTGGGTGGCCTACCTGCCTGTCTGTCCACCTGTCCACCTGCCTGTCTGTCCACCTGTCCATCTGCCTGTCTGTCTACCATTGTCTGTGAAAATGTGTTCAGGTGAACAGCCTGAGGGGAGAGATTTTTGCATACTTTCAAATTCAAGTTGTCTCTTGCTAGTTTCTCTAACTTTGTTACTTCAGCCTTTAATATAATGTGTGATTATTGAATCTCCTGATTTACTTCTGAATTTGACAAGTGTTATTTATCCAATAAAACAGCCTTCAGCTGTTCAGCTACAGCTTCAGATTGTTCACAGACCTCTGTTTTAAATTCAAGTGAAGGTTTGGTGTATGATTCACAAGACATCTGAATTTTTCATATTTTGTGGAAAGGTGCAGACAAAAATAAGAAGAATGTGTGTGTGTGTATATATATATATATATATATATATATATATGTATATATATATATATATATGAATATATATGTATATATATATATATATATGAATATATACACAAGTTAGACAGTGGAGAATAACACAATTGAATCCTCAGAGCTAAAGTGGGAATATAAGGTTGTTAAGTGGATAAAGATCAGTCATACTTGAATGATTATTCCCGTCTCCCTCCTCTGCCGTCTTTCTCTCTGCTGCCTGTCATTAGTAAGGTTGGTCTGCAGCCTTTCCTGGCTCCTCTCTGCATGTATAAAGATCTGTTACTGCATAGGAGGCAGCAACTGCTGATGCTAGCTGAAAATGGGCTTACATACACACACACACACACACACATGTATTTTCATACACACATGCACACAGAGCAACACAGAGAACACACACACAGATTCAACATCACACACACGCATATGATAGTAGCCATGCTTACTGCAGGGAATGAGACGAAAGCAGGGGAGATGACAGGGTGAAAGGTGGAGAGAGAGGGAAGGGAGGAAAGGATCCAGGAGGGAAGATGAGGCATGTGAGATTAATAAAGCTGGAATATAGCAGAATAACTGACTATGAAAAAAAAAACACCTCTTTGTTCAAGTCTCAATCTCTATTCTAATTTCCTGTAAATAATGTCATATTGTTGTAACATGCCATAATATCCTTATTTATTTATTTGTTTTTTACAAGTAATCTGTTTGAGTCCTAAAATAATCTGACTAAAATAATAGGAAGAGGGTTCAGGGGTTTTGGATCACTTTCATTAACTTGTATTACATTTTTGTGTTCTATATTTTACAGGACAAAAACACTGCAGCGCAGGTTACTGTAACAGTCCTTACTGGCAGAGAGGCCTTTGTTTGGGACAGGCTTATATTAGTTATTATATTTCCCCCCCCCTGTTCTACAGTTATTGTTGTATATTTATGAACTCAGTATAATGTCCATTTCCTCAGTACATCATGTCAGGCATGCCACTTCACCATTTTCCCCAGAACAATGTTAAGTTGCCATGAATCAAAGCCAGCACTGACCCCAGAATTTTCAGTCTTCTCTTCATGTTAGAAAATCACAGTGTTGAGTTAACGGTTGCTCAACATTTATTAGAAATGTGGCAAAGAAGAAATAGCTGGAGTAAATTGTATAAAAACATTGTTTTTGTTGAAATAAGATGAATTCCGGGCAGTGAATATGACATTTCTGTTATTGTACTGATAGAGCTGGTGGTTGTGCAGATGTACATTATATTATTTTTACTATGTGAACTGTTGTAGTATTGTCTAAAGGTAATTTCAACCTATCAGTGTCCCCCCTGGCCGGTTTTAGTAACAAAAAAATGGGTACATCAAAAGGGCTCCTGGACTTCATTTCCCTCGAGAAGCTAGAAGCTGCAGGGTAGACAGATGTGGCAATGCTGACAATTTTGTCAGTACTGCTCAGAGCCGTACAGAAAACAATAAAACGTAATACCGGAGCTTAGTCAGCACAATGTTTCTGACTTTGTGCATGTCAGATATTATCATTGCCTCTGTCTTCATCTGGAGCTGCTTTGATGTAACGTTTGCTCACTTATAAAAGAGTTCCTAAGGCGCTGACAGTAAAACCATTCTTTCATCTCACACTTCAAAATGAAAATTTTATTAGAATTTCTTCTCCTCTCCCCTCTACAGGTTACAGCTAAAGGTTTCGCTCCGCTGCTCCAGTTTGCCTACACAGCAAAGCTGGTTTTAAGCCGAGAAAACATCCATGAGGTCATCCTGTGTGCTGACTTCCTGGGGGTTCACAATCTGGAGGACTCTTGCTTCCGGTTCCTTCAAGCCCAGCTACAGAATGACGACCAACATGCCAGTAACAGCAAGGTGGAATATGATGACGACATTACGGCTGAGGGAACTGTCTTTTCTGAGGGAGTATCCTTGGATGATTCTACAGAGGCAAGGCAGCAGAGCAATCATGTAGCAACTACTGCATCTCCTCCCGCTGACCTTTCTCAGTGTCCTAAATACAGGAAATATCACTACCAGATCTGTGACAACAAGCACAATGGAGAGAACCATGGCAGTGACAATGTTATTTTGGCCAACCATACCTCAGTCAGCCCTGTGAGCTCACAGCTTACAGACAGAAGTGCTACACAAACTCTTCTTACACCCTCCAGGATCAAAGAGGAACAATTTGTGTTCGAGGAAGAAGGAGATGAAAGAAGTGGTTGCAACACAGAGTTGTGTACCGAGGAGGTACTGGAGATGGAGCTAGAGGTAGAAGGGGTTCCAGTAGCAGCTGAGCACTCTCCGAGCAGAGGTTCGCCCTCTTCCTGCCTGCGCTCGTACCTCCAAAGAGGTGGCCTGGATCTCAGCAGTGTGCCCAGCACTACCATCCAACAGCTACTCACCAACAGACTGTCACTCAACCACTACAGGGAACTAGTCAAAGAAAGGCAGAGGGATAAGAGAGAATCTTTGGGTCGAGTGGACCTCAAGACCGGCATTGCAGATGTGATACCAGCAGCGCTGACTGGCATTGGCAAGAACATGGAAAGGCCGGTGTCCAAAGCATCGTCCTCTAAACATGAGGGTGAACTAGACAGATGCAGTGTTATTTTCTCTTCAGCAGGTAGCGAGCGACAAATGTTGGCCCATTCTTACATGGATGAGAAGTTCAGAGAAAAAGTCTCAACCCTGATGCAGGTTGAAGCTCCATCTTCTGGTCAGTCATGCCTCACCACCAGCTGCCCTATTCCCATCAAGACATCAGCCCACTCCCCTCCTCCTTCTGAGCCCCGAACCCAAACTTCCAGCTCCCGTTCCTCATTCTCTTACCCAGAGGACACAGGCAGTGGTAGCTCACCTTCCAGCCTTCCCCAGTTTGACTTCTCGTCATCTCCACACTCAGGCTCCACCTCTGGACTATCTCACTGCCTGGCTGGGGTAGTGGAGCAGAGGAACCCCCACAGTGGAGAGGTGGTCTTCTCTCAGGGTTGCAACAAGATCAAAAGTGAACGGGAATTCGGTGCAAGCGGTGGCAACTCCAGCGACGAATCAGGCTCTTTCTCAGAGGGCGACAGTGAAAGCGGCATCTCCAGAGTCTCTGGCCCTGAGGTTGGTCTAGTCCTTTATTATACTTTTTTGTCCAGGTTTACCCTCTATGTTATTATCAAGGTAAATTCAACTACCCTCCAAGACTGATCTAGTCTGGACCCTGTCCCAAGATTTTCGTGAATCAGTTTCTTCATTAACAAGTAGAAATTAGTGAGTTTTTTTTGTTTGTTTGTTTGTTTTTTAAACTTTTGTCATAAATCCACTAAAATGTTTTATCAGGAACCTGCTCAAATGTAGCCTGACAGTAGCACAAATATAAGAGTCATCAGTGAACTGACTCAGTAATTCAGCAGTTATCTAGAAAAAGCTGACATTAGCTAAAATCAGAATCTACCAGGTTGTCACTATGAATTTTCATGATGCAGAATGTAACAAAATAATAATGAGTAGCACAGTGAACTTATTGACTCCACGCCAACAAAACACATGCTAACACACTATACTAAGATGGTGAACATGATTCTACAACATTGTACCTGCTTCACTTTAGAATGTTAGCATTGTGTTCACACACTGTTCAGACTGTCAGAACAAGTCGTTTTTGGCATATCCAGATTGATTTTAAAAACTCAGTCAGATCTTCACTGTATCATCAGCAGATGTAGTTACTGGCGCCTATGTTGTTACCACAGCAACCCATGCATTTAAAAAAACAAACAGTTGCAAGTGTTCTGTGTTCTGATATCTCTTAAACACTTCATATCCATTCATATATGCATATTTCTGTGACTCAGGGCAAATCTAAGCTACATACAGTTTGGTAAAAATTTAAATGAAATCATGTGTAGTGTAAAGTTCCCCTCGTGTCAGTTCATGAGTAAATCTGCCTGCATAAGACACGCATGTGGTGCTGCTGTAAGCCAGATAACGTGATTTTCACTCCTGACATCTGATACAAAATATCAACCACCTCAAAGCAATAAGTATGAATGTGTAAGACATTCTAGGTGCGAGCTACAGCTGGGACTATTCTTAGACAGTTTCCCTCTCGTGAGAAATGACACACTTCTAACACACTAACACTCACTAACTCTCTAACACACACACCGGTAACACTTTCAGATTAGGGAACACATATTCACCATTAACTACAAGGCCCCAATAACCCACTGGTTATTCACATCATTATTCAGAAACAACAATGCATTGATTTACAGTCAAAATCAATAATTAGGAGTTAATGGGAAAAATCTTAATTTATGGTGTAATAGAGATAGAATAAGGTGTTAATACGTGCTTAATAATTACTAATAGAGGGCTACTATGCTACTTTTTGCATATTAGTAAGCACCTAGTTAACAGTGAATATGTGTTCCCTAATATAAAGTGTTACTCACACTCCTTAATAGCTTAAAAGAGCTGTATGGTTGCCATGGTGATCCCTAAGCACATGCATTATCTGATGAGATGTGAGATGTCTCTCTTGCTCTCTCTCTCTCTCTCTCTCTCTCTCTCTCTCTCTCTCTCTCTCTCTCTCTCTCTCTCTCTCTCTCTCTCTCTCTCTCTCTCTCTCTCTCTCTCTCTCTCTCTCACTCACTCTCACTCACACACACACACACAGAATAGCTTTATTAGATTTGAATTGTTGTGGCATGTGGATGAGTCAGTCATATTATACATTATATCACATATGTACAGTATTCAGTATATACTCTATAAAGCTAACAGTTGTGAATGTGTGTATGTGAGGGATGCAGCAATCAACTGAATTCTCTATGAACATTTTACAAAGTCACAGTTTTGTAACTGTAAAGGCTCAGCTACTCTGAGTGTAAAAAGGAAATTAAAGCAGCAGTGAGTTAAGTTTATCTTTTAATGCAACGTAAACCAATGAAGCAGCAAAAGGAGCGTGGCTCCATTCATAGATTTCATGTTCTGTCACCATTTTAGGAGCATAACACCTGCATAAGAGATGTTTTTCATCTGACGAGTGATTATATCCTAAATGCTTGTTATATAATGTCTTTCTTAACAAGTGAGTTTGATTACTACAACGCAAAGACAGTCACAGAGCTGCACATTGCGCACAGTTCAAATGGCTGTTGTATTTTATGTCAACATTAAAAATCAAATAAAAACTATAAAAACGGTTTAAATTGAGGTTAAACCTCACAATGCTCAAACAAATAGCACGTTTTCAGTGTTATAAGAGGCAGTTCAATTCAATTTGGGGACATATAGTCTTCAACAACAAGAATACACCAGACAGCTAAACAAACACCACACCCCAGGATTGTGTGGTTCGTGAACTTTCGAGTGTCAAGAGCTTGATTTCAATAAAAGAGCCCTTAGTTTGTTCGTTTGAGACATCTTGCTAAAATTAATGCATCCTCCCTTCACTGAACTCTGAACGTTCTAACCTTCATGAAGGTGGGATTCATTGCAGAACTGTTACGTAAGACTGCACTGACTTTAGCTAAATGTACATATCAAAATGAGTGTATTTACAAAGGAATCTGACTTTTATGACGTTATCAATCTGAGCTCAGTCAATACTGATCAATATCCTTAATGATACATTAAAACAAGTAGAGTAGAAATGAATTTTATTATTATTATTATAATTTTGTATACAGGATTGTTTTAATTTGTACGTAATTTGTGTGTGTGTGTGTGTGTGTGTGTGTGTGTGTGTGTGTGTGTGTGTGTGTGTGTGTGTGTGTGTGTGTGTGTGTGTGTGTGTGTGTGTGTGTGTGTGTGTGTGTGTGTGTGTGTGTGTGTGTGGTCTGTCCCACTTCTTTGCCCTGACCCAGTTGTCTCATAGCATGGACACACACACACACACACACACACACACACACACACACACCCTAGGACGCCCTGTAGGCAGGTGGAAGGTGTCCTGTCCGCTTTCCTCCACCATCTGCTATACTGACCCCAGATCTGCTCTCTCCAATTAGGCCAACCCCCCCTTAAAACTTGAAGCATTCTGCCGCCTCCTCCTTATTACAGTATGATTTATTAGTATTGACATGATTAATATATTAGAATTGGAATGCTTGAGTTTTTTTCTAGATGCAGTTTCTGTTTAATAATGGCAGATTCAATAACTGAGTGACACGAAGTGAAGTCTGAGTGTGGATGCCGTATTCGGTCCGCACTGGGATTTTTTCAATTTTTCATGTTTTGATCTGAAAATCTAAATAAAAAAACACGGCCTGTCTGTCGTGGTTACTAATGGCAACACAGTTTGAACCTGAACTATCTTTGTAAAAATCCAGTTATCTGGATTACTTATTCTTCATTATGCTTCATTAGACAGGTGTCTTATTATTAGTATTATTATTAGTTATTTATTAATACTTTCAATAAAAGTAAAGTATTGGCTCAAGCGAGTATTTTAGTGTTGTTTCAGTAGTCTTCACATTTGAGCCAGCTGTGCCGAGAGTAGTTCTACCTTTTAGATGGATAGTCTCTTAGTGTGAACATAACAGACCTGTTTATTCAAATATCTGTACGTGATCTTAACAGTCTGCAGGTTTGTGACGGCATGCCTGCAAGTGTGTTTTGCCAAACCATGATATGATGTTTACATGTACAACACGCGACCAGGATACAAAAACCAGATCATAGCCAGGATTCTAACAGCTTTATCTTTAATACAATTATTGGTTTGAGTTTCTGACAATGCAAATGTTAATGGAACACTTGGAACTCGTTTTTTTTCTTTTTCATAAACACCAGCAAGTAATGGAAAGAAGAGCGTCTCAGAGGATTCACATCGTGTTAAAAATGGAAACCAGAACAGAGAGAGAGAGAGATTGGTGAGGGGATTTATGACCATCCAAGGCTCACTTTCTCATTCCAACCTTATTATGTGACTGCTGAGAGTCATGGAGCTATATATAGATGTCTATAGAGTAAAGGACAGGCAGCACCTAAACACACACACACACACACACACACACTCGCCTCTCTTCTGCCTTCCCTCTGTTGTCAGTGCATGATGTCATCGGCATATACTGGCAGCGCTGAACACTGCTGGTATGAAGAAAACAACATGAGCTGCCTTTTCTCGTGTACACTGTTGCAACGTTAACACGGAGCGTTTAACACTTTAATGGAACATAAGAGCACAGACAAAGAACTGTTTTAAACGTGGCCACAGCTGGAGCTCAGGATTCAAACATAGCAGTGATTGCATGAAAGAATACCTGCAGCACATACTTACACAGAGTAGAGATGGATGAATGTGCTGAGAGAGAGAGTGAAAGAAAGGTTCAAACCAATACAGTGAATGACAAAAAAACACTTTAGCCATTAAACAGACAATAAAAGAAATCAAACACATTCAAATCAGGAAATTAATTTAATTTAATTTAATTATATAATTATAAGTAAGAAGGTCTTAAGTCACATGTTCATAACATTTTGCACAATGAATGCCATAATTAGCTCCTAACTGTGAAACAAAGAACTCATCCTGTTCTTTGTGCCAGAGCTGCTGGGATCAATGAGCAGCTCAACACTGACACCCAGTGGATTTACCAACGCATCGCTCCAGCCTTACTTACGGTTGAGCGCTGCTCATGTCACCAAACGCCACTCACTAGATATTCGATTGATTAGATATATGTATCCTTTATCTTCTTTATTAGCTTAGCTACTAATCCAGTCCATACTTTAGTAAATGTTCAGAATTATTATCAGGAAAAACAACCATCTGTATTGTATTACTATTTATTATCTTGTTGAATTATTAACACCTGATGCAATGTGATCCAAGCCGAGTTTACAGACATGTAGGAGACAATAAGATTAAAAAAACACAAACAAAAACATTTTTTATAATATTTTATTTATGGCCTGCTGGGATTGTTGATTTCATTGTGATACATTTTCTCATCTCAGTCATGTTTAAAATGAACATGAGGTTAATATTTGTATCAACTTCATGCAAGTTTATGTGTTCCATGCAATTCAGATAGATGTGAAAGAAAGGCAGAATTGTTTTTTTTTTATTTGTTCATGTCTGATTGACTTAGATTTTTTTTTTTTTTAAAGAAGATAATTGAAACAATGAAAACAAAATAGTTACAGAACAGTGCATTTGTATGATTAGTGATATGGTATGATAAGATTATCTGAGAAATACTTAACTAAATAAAGAAATACATAATTTTACTGATCTAACAAACTACTAGTATTATAATTAGATGCATAAAGTTGTTTTTTGCACTTTTAGTGCAACGAACCCGGTCCTCTTCTCTTTAATTGGTGTTCAGTTATTGAGTGTGCCTGAAAGCGCACACTATATGTTATCCACCGCACTTATAATTCTTATGCCGTTTTTTGGCTCGCTTCTCCTCCCAGAGTTTTTGTCGCACATACACAAAACGGGTATCAAAACGACCGGCTCGGCCGTGTGCTATGACTTTTCTAAGAGTTTCAGGCAAACGGGTTTGCCAAAAATCACCAAATAACGACGCCAAAAAATGAATGGGTGTGTATTGCGAGAACTTTCCAGAGCTAGAGTGAGTGATGTCATCGCTATAGTGGAGGGTGAGAGAAAATGATCAGTGAAAAAATAAAACGTTTTCGACTATCGTAGCCTCAAATGACCTGCTACAGACATGATTACACCCTCAAAACGTGGGAAAATTCGAGGCCGTCGTAGTGATAACACTGTTGAAGCTGTCTCTGTTATAGTTTTGGCCCTGTACACAAAGATTCTGCAGCAACACGCACCTTCTGCCCAATCTACTCCCATGTTATTTTGAGAGGAGAACCTTTCAGAAGGAGCAGGAAGCACCTGTGCTTTCTCTCACTCCCGAGGCCAAAGTTTATACAATTTTCGCCTGAAAATGGACAAGGATATGGTCCACAAGACAAGGATTCTTGCGGTTATTTTGGATTTTGGTTTGCGGCACACCTTATGCCACTGATGGCCACCTCTTCGAGGGACTTCATCTGAAGTCTTTTGTGTCTGCTCAGGGGTCAAAGGGAGAGGGAGTGAGCACGTGTGCGCACCTGTGACTAATTACTCAGACACTCACACATACTCAGAGAGGCAGAGCGACACACAGATAAGACAAAAGGCTTTCAAAATAAGAGTCCCTTCAAAATAAAAGACTATATGTGTATTCAGTAACTGCTCTGCTGATCAGGGCCAGCAGGCAGAAGCCCAGCGGCGGCCATTTTAGCAGTTATTGGCACTTTATTTGATCTTGTCTGTCTAATGACAGACAGAGACGGCAGAGCAGCTAGAACGTTAGCACTAGCTGTAAAGAAAGGCTAATTGCTAACATTAGCGGCCAATGCTGAAATTGGCCGCTAATGTTAGCTGACGCGCTAGCACTTGGCATTAGCCACTAAGAATTAAATACATGATAATTGCTAACATGCTAATGCAGTACTGAATTTACTGAGCAGTGTCAGTAATAATGTATGGGGGCGATGAGGCCAGAGTCAGGCAGTAATTAAATATGGTTAAATGAGAGTCAAACATATTTATTTCACACAAACATGCAGGGATGGTGGCAGGACTTCAGCCCAGAGTAGAGTCTGTCCAACATGTTTGTCCAGTCATCTCATGCCTCGCACAAATGGATGACTGTTTTTATTTAATTTCCTCATAATTAATTAATTAGGATCAACATACATTATAAGAGTTTAAATCAGATGACAAAACAAACAGACATGAAAAGATTAATATCATGACATGAAATCAAATTAAATCATGTGCTTCTTTCAGGTGAAGCTGCCCTTCCCTGTGGACCAGATCACCAACCTGCCACGCAATGATTTCCAGATCCTCATCAAGATGCACAAGCTGACCTCAGAGCAGCTGGAGTTTATCCACGACATCCGCCGCCGCAGCAAAAACCGCATCGCCGCCCAGCGCTGTCGCAAGAGGAAGCTTGACTGCATCCAGAACCTGGAGGGCGAGATCCGCAAACTGGTACACACCTCATGGATAAATACACTCACGCACACTCACATACATCATTCTGCAAGCAATTTATTGGGTCTGAAACATACGTAAGAAATAACAGAGCTCTTCTAAGTTAGTAACACACCATCTGGCTGACATATTAAAGAGCTGTACCTCCTCAAACTTTTGAGCAACAGCTAATTGTTCATCACCACTGCGTTCAAGTGAAACGTCACAACTCAGGCTTTATCGTTACATTACACATTACATCTTCTTCAGCTATTGACCGCTAGGAAGTTCAACTTCTGGTGCGCTTGTCTGGAGAATCAGTTCACTTTATAAGATCTTGGGTTTTATTTCTGTATTTTTGTATCATTTCTTTGACTGACTGGACTAGCTGTAGTCTGGTGCACACAATTTTCCTGTGCAATGAGGAGTGATTATAGACATTTCAGGTGCAGTTGATTTTACCTCTAAATAATGAAGCAGTTTTAATGATGCTGCTAAACTGTCATCGCCGGCTTGTGTTTCTCACTGGACTTTGTTGACATCATCAAATGAAGTCAGGTTTATTTATGTAGCAGCAAATCATATCACTTTCATTTTCCATACATTCCAGGTCTATGTTATTTACAGAGACCCAACAGTTCCCACCATGATGATGATCATTAGTGAATGGCCATCTGCTGTGGCCGGTTAAATTTAGAGAGGGAGAGAGACAAAAATGCACAGCAGCAATAATAATAATGTCAAAACAGCTAAAATATAATTGAAATGACTAATTGTAGTAATAATGATGTTATAATAACAAAATGTGGAGCGGGTGTTTACCTCTCGAACTGGTTCCACAGGAGAGGAGCCTGATAGCTGGAGGCATTATGGTTCCAGATTATTGTAAAATGTTATCGTACCCAATGGAAATAAAGAAAATATTTGGATTTTAATAAACTGGAATCATTCTTCAAAGTGAGGTGTACCTAACAAGTCCTCCGAGCAAAACAACTAAATGAATTTTCTTATTGCTTTTAAAAACAACCGACTTTAGTTTTGGGTTCTGCTGGTCGACAAACTACAAATAATTTTGGTAGTTCAGGATCATTTGTTGTCATAGTTAAAAAAGAAGAACTGCTAAATTGAGATTAAGGATGGTGATCGTGGTTAAACTGCTAGTCTACGGGCTGAAATATGTGCCACCAGAAACTGAATTTGAATCACATGATTTGAATTTGTATTGTTCAATTTAAATCATTGCAATGAAAAACAGAATCTGAATTGTTATTTGAAATTTAATTTATTAGTTTGGAACTGAACATTCAGTTCTGACATTTCAAATTACAATTCAGATTCAGTTTTTCAATGCAGTGATTCAAATTGAACAATACAAATTCAAATTATGTGATTCAAATTCAGTTTTTAATGCAATTATTCAAGTTAAGCAATTTAAATTCAAATATAAATTATTCAAATTCAGTTTCTGGTGGCAAATATTTCAGCCCATTCTAGTCATCTAGCAGAAATGTTACATTATTGTTGATCTAACAGTGGATAAAATAGATCATATGATACTGACGGATATTTTCTCATGGTATGTCTTGTCTGTCTTATGAACTCAGGTGTGCGAGAAGGAGAAGCTGCTGAGCGAGCGCAACCAGCTGAAGGTTTGTATGTCCGAGCTGTGGCAGAACCTCTCCTTTCTCTCCCAGCAAGTGTGCAGAGAGGTTCAGGGCACCCAGCCGCCTCCCGTCTCCGCCAGCATTGACCTCACATCCAACCCGCCATCGCCTTCTTCTGACGAGGGCTCGTCCCAGCCCAGATCACCTGTGTCGCGGCACAGCGACGGTGCATGTCTGTCCGAGGTGGGTCCCAGCCAGGGGGAACTGGAGGATAGGCGGCCTGGGGTGGAGGTGTCAGGTCTGGGCCAGGAGAACCAAGAGTGTCCACTGGTGCTTGGGTCCACTGAGGAAGTATGTAGCCCCACTGTAACAGTGGATTTCTGTCAGGAAATGACTGAGAAATGCACAACGGAGGAACAGAAGAGACAGGCCTGTACTTAGAGTCTGAGGACACGCTCACACTTGTCTATACGTTGATATTTGAAGTATTTTTTTTTCTTTTTGTAATGATAACACAAGCGTTGTCTTATCAGCAATACTGTTCAACAGGTATTTTTGGACTGGTGATAAAAACAAAAGCACTGGCAGCTCTCTCTCTCTCTCTCTCTCTCTCTCATCCTGACTTCTTCTTCCTGTCAGCTTCCCTCCCTCTCACGTGCATCATGGGAGGATAAACTCAGGAATTCCTCAGAATGTTCCGTAATGTCCCTGTTAACATACACTTTGCTTTACAGTCCTGTCACATCTTGATAATTATTAATTATGCGTGTACATTTGGTTTACATTTATACATAAATTCATGACTTTGTTCAGATTTTTCAGCATCCTCTGTTTCACATAGCCCTGTAGTCACCCCGTGAATAGTTTAGATAGCTGCTTTTGTTGGGTTCTGTGTTGGTGATCCATGAATCCACATTTATTGTATTAGTGTTAATATTCATAGCAGTAACATGATCTTTGCAGCCATTTTGCCTCCTGATGCTGGAGTACTGGGGGTCTTTTTACCTAAATGGAGATATAAATTACAACTAGAAGACTAATAGCAGCAAACAAAGGAGATACGAAATGTTCAGTGAGCTTTAATGGTGTTGGTTGCTCGGGTTCAGGTTAGCCGTTACCCCCTGCTTCCACTCTTCTATGCTAAGCTAGGCTAACCATGTGTATCTTCTCATCTCACTCTAAGACAGACACAAAAGATTTCATGAGCTTTAGTCCAAGGACTCGACATCCAGAGTGATCCAAGAATTGTTAAGTGACACAGGACTTTAAAGTAAATTGTTACCAAAGGTATATTTTAAAAACACATTGGATGAAATGGTCAAATGAGCTCTCATTATGCAAAGTTGTTTATGTTGATCTTCACTATTACTTTTCATTGTACTCAGATGGACATTCCTTCACATTCCTCTTCTCCCATTTGTTTCACATCTGTGCTAAGAGACAAAACTCCATTTGAAGCACTGCCCAGCTCCTCGTGGCACTTAAAACAAGTCCCGCACCAAACACCTGGTGTTCAAATAGATTACCAGACCATAATTTATATTTCTGCTGACCATTTTCCAAGGAATGACGCATAGTTCTTAGTTGATTTCATTAATTCCTGCTCAGTGGGAGAATTAACATGCAGGAAAGTTGCTTCAGCTTTATTCGTCATTACATAATTTCTGCTTTTGTTGTTGACGCACTTATTCAAACTGGTTTTCTAATTATTTCTTACAAGGCACTGGAAGGTGGTAGTCAGTGTTAACTTTCTTTACCAGAGAAAAGTCTGTGTAATTGAATGACAGTCAAGCAAGTTATTCAACAAATATAATAATATAATTAGATGATCATTTTCCAATTGATTTACATGATTCTATATTAGCTGATCTCTATTGAGATCTTGGCAGGTCTTTAACTTAACAATGTTATGATCTTCAACAGGAAACTAGATTTTTACTTCATATGTTATTTTATATTCAGTATAAAATTAAATTTTTTAATTAAATTAAATTACTGCAGCGTGCAGTGTTACCTGACATTGTAATTGATGAATGACTTGGAGAATCGATCAGGACCAAAAAAACTAATGAACAAACAAAAATCTGAAATAACAGCAGACATGCTGTTCATGGGATGAATTTATTAATCCATCTGCCTGCAAGGTCATAAAAAAATACTGCATCATGCTTTGGAAAATGGATGGTTGTAATGTAAAGTAAACGTACTGGTGAGGTCATTGATGCTAATCACAAGTCCTCTTTATGACCCGTTTATTTATTGTCTTCTAAGTAGTGAACTAAATGTTTGTACTTATGGTAATCATGTATTTAGCTGCACTGTTCTTGTATTGTACATAAGACAGATATCCCTACTAAATGTATTTGGTACAGTATGTTGGTGTAAGACACCCACAATTTCAAACACACACGTGAATTTGAAATACTAAACAAAATGATCAGTTTCTACTAACAGATCAATATCCTGAATAGTGTGTGCTACGAAGCTCAGAGCTCCAAACAAACTGGCACGTTATTGATTTAGGGAGATGCCAAATTCATCTGCTGTTGAAAAGTCGATGGTGAGGCACGTGGCAGGCCCGAGTGCTGCTGCTGCCTGTGGATGTCCATGCTGACCATGTTTGGGGCTTCTTTTATGTTGAAGTCATGTTTAGTGCAGGAAGCCCAAACTAGAAACTTAAAGTGGCAATTTTTCATTCCACTTGATTTATCAGAAATGTGTTATTAGCTCTTCAAATAAAGGGCTTCTATTTCCCACAAGGAGTGGAATATTTGAATAAAAACCACGTGGCTCTGTATTATAATGGCAGCCTGACCGTGTTAGCAAGCTTCAGCATCCCAGAGAGGTCTCGAATGAAAACATAAAATGTTGTTGAAAAAAAAACAAAAAAACAAGTGACCGTACCCATGATATCACCACAGGACCTGTTAGCCAATGATAATCTCATTAGAATGTACTGAATGCTCAGAGTACACTGAAGAACACGACTCAGCTGGTTTTCATAGACTTTCATTCCTTAATGTGAACTTGTTAATTTATTTATTTGGACTCTTGTTGTTGGGGGTTGGGTTGGGTTGGGTCGGGTCGGGTCGGGTGTAGAGGAAAATTGCATAGATGTAAAATGTAGGCCACCCTTTCTTAGAATAGATTTTTTTTCTTAGAATCGATTTTTTTATTGTTGATGATTTCATGAAAACTAAGTCTTCATTTCCAAGTCACACATGTACTTACTCAAGCTGTAATATTTGAACTTAAAGGGGCGTGAGTATGTTTACAATTTTATGTATTATCTGTTCTGTTTGTTTTGTAAAGATAGAACTAAGACCTGGAAATTAAGTTAAATAGAAAAGCTGGTGAAGTTCTTTTTTTATTCACGAGTTCAAAGTGTTGATGACTTTGTGAGAAAAAAAAAATGCATTTGACAAGTGCAGCTACAACTTCTTGCCTTAGAGGTTACAGAGGCCAAACTATGAGTGAAGGAACAACCATTGAAACCACTGAGAGGAAACCACACGGCAGCTTTAAGAGACCACATGACCCCCACTGTTTGTTTAAAATGACACCTCGAGGGGGAAACACAAACAGCATAAAATCATTTTTGTTTGATTATACATAAAGCTTGCCTTTGTGACAAAAACTGAAATCCAGCACTCTAAAAGTATGGAGACCCAACGTGTGCAATATTAATAAAAGGAAATAATCAGATCAATAAAAACAGACAAAACATAACCGAGAAGGAATTACAGAGTTTTAAAACATTGTGTTAATAACCAAAATAAAATGACCTGTAATATGTTTCATAGTGAAAAGAAACAACATTCCACAATAATAATCAAGTTTTTAAAAAAGTCATTATTTAACAATTTATTTATTTAATATTAACAGATGTGGGTCTCTTGGCAGAAAAGCCAAATGCTCTCTAAGTGTCACCAAGATTTAAAATAGGACCAACAGTTATATGAAATATGAAAATGTACTTGATGTCAATAGTCAGTTACATTCCTGTAAAAATGAGGCTTCAGATCATTTTGTTGCATTAAATAATGTAATAATTAATTTAACTTTTTTACAGAAAAATCTGGTATGAAACATTTGCAAATGCGTTTTGCACTTTTTTATGTTTTTTCTTTTCTTTTTGCAGAACGTAACAGATAAATAAATGTCATGAAATGATTCTGTGCCTCATTTTAACTCGAGTCCTCTCCTGCTACAAACAACACCTGTTGGTTCAACTGAAGCAGCAGCGATTTAAAAAATCTTTGAAAATTACATTTTTGAAGACCAAATCTGAGAGTACAATGTGGACACTGCACAATCCTCCTCATGTATGGAATATGATTAGAGCACAAAAAGAAGAATTTTGAAAAATAGTCACAAATCTGAAGTCTGACATGAACATGTCATTAAATTATGACTCAAATGGTCCTAATCGGCTTCCATATACATATACCAGTCATCAGTGTCTAATAGTTTTAGTTGACTAGTTAGCACTGGTTAGTCAAGTAAAAACAAGCTCAATTTTAAATTCAACATGCTGATATTGGAATCGAAAGGGACATGCCAATGTTTACTTTTTCTTTTGTATTAATATTACTGCCATCTATCACATGTGGTTTCACTTTACTTATTTGTTTATGGAGTAAACATTAACTTGTGAAGATTTGACAGGGTGAAAGATGCTGTGGTGTTCACTGTGACAGATTAGCAAGCAAGTCTCAAGTCTCTGCAAGTTGAACAGAGAGAAAAAAGAAAAAAAAAACATTGGTATGGTCCTTTTTAATTTAGCATGTTTTCAGAACAATAGCTGATCCTCTGACAATGTTGATGGTGTGTTCATTATGCTGCAGACTCTTGGTGCTATGGTACATGACTTAGAACTGCTGGCATGCACAGTGTGCTGTCATATGAACGCAACGTCAGATGTCAACAAACGTGGTAGCTGTCAGGACAAATAGCCGATTAAACATCTGTACATTATTCTTTACAGGATGTTTTGAAGTTCCTGACATCTTACAATGCAGCACTACTCCAGGCACGACTGTAGTTATTTAAACGTTGAGAAGTGGTTATCAGGGAACAGTTTCCCTCATGGATGTTAGTATTTTGTAATCAAATGCCTTCAATTTGCAATCACAGTACATGTTGGCGCACTAAAGAAGTAATTATTGAATCCCATCTGTTTACAGAATGTGGTGATCGGGGCCACTTGGATCTCAGATTCAAATTTTTTTAAGTTCAGTTGAACGGACTCTAAGCACTTATCTACCTGGACGATTCAGCATACCTCTTCTTATGGGTAAGGACTGTATGATAGACATGTAGGCAGTTTCTGTGGCATTGTTTCTAACTTTTTACAGTGGTTACTTCATTGTATTTGTATATTTTGGTGAGCCATTTTTTACGTGTCCTTTTATTTTAAATACCTGCAAACATGACTGTTAAATGCAGATTCAGCTATTTTGATTTCTTTCTTTCTTTCTTTCTTTCTTTCTTTCTTTCTTTCTTTCTTTCTTTCTTTCTTTCTTTCTTTCTTTCTTTCTTTCTTTCTTTCTTTCTTTCTTTCTTTCTTTCTTTCTTTCTTTCTTTTTGTTCAAATGACCTGTGTTTTGTTGAGATTGTTTTTGTAAATATTGTGCAACATGTCATGTTTTGTTTATTTGATATGAAAAAGTTTTAAAGAAGAGAAAAATAGGCCATTTTTGTTGAGAAATAAACAAAAAGCATGAGAATTCTCCAGTGTGGTGTGGATTTAAGACTATGGACTTAAATATCTGCTGACAAAATGATTGCTGTTTTGTTAAAAAACATTTAATCTGAATATAGTATAAAGCATCTTCATTTCTCATGAAATAACTGCATATAACTGACTATACACAGATACAATTCTAATCAACTCTGCAACTTAGAAAACGTATTTGAAGCTTTGAAGTCACAGGAGCAAACCTCTGAGGAGTTTGCTCCATAATCCATCGTCTCAATTTTAAAAATCAGCCAACACATAAAAAGGTACAATCCTTTCCTGCTAGTACCCACATGCAGGCATTATAAGGTGCTTCAAATCCAAAACATACTGGGCTTCCTTGGTACTGAATCCTCATCATGGCTAACTGACTGGTTTTGGTCCCACGTGACTTGAGGATCAATGTTGATGGCTGGATCATTGATACAGTTTGTAGTTTACAGTGACCCAGCTGGGCTGTGGAACACAGGTCCTCAGGCCATGATGTTGGCCCTGTCGCTTCACTTCTTCATGATAGACGAGATATCCAGAAACATGCTCTGAAAAAGACAAGAATCAATCATCTTTGACAGAAGTATTGAGTGTGTGTTCACTGCCATTGCTTAAAAGAGTAAACCTGACATTTGTGTGTGTGCAAACCCAAAGGAACAATTTTACATGTGGGAACAACAAAAAGGAAAAATGAATCTTTGTCTAATCTATGTCTACATTGTTCTGCAAAAAACATTTTGATGCTTGTTTATGCTGTCCTTGTTGCTTTATTTTATATTTATTCTTGATATAGTAGCACTGTAATGATTTTTCAAAATCAAAAATAGATTACTTTATTAAGATGACATGACATTAGAATGTTTTGTCAACATTTGATGTGAATGGAATATTAAAGACAACACCCCAAGTATATTCACAAATATCTATGGTTGAGCAACGTCTGGTTGTCTGAAATGTGTGTTTTTGTTAATTACAATCAATTTAGGGTATAAATAACTAATTAGTCCCCACAAATGGTTCATTTGCACTCCATATGTCCTTAGATTGTTTCATCTCGGTTCTTAGCTAATGTAATGAACAACCAGGCAAGCAGAGGCAAAGCACGGCAAAGTATTTTCCCTTCGATGTCCTCTGGCTGCCCTACCTCAACTCTCAGTGATTTATAGAGTTTCCAGCAAAAATTAAGTTAACAGTAAAGTAAACTGCACTCAGAGCACCGGGAAGCATGTGGACCACCAGAATAGGAGCTTGACAAGCAGGCAATGCAACCAGGCTCAGCAGCCTCTATGGACATAATGACAGAGGCAAAAAGACTGAAGAGGAAGTTGACGGAGGAAGCTAAGAAGAGAAAAGGAGAGAGTGAGCGAGCAAGAAGCCACCGGACAAGAGTAAATGTGGGACTGACTTTTAGTGCTTGGTGAGAGCTTTGATCTCATTACTTCCTCTGGGACTTCCACTTTGAATGGACGGTGATTGGTCTTTCTCCCTTCGTCAGTCTGTATTTACGACATCTTTTTGTCTACGGTATTCAGTGTTTTGGCTGAACTTGTAGGTTAACTTAGTAGACGTAATACTTGATAAATCTATCAATTAACAAGTTTCAGAGAGCAGAGGCTTTATTTTTTTCTACACATATACAGTTATGTATATATATGTATATGTTATGTATATATAATAACATAACATAACAACGTAAGCTTCTCACAGATAATCAGTTGCACTGAGTAAGGTTGTATGACTTTGCCATCTATTTCCCCAACTATGTGAAATGTCATTTGGACACATGAGGCAATCTCAGCTCTTTACTTGCCATTGACATCCTCCGTCCTCCGGGAGGCGGCATCATAGGCATGTCTCCCTGCAAGGAGCCCAGTTCGTCTGACTCCTCTGAGGTATGTAAGGAAGGGCTTGTGGAGCCACTAATGGAGGACAAGCTCTCAGATGGTGGCCTGATCATGAAGCTGGTCTTCCTGGGGTTGGGGATGAACACCTGGCTCCCCATTGACTCCTTTCGCCTATCCTCATTCAGATCTCTGAAAGTGTTGGGCCTTAAGGCGCTAGTAGAGAGCAGAGCTTCAAAATGGCTGGGATGAGGGTGTTCTCCCTCATGAGGATCCTCGTTATGACTTGTTATACTTCCCTCCACATTAGACACAGCAGAAGCCCAGGCTGGATGTGGGTCCACCATAGCTGTGCAGACCTCTGGACCTTCGTGTGTTAGGGGGGCTTCAATTGCACAGTTCTGGCCGGACCTGGGTGGCATCATTGGATGGGGGCAGATATAACTGGTTTGACTGTATCCAAGATGAGCTAAGCTGTTGTGTCTTGTTGCGTTCTGGTTGGCTTTGAGCACAGTGTTGTAATAAGGAGGCTTCATGTCCGCCTCTGGGATCACTTTGAAGGTTTGAGTCAAAGGCCCATTGTGCGGCGAAACATTGCTCATTACACAGAGTTGTGCTACGGATGCCTTCTTCTTGTAACTCAAGGTGTCATCTTCTGTGTACCTTTCTCCATAGAGTGTCTGTTTGATTTTCCTTATGCCCAGGTGGGATATTTCCAGAATGTTGAGGAAAAGTGACACACCAGCAATGGCAATCATGAAGACCATGAAGATGGTCTTCTCTGTGGGCCTGGAGATGTAACAGTCAACGCTGTTTGGGCAAGGCAGCCTCTCACACTTATACAGTGGCTCCAGCTGGATCCCATAGAGAATATACTGGCCCAGGATGAAGCAGACCTCCACCACAGAGCGTGTAAGGATATGGATGATGTAGGTTCTCAGCAGAGAGCCTCTGAGAGGAGCCTTCTTCACCCTCCTCTGTTCGTCCAGTCTCCGTAGCTCCCTCTCCATGCGCTTATGTTCGTCCAATGCCAACTCAGCCTCATCTAGCTCCTCCTTTAGCTGGGCCTTCTTGCGATGGCGGTCCTTCTCCAGCGATCGGATGCAGTAGAGAGCGTGGCCCATGTAGACCAGTGAGGGTGCAGAGACAAAGATGACCTGCAGGACCCAGAAGCGAATGAGAGAGATTGGGAAGGCACGGTCATAGCAGACTGCTTTGCAACCTGGCTGATCAGTGTTGCAGACAAACTCAGACTGCTCATCATCCCATACGTCCTCAGCAGCTGCGCCTAGGATCAGCATGCGGAAGATGAAGAGTATGGTAAGCCAAATCTTGCCCACGATGGTGGAATGAATGTGGACCTCTTCTAGGATGCTGCCCAGTAGGTTCCAGTCACCCATGGTCACTTCAATGCCACATGTCCTCAAACTGTGGAGACACAGCATGCATGTCATGCAAGTCAGACAATCAGACAGGCTACAAAGAAGGAGAAAGTGGGTGCAGTGTCACTAATAATGGCTGATTGCACAGACACACAAATGCACACAACTACTGTAGTTTTTGAAGTTAGGTTGTAAACTGTTGTGAATTTTTACAACAGAAAGTTTGGGTTTATCACACACATCTGTTTATCTTCCAAATAAATTTAGCTAATGTAGGTGTTTATTCAGAACCTCTCTCAACATCAGACGACTTGTGTTTGTTGCCCTATTGCACCTATGTTTTGCAATGTTGTGCCATCTCACAATCTCAGGTATTAGATAAATACGATATTTTTACAACCAATAGAATCAGTTGCCAAATGGTAACCCCCACTTATCGTTTTAAGAACAAAGCTGGTGTTTGTCTGTCTTTCAATACTTTCTGACCTCCCTTCTGCACTTTTTGATGCAGCCTCAAGCCAACCAGTTCCTACCGAAAATGTACATCCTTTAAAAACAGCTCACAGTGCTTGTTACATTCCTAAAACAGTTGAATGTGTACATGAGATTTGTTGAGTAGAAGAAAAATGTGAGAAAGAGAAATTTGAAGGTTTGTTTTTCATTTTTTGCAGCAAGCATTGACATCCTACCGATCAAAATGCTCATCCAATCAGTGGTCGCAGGGTTAATGTTGATGTCTGACTTGAAGGAGATAACTGTCAATATCAACTGGCAACTGGCTACAAAAAGCCTGGTTGGATAAAAGAGAGAAGAGCCAAACTGTGGTCTGGAACTGTGAGCTAAATTAAAATAAATAAATAAAATAATAATAATAATAATAATAATAATAATAATAATAATAATAATAATAATAATAATAATAATAATAAACAGCTAAATTACAACACAGTGAAAGTACTTTTAAACAGCATAGAAATATAACCCTAAAGCAGAATTTAGATGTTCTGTGTTCTGGAATACAAATATTGCCCAACGGGAAGGCTTTTCTTTGAGAGTAAAGGGCTTATATTGTACCCAGGATACCACAGTGGCTGCTGCTTTTGAGCTGTAGCATTTATTTGATCATTTCATCTATGGTTCAAAAAGAAGATATATTGGCACCAGTTTTTATTACATTACTGATGTTCAGACTAAAGCTTTGCACTTTAAAAAGGAATGTTGAAAGATCAACCACAATGTTTCAACATGTGATCCAAACATTGTCAATACCATCATACCATCGGAGCTCAATGTGCAGTCATCCTCTTATATATGATATAGATAATGTCGTTGCCATGACCACAGAGAATAAAACTGAGTTGCACCATAGGAATGACATGCAAATTCCTTTAACAGTGAATTCTATTTCTAAGAATATGCAAATCAAATAGGTTTCTGTTAGGTCAGAAATGTAGCTTTGACCATTTGCATTTTTCACAATAACAGTAATAAATAGATGCAGGACATTAATAAATACTATTAAGACCATTTGAGAAAACGTTTTCACAGGACTTCACTGCTGGAAGACGACAGCAAATGAATCATCCATGTCAGCAGCACTTACGTATCACTGGTGTGGGTTCCCTCTTTGCCTCTTGATGCTCTTCATCATGTTTATATGCGTGTCCCATGAACTGACTGTGTCTGCTGTATGGCTACCCCATGGAGGTGTTAGGTGGTCCTCATGTGCTTGTCCCAAACTCCAGTCCACATCCACCTTTGTCTTGTTTCCGTGTGGCTGCCTGTGTGTTTAGAGTGCTCTGCCGTGTTACATGCAGGGTTCACAGGATGTGAGCATCGATTAGCTCCCGACGGGACATTGCCCCACTCGACCTCCCCCACCCCCTTATCCAATGTCAGCAGTACCAAAATCCCATTAATATCACTACCTCTTTTATTTGGTTAATTCCATAGGGTCTACCTCTGATGTAACAGAGCCAATGGTCCTGATAGTTCACCTGGCAGTCTCCAACTGTCACTATCTAAAGAAAGCAGAAACACTAAAATACTATTTAATGTAGATATGAATGGGGTTTAAAAATCATGTTTCATTCGCCCTCTTAGCTTTTTGATTTTGGGTGTGGGGGTGATGCCTGTCAGTGCATGTACATATATGCACGACTGCCTGGCATCCCTGCTGCATAAATCTTATTTTAACGATTGGGCAAGTGTTGTGTAATGTGAAGGGTGTCACTTGTAGAGATTAAGCCATTACCACTAACTCTGCCCTCAGATTTACTTAGTGTTTTAGCATCTGTTAGTTCTTTTGTTGGAGAGTTGCTGGACACTAAAAATAGAGCTACAGGGGGATCAATATTGGCCTTAAATTCATCAGGTGGACACAAACATGCCTCGGAATAAATGCTGAATAACTCAAATGTCCACAGAAAATAAGCATCTGTGCAATACATTTACCATAACAGTTCCATATGTCCATGTTGTGTTTGTTAGCGTGAGATTCTATGGGCATTGTAATTTAGACCAGAATGCACTGTGGTATGTCAAAAACACTGTTAAACAATGGCACAGGCAAGGCTGACTCTGTCCTGGTCAGGGAGGCCCACAGATCCCCCCCTCACTGTACAGAGTAAAGCCTGATTCGAGAGCCCTTGTGCTTGGCTGCATAAAATGACCAGCTGTGCCTGGAGGGCCTTTAATTAGATTTCCATCATGCTCTGACAGTCAATGGAGCATTGATTTGGTTTTCCCTTCAGAAGCTGCGGCTGTGGTCGCTGAGGCCAAATGTCACACCAGGATCATTGGGTTACACAACCAACTGCTGCTTCATCAGGAGCTCCGTCCGTCCCATGATCTGACTGACAGCTGAGCAGTGAGGGCTGTCTGTTTGTTGGCACCAGACCTTAACTCACCCACATGTTGGTATTGATATCCTTGTTAGGGCTTTTGATTCATTTAAGAACTCAACTCACTAAGAACTAATGCTGGAATATAACAATTCAAAACATTCACTCAAGTACTGTGCCTGTACTTATACTACAGTATTTTAATTTTATGCCATTTCACTGTTGAAGAAGCATTGGCAGTTATTCCGAAACAAGCAAGGTGGTCTGATGGTGATTTCAGACTTCTGAACATGACATCTTTCTTTTAAATGTGTTATTAATTTGTTTTTGGTTTTAGTTAGAAACTAAAGTTCAGCTTTAAAAAGCAAGTCTATCTTCTGACCTCTACTGGTTATTATTTACAGTTCACATAAACATAATCACTGAATCATTGAGTAGTCCCATCTTTTTCTTAATATGCTGTTGCTATTCTTATAGACTGCATAAAAAGAAAGCACAACATTTTTTTTTTCAGATCACAGGAAGCCATTGTGAATAAATTGTTCTTTTGCACTTCTAAATAAGTGTGGAAGGGATGGTAACAGGTAGTATACATATATATATACGTGTATTTCTAATTATGGATATGTGTATCTTGTTTCTGTAATGTACTGTTTCATTTGAGACAGTATCTATACTTCTTTATTTTTGTATTGTATTCCTTTTAAATTTGTATGTTCAATAAAGTAAGGAAGTACTGTACATAGGCAAAGAGGTGGGAGGCTGTTTGGGCCTTTCTTCCTGTGGAAGCAGGTAGTGGTTTTTCCAGCTCAGGACAGGAAGACTGAAGGCCAACAACCCTAAGCCTAATTGGCCATGTGTGTATATGACTTGTTTCTGACTCCTAAAATACACAGCATGCGTAACGGCTGCAGAGCGGCTCCGCACTGGAACGACTGCGTACTCTTCCGCCCGCCAACTCACACATAATCCGTTTGTGATGCGCTCAGGTGCGTCTCCGCTGGCCACAGAGCGTCGCAAGAACGCACAAGATCTCGTGAATTCACATAATCGTGCAATATTGCCGGCTGTAGTCTCTTTGACTCCTGCAATGGCATTCCACGCCGCATCTTTTTGCTGGTGTCCTTATAAAAAGGATCTGAGGTGTCATAAATGATTACGCCTGAAAACCCCTCACCTGTTGACTTCAGGTCGGCCCCGCCCATTATGACATGTTCTTATAATGAAACTCGATCCGTGGTGAACATGGAGTATTTTATTTTTATTTTGAAAAACATGACAACATTCCAGAACTTCAACACATTCTAGAACTTACAAATATTCTGGAAAGGGGCAATATTCTACAATATACCAAAATTTTGGAAAATTACAAGATTTCAGAATGTCCAACATTTTAGAACTTGAAAACATTCCGGAAAATCCAACCATTCTAGAACTTGACAACATTTCGGAACTTCCAAACATTCAAGAACATGACAGCATTCAGGAACTTCAACACATTCTAGAACTTACAAATATTCCGGAAAATGGCAATATTCTACAATATACCAAAATTGTGGAAAATTACAAGATTTCAGAATGTCCAAACATTTTAGAACTTGAAAACATTCCGGAAAATCCAACCATTCTAGAACTTGACAACATTCCGGAACTTCCAAACATTCAAGAACATGACAACATTCCGGAACTTCAACACATTCTAGAACTTACAAATATTCCGGGAAAATGGCAATATTCTACAATATACCAATATTGTGAAAAATTACAAGATTTCAGAATGTCCAAACAGTTTAGAACTTGACAACATTCTGGAACATCCAACGATTCTAGAACTTGCCAACATTCTATAACATGACAACATTCAGGAACTTCCTAACATTCTAGAACTGGCAAACATGCTAGAACTTGCCAACATTCCAGAACATAACAATATTCTACATTATGTCAATATCGTGGAAGATGACAAGGTTCTGGAACTTTTAAACATTCCATAACATGACAACATTTTAGAACTTGCCAACATTCCGGAACATAACAATATTCTACATTATGTCAATATCGTGGAAAATGACAACATTCCAGAACATCCAACCATTCTAGAACTTGACAACATTCTGGAACATCCAACCATTCTAGAACTTGACAACATTCTGGAAATTCCAAACATTCTAGAATTTGCCAACATTCCATAACATGACAACATTCCAGAACTTCCTAACATTCTAGAACTGGCAAACTTGCTAGAACTTGCCAACATTCCAGAACATAACAATATTCTACATTATGTCAATATCGTGGAAAATGACAAGATTATGGAACTTGCAAACATTCCATAACATGACAACATTCCGGAACTTCCTAACATTCTAGAACTAGCAAACATGCTAGAACTTGCCAACATTCCGAAACATAACAATAATCTACATTATGTCAATATCGTGGAAAATGACAACCTTCCAGAACATCCAACCATTCTAGAACTTGACAACATTCCGGAACATCCAAACATCCAAGAACATGACAACATTCTGTAACTTCCTAACATTCTAGAACTTACCAATATTCCGGGAAATTACAAGATTTCAAAATGTCTAAACATTTTAGAACTTGACAACGTTCCGAAACAATATTTTACACTACATTACATTACATTGCATTTAGCAGACGCTTTTATCCAAAGCGACTTACAGAGGAGGACATACGCTGACAAAGGTGTAAAGGAGCACAGAGTAGTTGTTAGTTTTGTTTAGGATATAATATATAAGGATATAAAAGTAGTATCTGTATGTAAATAAATATCCAGTAGGTGGCACGGTGTGACTCACGGGTTACTTCCGGTGAGGAGAGGAAGAGAAGTGACCTTTGCGTCACTTCCTCTGCACGCCATAACGACCCGAGCTCCTTCAGAGAACACTTCGCTGTGCTGTAGCAGACAAAATGTCGCTGATCCGCACCATCGCCAGCCGCGCTGTCCCCGTCCTGCGGGGACACACCATCACCCAGAGGGCTGGTATAAACACCAGCGCGCCCAAAGGACACGTCGGCGCTCTGGTGAGTCTGCACGCTGTGAGCCGGGAACATGCTAACCAGGCGGCTCTGTTGTCCTTGGCTGACGGGGTCAGAGTCTGAGGGCAGTGTTCAGCCTGTGTGCTCCGTTAGAACGGCTAGTGTGCGTGTTAAATAACTATACACGCTGCACTCACATGGCTGCGTGTCCGCTAACTTTAACGTATTTCAGCTCAGTAGTTTCATGTTAAGCTCGCTCACCAAGCTAGGCTCGAGCTAACACGGTAGCCAGGATAAGTGCTCGCGCTCCGTCCTGTTAAAATAGGATTATAAAACTGTGATGACGTCATTTCACAGCAAGTCCTCAGAAAATGAGCAGATATTAATGTATGTATGAAATACCTGTAACACCGTGTCAATAGAACTGCAGCGAGAGAACTAAACTAACTCGGGACTGTGGCTGGAAGTAGAGTACTGATTAGGTGACCAGCGGTTCGATCCCTGGCTCGTCCAATCTGCATGTCCAAGTGTCCTTGGGCAAGATGCTAAAACCCAAATTGCTCCCGAAGGCTGCGACACATGAATGGTCATCTTCTAAAACTGATGAGCAGTGTGAGATGTGTGTGCTATATAGTACAGTCCATGTCAGGGTGAACAGGTAACTCATCCAAGTTCAAAGGTTCATTTACCAGCTTGTTCCATAACGTGGTCCATACAGAGGAGCGACACGGTAGCTAACATGCTCACGACTAAGATTAGTATTTTGTTATTTCTGTTATTGATTCTATTATCACATTGTATTCAAAACAAGCTCATGGTGTGCTCTGTCATGTAGAGTAATGATGTTTCATAGCCATGACCCAACCAAAGTCCTTAAAACACCCATTACATTCATTGATATCATTGACATGAACATTTGAAAGAAACAGTTTGTAACACTGATATCTACAGTCCAGATTCAAAATGTTGGAGTTACCCCCCTCAGGCAGGTTGACAGTCTGAAGACTTTGAACCTTCACGACATGGTTTATTTAATGAAGCAGCTTCTACAACAGTCCAAATAATGAAAACAAGTTTCATTTGTTTTGTGTCCATTTGTTTTCAAAGAGCTAAAGGTCACCCAGGCCCGGTCAGTCTTCCCCACGGACTCTGCGCTCACTCTTATAATCAGGATCCCTTACAACAAAATCATGGAGCATCCATAAGATTAAAGACAGGGACGATGATGGTGGATATATGTTTAGATTTACAGAGAAAACGTACAGTGTATATTTGAGGTTATTCCTTACAGCATAAATTATCTAAAATACAAAGTTCATGGCTTTATTTTCTGTCTTTTGATTTACTGGGATGATTTTAAAATGAAATATAGTGAAATTCTGAACAGGAGCTCTGGGTCCTTCTGGGCTCTACGCCGTCTTTACATTTCAAATCATCTCCAATATTTACCGTGTCTTACCACCAGTCTGCTCATGGAGCTTTTTAGGTCAGGCAGAATATAATGTTAACTCTGCTGATCCACTTTGTTTGCTTCCATTGCTGTTCCATTTCATATCTGGATGTAATCTGTAATGTAGTCCATCTGATAGACTGTTTCTTTAATGACTCTGGAAAACAACACAATGAAATCCATCGCAGTAAAAGAAGACAGCAGGTGGACAGAACACAGTCAACAGATGATCAGCAATTGATTAGTTTTATTATAGCTGACACAATTCTTTACAATATGTCCAGATCGTCCCAAATATGCATGTGTAGGATCACCTCGGGACGCACCTGTATCAATTTCAGAGTGACTTCTTCATGTCTGGTTTTGTTCCAGCAGTTCATCAGACCAATGATCCCAAATAAAACAAAAATGATTAATACATTTTCTGTCCATTTAAAGTAAATGAATAAACCCAACACAAAACAACAACTCAAAGAGGTTTTTAAATTGGACTTATCCTTTTTTTGAGCCGTGCACACAGTGTGTGTGAGAGGTTTTATTTTCCTAGATTTAAAAAAAGGCTCAGTAGATAAAGATCCTGTTTCCAGCATACTCAGCCTCTTCTTCCTGGTGGTCCAAACACTAACACTCCCCCGGTGCTCTGAGTTCACAATCTGGGTAACCCGGCTAACTGAGTTACCATTAGCTAACAGCAGCTACAGCAGCAGTTTACTGTTTACTAACTTTTTCTGACCCGAAGCCCAAAGTTACATAGTGTAAAAAAACAGACATACGAATGACAGAGACACCATTCACCTGATTACAAGTCAGTGTAGCATCAACAGGATTTAAAGTCTGTCAAAGCTGACTGAATCCTCTGCCTTTTGTTCAGGAAACCGTCGTTGGACTCGGCCTGTTCACCCTGGCCTTCCTGGGACCATCTGGATGGGTCCTGGCCAACCTGGAGAGCTACAAGAGTAAAGAATAAAGTGGACATTTTAGCAGTCTTACCTGGTCTATACCAGCTTCCTGTCTCCAGTGACAACCTGGGACCATCATCATCATCATCATCTTCATTATGTTCCACTGCAGAGATAAATATGGAACAGGTTTTACTTTCAGTCTTCTACCTCTCTGACAGTTCACTCCAGATCCCAGATACAAACCAACGCTTGACTCTTGTGCATTGAATATGTTGAAAATTGTATTGTACATTTTCCCTCTCAAGGAGTATGTTACAAGATAAAGTTTTACAAACTTAAGTTGGTTATGTGTGTGTTTTGTTTTAAATCTCATGCTGGAATTTTACGGCAAAACCATTTCAAAATGTGCAGTTGAAGTGTGAAGTACCCTGGAACAGAAATATTGAAGTACAAATACTGAAATTGTAGTTTCGACATAATCTCGTGGTACTAAAAGGTGTGTTAGTCAGAGTTGCAGTTTCAGATGCATAACTCTGTACATAAAGACAAATGTGCATCAGATTTGGTTTGATCAGATTTATAAATGTTTAATAAATCTTTATCATTGTGGGGCAAGCCTCATTTTCAATGAATGTAGAAACACTGTTTATGGTCTGTTTGCAGATCAATACTAAGACAGAGGAAAGATCAGTGAGTCATTAACACTGACAGGCTTTTCAGAGTTCTTCACAGTCCATTGCAAAATGAAAAGAACGGGAAACTGACATGAATGTAAGAACAAATATTCATTGCCCTGAAATACTTTAAAGTTTATTAATAGAACACTGCAAATATGACTTGAACATAATCTACCATAATTTCTTAATTTGTCCCAACAAGACACAGAACTGCTAAAAAAAATATTCAGTTTCTTTAGCAATAATAATAAAAGAGTGGAAAACAAGACATTCAGTCATAATCTAATCAGAAATACTTCAATAATCCCAGGTGGAAATATTCACTTTCATTATATATATATATATATATATATATATATATATATATATATGGCACAGATCCTAAATGTGGAGATGGTGACTGCCACGCTTCCAGGACTTGGACACCTCTAGGAAGAGTGTGAACCCTCTTAACTCCGGACATGGCCCGAAGTCTTCACAGGAATTTGAGAATAAACTCTAAAAATCATCAGAATTCGGATTATGATTATTTATTAGTTGTTTTTTTTTTGGCTGACATTTTTACATATTGTTGTTATATTTTGTCCCACTCGGACCTCCGTATCTGCGCCTTGACATCACGTGAACGCCAGCGGACAGATCATGTGACACGTTAGGCGTGTTGCGCAACAGCCGAGTCGTCCTCAGACAAACTGCGGATCTGATCAGGTAAAAACACGGCGTGCTGCAGCTGTGCGCTCCAGGTGTTCACGGTGTCAGCACGGACACGATCACTGACGTGCCTGCGCTCAATGGACGTTTAACTCGGGTTGCTTTGCGTGCTAACGTTAGCCACAGCCTCGCCAGACTCTATTGGAAAATCCCACAGTTTACCAGGGACATGTTTGTGGATGTTGTAAACTGTTTCTGCCAGAATATTCGCAGACAGACAGATAGACAGACAGACAGCACTTACTGAGACAGACATATATTTAAGAAGGTATATTAAATAAGTGACGCATAGTGCTGTAATGACTTAAATAACCGTGCAGCTAAGTACACATGTAGTTGTCAATATCTGAATGGAGATTGTTGCCAGTACAGACCTGCTGCTGTTTATTCCAGCCTTTCAGTCTGTAACATGTTTATATCCTGATGCATGTAGTGAACTGACACAATGAGGCTGGTCATTCTGGACGAGTATGACCTGGCCAGTGAGTGGGCAGCAAAATACATCCGCAATAGGATCATCCAGTTCAAGCCGTCTGCTGAGAGGTACTTCACGCTGGGCCTGCCTACAGGTGAGCACACACACAGCTGAACTTTTGTCAGGATTGATCCGGACATACATTAACGTGTGTCGTTGCTTTCAGGGAGTACTCCGTACGGCTGTTACCAGAAGTTAATAGAATACTACAGGAATGGAGATATTTCATTCAAATATGTGAAAACCTTCAACATGGATGAATACGTAGGTGAGTAATAGGATGACTAATGAAAACGTTTCCCTCAAGTGTTTTGACTCTACCTTCAAAATGAAGCTTGAAGGTTTAGAAGCAGTTTTGTTGAAGCGGCTTGCAGTAAATTGGAGGCAAGCTATCACCTCATGCTCTTACTTTATTAGATATCGTCAGTCTGGAGAGCTCCATCACTCTCCTTCAAGGTTAAATAGCGTTTCCATAGCGTGGAGTTGTGCTATGCATCATTGTCCTGTTGAAATATAAATTATACTTGCACCAAGCTCAAACTAGATGAGATGGCATGTTGCTCCACAAGGTCAAAGGTCATCGATGAGGTCAAGAGTGAAGAAAGTGTTCAGGAGCCTCTGATGTCTTATGCTGTATTATTTATTGACACTTGGCCAAGAAGAATTAGAGACACTCTCAAAGTTCATCAGATGTGCCTGAGTCGGTCTCACACTCTAACAACTCATCCTGGTGGTCAGACTTTAAACCTCCACAGATAACAGCACAAATACTACACGCCCAGAATTAGTCAAAGAGAATATCTTTACCCATGGAGGTGTTACTGTCAGCGCCTTCTAGTCTGGAGACACTGTTGTCTGTTTATGTTAATGGAACGTCAAGAGCAAGCTTTCTATTAGGTCTAGGAAGCGACATAAGGTCTCTTGGACCCTGGCCAGCACAGTGTGTTTTTTTTGTTTTTTTTTTAACTTTATTTTTTTCACAGTTTAAGAAAATATATTTATATTACAAACATTAGAAACATAAGGTCAGGACGGGACACAAACACACACAAAAAACAAAACAAAAAACTGTCTGCACATAGCTGTTTGTTCATATGCATATACATACAATTAAGCCCTGCATGTGGTACAATTGCTTAAGTGGAATATTTTCAGTGAATGTTAATGGGCCAAAAAGGAGGTTCGTTTTTCCCAATGCCTTTTCCCCCACTGTCTTTTGTACCCACAGGTTATAAGTAGTCTGTTCCATATGGTGTAACTGATTAACAATGTTTATATGTCCATAGCTGTACGAGTCGCTTTTATTCAAGTCCTTTGGGAAGAGTCCGAAATATAGAACAGAAAAGGACATACTAATAGGGAAGCCCAGCACCTTTAAGATAATGCTGGACACCTCCTCCCAGAATGGCTTAATGTGAGGGCAGGTCCAGAAAATGTGTGCGTGGTCTGCCATTGCCCTGTCACATCTCCAGCATGGTAGTGAGTGCTGATGGTTCGAACGGAATAGATCCCTTGATCCCCTTTAAGAAGTAACTGCGAATTTGAAGGTATCTATAAAAATCTACTCTATCTAACTCATACTTCTGGCACTGGTTTGAAAACTGACCATCTCCCACTTATCAACAATTCTACACAAAGCTGTGATTCCAAGCCAGCACAGTGTTGAGACAGGCTGGCACATGCTGTTTTCAAACAAAGCTAAACAATTAATACTGCCGAAGACCTCAAGGCCCACACGTGACCGCTGTAACCTAAGGATGGAAAATTCCATAAAACTGCGGAAAGCTTTGGTAGCATAGACAGTATAAATATGGATGTCAGATCCGTGACGCCCCCCACAGATTTCTGAAGAGCCATTGTTAAGCTCAGTGTGCTGGCTCTGATTGTTGCTGTCTTTGCAATTATGCCTCCACTGCTCCCCGGCAGTACCAGGCTGTAAACATGTTTATTTCTGCTGTCAAGTTGGACATTTGAACATGGGGACTTATGGAGACTGACTCACTTCTGGAGCCAGCCTCAAGTGGATGTTCAAGGAACTGCAGTTTTTGGTTCTTCTGCATTGGCTTCACTTCACAGCTACAGAGGCTTGTATGGTAGGCATACTGGCCTTGGATACATTGCCAACAGTGTCACCGACAAACCACCTCCACACCATCATCCCTCCTTCTCCATGCTTCGCGGGAACCACACATGTACCATTTCATAACAGATACATTTTAATGCAGATGGTTGATACTTTAAATAATGTGAAATATAAGACATTTTGCCGTTTACACTTTTTCGTGTATCACTTAATTCCATATGTGTTATTTCATAGTTTTGCTATTTCAGTGTTAGTTTACTGTGTAGAAAGTAACAAAATAAAGAAAAAACATTAAATGTGATGGTGTGTCCAAACCTTGGCCCTTCCCATCCTTTTCTCCAGGTCTACCTCGTGCTCATCCAGAGAGCTATCACTCCTACATGTGGAACAACTTTTTCAAGCACATTGACATTGATCCAGCCAATGCTCACATCCTGGATGGAAACGCAGAAGACCTGGAGGCGGAGTGTCAGGCTTACGAGCAAAAGATTGCAGAGGCCGGGGGAATCGAGTTGTTTGTTGGAGGTCAGAAACATGATTTTTAACATTGTTTTTGTCTGTGGTATCTTATCAGTGATGTCATGGGTAACATTTTATCTCTCTGTAGGTATTGGTCCTGACGGTCACATAGCGTTCAATGAGCCTGGTTCCAGCCTTGTCTCCAGGACCAGAGTAAAAACCCTGGCTAAGGACACCATTGTGGCCAATGCCCGTTTCTTTGGCAACAACCTCTCCAAGGTTCCCACCATGGCTCTAACTGTGGGTGTAGGAACTGTCATGGACGCCAAGGAGGTCAGACTGAGAGACAGACTAATATATTCAGCACTTTTTGTACATACAATAAAACGCACAGTTTCAATGAGGTCATAAAGAATACATATTGCCTAACTCTAAATTTTCCTACTATCCTGGATGCACAGCAAGTAACCGTGTTTTCTTCTCCTCAGGTAATGATTCTGATCACAGGAGCACATAAAGCCTTCGCTCTGTATAAAGCCATAGAGGAGGGAGTCAACCACATGTGGACTGTTTCAGCCTTCCAGCAGCACCCACGCACCATCTTTGTTTGTGATGAAGATGCCACCCTGGAGCTACGAGTTAAAACAGTCAAATACTTCAAAGGTACCAACAACACCAGCACATCCTCAGTCTGTTGACTGGAGACAAGTCAGGTTTATTGATATAAATAGATAGAATTCAATAGATTTGATATAGCTAATATATAGTCTATAGTTTAACAAAAGCAAACCGTAAAGTACAAACAATCCAACTGTCCTGTTTTAAGAATGTCCAGTTGTGGTTCAGATATAGTAGGTGTCTTTATGAGGCCTTAACTTTAACTAGGTGGACATGATATGCCGCCAACTAAAAGCACATGAAAATGTGGCTCTCGGTCTCAGCTAGACTCAACAATAAGTGATGTACATAGTCATGCAAGATCATGTTGGTAACCATGGTAACATGCCAGCATCATCATTAGGTGTGTCTTGTCTAGAGTTAGTGAAATAACTTGACTTCCTAATGTGTTTGAGATCATTATCAGTTGTGTTGTTCATACACTAAATAGCTCTTTTCAAATACTGTAGTAATTCATATTATGATAACATGAAACGGTCTACTCTTCTGTTCTCCAAACCTTGTTTGGCTGGGTTGTGAACGTCATGTGGGTGGATGAAAGCAGACTGTGCAGAAAGTTATTGAAGTTTCAGGTCAGTTGTTATAGATCTTGAAACCAGAAGGACGGTGTAACATTGTCAAAGAGAAGAGAAATCTGTGCTGCTGAGGAGACTGTATAAAGCAGACCTTCATGATCAAATCACTGCAAAGAAACCACTACCACTTATGTCTTTGGTCTGATGAGCCAATTTTAAGATCATTGATTCCAGCTGCTGCGTCTTGGTGAGATGCATAGAGTCAATGGATGGTATCTGCATGTGTGGTTCCCACTGTGAACCGTAAGACAATCTGAAAGATCTAAATTGAAACACTGGTTCTCAATCAGCCCAAAAGGGCACGTTACCCCGCTGCTCATCGAGTTGCACTGGCTACCTGTAGCAGCCTGCATTAAATTCAAATCACTATGCTGACTACCCTTGTGCTTTGCCATCCGTGCGCTCTGGGAAATCCAAACTTTTTTTGCCTGTAGGAACTGTAGTCATTTTGGTAATATACTGTAGAACTCTTTTGTGTGACTGATATACCTTTTTTTTCATTGTAGGTTTAATGCATGTTCATAATAAACTGGTGGACCCAGTGCTCAGCATAAAGGACCAGTAGAACTCAGATCACCAAGGAAAACAACTGAAGATGTCAAGATGGCGAACATTAGTGGACAGCCTTATTACTGTAGTACTGTTTTCTACCTGAGGAACTGTTGAGCCAGTGTTTGCCTGTCCCCACCTGTGCATACTGTTTCTTCATGGACTTGAACTGTCTTTGGATAATGTTAGCTTGAGATTGTTCACATGTTTGATCAGAGCTAAATGATCTTGAATTTCTAATGTAATCATGAAATAGCTGCACTCATCAACAGTGGAGGTTCTCTGTTTAGCATTTTGCATTTACAAGATAGTTAACTGATGTGAATCACTGCTGGTGGTCTAGTTTGTGAACACAGGCTGATGCTGTTCTCTGAGACTGAAGCATTATCTGTTTGACAGCTTTTCTATGTTATCTTTCATCTCCCACTTAGTGATTGACTGGAGGAATCAAATACTTAACACGAATGAATGTAATCAAAAGTGACCTTTGACTTCAGTCAAACTGTTTCAGGAGCTCCTGACTTCTCCTTCACTGACAGTCACACAGGTAGCCGCCAAACACAATAACGGTGAAGGACAGTCAGAAGTCAAAATACTACATTTTGATTTTTTAAATTAATTTTCACTCTGCTTAATGCCACGAAAAAATCTAAACTCAAGGTCCACTTATTGGCTTTTTATCTCTCTTAGAGTCTTCATCCTTTGTGTTTTTGTTGTGGTGTTCACAGACCCACTGCCAGCTCCACCACAGTGCTCGAGCGTAATTGAGAACTTGTTATCGTTTCCCCCCAGTGGCATCAAATTACTGACAAGTTTCTGTTGGCAGCATCTGGATTAACGAGGCATCTGTTCAACACATTCATGGTTTCTAGGATCTTTTTTGCAGTCTTTGACTTCTTTCAGGTGTAATGCTGTGATTTGTTTCCATCTTTTTGTGTTTGGTTGCAACATTCCTTCCTTGGTTTTTTTTCATTATGTCACTCCCTCTGTTCATCAGGCTGTTACGGTTATAACTATTATTATTTTTTCACATATGCTGTCATTTGTATCGCTTTATTTTTTAATGACAATTGAAATAAACTTTGCTAAGAATCCTTTGCTTCCTACGTCTGTATCTTTTCTCAAATCCCCCAAGTGAAGGGGGATGATGGTGAGATTATTTCAGAGTGCTGTTTTGTCTCTCTGTGTTGCAGTTCTGTTGTTTTCCACAGTGGGGCAGTCATTCCTAAGACTTGGAACAGCGATGCACATCCTCATAGATGCAGCAGTAAAAAAAATACAACTATAATTATGAAATTAATATGACAAATAGTAATAATAATTAATAGTATTTGGAGTGGAGGTCAGGCAGGACCACAGCAGCAGGTGCAAACACTCCAATCCATATGAACCTGCAAGACGAGAAGGCAGAAAACCTCTGTGGACGTCTACAGTACAGTGTTGTCCATTGAGACAATAAAAAAATAAAAGGGACTATATATTGTATACCCAATCAGCAATGCTTACAGTATAGTCCAGATGTTGTGTCACTGTTGAAATCAAGAGTTTGACAGCAGCAGGGACTTGCGGGTGGAACAGCCTGTCAGTAAAAGAACTGCACACAGCACTTTCTGTGTTCCATTTCGTTATTGGTGATGGTTCTGCCTGCCTCATTCCTGCACATAATTAACATCTTTGTTAGTTCTAGTTTGATTCTTGTTGATAGGCCATGGAGGAATATTCAATAATATATCTGATTGGTTTTATTCTCACTGGTTAACACTCATTAGTTTACTCACTTTTGGCTCATTAATATCACTAAAATAAGCATCTTGTCTCTGGCTCAGCATTGAGGGTAACATCGTTACCTATACTTAAGTAAAAACTCCACTGAGGCACCACTATTTTTATGACTAAGTATTAATTTGTGATCATGCTGTTATATTTCCGAAGGTGCTGCAGAAGTGAGAGACCTCTGGTTTCAGACATGAATTTTTGATCTTTATACATGTCAAATGAAAGCAGGTACCTTTGCTCCATGGTCCTCACACAACTATCCACACTGTGCCACTGCTCCTTCTCTCTGGACCACTAGTTTGACATTTTGGGCAATCTTCTCATTTAGAGCAGTGGGACACTGTGTGGGAGGCGAGGTCAACATGTGTTGCCTGTGGTGTCTTGCATCTAGCTGTCTGTGAATAGAACATATAGCCGTGTGATGTCTCTGGAAAAGCCACAGTGGAGCTACAGGTGAGCCGTTTCATGCTGTGCAGGCTCAACAGCATCAGTGAATAAAGCCCCATAATACTACTGATGGAGAATAAGCAAACATGCTAGAGGTCACAGGATTAGTACTGCACCACGATGCCGAACATACTATGGACAAAAAGTCACATACAAGCACTGCACTAAATATTACACACATTTTGTATACACACATGTATACTGTTGATACATATGCACATACCAAACACACATACACACAGCATGTCTATGCTAAAACAATGTACATAAAGACATGTGATTGCAAAGTGCAGATTTCAGCATTCTCTGCCTTTGTGCCGTATTGTTCTGAATCCCTACACTAACCACTGTGATTGAGACAACATCCGGCTTCTGCAGTTAATGGCCAGCAGTGTTTCTGCTGCAATAAGACCAGTAAGTCACACGATAACGTGTTGTACTTTATACTGCTGATGAATTAATATGTGAGTAATAAGGTGGAGCTGGAAAATTAATTCTAAGAAGACCAAAGTCGTTTTTTCTTAAGCAAGTCAAATCCAATCTTTTTCCCTCCTAAGACAGACTGTCCACTTTACCTAGTCTTACCAAGGTATTAGTACCTGTCTAATAATGATAATATTGTCCAGTTTACCTAATCTGTTCAAAAGGTAAGAAATTAAATCGATGTAATTTGTATTACATTTATTCATTTTTAGTTTCATTTTTTATTTTTATTTAAAACAGACCTGCTGCTGTGGAATTTTTTCCACTCTGCTCATGGTAGGAATTGTTGAGGCACTGTAAATAATACAGAGTAGTAGACCTGCTCTATACAGCTTCTGCTATGATTTGGTGATATATATATTTTTTAAAAACAGAATTAAAAACTGTATCCTAAACTCAGGTAGCAATTAAGAGGAGTTCGACTGACAGGGTCTTTATTCAGTCATGTCAATGCCATAGCCCACGTTAGATAGACACGAAAAATCTTTCTGTCAAATCAATGTAGTGAAAAGTAATGCATGAACTTGAAGTGGCATGAAATACTATTCATCAAATATTTGGCATGTAATCAATCTGTAATCAGGTTGATTACACGCAGTGGTTCAAGGCAAACAAAGATACTAAGTTCATCAAGAACTTGATGAGCTTGTCTTGGGTGTTTGTTGATAGTCACATCCATTTTTCAGTCTGTCCAGTACTGTATGTTCAACAGTGCTAAAGATACAGGCCTGTCTGAATCAGATGAATATCATTCCAAAGCTTCAGTGCTGTGGTGGGGCTGAATGCAGACTGGAGTTTTTTTAGCACACTTAGCGGGTTTGCCAGGTTTCTTTTCCATGCTGTTGCTTCTATTTGGAATACAAACTTGCTCTTCACAATGTGAGGATGTAGCCAGTGTATAAACATCACAGGGAGGTTTCATTAATTACCTCACACATCTGTTGCAATTACAGCCACCAGATGGTGTCAATGTAACATTACACCACATTAGATTTTTCCTTTAATTATATCTGATTCTATTAAGTTATGGATGCAATGGAAACGAGCTATTACCAGTTACATGTCAAAGCTGTTTGAGATCAAATAAAATAAAACTTATAGTGAACAAAATCCCAAAATGAGTGAGTGTTATCAGACTGTGGAGTTATTTCAAGAGACGCACTGCTTCCTCCACAAACCTCATCCACTGTTCTGCTGCCTGGTTGAACCAGAGTTCAGTGTGGCTCACAGTAGTGTAGTGTGTGTGTGTGTGTGTGTGTGATACAGTAAACAGTGCTACATTTGCATTTCAGCTCCTTCAAAATGCATGCTGCTGATTAAATATGACATATAAAAATACTGAGTAATTACTTAATTATGATGCAGTGAGGGCTGATTAAACAGGCAGCAGGATGAGAGCAGCCCACCCTCCTCTGTGTGGTACTTTGTTCTCTGATGGAATGATCAGATCTGCTGCTTTTTGATTTCTCTAATTTAAATGTCTAATAGAATACAGGTCCTTCTGGAAGGAGGGAAATACAATTGTGCTCTAAAACAATGGCTTAATTAAACCTGGAAATGAGGAGCTGGAGGCTGTGAAAGGCAAAGACAATGGTGATCACAGCACAGGATTGAAATCTGTACCCCAACAGGCTGATTGATGAGTGTTTCGATACAGTGACCGACAAAAGATAAATCCGTTCTATCAAAAAGGTTCCCTCATACTTGACTGGCCCTTAAAATGGTTAGTGCGAGGTCGGTGTCATGCACGACGTGTATAAGCAGGTCATAAATCAATAAACTGGCTTCAGTTTGTCACCACTCAAGCTTCCGTTGTTCATCCTCTGTTTCTTGGGAACAAAAAGGTTAAGAAAAGTTCACTCAGTTCTCTGTGGAAGCAGGAAAACATCCTTCTCGTCATACTATGATGGGAAAAAATATTTTGATTTCAAATATGTGCAATAAGCATTTTATTGCTTTGATTTGTTATTTTGGATAAACAGAAAACACACAACACAAATTCTTATGAGCCAATAATCTAAATAATGAATTATCTCTGTAATTTACAAGGCTATAAATGTACTTATTTGGTCTTAAGAGGTTTAAACATGACATGAAATATCAGTAAATCTCATGAAAGGACCAAAGTCAATAATATGTTAGTCTTGATACTTTCTGACCCATCCTGTCTGTGGACCATTGGTTCTTACTGAAAATATCCAGCTTTAAAAATAACTTAAGATATATAAAAGTACGTAGTTCTTTCTTTTTTAAAAAGTAATTTCACCGTAGCATAGGTTACCCAAACGTGAAGAAATAGTGTGTTTGTTGGGACTTTTTCAAGCGGTAGAGTAATCTACAATTGGCGTCCGAGAGTACAGTATTTGGGGCAGATGTGGGGTTGGGTTTAAATAAAATGCAGCCAGTGTGTCATTGATGTGGTTTATTTTGCTTTTCTAGAATCTCTTCCTAGAGTTGTGTTCTGTTCTAATAATTGCTCGCGTGTTGGATTGAGGGCAGAAAAGCTCACGATGTAGCAGTTTTGGGCATCGACATCTCAGTCAGTTCTAGTTTTATTCCCTCCAGCAAATTAAACATGGGCAACTCACGTAGTACCTAAGGTACTCTGGCAATTAAGTGAATATACCAGCGAGTCTGGCTCAGTAAAAATAAATGTCTTTACATTTCTGTCTTATCAGCATTTGGGGTAATCATGCATGACACAGAAGATTTACACCAAATAGCACAGTTTGTTGGATAGAGTGAGCCTCCACACCGTCCCATACAACATGCAGCCCCCTGTGGTTTCTCCCAACACATCACATGATGCACTGTGTGTTTTATTTAAAGGTCATGTAATGCAGCAGTACATGTCTGTGGATGTGACTGACACAAAATGGGGACCACATGCTGCAGACTTAATAAACTGATTATGACAGCCTACCATGTTTTTGGACAAAGAGCTTAATGTGAAATGACACCTTTAATTGTTATATTTAAATGAAAAAAACAGGTTTGTGTCCCCATGGAAGCACAGTATGATGTTAAATTGAGGTTCATTAGTGGGCTGTGCAGTTATAAATCTAGTGAAGCCCGTGACAGGTGACACCATCTTCTATCCCTGACCTCATGTACCATTCTGGATCATATCTGCTAGGGGTAAACTACAGTGGCTGGTCCCTTTGGTTTGATAGGCAGCTTCATCTGAAGGCCATGGCCTGCTCAATAGTCCAGCATCACTCATGTAGTTCATAAATAGCCTCATAAATAGCCACTAACAAGCAACCTCTTTTGTATGAGAACCATTTCCATGCATTAACCAGGAACCTTGACCTGTATTCCCAAGTTTCTGAGTTTTCTGAGTGGGGAGATTTTCCCTATACAGTATATTCCATGGGGCTTTTTCACACACAAGGCGGCAACGGCAGAACTGCGTTTTGAAACCCATTTTTTTTAATGTCTTGCATCACACCCCAACAGTTTCTGACTGCCTTAAGCAATGTGCAGTGCACAGATTCAATCAGGTTGAACTTTGGATGCTGTGCACTGTGAAGAATACTCACATGGCAAACAGAAACAAATGAAATTTTATGTTGTGCGTTTTTAAAAAACTGTACTCTACTAACTGTCCTGAACTGTACTTTTGTATTGTGTGTGAGGAAGAAAATACACATATTTAACATAGTGTAAACTTACTGAATCAAGTAATGTCTAGGGGAAGCCTTTAACCCCTACTAGGTTGTTTCCTTGATCAATGCAATACACACTGGGGACAGTGCACACTCATTAATCAGGTGACGTCTAGAAACATCTACCTGTGATATGCTAATTATGTGCCCTACCGCCTTCTGTCCTTTTGTTTGCTTGACGACTTCAGGTCTTAATGCAAATGCCCCCCACCAGTGTGCCGGTATGGTTCTAAATAAACGCACACCACCACAGAAAACATCTGAACTAGACTCGATGAATTCTTCGACACATGAAAAAGCAATGACTTGGAAACACGTTTCCAACCAAGTAGGCAGTGTTTTAACGAGTAGCTTGTAGGTAGGCAATACATGTAGCCTATAAGCATAGGATAAACACGCTTATGGTTCACAAAGTGTTCCCCCTCAATAACTCCACAGACCTAACCCCGACTTTGGTGTGCTAAACCCAGGGGCGAGCACAGTGCAAATCTCGTTATGTCTGAAAGGGCCTTCAGGGAACACGACAAGGGCAGACGATCTGGATACCCATCACCTGTGGTGACCATGCACTGACAAGTGGTTATATAAACACCATGCATGCTTGGTCTCTCCAGTTAACCCCGATTGGAACCTTTCAGAGCAGCCTGGAGGTAGACAGTTTTGCTCATACTGAGGACAAGATCTTGCAATTTGTGTTTGATAGCATGACTGGCTGAGAGGAGGTTCAATCTGTGGGATCCAGTGGTGAAATGATTGCTTCCCTCCAGTTAAATGGAAATCTACCTTTCTCCAGGGCGTATGTGTAGGCTGATCCTTGGATGGTGTATCCATCTATGTCCAGACTGAAATTGCTATTCTTCTTGAAACATAACACCATCTGGAAATTTCTTTTGCTTTGTATGTGTTCAGCATTTTACCACTTTTAAACTGTAGTAATGTTTTCTTACATGAGAAGCTTCAAAGTGTCCTGATCTATTCCCCCTTTGTAGAATATTTGTTTAAAAAACGTATTTTCTACTCCTGAATGTTTTGCTGTTCTTGCCTTTTTTTAATTAGAAGAAAAAACTTTTATTTCTCCTCAACGCTACCTTTGCTGCCTCCCACAATGTTATCAGGAAGACATCTTCTAAGTCATTAAACAAACATATGAAACTCATTTCTAGCTCAGCCTAAAAAGTTGGCTTGTTTAACAGCTTCCATTTACTCTGGGTAAGAGTAAATAAAGTTATAAAATATATATAAAGTTATATTGTGTATTCGACATTCTATCATTCTGTACTAAATCTTAGAATATAGCGGATGGATGGTTGAGGATGGTAGTGAAATATATCTCTAAGATGCAAAAATGAGATTTTTTAAGACCTGATACTGATGAATGCAGCTTTGGTTTTCATCTAATGAAGCATTCATCACACAATTTAAATCCTGTCCGATGTATCCTCAATCAGATCAAATATATGAATGCTGGATCATTCTCATTTGGGGCATAGACATTTAGCAGCCTAGACAGCATCTATTGTTCCATAAATCATCACATATCTCAGCAGAATGGGACAGATTAGTGTGTCATAACTGGCACCCCTCTTCTGGCCATATGAATGAGAGGATTAATATCATTTATAATCTTTATGTTCACTGTCAAATAAATGTGTTTCTAGTGGATTCTCACTGCTTTTGTTCAAGCTGTTTTTTGGAGGGTTATGCAAAACCCTCAACATAATAGTTTTCTGCTGTAGTGTCATCTGTAGGACAAGATTATGTTTTTTGTTGCCATGTAGGTGACACAGGGCAGTGAGAGGTAACTTTTTTTAACAGGGTTGCCACCCGGCTTCATTAGCGATGGTGTCAAAAAAACTATTCTGACATTGTAGACGAAATAAAATTCATTAAAAATCTAAAAAAACAACAAAAAACAGTATAAAATGCTGATCATTACCTCTTACATCATCAAAATTTCTCTCACATGGTCCTTTCCTTATGTCACAACATCAATATCAGGCTCAGCAGATGACTACATCAATATGCACTATGCAAATAGCGCAGTGTCTTTAGTTGTGAGCCTCAAATGTTTTTGAAAAAAAGGTGCCAGAATCAGATGACTATGAATCTGAGCCATCACTTTGTCATTCGCTGGTAACTGTGCAGCGAGATGAAGAAAATACAACAAAAGTTACATGTTTCATGGTTTTATCTTTACCAAGGAAGAGGGGGTATTATTTCCTATGCGCCTGACATTTGGTACCAAATTGTCAAATCAATCTGGGAGTGTAGAAAAATATAGTGAGTCAAACATTGATTGACATTACAGCTGATCCCTCTATGCTAGCTGGTTTAGTGGCATCTTTGTCCATTTATGGCTTTCATTTCAGAAAGCCATAGTCATAATTTATAATTAGAATCCCAACAGGTTGAAATACTGAACTGGGAGTCTAAAGTCAGCTGAAGTTTTATGATAATGTTACTTCTGGTGATGATTCACTGATGACTAAGAATGATGGAGTGCAACAACTGTCGTAGCCTCTAGAGGTCTCTAATGTTTAGTCTTATTGACCTGAAAGAGTCATAGATGATGACTTTCAGAACATGTCTCAGGTCATTTCCAGGGAAACTGTTCACTTGACTGAATCTGAAAAAGTGAATATTTACTTACCGTGCAGATGGGAGCCTCAAAGGTCTGCCTTTCTGAAGGAATCGATCTGTGGTAGCAGTGGGAGGCAGCAGGTGAAGAGTGGCGGTCAGATGAGTTTTATTGGCATGTCAGATACTGTCACCATCTTCCCTGATCACTGGTGCAAGAGGGGACTGCTGCATTCCAGTCCAGGTTTGTTTATGCTGCTGGATGAACACATAAATGGCTTCTAGAAAATACATAAGAGGATATAAACCGGATTCCATAGAGAGGAATACTGCAGTAACGTTTACGAAACGCCAGTGAGCTTAATGTAGATGGAACACTCTCTCACTCTTGTTAAACAACAATACCTAAATAATGAGTGTACTGAACTAAATTCTATATCACATGGCAAAAAAAAAGTGCAGCAGAAACACAAAAGTACATTTTTATGATACATGCTTGCATGGATGAGCTGTTTATGCAGACAGCTTCCGTTAATGCAGGAAAGCTTTCCAATTACAAAAAAACCACAGGAGTTTGAAAAATGATAGCTGCAAGTAGCAATAAGTGGCTGGGCTTCACTCCAAAAACACAGGCGTTGGAGTCAAAACAGAAACAATATTTCTGCTTCTGGTAAAAAAGATTTAAAAATTTTACAGCAAACTCCAACATTGAAAAACCGTTTTGCCATCTTGATTTTGGAGGAGCCAGAGGTGATCATACATGGGGCCGGTGGGTGATGTGCTGTGAGTTGGGCTGTGCTAGGTTTTGACTTCATTTTCAAGAAAGAAAAAAACGACAGACCGCCTAGTCACAAATGTTCTCTTATTCCAGCTCAGCTGTTCACTAAAACCTATTGGTGAAAACACTTGAGGAGACAAATAGTCAATATGGGAACAGAATTTGAATTCATATTTGATCAGCGCTGCCTGGTATAACAGTTTGATCTGAGTTTTATGAGCCTGGTGTGTTTTGTTGAATAGATTCACTAAGGATGACTCGTCAATGAACAGGTATCCATGTATCCAGAAGCATATCCTGCTTTATCATCTATTTTACAAAATAAAACATCAGGTTTGGAAGAAGACATGAAACTAGCCACTGAGACTATAAACCCACAAGGAAAGTGTTTAGTTAGGTTGTAAGTCAACTGAAAAGTCATCTTATTTTTACATAAGGTTCGGTGTAATCAGACTTTTCAATTGCAGCCAGTGGAGCTGCCCCCATGAGTGCAGATGAAACTTCTATGTTATATACTATAAATACTATCTAAGCTCATTCATCTTTTATACAATAGTGCAGAATTTGTTTGTTTCTGCCTGTGTCTGTGTGGGTTCTCTCTGGGTACTCCAGATTCCTCCCACAGTCCAAAGACATGCAGGTTAATTGGTGACATTGTTGGTTGTTTGTCTCTATGTGTTCTGTGATGAGCTGGCGACTTCATCTGGGATAGACTCCAGCCCCACCATGACCCTGATGAGAATAAGTGGTTACAGATAATGGATGGATAGACGATGTTGGGTAAATTATTATGGCATAGAACAATTTCAAGTTTTCCAGTGTCATGCTGTCAGTTCAGATCAATTCACAGGTAGAACATGACCTTTAACAAAATGAAATCACAGCATACACAGTGCAGTTAGAGGAAAACAATGCCTCGGGGTAATGTGTCAAGCAAAAAATAAATTCAAGTTTATTATGAGCACTTAGCTAAATCGAATGCATTCTAACACAACAGTCCTTCAATAAATCCGACCTTCATAATGTTCAGTTTTTGTTGGCACTGTTTACACATCACTCCCACAACAATCAGACAGCATTATTTATTGGGGACAAGTACATGTACCTCCAATCCCTATGACTGTTACAGACTAATTTCCCATTTTTACCCTCATCATATCTTAATTTCACAGAATGTTGTATATGAATAAATCATCTGTCCATCCATCCATTTTCTTTCACTTATCCAGGGTCACAGTAGCAGCTAGCTAAGCAGGGTATTTCTATATGTCCCTCCTAGCAACATTTTCCAGTTCCTCCTGGAGGATCTCATCTGTTCTGCATTACCAGGACATATAATCCCTCCGGACAGTTTACCCCAGGGTCTCCTGCCAGTTGAACATGGCACCTCCAGAGGATGGCATCCACGATGTATTCAGTTGTCTGCCTCATACCAGCTGGCTCTTTTTGACACGAAGGTGCTGCAGCTCCACTCCAGCTCTTCATGCAAATTCTCTAAAGGACTGAATATACTGCCATATGGACATGTACACGGGCTGCTGAAGACACCACACCCATCTACTCGTTCTGTTTATACTAATGACGTCACTTTCTGCAGACCCTATGACTTATACATAAAATAAAACGCCCTGTGTAAAAGCTGGACAAAAAGTAAACTAATAAGGTTCTAGAATGATGATGCAACAAAGGCATGGAAGGTCCTACAGAACTCTGTGAGCACACACACAAACACACGGAAAGAGAGAGAGAGAGAAAGAGAGAGAGAGACAGAGTCCTTTGTGAGTACTTGTGTCAGCTCGTCAATTCTCTTCCTCTCAAGCACTTTCAAAACGTGTGTATGTACCCTATGAAACACAGTATCAAAGGCCTTTTCAAAATCAATGAACACCACCCTCTTTTCTCGCTCGCTCAGATCCATAATGGCCTCCATTATTCTCAAATTTACTGAGCAACCATGGATTCAATGAAACCCCTTATGCACTAGCCATGGACAATCTTCTGTTCAAAATACCCGAGAAGCTCTGAATGATTGAACCAACTGTAACTGGACATCATTGATTCAAGTTGGATGACCAATTCTGATTTTGGGAATCAATGTTGTCCAATGCACTTTGGTAGTTTGCCACAAGACAAGTATGTGTCTAAAAAAAGTCAACCACCTTCTCGCCATATTGATCCAATTCAAGGGGATCATTCCATCTAATATTAGATTCAGATGCACTTGCCTAGGTTTTCTTTTACATCATTCTATCTATTGTGATCTCTCCGCTTGGTTGGTAGCCCTTTTTCAAAGGCACTAACCCACCTGACAGGTAGAACAACTAATGACTCTAGAATAATCTGATATATTACCCTGGTTGGCTACTAATATTAGCTGTTAAAGGAATATTTCAACATTTTGTGTCATGTTTATTTATAGAGTGAAGTGAGAAGGTTGATATCAGTATCATGTGTGTGTGTATAGAGCTGGAATCATAGCAGCACCTCCATTGCTCTCTCTATCTCACTGTATTTGTTTGTTTAATCTCAAACAGAAATGTTAAAAATAATGTTTTGGGGTTGTATGGGGAGTTACACACTCAAACTACTTATTGGTGCAGTGATTGTGTGTGTTGCAACCTACAAATATTTATGAAGTTGTAAAAAAATAATAGGCCAGGCTTTTACACAATGCAGTATGTCATCATCTTGCATTGTGACTGTGGCGCAACAGAGTTAAGTCTATGTTGTGCAGGTGTAAGTACCAAGCAGCAACCTCTGTGGCTGTGAAATGAAGCGAAGTGCCTAAAACTGTAACTCCTCAAATGACCACTTGAAGCTGGCTACAGAACGAGTCAGTCTCTGTAAGTCCCCATGTTCAAATGTCCAACTTCACAGCAGAAATAAACATGTTTACAGCCTGGTACAAAAAAACAGTTTTGGTCTCTGTAGCTAATTTCCCCGTTCATGACAACTGTATTGAGGGTGAATTTATATACAACTCACCTGTTCACATTATATTCAGGCTTAAAGTTATACAAAATTAAGAACGTGGCTGCTTTTATTGTCAGGTAGGTATTTTGGTGGTTTGTTTGAGTAACCAGGCTTTATTCAGCCCATCTCCAGGCACCTATGCTTTACATCTTTGTCCATTTTGGATTAGAGCCAAGGCCATCACACTGAGCTTAATTACAGCTCTTCAGAAACCTGTGCTTGACATCATGGATACCACATCTTTGTACTATGCTGTCTATGGTAAGTACAAGGCTGTCAGGTTTGAAGAAATAGTCACGATCTATTGTGACATGTTGTTACATTTGAAATGAATCAGATTGTATGATCAACTGACTCTAAGGACGGAACAGCAACCATCAACCTGCTCAGATGAAATTCATGCCTTTTCCCCACTTGATCTGTTGCCATGGCAACTTTACATTTGTTACGGTTTGTTATGGTTACAGACATGCCATTTATATTTCAAAGAGCATATTCACATGTAAGTGGGTGTTACAGCACTGCTGGGTCTTTTATGTATTGCTGTTTTGTGATATTAAGTTGAAATAATTAAAAGCATTTTTCATTTTATACCTAAACTCAGAGTCAAGACATGTGAAGTCATAATGGGAACCAATGTGAAATGTGAGTATCAAGTTGTGGGTATAATGGAACATCAAAATGTGATCTGATGTGCCTGATATAAACAGAGCAGAGAACAGTGAGAGCCATTAGCAGCATCTGTACTCCTCACCTACCCCTGCCTCACTGAGTCTGTCATTCAGATCACACTCCCTCCTCCCTCATGCCTCTCTCTGCATCAGTCAGTGATTGTGGATGATTAGGATTCCCTTTGGTTCGGGGGTTTGGACATCCCCTTGGCAGTGTGTGGGCACTGTCACCATGGCAACTGCCAGCCTTAGTGATTGGGTAAACCTCTGCCAAGCCAGTGAAGTGGTTTCACACGCCCTGGGGTCTGTGGAATCCCTCTGTGCTGCAGCACAACATCTCATATCCACTGAAGAATTACCAATGCAGATATGTGAGTGATTCATAGCAAACATCACATTAGTATGTTCCGGGCATCAACATAACTTTTAATTATAAGAATTAGGTGCATGTGTGGAATGAATGATTTCAGTAACACTCATTTATTTATTCAGACAGGTTTAACTGAGATTGCAGTACAACCTGAGTCTGATTTGTCCTGCTGACCCTTGGGATTAAACTGTTGATCTTCTGTTAGATTTTATAGCACTGCCCCTGTGTGACACATAATGACAGTAAAAATAATGGACAGTATGCATGACATCACCCATAGGTTTCCAGGACCGTTTTGAAGCTAAGAGTATGAGTGTGTAAGAATATGAGTATGTTCACTGTCCTGTTTCTTCTGCTCTCGGATAATCTAAAAATCAGCAAAGACATGGATCATTAGTCGACCTGGCGAGCTGAATGACGCCTGGTTGCTCAAACAAGCCATCTATAACAGCACCCACGTGTCAACCAAAGCATCCACACTGTTAATTCTGCATAACTTTAAGTCATATATATTTTTAACAGGTGAGTTGTATATAAATTCACCCTCAGTACAGTTGTCATGAACAGGGAAATTAGCTACAGAGACCAAAACTGTTTTTGTACCAGGCTGTAAATATGTTTATTTCTGCTGTGAAGTTGGACATTTGAACATAGAGACTTATGGACGTTGAAATGTTCTGTAGCCAGCTGGACATTTGACAGTGGACTTACAATGGAGGAATTACAATTTTTGGAACTTCTGCATTTGCTTCATTTCCCAGCCATGGAGGTTTTCTCTTGCTGACACCACACAGCCAAACTAAATGCATTTATAGGGAACATGATCATGATTGGCAATGACCCCTTCAACAGATTCAGTGTGAATGTGAAATTTGTGCAAATACGAAACACTAGACATCTGGTGAACTCTGGTGTCATTGTACACAGACCAACAAAAGATGATGGAAGTTTCTTTATCCTTGTTCCTGATTGTCCCTTTGATGGGCTTAGCTTTGGTGTTAAATTAAAAAACTAGCCTTTCTAACTGATATTTGTATAATAATGTATCAAAGGACTGTGTGACAACGTAAAGGAGTCGCTCATGATAATCAACCTACAGAATCTGCAGCTCCTCTCAGCTTTAGGTAGAGGGTTGTTTCCTTCTGTCTAAACCTCATTCAGAACAAATCAAGCATTGTAATGAATCACCACAGGGTGGTGATGGGGTGTTTATTCATGATGAATGTAACCGCTATGAAACAATCACAAAGTAACTTCTTATTTCTCTGATTCACCACTTTTCTTACCACCTGCGCTCACTCACTCTCATTCACTGTCTGTCGCTCAACCCCACTACACTCTCAAACTAGAGAACACAAAGAACACAACCCTGATACATGAAATAAACCAAGAAACCTCAAAACGGATTGGCCACCGCAATGTGACACCAGGTTGTGTTTCTCTCAAAATTACATGTGGCTCAACTTCTCCACCGCAGGTTGGTGGGCTATTTCAGCCTACCCTGCAGTCTGTATCACCACAGCCAAAATGCATTGGCCCCACTCAAATGAATGGAACATTCTGTGTTTTTATCACAGCACCAAATATGGTCTTAATCAGGCCGAAGAAACTTAATTTAACCCTCATGTCATTTTAATTTACTACCCTAGGAGACAAAAATGTCCCTAATGCCTCAAGTCACTTTCAACAGCTATAAAAACTTTACAGACTAATCTTTTTTCTGCATAAAGAAGAGAGAGAGAGACTTTGTTACAAAAAAAAAAGTATCATATGCACTAACAGCTAAAATGATGGCCAGATAAGGAGATAACATTTGCCCAAATTCACAAAAATGTCCATAGTGATGCATGACAGTTAAGAACCCACAAAAACATTAAGAGCTGTGTTGATATCCTAAGAGATGATGGATGGTCACACGATATGATGAGACTACCAATATTTCCCATCCACTTCCAGTGAAGCATTCATGGTTGTAAATTCCAGCTGGTTGTGTCATGTTTCGGTGCTCTGTGTTCAGTCAGACTCACGATTCAGAGCTCAGCTTTGACAGAGCAGAAGTTCAGGGTGGACCAGGAGAAACATTGATGTTCTGTATTCAGAAAGGAGCGATGGTGAGTATAGCTCCCCACATCTGAATCATAACACACTCACACACACACACACACACACACACACACACACACACACACACACACACACACACACACACACTTGTCCTTTTTCTGAACCTTCTTGTGCTTCTTCATGCCAAACACATACATTGTTTTTTCCATTACTCGAATCACAGCGAAGGCTTAGACTTCTGTGCACATTCTAGCAGCAGGATTAATGCTACATGGTGAGCATGTAGCATTAATGCCAGCATATATTTTCTCACCTTGTGTCACCCTGGACATGATTCATCACTACCATTGTTATGAATCACAGTCCTCTCACAGTGCATGCGCGCAGGCTCAGACTCACCTGACGCTCAGCACACTAGTACACTATTCATGGTCAATGTGACTGTCTGGTCTGCTTCCATGGAAACTGAACTGCTATGATGAGGAAATGGAAAATGTAGGTGACAAGAAGTAATCCAGCACATCCGACAGGACAAAAAGCATCGCTGTGTCCACACGAGTCTGCTCACCTCACGCTGTGGGTTACTCATTCAACAGGATGTTCGATGACATTATTTCACACTCATATTTTTTATTTATTTAATTTTTTTTTTTTTATGGTGCCAACCTGCAGGGTCTCAGCTTCAGCCATTGTGGTTAATTGTTGGAGTTATATTTAGTTATATGCTCACCCATAAAATAATGTTAATAAGTAGGCTGACTGCTGTATTTTGACCCTTTTTGGATAGATAGTAAACTAGTAAAAAAGGACAACTTCAACATTCTAAAGGATTGGTCTCACATCTATGTGTGAAGTATGTTGGTGTAAGGACATAGTCAGCCAAGCTGACTGCAGTGGTGAGTTTACACTCTTACATCAAGACCTTTTTTAAATTTTTTAAAACTTTCTAAACACCCAAACATAGCGACGTGCTGCTCTGATGAGTCAAAGGAAACATAAGTGAATGTGATTAATCAATGTCATCTGCAGAGCTGAATCAGGCTGAATCTGAAGCAACTTATTTCATGATCAGTCCAGCTACTGGACGATGGTTTGCTCCTTCCTTGAATATGTGCATCCCTACTAATCCCTGAATTCTAATATATTAAGTTTAATCATTTATTCTGTTGTTAGTGGAGTTGAGTTAATTTCAGGCAAAGTAATATAGCATGGTAAGCAATACACTGTGTCCTGCAAATATTAATGAGATATACCTATATGATACATGTAAATGATACATCAATGCCAACCAAACAAGGGCCAAAAGTTTTGATCATTTAAAAAGAAAATTTATAATTGGAAATGAGAATCTGATACTGAAAGTTAAGTTTTAATCTTGAACTTTAAAAAATACAATAATGTATTTAAAATAATCATCAATAGGCATTAACATGGAGTCATGAGTGATATCAATGAAAGCCGAGGACAGTCCTGTTGCCCTCAGAAAATGTATGTGCTGTGAAACGCTAGCTTTTTCCACTTCCACAGTAAACGCATTAATTTGGCTCCATACCTGTTGTGTAAGATTTTATCATCAATCAACTGTGTGTTGTTCTCCTCATAGAGAGGTTTCACTTTAAAAAATGTTACCTAAGTGTGTCGGATTAGAGGACCACTAGTGTTTCCTACATGAGATTTGGTTTTTTCCACTTTATTTCCTGTACATGATGAATAAACAGGGTGTAAGTCTGCACTGATCACAGACAGATGAAATTGATATTGATCTTTCATTCTGAGATGTCAAACAAGCCATCTCAGAAAACAAGCACTTGCTACAATGACAGTTCCTTTGAGGTAAAGCCGCTTCCAGGGGAAAAACATTCAGTCATGCTCAATCACTGTGAGGTCAAAAGCACTGGACCATATTCTATTCTCACAGCTTGGAACAGAATCAATATATGCAGCTCTATTTTTGACTTCTATAAACAGTGATTGTTTCAACGGTAGGTTTGTACGACCTTCCAACGTGCATATTTAAAGTGACATCTGTCCTTGTGTGAGTTTTACTGGCACTGACACTTTTGAGTAGAGTGCGTGCAGAGACAGTGAGAGGAGTCTAACACATCAGGAGTGAAAGCAGCACTGAGGAGACAAACTGGGGACTATATATTCACACACTGAAAAGAGTGAGGCAGGAAAGCACAGCTGAGGCCTTTCTGCACCACTGGAACCAGAACACAGTGTGCCTGTACCCACTGAGACCTGTTTACCTCCCCAGACATCTGGGCAGACCACTGAGACCAGCACAGGATGACAAGGCAACACGGGATGATGTGAAATCGCATTCACTGTAATGGATTCATGGCAATGCTAGATAGATAGTAGGAAGGTTCCAAACTGAGTGAAATGACCGGAAGTATTCACGTAGCTGCTAATTCTCTAACTGTTATGCAAAGGAGCTTCAGTGCTTCCTTTGTTATCTCCTTTAGCATAGGATACACCAGGCGATCGTTTACCAAAGGGAGGGAGGTAATGACGTCCCACAATTCAGTCATTCACAACCAGCCACGCAAAAAAAAATCAATTTATCAATTCTTATTGATCAATTATCAATTCCTTTAAATTCATTCATTTAAATTCATTCATTTATAAATACAGACAGACGTGTTGACGTGATAGCTTTGATCATATAGTGTGTTCTGTTGTGGACTGTGGAGCTGCGTTCACACACAGTAAAAACTGTTTGTAACTGTGACATCCAGCATCCTGCAGATGATCATGGAGTTACCATTGCTGTCATATATCTTTGTCTTTATCCATATGTTATATATGAGTGGACAGGAGGGTGAGCGACCATACCAGAGTAACAAACACTTCATTTGACTTCTGTGACAGGTGGACAATATTCATTTATTATTTGAATGTTCTGATGTTGATATGAAGTCATATTCTTCACCGGGTTGACCACATTTTTATTTACTGCATGAAACAACATTTTGTAGTCCATCTTCTGAACGTTGTAGTTTTACCACAGATCACTTGAATAACATTCGCTGTTGCATAATGACGTAGTCTAAGTGTAAGTGCAGTCGGATTCTCTAAACACCGCAGTCGTCATCTTCTAACTCCTTATGAATTCTCCTTCACATCTTTCAGCTGACTGACCCTTTGTACATCGAGCAGATGCTCTACCGGCTGAGCTAAATGACACCTTTTTTTTTTACTATTTGACTGTACAGGAGTCTCTGTCTGAATCTGCTCTGCTGAAATAGTTGAGTTTTAACCTCACAACAATTTAAGACAATTCATTTGAAATGAACACTGCACTCTTGTTAGAGAAGAGGCATCTTATCAGAACAACACCGAGGAAAGTGAATTTATGGCCTAGTGATTTCAGGTTGTCAAGTTTGTCACATATTGTCACATTTTCATCTGTATCAGACCTTAAGGATGAAACCACAGAGATGAAAAGTGTTATGTGTTGAAATGATTTGATTTACTACCAACCTGTCACCCTCGGGTGTCTGCTATATATCACCTTACAATTGAGAAAATGACTTTGGCTCACTGACGATGCTTATTGGCTTGACTAAAAAGTTTCATATTTACAAAATGTTGGTCAATTTGGAGAATAAGTGATCTGCAAAGTAAAATCTTTTTTTGAATTCCCCTCTCTCTATATCTATACGCTATGAGTGTCCTATCTATCTATCTAAGGAAGGGTCAATCCAAGTCAATTCAGTTTCATTTGTGTACAGACGGATAGAGACACAGAGAGAGAGAGTGACGAAAAGAAGAGCTCAGTGCATCATGGGAATTTCCCCAGCAGTCTAGGCCTATAGCAGCGTAACAAAGAGCTGGTTAGGGACTCACCCGATTCAGCCCTAACTGTAAGCTTTATCAAAAAGGAACGTCAAGACCAATTTCGAGTTCTACAACACTGGCTGATGATATTTGAAGATTAAATTGAATGTTGATATTTAGCAAGCGTTTTCCAGGTGTAACATGTAAATGTGGGATGTGTTCATAACAATTACGTTTAGTACCTTCATTATTCCTCAAAAATATTTTGGTTTCTGTCCATACGTGCAGTGGAAAATCACCACCAGCTAAACTGTCAGCCATTCTAGATAGATAGATAGATTCTTTATTAATCCAGAGGGAAATTCAAGTCTTTCTGCATGTCTAATCAAACTGGACAAAATGGGAGGTAGAGAGTGGAGATTTAGGAGTCATTAGACATGCCCACCGACAGCAATCAATGTGTACTGGGAAGAAATTCTGCCAATATCACTGTCTTTAAAGACAGCCACTCGTTTTGTTAAGTGTACATCAATCCCACATCCCTCCCATGATTCACTGGGGCATCATTCCTAAAGGTTATTTATGATGCCAAAACCCAAGTGCCTCAGCTTCCATTACATCAAGAGTGAGGGGGTAGCGCTACACATTGTGTTCATTAAATAATGAACCCATATGCCTTCATGTACCAGCTGCCTGTGAAAGTGGGTGTAGTGGCGATTGATATGCCATTCGTGCAACTGTAGGACAATGTATTAATTGATCATTGTAACCATTTATCAGCTGTTCTTTCAGCTAAAAAAAATAATCTAAGAGCATCTCTGGAGCCAGTCTATTCTTGTAAGAGCAATCTGGAATAATGAAGGCATGTCCTCATTAACCCAAACATGCACAAGCACTCATGCAGACCATAAACTACATTCTTGAGGCTAGAAATACAAATAATCAATTAACTTTTGCTCAACCTGACTGAAATGTTGCATTGATTACATGTGTCACAGACTGGAAGGTCAGATGGAAGCAGAGTTTACAGGCCTCAATCTCAGTGCCCCGTGCAGTGTGAACACTAGACAGCAGATCAGGAGTCTGCAGCCTCAGCTGATGCTTACATTCAGATCCCTCTGCGAGCAATTCATATTGCAGACAACCACTCTTCAACCTATATCATTTAAATTAAAAGTTTATTTCAATGTTGAGTCAAGTTTTAAGAATAGAGAAATAATTTTCTGTACAATGTGTTTCAACATGTCATTAGATCTGGATACATCACCTGGATAAAGATGGCCAGATGAAGGACTTACTGTAGACATATTGAGATGAGACTTAGCCAACTTTTAAACTTGTTGGGCTCTATTTTACACCCAGCACAATGCGACTTGTCTTTGGTAGTACTCATTTTCAGTGCATCCATTGGTATGTATGTGGTCTGGCGCATTGCTATCTGAAGTAAAGTTCACCTTCATCACCTTCAGATGCTGTAATGGTACATTTGCTTATTTATGATGTATTGAACGTGGATGTTCTGTGTGCTCTCACAGCTATTAAATGCATACAGCATCACACAGCAGCAAAAAACATAAGTGCGTCTTAGGAAAAGAATGTGACCCTCATTCTCAATTTTATGTGCAACATGAGAAACAGACATGGGAGGGATAATTTCTAAATCACATTTCGAAAGACATCATGGAACCCCTGATTTCTATTTGAGGTGTGCGTGTATAGAGACAGGTGGCATCAGTCTCCAAATCATTGACAGGAAACTACAGATGTCTGCAACCTGGCAGCAGGGGCGTCACAGCGCTTTAAAAAGTGGGGGTGTTCTAGGGGTGGCACATGAGCGAAATTATCTGCATTGATTATCGGGAAAATTAACCATATATATGTATAACTAGAAATAATTAAAATGCTCTGACCACTCAATCAACTTTGGCAAGTTATGGCTAACAGCCTGTTGCCGGCCTGGCAACAAAAAGTGGAAGAAACATTTACTTGCTATCACTGGTGATGGTAGCAAGCTAACATAAATAATGTTAGCTTGATGTTTCCCTCCTCTCACTACAACTCCACTGACTTGACACTTTGACTTGAAAAATGAGTCGATGGTCTGCTGTCTCTTTCCTTTAGACATGGTCTGATCATCAAACTTAGAAGTAGATGTCTGCAAATTAGCAAACCTTCTGTCAGTTACCATTAACTTGACTCAATGCTAAGTTTGTTTGCCACCTGGCTTGGTTAATATTGACTTAAATGTCACAAAGCAAGACATAGTTTTGGACATAGTTAGTTACCAACAAAATTCCTCATTACTTACTGGTCAGATGACTGTTACAGACATTTCCCATAGCTAAGACCGGCCCTGGTTACAGCCTCTGCTCGCTGTCCGCTTCGTAATAAAGAAATGCAGATAGAGCTCTGAAAAAATGTTTATTTTTTTATTTTTCGCGCGGCGGACCTGGTGGGTTTGGTCAAATGGCTGTGATTGGCTGTATGGCCGGATGGATCTAACTGGACCAATGGGTTTTCATGTAGCCTATGGAGAACTGACGTGCGCTTCGTTTCAGTATGCTGGTGGACCGCGAGGACGGGTAAATGGTTTAAATCTCAGAAAAAGTGGGGGGGGGGTGAAATGGTCTTTTTGTAAAAGTGGGGGTGTCGCGTCCCCCCCATCCCCCACGGGTGCGACGCCTGTGCGTGGCAGGACGATCACATGAGCAAATGAGCAACTCTATTTCCTCAGCAGAAAACTGTTCACTTCCCCAACTTGCCAAATCCACTGCTAGGTGATTTTAAATAGAATTGGTTAAATTCAGTGCAAAAGTGAGTTGGACCACCTGTAAGTGCATCTGCAGCATGCACTTCAGACCATGTGCCATACATCGTTTAAATAAGGTATTGCCAGTTAGTTGATTTTTGTATTGGTAACTATTATTTCATGTAATCTGCATTCTTCACTGCACATAGAGGACTGCCTTATCTCGGTTACCACACGTTTAAAACAGCACAAGCAGGATGATACATTGGAGGGTCAGGGCAGTATGAGCGATTGCGTGGCTTGCTAGATTTTTATCATTTTTTAAATTCACTCTGTCCCTGATGTGTAAGCACTAGCAGCCGCTGAAACACTTTTCTTTTTAGATATTGCACCATTGTATGTACCATAACACCCTCCCCCACCCCACATTCCTATATAATCTATTCTCTACAAAGTGCTGGGACAGAACACTGCAGAGCTTTCGGTAAAGATGGGATGGATGGGACATTTCTCCTTCATGCTTTAAAAAAGGAAAGGGCAAATGAGAGAGCACTCCAACTGACATATATGTGTCATACATTGTTTATGAGGTGTTTCACTAAAAGAAAGGCTAGCTACACTTTTTCTGTACATGGATTAGGACTGGAAGAGTGAGATTTCTGTTGAAATCTTCAGATGGCTAGATATGCTGCTAAGATTAGCTTTATTATTTATTAAAGCTGATAGATTCTAAATGTCTTTATAAAAATGCTCAGAATCTATCTTTGTCTGTGCGGGCATGTGGCTTCTTATACTGCTGGTCTTCTAAGAAGCATACTGACTTTTTTACAGCCTTATTCTACAGTGACCCTCTGGTAAAAAGTTGATATACCATCAGATATTTAACAAATTGATTAATTGGCAAAAGAAAGTATAAGGTGGCCTCCCACATCCTCAAAGATGGCATTTTTAAAACTTTTGAGCCAGGGGCGAGATTGCTACAGGCATTGTTTCACAGTTGTGGATGAATATGTCACCTTTAACAGGATTCTCTGGCTCAATTTTTATAATGCTGCTGCTGATTTACTGTAAGTGTTTTGCCACCATTACTGTGGTAGCAGAAATTAGTGCATTCACTGGCAGAGTTATTTGGGTTGATCAAAGTCCATTATGATCCCCTTGATTGGCCCGACCTAAAAAATAAATAATTACTTACATTACATTTTATTTCATAGCTGATTGGTTTTATCCAAAGTAACTGACAAAAAAAGCAAAACAATCAAGGTACAGTGCAACATCGTCTCCACTTTGTGTTTTTCATATACAAACAAACAAACAAACAAACAAACAAACAAACAAACAAACAAACAAACAAACAAACAACATAACAATATAATTTACAACTACACAGATGGGATTACAGATTACATCCAGTACTACTGGCTTGAATACATCAGTTTGCATTGGTAGTTATCGTTGTTATAGATTTATACATTGCTGACATCTTCATGTTTAATCAATTTTTTTCCATTTTCTGTTAAAGACACTGAGAGAATAAGTCGTTTTTTCCATCATAAATATTTTCTGTACCACATCTAACCACTGACCTTGTCTGGGTAGGTCCATATCAAGCCATTTTCTTTCATCAGTTATATTGCCCATGCATAGAATTGATCTTCTCAGCCATCACTGTCTGGTTTGGATCGGACACTGACAGGCAAGCTCTCCATTCATGACCTACACATGTCCAGAGGCAGGAAAGAGACAGGAAGCATCACTGCAGATCCATCACACCCTGGACACAACCTGTTCCAACTTCCTTTCTCTGGGTGGCGCTACAGAGTACTATATGCCAAAAGAGTTATGTATGTGGTTTACACTGTTTCACCATTTGACCTCCAGTCCAATTCATCAAGCTTTTAAAAAAAAAAAAATCAAGACTAAATTGTTATTTGTGGTATAGAACAAGTCAACAGAAAACTGTTTGGTGTCTCAGAGGATTGTGTAGGAATTGTGTTGAATGCAAATCTAATTCAATCAGGAGAAACAAGTTCATAAACTTAAAGCTTCACAGAGCCATTTTAGGCTAATGAGTCGTTTCTCACATACAGCTTCCCACCAGCCATCATCATCTGCTTTTGCTTTCTGAGAAGCTTGTTGCATTGTGGGCTGGAGAGGGAAATAGCAGTGATTGGATGATTATCTCTAAGTGGGATTTGGCTGTAGAATTTAAATTCAAGGTGGGGAAATGGTGAGGCGAGGATAAGTACAGGAGTGGCTCGAGGAATAAACGTGAGTGAAGTAGATTTCAGTTAAGCTCCATTTATTTTGTAATCATACGAGTCATTACCGGATGCATCATCCTATTCAATTTGGGGTCTCATTTTTTCTCACTTACATGAGAAAACAGGACCCATTGTCCCTAAAAACACCCGACAAGCTGTACATTAGATTACACTAATGCTTATTTTGATGAAAATTTTTGCTGTCAGTGCACAAGAAAATATAGCATCAAACCTAAAAACAACCTCTTGATGTTTTCCTGATAGTCTTGCATTAGTGCACATAATGAACGTAATCTCTAAGCAGCACAGAGGGAAGTAGCATGACGTTAGGCTGCTGCAAAAGCTTAAAGGGTATATAGTCATGTGAACAAAATGCCTACGTTGACAAAGAAGATATGGTTAATGTTGTAGCTCCAGGCATTGTTGGTTTCTTTAAACCACATCTAGGAGCTGTACAGGGTAATTTCTCTCATATCCTGTATCTAGGATGTGAAGAAAACTCATTTTGGCAGCTTCTGTTCAAGCACTTGAAAACACATGAGAGGTTTGGACTGCAAAAAAAAACTGCGTAAACTGGTACGCTGCGAGATATGTATTCATTGCTGTTTGACGGTACACACCAGTATCTGATTTGAGGAATTCCAACAATTTTTTTTTGAATAATCAAATTTAATTATGAAAAAAAGTGAACAGCAGAACCCAAGAAAACTCATCAGCTTTTTTGGGGCCCTTGGCTACAGAGTCATTTGTTTATGCCCTGGGGTGTGCAGACTACTAACCTGTACAGGTGATTTTTACTTTAACATTTCAATTAATTTGAAATTTTTATTTCCAGTCCAGAGTTTTCTATGAAGACATAAACCCTCAGGGAATAAAGTACCTTCCACTTGACTTAAGAAAAAAATATATTACTGAGTAACAAATGAACAGGTAGAATCTCATTTGTATGATAATTAAATTGACAGTTAATTTGTAATGACACAATAGCAGCAGAACAGGCAGTTAAAATCGTGGCTGTGAGAGGAAGCTAAAGCCCAGACGACATTTCCGTGACAGGCAGACACAATCCTCTCTCATCCGTGGTTGAGTTGTGAATGAGCCGTTGGATTCCTTAAGAGGAGAGGAAATGGCCTTTTATCTATTATTCACATGGATTGTGGCGTTTCCACTGATTTCACTCTGTAGATGAAGACTGTGAGTGAGTGTGCCTTTGAATTTCTAACTGTGTTCATTTAGGCGTGAACTGTCAGCACGCTCAGTTAAACAAATGTGGAGACGCAGTGTGCTCATGTAAACTTTGGAAAATAGTGATGAAAATAGAAAATAGTTTATTTCCGCGCTGATAAAAATGCACACGTGTGCAACAACAAATCCACAAACAAATACAAAACAAAATAGTAAGTGAGGTACTGATGAGGATTTGACCAAGTAGTTAAGAAGCATTTGTCCTTAACGTTTCTAATTCCAAAAATATTTCTATTTAGAATTTTGGTTATGTCAGTACGACTAAGCTCTGTCTTGTTAAAACCTCATCTTAGTTTTGTCATGTGACCTCTTGCGCTATGGGGGAAGAAACAAACTTGGAATGCAGTGTACATGATCAAGAAGTAATCAGCATTGTTATTTTTGTTTCATATATTTACCAATTTCATGTTGACTGATTCAAAAGGGCAAATATCAATTCTTTATCTATATTAATGCCAGTCATGATAATCATCAATCTGTTACATTTATGGCTGCTGAGATTCCCCACCCTCCTAACATTTGGCAATGAAATGCTCTGATATGAATCCATTCTACAAAGATTGTACAACACAACTTTGATGTGAATGTCAGTGATTTATTGGTATTTGTGACAAAATGTTTAATTGTTTTGTACTTTAGCTGTGTGCTTTGTGACAGGTATATTGAATGTATAGAAAAAATGATTACATTTATTTGGTCACATTTATTAAAATCAAATGAACACATACATATACAATCCCCCCACTAAATCACCCATTTTACCAAATGAGAGTCTAATATCTTTCTAAACCTATGATGTATAACATTATTGATTAAAGATGAACAATGATCATCTTTTCTTTTGTCCATTCATACAAGACCCTGAAAAGGCACCACAGGAGTTGCAGTTGGAACTGATTGATCTCCAATGTGACATTGTCTTAAAGTAGAAGTTCAACTCTCTTAAACTGGATGAGTTTTATGTTTCATTAAGCGCAGCCAAATTTCCAAACATCCAGAAGATGGCACAGAGGATGCTGGTGTTGTTTGGGTCTACATATGTGTGTGAACAGACTTTTAGTGTGATGAACACCAACAAAGCACCCCACACATCCCAGCGGAGTGATGAACACCTCAGATCTGGGGTCTGTTTCACAAAGCAGGTTCAACAAACTCTGAGTCAAATCCTGAACTCTGAGTTGATCTACTCTGAGATAGGAAACTCTGAGTTTTCGGTTTCACAACAGCTGATTTGAGTTAGTTTAATCAACTCAGAGTAGTTTAACCTGGAGTTAAACATGAGCTTCACAGACATATAAAGCCAGCATCAATGGAGCCCAGATTCGATGATTGAACATGGAAACTGACAGAAAGAGGGCAGCATTTTTCACCCCAATAGAATTGGAAATATTAATGACTGCATATGGAGAATATGAGCATGTCTTTAGAAAGAAGTACAACACTGCAGCGGCTGCTAAAGAGAGGGAGAGGGCATGGGAGAGCATTGCTGCTCGGATCAATGCATAAGTTTAAATGTAATATTTTGCAATCACAACTTCAACTATTGAAGGGCAAATTGCATGAATGGAGCCTATTAATTTATTTCATGTAGGTGCAATCCGGCGGGGGAGAAGCGCACTTGGCAGCAACTTAAGATGAAATATAAAAACATTGTTCAAACAGGTCAGACATCTGCATGACTTGACTCTGAACTTCTTTGATTCCTTCCATAATGCTCTTTTAACACTCAAAAATGTCTTCTTTATATTGTATTAAACAATGAAGCCTAATAAACTAACCCAGATTTTTACTCAGCCAACAGAAAGAGGGCAGATGCCCGAAAAACAGGTGGTGGCCCAGCAGCCCCACCTCTAACGGAAGGCCTATTGAGGTAGAGTCTTTATGTTACCAAGATTTCTCTTCCCATTGACACTTCTGACCACTGTGGTGGAGTAGAGAGTGACACTGAAGTATTAACACATTCTCATCCTTTGCTCAGAGTGTGGCTGGGCAGCAGCAGGAGACTCCCCTGACCTCAACTGCAGAGATTGACACAGTGAGACAGCTGTTCATGAAACTCCAGAGATTTATTGTGTGGAATTCATGTGCAACAGGTTAATTTTAATGTCCTCTTTATGTATTCCCAGTTACCAGTAAAAGAAATTTATAAAATTCTCCTCCTGAAAAAAATCCAGAAGACCGATAAAGAAATGCTATACTTCGCCTGCCAGATTAAAAAAGCAGATTTGGAAATCCAAATACTGGAACATAAATTAAAGGTGGGTGCATGGTCACATGTCAATTATGTCAATGTTAACTATTGGAACATTAACTTAACTAGCTTTTGTATCTGTAGGAAATAAAGAAGACCAACTGAAATGTGCCTCATGTTTTTATTTGTGGTGGTGCTTTAAACTCAAAAGTGATTAGTACAAATCGTGTCTCTGACCGCTCGGCCATCCTGCATAGCTGGCAGGTGGACGGGGTCTTCATCGGGGTCATCAATCTGTAGGGTGGGGTGTTGCTCTCCTCTAATAGTGGCGATATTTTGAAGAACAATACATCCCACAATAATATCGCAGGCCCTCTCAGGGGTCACCCTGAGGTGACGTAGGCACTGGAAACAGGCTTTCAGCAGGCCTATGGTCATCTCCACCCGGGCTCTCGTCCTGCTGTGAGCACGGTTGAATTTTTGTTGGGGGCCTGGCTCAGGGTCCGGGTAAGGGGTCAGCAGCCTTGGTTGGCAGGGGTAACCCCTGTCACCCAGCAGAAGGCCGTCAAACTCTCCTGTAATGTAGAGAGGATGCATGGGGTGTTGTAAAGGGGGAGACAAGAGAATTTTACTGCAAATCTTCAGGTTTCTCACCGTGCTGCAGCCTGGCACTCAGGTTTGACTCGCGGTATATCCTTGAGTCATGAACAGACCCCGGCCACTTGGCCTCCACATTGGAGATTATGTGTGCAGCATCACATATGATCTTGACAGTGCAGAGAATGACAGATATTAGTTAAATTATGAGTAAGTGCTTAACACAGTGAAACTTCTTAGTCTACATGTACCTGCACATTAATGCTGTGAATGGACTTCCTATTCACATAATCAGCCTCATTATGTGAGGGAGCCGTGATGGGAATGTGCGTACCATCTATGCAGCCAATCACATTGGGAAATCCTAAAACAAATAAAAATAATAAAAATTACTAATTCAAGTCTGAGGTGGCAGCACAATGTCATAATACAGCCTGATATTAAAGGAATTCAACAGATCTCTACATCCTTCACCTGCGATCCTGTGAAACTCTTCCTTAATGGCCCTGAAAGGTTTGTGTCCAGGGAAGACAACAAATATAGGTATAGTAACTGTATGCAGTATAGGCCCTGTTGCCTTACTCAAGTGCTTCTCCGATGTTATACAAAAAACTGCCATTGGCAAAAAAACGCAGCGCCACACACAAAATCTGCTGCGATGTGAGCGCATGACTGCGACTCGTGATGTTTGAAATGTGCGGACGGATGAGGTTGTGTATGTAAATTATAGACTGAAGTAAAACGGTACCGCTCAAAAAGAAAATTGTCCGGGAGGGCTGAAATATCGATGCGTGGTCTGAGTCCTCTCATCCGACAGATCTGTAATTCCCTGCGCAGGATTGCTGCACCTTCGTCCACAGGATCGTGATCAAATAGACACGCCATGTTCTAAAAGTTGACACCAAACGTTGCCTTTTGGAACTAGAGGACGTTCTTACAGCGCAGGAATGAGGAAATCAAATTAAGTATGTGGCTCTGAAAGTGGGCGCAGACAGAGAGAAACTCAGGGTTTCTTCAGGAAAACCTGGTCCCAACCAGGTTAGATTCACGGAGTCTGTTACTATGGCAACTGAGCTTGAGGTTAAGTTACCTCACTTTGTGAAACAGGTTAGAGTTAACCCTCTCTCTCGGGTTTGACTGACCCTCCTTTGTGAAACGGAAAACTCTGAGTTTCCGTGATTCCAGGGTTAACAGACTCTGAGTTTTCAATAAACCTGCTTTGTGAAACGGACCCCTGTTCTGAGAATTGTCACAACAAAACCAGAATTCAATGCCCTGGCAAAAAAGGGGGATCAACAACACTGTTCCCACTAAAAGTGAATGTATTAACACTGTAATGCCTTATATGTTTATGTTTGATATGTATGCATCTGGAGCTGGCCGGGCCCATCTCTCAAATTTCTCTCAGAAGTCAATGTGGCCCCTGAGCCAAAAAGTTTTCCCACGTTTTCAAACTATAGCGTCAGGTTTGATATGAAGAGATTGTGGGAAAACGGCAGCGGGGTCATGTCCACTCTCCATAAAAACATCTAATTTAGTGATGTGGCGTCAGGTTTGATATGAAGCTGAACTGGAGAGAATGCTGCTGTCCCTCCATCTAGTTACATTTTTAATAGTATAAAACGTTAACTATACTATTGTCATCGCTTGCTACAAGCGGTTTGGATATGTTTTTGGATATTTCGTTATTTTTGTGCGGATTTTGGCTGACTGTCTGCCTGCTGTGTTTTTAATCTCCATGGCAACGGGAGAGTAGCAATGATGCTGGTGCCATTTTTGCACAATGTCCTTATATCAAAGTCCCTGCCACATTTTATTATTGAATAATGAACCACATTGTGACCTTTTCTTTTTGACTGGTTTGTATTTTTATAGGCTGTTTGCTGTCTTTGCCTTCGGGCATATCCCATCATGCACTGGTTGGAAGACAAGGAGACGCCATAGACAGGTCACCAGTTCAACATGGTTCATATTTATACAATCCAAGCCTGTATGCCAGGCAAGAAGAAACCCACATAGATTTGCATAATCCACAGTGAACCCACCTGAGCCAGTCATGTGAGACCAAAAGCATCGAGGCACGAGAGCAATGAGGCAGTCATGTTGTGCAGCCTGTCGGCTTCAGTGCATTCCTTCAGCACAGGGCATCAGGGCAGAGGCAGAAGAAGGAAGAGGAATGAAGACGTTACACAACCCTACATTTCGTATGTATGTACTGCTTAGCCAATAAGTTATCTGCTCCAGCTTGGTGAGGAAAAGATAGATCAGGTTCTTCTGCTAAAGTGTGTTAGCACTGAGGAGTGCATGCCAGGGGCACAGAAAAACAATCCTGCTTTTAGTGGCTTATCTCTTTCTCATGCGTCATTTATAAATTGTCTCACACAGCATCTCACCACTGAGATGAACAAAGTGAATAGCAATCATCAGACAATCCCACCCTGACCTCATCTCATTCAGACAAGTGTGAAGAGAATCAACCCTCCAGAGGCCAGAAGAGCTACCGTCACCTCTGACTGTTTGTAGATTAATCAGACATGTCTGTGACTGAAAGGGAGGAAGAAATACTTCAACTGTTAGTGTTAATTATTTGGAAGAGGAACACACAGCCTGACTGCTGAGGCTTCTTCATGGATGAGCCAATTAAAAACAATAAGATTTCCAATTTTCAATATCTGTGCAAATATTCAGTATATCATTTTATTATATATTTTTCATTTTCCAGCCCAGTGAGTAATAGAAATATTCCTGGAGTTCTCTTGAATTAGATTAACGTGAGAAATCAATCCATCTTAAAAAACAGAATAATGTAGCTAAGGTAGATAAGCAGTCAACAGAGCGTGAAAGTGAGAAAGCTGTTCAATTAAATCGACCCACACAGCACTGTAATCATTTGATGAAATGAATATGTGCATATTTACACTCTGATCAAGCAAACCTTCTGTCCTGACTGGCTCATCACAGCTAGAGACTGCTAAAATGCAGTTCTGGTTAACAATTCAATAACCTTTAGAAATCAGTCCTCATAATTGATCCTCACAGCATACTCTTACATGAAACATAAGATAGAGCAACGTTTTCTTGAACTTTTCATTCCATGTTCCCCCTCAGAAAATATACATCTCTCCACTATTTTAACAGACATTAAAATCCAGCAGTGTAGGCCGACCCTGATCAGTTGCAAACAGGTTTGTTCATAAGAAGAAGATGATTTGTTGTTGACTGTTGAATTTTGAACAAATCGGTTTTAGCTATGGGCAATGTGGGCGACTGCCCAGGGCGCAGTCTTCGTGAGGGCTTTAAGTTAATGCCTCTTATATACCCATTCACACAAACACACACTAATATATCTGGGAAACAAAGCTCTACTTTGCCACGTCCAAAATGGCGGTGGCGTCGACGACGATTCAGCGCTCAAAAAGGTCATGGGGCAGCCGCCACCGGAAGTAAACAAAACCGCGTTAATTGCGGATTTTTTTTTTACGCGTTAATTGTCTAAAATTAATCGACAAAATGAACGCGTTAATTTTGACAGCACTAGTTGATATGCAATTATTTCTTTTTTTATTTAGTTTTCAAATTTAGAACAACAATATTTGTTACACTGATACTTTCAATACAATTTTAAACTTTTACACGGTCTTGGGATTTGATTCAGACTGCAGTGAAAATCATTGAACAGAAACATAATCTTTCTGTCTCTGACCATGTAAAAGGATAGATCTGATTTGTTGAAGTTGTGTAATATACTGATCTCTTGTCAGTGTGTAACTTACAGCAGACAATGTGACTAGTTCTACAATCAATACCACATCGTGTTCAAGTTAAGCATGCTTCTTAGTCATTTGTTTAACCATAGATCCACCATTGATCATAATTACCTTTCTTTTGCTACTTTCCATCTGCTCATCATCCCATTCCTGTATTTATACCTTGGGTGACATCATTAGTGATGTGTATATTGTATTTACCTGTATATATTTGTATTTGTATTTTGATGGGTCGAGCCGTGTGAAGTCCAAGAACACCAAGATACCAAACTGGTGCAGGCAAGAAAATAAGCTCAGTGTGCTCTCAGATAATATCAGTTCTCAGCTCTAACTGTGTGCCATAACCAAAATCCTGCATCTCTAACAGAGGAAACTGTAATGACTGTCTCAAACAGATCAAAATATTTGTTACCTTTAGTAAAAGTTCATGAAAAGCTAGAATATGTAATGTACCAACTCTAGTGAAGTACAGCTCAGTTACCATTACCTATTCTAGATACTGACACAGTTGAAGTTAATGATAAATGGTGAATACAGAAATTATACATTACATGGCATCATATTGTGCCAGAAAACACCATATAAACCGTACATCTATGTTTATTTAACCTGTCACAGTTAAACATCAGTACAGAGCATGCTCTGTGTTTCCTCAGGGACTTACAGTAGCATCACAGTGTTTCAGTTCATCTGTCTAAACCAGAGGTTTCATACTGCACTCTCATTTCCAAGCCAGGAGGTGGGAGCTTGTCTACTTCGCACATCTTCGTACCCCATAATCACGTCTCACCAGGAGGCGACAGTTGGCTTTATTTTCATCCCCTCGTCAGCAACCACATTCAGGCACCACTGCCTTCTCCCATTCAGCCTACATGGTAATTGGTACCTTCCAGAGAAAAAAGGAGGAGAGAGAGGCACAACTCGAGGGATGTGAGGTCTAAACAACAAAAGAAACTTCAAAGTGTCTTTGAATAACTCACAGCTTCAAAATAGCTTTTTAAAAAAATAATAATATTGCATTCAGCAGCTGAGTTTGCCCGCATGTTGAAAATGTTTCATTTCCCTGGAAGCCAATGTTTCATCATTAAATTTCAATTAAAAAAGAATCAAGAAGAGCTGAAGACTTATGAAATTCTAAATAGTTTAACAAAACAGTTTTTGTGCTGAGCCAATAGGCTGCCACGGTAATACTTTATATTTTCATCCAGAGATTTATGAAGGCTCTTTAATCAATATCACATTTTCAACAGTTGACACTGACCAGTAACGACCCTTTAACAAAACAAAGTGGAAACATTTAAGGCATCATGTTTGTATGTTTATTAATAAAGCTAATGATGCCAGTTATATGGAGGACAATAAACAAAGGGGTTTATGGAATGTGTCTTTAATTTTACATTAGCACTGCTGAACATGGGTTGAAATACTGTTGAGGCTACTAATCATCGTTACCGTTGTCTAATGGCTTTATGGTGTTAATAACAGCAGGATGACAGCCAGAAAATAAAAATATGTTGGACAAGCTTGGAAAGTAAAGCACTGTACTTTGAATGAAGCTTCAGTACATTGAGCATCCTCAGAGAAATACAAACTAATCTACAGAAACATGGCAAAAGCATTTTTTTTACTTTGTAGCAACTTCATTCTAGAACAATGTTATATTAGTGATCAATATTGGTTTATTAGGCTTTTAACTGTATATGTTTCTTTTACCTACCAACATATTTAGTTTTGTAAAGATTATTAGATTAGTTTAGACTCCACAGTGAAACCCTTTCAGATGATCCAGAACGTGGCGGTGCGCCTGGTCTACAACCAACCCAAAAGGTCACATGTCACCCCACTGCTCATCAGCAGCCCGTATTAAATTCAAAGCGCTAATGCTCGCCTACAAAGTTGTCTCTGGTACTGTACCTACTTGAACGCCCTTATACAGGCATATGCTAAGTCATGACACATGGCCCTGCCACCTGTTCGCTCAAGACAATCCAAACTCTTCTTGTTTGTTGTTCCTGTTGGTGGATTGTCCTACCAGTTCCTACCAGATCAGTGGCATCCCTCTCTACCTTTAAAAACTCCTGAAGACTTCCAGCTCTTCAGAGAGGACATCCTCTCCAACACTACATGACAAATCTACTGCAATCAGGACTTAAAGGATGGATAACAAGAACCAACTTTATCAAGAACCAGATTTTCATAGTGTAGTAATATCTGTTTTTAGTGATGCCACTGTCTAACACTGTGTAAATGCCATGTAACCTGTTTTTGAGTATAGGCACCATATTAATTGAATAACTTTATACAAACACAACTCAGAGTCTCATCCTTCACACCAGTTCATAGACCACCATAGAATAACATACAGGAAATATACAGTACAGCAGCAACCTGCCGAAAACACTTGATTTTATGTTTCTAGAAGGAAAGCGGTCTGTACAGCTGAATGGAGCAAGCATTGACCATTGAAGTAATCACACTTTAAAGGACTGATTTCAGCATTCAGACATCAGAATCTGTGTGATTGTGATTTGATTCATAATCAACAGTGTTTGTTCTAAAGTGATCCATTAGTATTTTGTGGATCAAGTTAATTTTATTTCTAGTCTGGTCAGAAACATGACATGAGTCAAGGTGTTAATATTTGCTGGAATGATGTGTTCATGGTGTGATACATAACCCTGAAATATCAACTCAGTAATGACTCTATCCACCCTCTCGAATGATGAGTAACAATGACCTTCATACTGTGTATAGCAGCAATTTTTCAAAGTGCCTGACACTGTAAAATTAAATACCTGCAGAGTTAAAAATCAAAAGATATCAAATTAAAACATATTGAATACAAAATACATAGAATATATTTAAGTGCATGTAGTACGAGGTGTAAGGGGCGATTTAAAAGGTAAATGAATGACACTGAAAGGAGCTCTTTAACTGCAGTTCAGGCCAGCAAAGGCCTTCACTTCATATACCTCAATCCTGTCAGGTTTTGGATATTGTGAACCAACAGTTGTTAGTTAGCATGAAAATAAAGGATAGATAAGGCTGGTGGGAATATTAGTTTTGCAGGTACTTGGTCATAAACGAAAGTATTGGACAAATCAAAGATCAAGTGTGTAACATTTAGAAGGATTTATTGGCATAAATTAAACATAATCTTTATAGCTATGTTTTAATTTGTGTATATTCATCTAAAAAGGAATAATGTTTCTACAGTAGCCCAGAACGGACAAACTAAACACTTGTTCTAGATGGAGATGGAGCTGAAGAAGAGTAGGAGTATTCATTTGGTGGCAATCTTAAAGCTTCACCACTAGCGCCCTTAACCAAAATGATCTTTAACGTCTCATTGAACAGACCAAAATAATGTACTGATTGACGGAGGTCTGAATTAAGATGAGATTTACAGAAATGCAGACATTAAGTGTTTCAGAGTGTCATACAGTGACATGCACAAGCAAACTATATAACTGTATGATAATCTTTATAAATCTAGGTTTTCTTGAGAGATTTTTCTTTGTGTCTGATAACACCACTTGGACTTTCCAGGCACTGCTTTATTTTCTCACAGTGTATTGAGTTAGTAGTCACGATACAATATGAGCAACATTGACAGGGAATGGCACTGTACACAGATGATACATGTGTTTATATGGCTTGAGTTGGATGCAATACATAGTATTATGCCAATCATTAATAATTAATAGAGCAAACAACCTCGATCTCATGTTGACATGATCAATGAACATGTTTTTGAGGTTGCTGCGCGGAAAAAATACAGCATCTGATTTTGTCTTCAGCTAGTCACAATGAGGTGAATGCAGTATATGCTACATATATGTAACATGTTTGACATGGAGCTACAGAGCAACTGTGAATACACATAAATGAATTATTTGAGTTACAGATTGAAAAGCCATATAAACTTACACTTTTTTAACATAGATCATGAAAACAATCTTTTTCTTTTTTTAAGCCAAGACAGGAGTGTTGAAGCCGGGGAACTGAAGGCCCAATTGACACTACTGAACTATCATATCATGTGAGGGCAGGAGCCATCAGTGCTAACCCTAAGACAAAGTTTTGTCAAAACGTGCAAAATTCTTGTAGTTATACTCTGCAGTTACTATAGTCAGCAATGTAGCTATAATATTTGGGCAAAGAAGCTGCAAAAAAACAAATGGGGCTCGGATTTATTATGCTGTAAATAACTTGTGGTATTTGTAAATGTTACGAATATATTTAGTCTATAATTTGGATTTATTCCCCCAAATATGAATAAATGCATTTAGCAACCAAAGTATCCCTAGAAGAGAAGAATATATTTAACCAACACTATGCAATATGCTATATTTTAAAGCATTGTCATCATGAGAATCAGGCTAACATTTTGCAACCCATGTATCTACAGAATTTCCTTTTGGTACAGTATCAACAGGTATACCATGTCTGCTATAAATGCTACATATCATATTTGTCATTTGCATTTGTCATGTTCTGTGATCTGAATCTGATATTGTGGTAAGAATAATGTGACAGGAAGCAGCAAAAGCTAATGAGGTGTTGTGAGGGTCTGTAAGAATAACCTTTGTATTTCGGCTGTAGCGACTTGAAGCTCAACCAAGCTGGTGCAGCAAAACACTGATGTGTGATGATCATCATTCTCTACAGTGACTGCTTTCCAATAGCCTTCCAGTGTGTGGACAGTTTACACTGTGGATATTTAAACTGGCCTAGGAAGGGATCCCTGTTAAAAGCTGGGTTTAAAAACACACGTGCACACATTGAATTATCTGTTTGATAGTGGATCACATACATTTTGTTTTCCATTCAAAATATGTCCACTTTGCTATCAGTTTAAGAGTCATGTCAAACTCACCTTTAACACAACTGAACAATCGCAATACTATGGACATGTTATAATATATTTTTAATATATCAATGTCAGTATCATTAATCAGTTAAAATAATTTCCTAAATCATCCTCTACATTTCTTGTTCAGGCCAAACTAAGTAAACTAGGAGTTATGTCACTTACTACAATGATCATGTTTGCATAGATTTATGTCGCTTTTCAGTACATTCCTTGTTTAATACTGTTTTGTGTACTGACACTTCAGACGTATGCTTTCCGAAACAGAACAAAAATATGGCGATCGTTAAAATTATTCTGTATCTGAAGTTTAATGAAGCAATCAGAACTGATGTGCAACATGACTTTTATACACAACATGCTACTATGTTGTATCCTACAGTTTCTTTGGTGTATGTGAAATGTTCAAGAAATGCTTGTGTAAAGTTATTTCATTGGAAAATGTTGATGTAGCATTTTTCCCTCATCTGTGTTGTCTGCATGTGTCACATTTCTATTCCTACATTTAAGAGCATGAGAACAATACGTGTTAATAAGTTCTTTCTTTCTTTCTTTCTTTCTTTCTTTCTTTCTTTCTTTCTTTCTTTCTCTCTTTCTTTCTTTCTTTCTTTCTTTCTTTCTTTCTTTCTTTCTTTCTTTCTTTCTTTCTTTCTTTCTCTAATATCACAAAAAGCTAAGGATTGAGCTGAGGATTTAGCAGTCTATATGTATGCACAGTATACTGCGGGTCAAAGATGGGGTCAGTTTCTTGAAGACCATTCCCAGGTTGTCAGATATCGACACTTTGGGTTGCCATGTGAGTCTCTATAATCAACCATCCTCAAGCCAAAGTGTCTGGGAATGAGATTCAACTATCCTCGACAATGACTGACACACCTTTAACTACAAGATCTAAAAAGAGTACAGGTGTTTTAGACCTGAAAGCTGGAACAGTTTCTAAATACTATTTACATGAAATGCTCCGTAACTTCAAAATAAATAAAGGTATATTTTTTAATAATATTGAGGGTTCATGATGACAGTTTGACATCTTCTTGTTTGCACATTTGTTGAAGGAAGCAAAGAACTTCATGTCAAATCACGGTCATTCTTGACAATGCTTGTGATTTCACCACTCTGCTCGGAGGAGAATATGTACCTTTAGGTAAGCTAACCAGGGTAAGGGTAAGGGTAAGCTGGGGCAGGGTAAGCCGCCGAAGCAATTGTGATGCTACAGTCACGGTATAATCCAAGATTTGATTTGAGGACAGAAACAGTGGTGTCACATCATTGCATTATGAACAGTGATGCTTCTTCTACTCTTCAATATTTTACTGCTATTGTGTTTGGATGTTGACTGACCTACGGAGTGACTACCTTTGAGTTGAACGGAACGGTTAGAATTAGCTAAATTCAAACTTTTCAACCCTCATCAGTCTGGTGATTTTCACCTCTAATTCAGAGTAAACAAGAAAATGTCAAACTCTACATTCATGCTCTTCTTCTGTTTATGCAAAAATGATTTACTGTATTTCTGTGCAGCTGACAATATAGAAAAAAAAATACATCTTATTAAGTCTATCTGTAATTGTTCCTTTATGGTATTGACAGCTGCTATTCATACACTATACTGTAAATGTTGCGATTCATTCTTAGAACATGGTGCTGGAAATATTTCAGTATAAATTCATTTCTTGTGTTTTAGATTGCTGTGTGTAGTGAGTCTTTTACATGCAACAGAACTGTATAAAAGGAAATTCAAGTAATTTATGAGCTGTACATTAAAGGACATTGTTTTCTCAAACCTGTTCATGAAGGACACGTACAATTTGGAGCTGGAAACTTTTTGAGAGTGGATGCGCATTTGTCTGAACAGTGCATCAATGACAATTCTATCATTTTTTGTTACTTATGATACATCAGAGTATAAAATCTGGCTGCTCGAAAAACAACCATCACTGTTGATGACAATTCACTGTTTGACAGAGGTTACAAATTCATTCCATGCATTAGCTTCTGAGCAGAGACTGGTCTGGTTTGACCTCACTAATCATAATGCTGTGAGGTGTTGTCTAGAAAAATAGAACGCTATGAATGGAGCTGTTCAAATATATAAAGATACACTCACTGTAGTGACCAATACTGCCTCTAGATCCCAAACCCCCTGCAGAACTCACTGTTGATGTTTGGAATCTCACATGATTTTTGAAACCCAACTGTGTCTACACAATAAGAACTATTGGTCTCCATAAGAGAATCAGAGAATGTACCTTTAAGAGAGGAAACAAAACCCCTTCATTCCATATTACAGCTACAAAGTGCAGCAATGCCTTTTTCCTGTTTCTCATCAATATCAATAGCACGGTGGCAAAGAGTAAACAAACATTGGGCTTTTTTTTAGTTTTGATGGCATTATCTCCTCTGTGTTGACTGGAGTTTTACTTGTGCAAACATTTCTGGAGTTCCTGTAGTGGTTTAGGTTTAGGGTTTGACAGCATTTTAACAAATCCAAATCAAGTATCAAATCTCCTTCTTAAATCAGAACCCTTTGAATCTAATGAGATTCAGATCCTAACATGTACAAGCTCATTTTGGCTGCTGCCTCATTAACATTTGTTAACTGCAGCTAATAATCTGCCACTGGTGATGGTTGTCAATTTAACAGCCGGAAGCAATGATTTGCTGGGTAAAAATAAGGCCTGAATGTTCTCTGTATTTATTTTTGCAAATAAAAATAAAGAGAAGAAAAATGAGAAGAGATAAAAGGTACATGAGAGAGTTGTTAGCATTGGCGCTTAGTCAATCAGGGTATTTTGTCAACCTGGCAATGAGAAGCCAACATTTCACTGAGTGAAACAGACCTAAAAGCCAAAGAAAAAATGATTTAGTGAAAAAGGTGTGGCGTCATGAAGCACTTTTTCTGCCAAAGGGAAAATGTAATTTAGCCACAATAAGTTTTTTAGATTACTTGTTATTGTGAATTCTTCTGCTGTTTCATGAAGACCCACTGCTACTCTGACTGATTGGCTAGACCTAACCCTATCGTTACTCTTCCCCTTACCTTAACCAACCTGACCAACAGAGATAACAACTGCTAGCCAATCAGAGGTGCTTGATTGCTACACAGAGCGTGTTGGATAGGATTTATACTAATACTTAGGTTACCTACAGTTATTATCCTTAGATTACCTACATATGTCATTATGCAAAAAGTCATGATGTCTTTGATAGCAGTTCCACACCCTGCTTAAGATTATTATTCAGTTCTGATTCAAAGTTTGGAACCATCACCCAGGATGTGTCCAGGTTAAAACATGTCTGGACTACCTTGCTAAACTTGCGGCCTCACTGCTATATGATCAACCTGGATAAGTGGCAGAAGATGGAAACCAAAGGGTTTGTAGAAGAGGAAAAATGAATCTGAGTGGTAAGTGGAGATTTTCTTTTTGTTGGGTACAAAAATACCCAAAGACCAATTTCAAGAGAATACCACCTTATTATAGCGCTGAGCAGCAGTATGAGGGTCACAAAAATTGGAAAGAACTTCCTGGCACAAATAACCACAGCAGATTTCATGGAAAGTCAGCCTTTAACTTTTTAGATTCCTTGTCATGTCAAACTGTTCTTAATATATACCCAGTCATTAGTACTATAGTACCTAGTCGATGTTGACCTATCTTTCTCTGTAACAAGATGTTTGACGGTTTAAAAGAGAGACTAATATTACACATGACATTACTCATTTGCCAACCCCTTCATCACTGGCACAAAAAGCAAGGCACTGCCATTCATAATTGGTCTTTGGATTTGACTTTTTTTGTGATACATGTTTGGTAAGAGGCTATTATTTCTGCTACAAGAACAGCTCTACTTTTGAGAAATGCTTACAGGTGTTAAACTCCAGTCATCCTTTTTTTTTTTTTTTTTGTTGAGGTACTTGTTTTATAGATAGAGATAACCTATCCAATAAACCAGATTGAAAAGGCCAAATGCAGTGGGGAAGAATATTCGTGAGTAAGAATCAATCTTGGAAACCCGTACGTGCATCCTGTTTTCGCGCCAGGCACCTGAGCGGCAGTCATCGAAGCAGCAGAAGAAGCTGGTGCAGTCTTTTCCATCCAAACACTCGTAGGCATAGTCAGCCTCCTCGTGATAGGGCACAATGTTGTTCATTTGCAGCAGAGATGTTCCAGGTCGGATATTCACCATGCTGGATGTTTTCTGCTGCAAAGACACACACAGATATTTCAGTTCGTTGCTGGCTGTTATCCCTCAGAGAAATTAAAATGAAATGGAAAGGGAGAATTTAAAAAAAGAGTGTTCGGCACCTGTGTGTTATTGTTGGCTTTAGCTTTTTTGGTCTGTCTGTTGCTGGTGAAGTAGTGCAGCGTCCCGTACTCCATAAGGGCGGCAAAGGTGAAGATGAAACAGACAGAGACGAACAGGTCCATGGCAGTGACATAGGAAACCTTGGGCAGGGACTTCCTAGAGATGGTGCTCAGAGTTGTCATGGTAAGCACCGTGGTGATACCTAAATTGAATGTCACAGAGCTTGTCAGTGGAATATGAGATGGGTTTTTTTTTCTACATTCACTTAATTGATTGTGTCATATGTGGTGAATTTGTAACAGCCAAAGCTTAGATTAGTGAATTTTTTTTTACAAAAACTTACTGGCATTAGGGCCAATTGTGTGAAACTTAGAGAGCACAACCTTAAAGCTAAAACTTTGCCTCAAATTTTACTTAGGGTTAGGGTTAGGGTTAGGGTTACTAACCCTTGCTTTACAATATTGAGAAAATTCTTTTAAGACCGCCATATCCTCATTGTGTTGAATTTGAATGAATTTGAACTCTTGTATAGAATAAGAAAACCGGAAACCTAGAGATGTGCGGGCTGGGACAGCATCCTTGTTGATCCAGAAGGAGACCCAGGACAAAACCACGATCATGCTGCATGGAATGTAGGTCTGGATGGTGAAGTAGCCCATTCTCCGACTCAGGTCAAAAAAGATCGTCATGATAACATATTCCCCTGAAAGGTGAACAATAAGGTAGCAATAGAGTTCAAAACATTAATAAGCCCAGGCCAACATAGAACACACTCCGGAATTTTGAGTAACCCAGTTTCATACATACATTACATATAGTTTTATTTAATGCCTAAATTAATTACCTGCTTACATATGGATTACTAAATGAGTAAAGTGCAGAAGACTGCACACATGAAAAGGATTTCTTTATACCATGGTCACACAAATGGATAAATACTGAATTCTACTGAACTCTTCAATAAACCTAATCCAAATTCTTGCAAAATTGGTGTGAAAAAACATGAGACTGGCAACATGTAAGAGGATTGGTCCATAATCTTTCACCTGACTGGGTGTGTGCCACGTCAGAAGTGTTCCTTAGTCCTACAAATGCAAACTGGTAGAGTCTCCAGTACCGCTGGTCTGCCACCTCCACCGCACGCCTCTGCCACCGGTACATGATCTCATTCTTGGGATATCCATCTGCAGAAATAACCCCAAATACCTTATAGATAAATCAGAAAGAAAGCTCAAAGCTCAGCTTGTTCATTCAGTGTAATGTACATCACATGGGAGCATTGGACCATGGCAAGGGGAGCATTCAAGATGGATCTGACTGGCACAGTCTCATGAAATGTTGTCAAATGAGCAAAATGTCTTTAAATGCAAATAATAGTCTATAGTAGGTAAACATGAACATGTAAATAAACTTTGAGCTTTATTTGACTTGAGCTCATGTATGCAAGGTTTGAAAATATCCTAAACTACCACTGAAATAAATATTATTAGTTTAAAAAGTCCTGATACTTGTCCTTTTCAGTGTTTTGTTCAAAATGAAGTATACATTTAATGCTATTGTTTGCTAATAAGAAAATTCTATGGTTAGTTCTCTGGGGTCTGAACAATCCAAATTGCAAAATCAACTGATATGACCATTGATGGGACCCAGAGGAAGTCCAATATTGGCAAAGAAAACCCTCTTGGTTAGTTAAATATTGTTATCAAATTTAAGGTACACAAGAAATTTCTTCAGTAGTTAAGAAACCGATATTGACTGTTAGTAGAGGACAGTTTATTATCCAAGGTCAATTCAATGGTTTCCTTAGTTAGCTAGTTCTTTAGTAGCTTTTGTTGCTGTTGTGCTCATTTGATGTCATTTTGTGTGACTGTGCTGGCCCTGATATTTGTCTTTAACTCCATGAAATGGTCTTAGCATTTTTCACTAGTGTGTGGAAGATTAAGATCATGACAAGACATGAAAAGGCTAAAGCATGATGCAAGAGACGAATGGATGACACAGACAGCATGAATCTAGTAGAGGGTGCATAATTCATTAAGTCTGTCGGAGAAAATGGGACTGGGTGACCTCCTCTCTGCGCTGGTGGAGCAGATGATAGATTGTTACTGGCTTAGAGAGGGCAGCCTCAAGCAGATGGGCCTTTAGGCAAGGAGAAGGAACATGGACTTAGCCACTATGCCAGCCCACAAAGAAGCCCCCCTCTCTGGGCGAGGTACAGAAGTTGAAGTCGAGATGGAGGGGAAAACATTTGACCACCTACAGCTTGAAAACTCCAGTGGACACGAGTGCTCATCCATTGGAAAGTTATGCAGCTTAAGGTAACACTCCGCATTAATAGTCAACCTGACAGAAACAGAATTGTGACAGAGAAAAAGCAAGTCTCAGGGTTGTTGGTCCCTCCCAAGGTTTTTTATGTTCTCTCTGTAATTACACCAACAAATACAGAAGAAAATAATGACCGTTAGCTCATGCTTTGACAAATTGGGATCACCTAAAAGAGACCTACACGATAAAAATACAGATGTGCACAATAAAGCTGCACAAACAACAGAGATCTTTGAGTTGATAGTTCAACATTAAAAATGGCTACAAAAACATTAGCAAACTGGATGCATAACTGTCCTACCTCAGTGTGTACATAACTCTCCCATTGCTCCACAGCCTCAGGAGGCGATTGGGAGTAGTGATCCAGTGGGCGTCAGATTTGCGGGAATTTCTGAAGAACGTGTCCGGAATCCAGATTTTGCCTACCATGTTACTGTTGAGCATGAGCAGCTTCATCGAGCTGTTAAACTTGAGTCGACTGTCATACCATGTTTGGGCAAAGAAGATATCAATGGTGTATTCCTGCAACAGAGTTAGAAAGTCCAAAATTAAAAATTACAAACCAATGCCTATTTTCTCGTTTTTCTGTTTCCTCCTCAGTAAATGGTTAGAGGTTGAAAGCTTTTGAACCTTGAGTTAAGATTTTGTCTTGTTAAACCAAAGCAAAGAATAAATGTTTGCTAACTATTGATAGAGTATAGGGATTCAAGGTCCCAGAGGATGAACCCCAAAGACTAAAACTGTAAAAGCATAGTTTCATTGTAGCTTGCATGTGCTGGTTATTTAATATTAGCAATGGGGGGTGTATCCATCCATTTTGATAAGCTAAAGGTAAACCATTATTTTTCTCCAGTGGGGAAATTCTATAAATCACCCATCATATCAGTCATGAAAAAGCAAAGTGAAACCAGGAGAAGTCTCACCATGTTGATGGGGTCTACTGGTCCAATGCTGTTGACATACACGGCTGTTTCAATCACCGTCGGCCTCACTGAAACATAACAGAAGAAATACTGCACTGACAAAGACTGCATCAACTTTTTGTTAGTTGCTGTCCAAAAAGGTGATGTCTGCCTCATCGAGTGAGCTACAACAAAGAGTTCCATATCATTTTTTGCAATTCCTATCACCTCAGAGTTTTATCTCATCTTGATCTTATAAGGTGTCTTATAAAGTTGCAATTAACAACTTGCCACTTCCACTTAAAGCTAGAAACCCTAGAGATATGTAATCACCAGCTTCATGATCCCAGGATCACTAATATTAGTTTTAGTGAAGTAACAAAAAGACAGTCAGAGACCTCGTGGAGGTTGGCTGTTAGACAACTTTTAGACACACTTTCTTCTCACCCTGGACAAACTAAAATAATGAACTTCAGTATAACACACATTACGCTGCCAACAATATTATTACAAAGTTACATGTGTCTTGTAATGATGTATAGGCTTGAACTTGTGATCATCATGACCATTTTTTTGTTTCCCTCTTCTGTTCATTGAGGGAGGACATGATGCAGGGGTAAAACTATTTTAGAGAATTGCAAAACAAATCACTTTTAATGACTTGTTTTGCAATGCAAGGTGAAATTGGTAACAATATTTATGAGGAAGGTAACACAAGGACGTGGACTGTAATGTACAATGAACTGGACATTTTCACATTGTGCAAAAATGCCAGAATGCACAAAAATTCACTGAATGACATGAATAACAGGTTGGTGAAATGACAATGTCATTACTTTCACTTAGTGTCAGCAAATGCTACTCTTAATTGCTTCAAGTAACTTAGAAACAAGTACATATAAAGTGAATGTGCTGGTAGAAACACAGTATGTAAGAATCAGCACTCTTTGTACAATGAAACACTACAGAATTCTGCTGAGACACATTAATATTTCAGCAACTTTTTACACAAGAAAACAACCACTCATTTAATCATAAGTCTGCTTTGCTACAGTCTAGCCACACTCAGTCTGCATGAACACCTCTATAATGCCCGGGTTTAGACCCAGGTTTATTCAAGTTTGAGACCGGGTGTCTAATTTTGGATGTTTATGAAATCCAGATAGCTCAGACACTCAACATTGAGCTATGATAGCCTGAAATTGCAGTTTGACATTACGTCAGACTGCACAAGACCGTACCAGTCAGAAAAACATCAACACTGCTTCAAGTGTTGATGTGTGTTGATGTCCCAAATAGTGTAACTCTCCCAAAGCAGTATGAGTTACTACTCATAACAGAGTTATGACTTGCCTCCGATGTCAGGCCGCAGTTTGTTGTCGTAGCCCTGCAGCAGTTTATTCAGGATCAAAGTCACATCGCTCTCATAGACTTTTGGTGATAAGACCCAGGTCTTATTTATGGGAACATCTTCATAGTCTTCTTCCTCCTGTTTACTGGGTCCAATTGCTGCACTGTGGAGTAGAAAAAAAGATAGTGTAATAAACAAAGTTACAGTTATAGTTCTTGCACATAATTCAGTGGGTATGTGTGAATGCTAGAAAATAAAGAGGGCTGATCCATGCTTGGGTCGGCTTTGAGCAACGGGTTGGATTTGGTAGTCAAATGTCTAAACAGTATACATTTGTACTGGATTTCAAAACTCTTGGAAAACCCACTTAAACAGCACTTAAGCATCTAGACTACAACACTGGGTGAAAGTTTCTGTGATCTGTCATTGAAGTACCCACACCTGCATATAGGAAAAGCCCACACCTGCAGGGGATCACCTCGGCACACAGACAGAAATAAACTCCTTTGCTCAGCCTCAGATTCTCTTCTAGTTGTTGAGGAAAAGTAATGTGTTAGACATGCTTCATGTGTCAGCTGACTAGAAGACTGAAATCGTGATTCAGTCCAAAATACCAAACAGAACAAGTCACAAGGTAGTGGCTGGCTCTACGCTTTTCAGAACATCGACCGTAGGTCTAAACTGTCCATTTTCTACCAGGTCTAAGCATGCTAACCAAGGTAGCCCCATATGTCCTTCTCCTTAGGCACTACCGCCAGAGGGATTCCGAGGCATTTGCATGCCAGATGGCATACGTAATACCCGCCGAGTACATTAGGCATGTTGGCATGTTATCAAACAGTCTTTGAGAACAATTCATTTTAGAAATGAGTATACTGGAGCCATCACAGACTGTCCAGACTGGACGTGTTTCAAAGTGATTTAATCACAGCAGCTGTCTATATTAGCCACGTAATGGCTACAGGCAAAGCAAGGTTAATAGATACTGACGGAGCACCGAAGCTTCTGCTCATGTTGTCATTGCTATGTGTCTGGTGTAGACAGAAGGACTGGGACTAGGAATCGCTGTTCAAATTGGATACACCTCTTTGCTGTTTTGCAAAGTTTCATTAGGCTGTAGAAGTCTCCAAAGGACAAAAGACATATTTTGCTTATAAAGCATGTATTTGTTCTGTGCTTATGTCAGCAAACAACATAGCACAAAATCAGCTGTCTCTGCAAATTCTGAAAGCTATTTATTTTGTGATCACAGCAACACATTTCTATAAAGGCCATTTTCAATCATCTTCTGTTGTGAAGCAAAAAAAGCTACATTTTATCTCACACAGAAAGTCACATCCAAACTCCCAGTAGAACAAAAAGAAAGTGTTCTTGGGATGTAACCTGGGAATGACACACAGCTGTAGGCAGGTTTGTGTGTATTTTCTGATGCCCTGCATTGCTGTTTCTATTACAGACAGTTTCACATGGCTGAACTCTATCGGTGCCAAGGTGTGCTGTTCCTGTTCTCTGTTAATGAACATGGATTTGATACTGTAAAGAGACCTGAGGACTTGGCATCCAGCCCAGACTTTTAATACAAAGAACATGACCTCAGCCATGGCACAATAACCTAGTGCAGCAGAAATGAACCTGAAAACAGATATAATACTGTTCAAGACTTCATGAAACATGTTCATCTGAATCATACTTAACATAAATCATGGATAGAAAATAGCAAACACACATAAATAGTAATTATATATATATTTTTATCATTCTTTTTCTTTTTACTCACTTGCAGTGAAGTTTCAGAATGTTAGTGTTGGTGTGTGGTAATTTGTCTGTGTCCATCTAAACACCATGGTAAAGACAAGATGTTGGTCCACAAAGGTGAAAAACTAATTACATGTACATGGACTCGGCTGTGCATTTACACGGTCCCTGGAGCTCAAATACGTTAAATGATCCCACAAAAAAATCATGGCATAATGCTTCACCATTGCTTCCTGATGTGCTAAGGTTTAATAGAATTTAGATTAGTTTTTGTAGTTGTGCATTATTACATTACATATGAATTAATTTGACTGATGCTTTTTTTTTTTAAGCAAACACATATTAGGTAGAAGCTAAAGTTGAAGTTTAGTTTGAGGACACTGTCTAAGCTATATCCATCCATATGCAGATTTGACCACACAACTTCTCATTGGCTCAAAAGGTGCCTGGCAGCACAATGTGGGGAAGTTATAAAATGTTGATGCAAATGTACTCTAACACACAAGGGTGACAACCAGAAAGATTTGTTTTGTTTCTTCTAAGAACAGAAGTTCATAGTTTAGTGTTTTATACTTCTTTTAATATGTAAATGAACTTACAAGAAAATGGGAGCGAAGCTTAACGTCCCCCAACGTTCTATGACAGAACAAGGACTTGCATAAAAGCTGTAATTTCATGTAGGCTCGACAAAATCGCTATTCCTTGGTTTCTACACCTAGCAATTACTATTCCCTGGTCCTCTATGTGTTAAGCTTATTTAAGTCTGTGTTACAGTTCTCAGTCTCACAAACAAATTTAATGCTGATGGAGTCCAAAAAAAGAATAAAAGGAGGTGTAAATTCGATAGAATGGTGGCGGTACAAGCAAGCAGCAACCACTACACTTGACTGCACCAGACTGACATTTAAATATGGAAAATGACTTTGTGTTAGCTGTGTTAGCTTTATGTGGGGGCATTTTGAAAGTGTAACAACACAGGGCACAGCCTTTAGCACTGAGCCGTGGTGGCAGTGAAAGCTGGCGAGGCAGTTCAACTGAATCTCCTTAGTTTGATTCTGAGTGTTGATTCAACAGGAGCCCTGAAGACTTTCAGTGATGAATCACTGATTCCGCACCAGTTCAGTCTGTCTCAGCATGTTCATCCTCGGGGACTCTGCTCATCTGCCATTTGTTCTGGTGGTTTCCTACTTGACAGTTAAAACCAATGAATCCTGTGCTGCTACCACTGAAGGTAAAGAACCAAAAGGCTTTTGAGCAGTTCACCATTTAAAGTGTTATATCAATAATCAAAGCATGGCAGCCCCTTATTATTATTATTTTTTCATATTCTATAAAGAAGGTATAAAACATGTTTGAGGAAAATCACTTACAAGATGCAAACAACATGGATGGTGTCAGTGAAAGAACATATAGGAAGGCAGCGTTTCGCCTCTTGTTCAAGGGAAGTGATTGCACCAGGTACGTAATGTACCGCAATCATGAGGAATGAAGGGACAGTTGCACTTCCTCATCTACATGAAGAGATTTGAGTGGAACACTGTTCATCTTATAAATTAAAGTAATAACACTTCACATCTCCCTATTTCACATGTTTAAGCAGGTACTCAATGACAATATAGCAAAACGCAGTTGTAATTCAGTAAGTCTTCTGCTTATACTGTAAATGTTCACAAATACTGAAAATCAGTAAATACTTTATAATGTGTCATACACATCTCTCACCACTACCAGGGTAGCAATCAAGGTAAGAGTCATAATGTATGACCAACTAACCTTCTCTCATGACGTCACCTTGGTTGCTTGTTCGTGCCGCTTCACATCATGAGAAAAATCAGGTCTTATTCCACTTAACATGCTACCCAACTCCTGATACAGGATCTCATGACTAGATTACTATAACGTCCTAACGGGCCTCCCAGCCTGTACAGTGAAACCTTTTCAGATGATCCATAAGACAGCAACGCACCTGGGTTTCAATGAACCACAAAGGTCACGTCAGCCCACTGCTCATCAAGCTACACTGGCTACCTAAAGCAGCCCACCTTAAATTAAAATCGCTAATGCTTGTCTACAAAGTAGTCCCTGGTTCTGCATCTACCTACTTGAATGCCCTACAGTAGCTCACAACTGTTGCACTGCTCCAATGAACAGGGATAACTAGACTCTTCTCATCTGTTCCCTGTTAGTGGAACATTCCTATAAGTTCCTACCAGATCAGGGGCATCCCTCTCCTCCTGAAGACCTCCAGCTCTTCACAGATCACCTGCTCTACAACAATACCAACAAGTGGACAATTTAAATCTATCCCCCTCTACAACTGTCATTTGATTCTACGCAACTAATACTTATTGCCGCACTAAAATGTTCTTATCTCACTGTCTTGATCATTACCCTTTTTTGTCAGGGAAAGTGTCAGCTAAATGACTAAATGTAATGTAATGTACACCATTTCCTAAATGTTTGTATACTGTTTATGACTGCTAAATACAACAAAGCCAGATGATGGTCTGTTTTGTTACTTCAGAGTAGACAGGCACTTAATATTCAAAACATGTATGATTAAGCATGATTGAATTACTAGACCCTCCAGGCAAGTTTCAAGACTTCTGCCATGAATAATAATTTGTCTGTTTTCTGAATTAATCAGTAGTTAACTATTTTATAATTACATCTTCTCCCTCACTGATCTAAAATGAACATGCAAATATTGTTCATTTGAGTTTCATACTTTACACAATATGTCACTTATATCACAGACATGTTCGTACAATGTACAATGGCGATTTGTAAATTACATATTGGACCACCTTCCAAACTAGCTGTGATGTCACAAACAAACACAGAACTTTCACTAAGTGAGTAAAACCACACTGACTTCTTTTTAACTTTTCTAACTTAAGTACATAGAGAATGTAAGTATGTTAACTGATGTACATACTTGATCTTAATGATCTTTTACTAAACTGTACCTATTTATTGATGTTACCATGAGGTCACCTCGTCCTTTCCTGCACGTCCAGAACTCATGAAATGTCTAATGTTTCTCAGCAAGTTTTATTTTGAAAGTCTACCCAGGCATTATGTATTGTTAATTTGACTGCTGTGTAGTTTGAAGCACAGGGCCACTGACCAAGCTGCCATATTTTAAGAGTTGGGAGGTGTTGCAGAGATAATGCAAGTAGGTGCATGTGTTAAAAATAAAATTAAAGTTCTCTGAAGAAAGAGAAACTGTCCAACGTTCAGCAGATGGTTTTGAAAATAACCAGTACATAGAGTGCATCATTCTGCACAGTGAGCCTCACGCATGACACTGTAGGAACAATCAGCAAAAACCCATTTTTGTAGAGGGAGTATTATTAATTCTCTTGAATCAGTAGTTTCTTTGTAAACATCTGCAGCATCAGTGAAAAAAGGTGACGCCTGCGCACTTACTCTGTCGCTTCACAAAAGTTTAATACTGACAACTTTTCACCCCAACTTTCTCAGATCAGAATGTTGGTGAAGATCTAAATGGGATCGAAACAAAGTCATAATAAAATGAGTTACACACAGAAGAGAACAAAAAATGAGCCTTTAATATCTACAGATGCCACACATCCTCTTCAGTGACAGTATAAAGAATGAACAGCATATGCATGATGTCACCCACAGGAAACAAAGTGCCATTTTGAAGCTGCAAATATGCAGCCCTGGCCACTGCCATGTGCACTGTCCTGCTTTTTCCACCTCCCAGTTAATCTAATTGGCAAAGACGTGGATCATCTGCGGTTGAAATGTTCTGTAGCCAGCGTCAAGTGGACCCTCAGGTATTTTTTTTTTTGGGAACTTCCACTTTGGTTTCATTTCCCAGCCCCAGAGGTTGCCCCATGGTCCCCTTCCATGAGTCCACCATGTTGAACCACAATGCTTCTACAGTAGCCCTGAAAGGACAAACTAAACACTGGCTCTGGATAGAAACTTCTGGCCTTTTGTGGCCACAGTAGTTTCTCCTTCATGCTACAGAGGAGAGCATTAGGCGAGGTGGCTGCAATCTACCACCGCCTAGATGGCACTAAATCCTACACACTGGACCTTTAAGTTATAGACTATGGATGTCATGCTTGAAAAACATATGAAATTGCCAGAAAGAAGGAGGCCTACAAAGAAGATATTAAGCTGCATTATGGAAAAACATAAGATCCAGGATCCCTAGAGACTAAAAGTCAAGCTGCTGCTTCAGCTTTAAGCATTTTTCCTGCAATGAGAGCTGCTCTGATTGGACTTGGACAGACACATTATTTACCTTTTAATTCATATGAGATGCCATTTGGAAATATATTAAACGATTTTTTAATTAATTTATTTATTTCCTTCGAGGTTTATCAGACCACCTTCCAGGCCGCAAATGTTTCACTTTGTTGGGTGTGTTACCTGATCTCACAGGAGGTGTTTAAACATTTAGCGTGCAGAGTGACTTGCTTTGTAAAGAAATGCAGAATCTCTTTAGCAGACCAGCAGCTACTATCCAACATTTTCACATTTTTCACCTGGAAGAGTGGGCCTGTCCTCACCAGGACACAATTTACACCTCTGTGACCATGGGACCATTGGAGGTTACCTCTGAGGCTGAGGTAAGTGAAGATCTGTCTCACAAGGAACAAAATCATCCATCATCCCTCCATCAAAAGCCACTTGACATTCTACTGCAAGAGAAAAAAAGAGCTTAATGCGCATGGCAGACCCTCTGAAACTACAACTCCAACGCTCCTGTGATAAATCTACCTGGCTTTTGTGCACGGATTAGAAAAATGCAGATGACTGAAGGTTAATTTTAAGATTTCCCGACAGGGCATAGGATCAAACGTTTTCCCTCTCTCTCAGGCCCGGCTCATAAAAACCCACTGTTGTATGATCACAGGTAAAAATACAAGATGCGGAACGCGGCGATTCCTGACACGATACCCCGGAGGAGGCGGCAACATCTGCAACCGTTTACTCTGACAAAGCTGCCTCCTTTCGACCATGATGGAGGCACCGAGCTCCATCACCTTAGCGCACACTTACCAGAGTCCGAGGAACGCGAAGAGCAGCCAGGGGTTCATGGCTTTGTCCTGCACGGCTGGGAGAAAAAGGCGCTTCATTCTCTGTCTGCTCCACAGCTGGAAAAACGACCTTGTGTGTGTGTGTGTGAGCGAGTGTGTGTGTGTGTGTGTTTGTGAGCGAGTGTGTGTGTGTGTGTCAGCGAGAGTATGTGTGTGTGGGTGTGTGTGTCCACGGAAATCAGAGTCGTTCTGTCGTCAGGTCGCCAATAAACGCAGCCGATGAGGTTAAATGCAGCTACGGAATGATGTGAGAGATGCGTCCATGCTGTGCGTGTGTGTGTGTGTGTGTGTGTGTGTGTGTGTGTGAGAGAGAGAGAGAGTCTGTGTTTGGATAGGGAGGATGGAAGATGTGGCTGTTGCCGGAGAGCTGACTCTGCTCTAGTCCATCTGCAGTGCTGCTAACAGGCAGGCTGTGGATCCGACACACGCTGAAACATCTTTCGCACACTGACCCACTGACGCTACATCCACGCTCACGCTCATGTTTGTGCGTCTGAGGGAAATCTGAGCTCCATGCAGATGAAGCACGCCTCACGTTCACACCTGCCTCTGCGTAATCCTGAGCCACATCAGCACAGGCTGACAGACGGCATCTGAACAGCTTCAGACGGGGTTTGGACTTGAGCACCTTGCTCAAGGGCACCTTAACAGAGTTGTGTGAGGGTAGAGGTCATTCATTCATTCCACATTTCATTGTTTCAGTTACTCAGCAGTCCATGGTGACTCCAGGGCATCAACGTTGACATATCACACGTCTATCCACCACCCTGACCTCCACACCGGAGCATGCTATTTCCTCCACAGAATGTCAGTACTCGATGCGTGTCATGAAGCACAGACTTGTACATTTTGGACGTAATTCCCAAAGATACTGGGCTACTTTCTTACCCAGAAAGATGACCAAGTTTTAAAGTGCAAGACTGAAGAGATTTCCCGCATGACTAACCTACTAATGTCTAATGTATCATCTGCCTACACAACATACAGCACACAACATATAGCACATAACACACAGCATACAATCCAATGTGAGCTAGAATGAGAAACACATTTTCTTTTAAAGAAAAGTACTTTCTAGTTCAGTGACATTTGCATTCTCGACCAGTGCGACCATGCAGTACAACATGTAGGCCAGTGGTCAGTTGCTAATCCTTTTAGGGGTCATAAGATTAATCTCAGGGGTGGTCGGTTAATTAACAGGATAAAGAAGATAAAGATGATAAAGCCTGGTTCAACAAACCCCTGACTTTTCTTAAATAGAGCCTGCAGCGTTTTGTTTCGACCAGTCTTGGATGATTTGCTGTCTGAGTGTTTTAGATTGCTATTTTTATGATATGCACGGCCCTTTGGGGCATGTTTTGTGATACTGGACTTTAAAACAAAATACATTTTTCACAGCAGACATTTCGACGTGTCATTGCATTGAAGGCTCAGGTGTAATCACGAATGTGAATGATAGGTTTGCACCTTTATCTTCATGTCACAGAACTCCTGCTCACTAGAATAAAGTGTTGGTGGTTATAATGTGCACCATGGCTTCATTTAAGTTCACTTGGGTTCACTGTCAGCAGAGTTTAGGAGCTGATGAGATGAATATCTGTCACTAAGAGATCAAACCGTGCGTGGCTGAGTGTCCATCCTCACATGAAAGAGGAGGAAAATTAGAACCACAGGAGGGTTTCAAACAAAGTGGAGTTTGGCCTAAAGGTGTATGAGTCTCACATACAGGTGCTAAGTGCTGCTCACTGTAGCTGTCACTTAGCCATGCAACTAGCAGTCCTATAAGCTAACTCTTCTCAGTGGCTGTGAAATGAACATGAAAATGCCAAAAACTGCAGTTCCTCAAACATCCACTTGAGGCTGGCTCCAGAAGTGAGTCAGTCTCCAATAGTCCCCATGTCCAAATGTCCAACTTCACAGCAGAAATAAACATGTTTAAAGCCTGGTACAAAAAACAGTTTTGGTCTCTGTAGCTAATTTCCCCGTTCATGATGACTGTACTGCCTTTCAGACTGAGGGAGGCCAGTTTGATGACAGAGAATACAGTACTTGTACAGTAGACAATTTCCAGCAGCTCTAACTAAGACTTTAACTCAAGGCAGGTTGAATACATGGGGTTTCAAGTGGGGACAGGAGAGGAGCAAGGAGTCAGGTATAGCCAGTGCCCACCTCCAGAGGCCTGAGCAGGGGTTTTGGTGGGCTTAGCAACCAGGAACCAGGAACCCAAACCCAGCAGGAAAACCACCTCAGTGCTGTTGGACTAAGGATAGACTGTCACTCACTATTGGTGAGGTACAGGAAGTTACCAAGCTGCTAAGTTCTGTAGATCCTGCAACACAGATGTTATTTTGTCACATTTGGCTGATCATTTCAGTTATTATTTTCCAAGTGTTATTTTGATAGCGACATCTGAAGAGTGACATGAATGTGGGGAGAGAGAGACAGGGAAGAACATGCGGGAAAGAGCCACAGGTCAGATTTGAGCTTTCACACATGGGGCAATAATACAATAACTGTGTTTTCACAGTTCTGAATATTATTATCATACACACTGGTCCTTTTCAATTGAAAAGTACATACTACTCCAAATCTTGATATCACATTTTAATCACCACCATGAAACACATTAAAATCAAACAAATGAACTAGTGAGACCTAAATTACCTGTGGGGGGGAAATATTATTGCTGTTGCTAAGCAACCGTGTTAACCAATTGTTCATTCCTAAATAGCATGAAGAAGATGTTATGAGAGAAATCAATTTCATGAAATCCCACTTGCTTTTATCTTTTCATCAAAGCTTCCACTCTGTTGCATCAGCACATCTGTTCTTAGACCTCACAGAGGAACCTGTTCTGATGAACCATAAAGAATAATTCAAGTGTTTATCTCACGTATGTATTTCTATATTGTATAACAATATGAACAGTGGTACAGTACAACACATTCCTTGAAAAGACTGCAACTAGTGTAAAGTCCCTCTTTCTTTAGCTGCTCCCCCTTCAGAAGGTGGAAGGCAATTAACTGCTGCAAAGTGCACAATTTTATATATTCATTATGGATTATCTTTTTTTCCCAGTTTGCCTGGCTCAAGTACACGAATCCTTCAATTGGGTTCATAAATGAATTCTTTTCTACTTCTACCTCTTTATCTGTAGCTGTGCTGCCAAATCATAATGTAAGTTGAGTCTTTCTCCTTTAAATAAATGAGATTTTAGTGTTTTTGTTCTTGTTTTGTCATATACATTTTGTTATCAGCTTATCTAATAATTTCAATATAGACATTGAGTTCCTTACCAGCAGGCATTGTAATAGAATTGGTGGCCTTGGGAGTATATTTTTTTCTAAGTCATATTCTGAGAATTGGCTTTAAACAACTGAGAATAAAAGAGAGTGATGATACTAATGCATATAAAATTCTGTTTGGTCCAACAGAATGTATCCTTCCCGGCCAGTTGTAGTGATCATTTTTTCAACATTGTCCTTGCTTTAGACTTAGATTTGTGGTTTCTCAAGCTTTGTGTAAAGTCTTGTATAGATGCATTGGATCACTTGTGTGAATGTGAATATCATCTAATATCATCTGCAAAGACCATGCACATTTAGTCATTTAGCTGATGCTTTTATCCAAAGGTACTTACAAAAAAGGGAAACAATCAAGTGTGACACAGTGTGACAAGGACATGTTAATGCAGCAACAAGTACTACACACATAGAATCAAGTGACAGTTGGAGGACGATAGATTTAACATGTCCAGTTATTGGTAGTGACCAAGCAACCAAGGTGACATGATCAGAGAAGGTTAGTTGGTCATTGATCATGACTCTAAATTTATCATTACTCTGGTAGGGGCGAGTCAATTTCTTCAAAAACCATATCTTTTATTCTACACCTCCCTCAACCTTTAGTCCTCCAACAAAATGATTTTGTTTCAGCAGTTCTGACCCAGACTTTGGCTTATGGCTGAGGAGCATGGAAATACCTAGGCCTCATCACACCAACTACCATAATGTATCTTTCCATTTTGTCAATCAGTTTATTAAATGAAAAAACTGTTGTTCTATGTATTAAAATATCGACTCTTAATTTCCTTCTATAGGAAATGGAGAACGTTTAAACCCATTCTATTTTCCTAAGCTAATTTTCTGCAACTGAGCATTGAAGTTTCTTTAATTGATTCCAGTATCTTTTTATTTTTAATTGGGTGGTTTGAGTCCATGAACATGGTAATTAATTGTATTAATTTACCAGATTATTGAAATTATAAAAGGAAATCCTTTTTGTTTATACTGTTTGCACTGAATTATGTGACTGTGTCGTTGCTGGCTTAATAGTTCACTTTGCACATGCTCCGATGTCAACAGCCAGGCTACTGCTCTTGTGAGAATTGACATATTGTGCTTCTGCCTCCTGCCTGGACCGGACATTGCATTTCATGGTTGTATTTTAAAGAAAGTTACCAAAACAGCTGGTCACTGTAGTTTCTATCGAATGTTACTCCAGCAGCAATAAATCCTGCATTCATACAACAGCTGATCTGGCAGTCACACTGCTTAGCTTTTGCTTACAAAAAAAGTGCAATCTCTGCCACTAAGTCAAGCCACCATGGAGTCTCTGTCTGACTTTTTTTTATAGAGGTGTTGTGCTGACACTGCTCCTGACCTCTGATCTTAGAGGTGTTGGGTTGTATAGATAATTGGTACTGTAGTTAAGGAGCTGAAACTTTGCTAACATGCTGGTATTGTTCTTTTAAAAGATACAATCTTCCTTACTCACATGCAGTGCATTTAATATTTTTCATTTTACATTGTGAGACAACAGTGTGTGTGTTTGCTTATGGGTCCCTTGTTGCTGACTGAGGCTGCAGACAGCCCAGTGGTGAGAGAGGAAGGAGAGAGGTAAATTATTCACACATGACAAAACCATTGTGAATAGCCTTGCTATCCCCCGGGCCAATGCTGAAGCTGTAATTATATTTTAGATCTGAGTGGTGTAGTGCTGCTGGGCATACAGAGGGCAGCTAGGTGCCATTTTACTTTACACTGAGATGCTGATTGTGTTGAAGCTACATGATGTGATAAGAGCGAGCTGTTAGTGCTAATTACTACAATAACAAAAGCCAGGTAATTAATGGGTATGTAATCCAGTGATGAGACACCAAACACGTAGGTATTCAGAATTTTGGCTCATTAGATCAAGACATTGCAGTGTGTATTTGAAAGCATATTAAAGTAGGAACCTAAATAGGAGAACGTGGCAGAAGTGTCAATGCAAAGTTTATTTGTATAATACTAAAGGAAACGCAGAGGAAATTTAAAGTGCTCTACATGCGGCGACAAAATTAGAACAACACTGAAAAACACATTAGAAAGGATGAGAAGAGATAAATGTTTTCAAGCTATAGAGCTGTTGGTGTGAATGTTAAGCACTGTAACTCCAGTAGCTCTAGTCCAGACTACCACTAGTTCGTTCATTAGTCGCAAAGAACTGAAGAACTTATGCTCATCTTAATACACAGGCCAAACCTTGGCAAGTGTGTGTGTGTATAAGTTGAGATGAGAGGAGACAGTTGAATCTCAAAAACAGCTTTGGAACACTTGTGTGATCTGCAGCTTAGAAAGTTGCACTTATGCTACAGTTCATAACTAAATCTCTGTGTCATGGAGACTTTGCCCTCGAAGGGACTAAAATTAACTTATTTAATCAGAGCTTTTCTGGTCTGTTGACTCAAAATCACTTCACTTCTCACATTCACACACTGATGGCACAGTGATGGGGAACAGTTGGTTCAGAATCTTGCTCAAGGACACTTCAACTACACTTAGGGAGCTGGTTATCAAACAAGCAGAATGTGGCAGAATGTGGTCTACACATCCAATTATTAGAAACCAATTACTAGTCTTCACCAGTGCCTCACAGACACAGTTCCTAATATTCACCACAAGGAATGAAATTAGGGTTAGGAGCAAGTTGCTGTCCCAAGCGAAGGAGTTCAAGTATCTGAGGGTCTTGTTCACAATGGATGGGAAAATGGAGCGTGATATGGACCAGTGGGTTAGTGCAGCATCTGCAGTACTGCAATACCGCAGTACCGGACTGTTGTGGGTAAGAGGCTCAACTTTTTGGTCCATCTATGTTCCAGTGTTCAGTTATGGTCATGATCTTTGGGTAGGAACTGAAACCCGTCCCTGGATAAGCAGAAGACAGTGGATGGATGGAAATGGGAAAATAACATTACCCTCTGTTGTGAGAGGCCTGGATGATGGTTACTCACACTAGCAGCACAGCAGAGAGCGAAGTGGAAAAAAAACAGCTGTCCTTGAGTCGAGGTGCATGAGATAGAATAAGAAAAAAAACAACTCAAAATAACCAAATACATCCACAGCAACAGATCAAGAAGTGGGGGAGTTCAAAGATAATTAGAATAGTTAAAATTAGAAATAGAATTGGTTCTCTTTTAAATTAAACATCCAAAGATATAAGATGTAACATGTTCTTGAATCCTGCTCTACACTGGCTTTATATGAACTGGTTCAGCTGTCGGGTTCAGTTCAGTTCAGTTCTATACTGTTCCAGTTGGGTAAGCTCAGTCAGAACAATGTTTTTGATTTTATTGATGGTTTTTCATTTGGTCTAAAAATCATGGTTTGGCTTTCCTTATTCCATCAGTGGCCAATCAGAACGGTAATTTCCATTGAACCTATAAGCCTACCCACATAGACCCTAGTCTCTGTTAACTTGTGTGCCAGGCTTGAGGTCTAAGTTCCTCTGACATGTGTTGTCAGCTGCAGGCTGGCTGGCCCAGGGAGCAGCCCTGGATGCAAACGGGTGTGCTGGATGTGATGGGGTGGAGTTGGATGAGAGTAGACAGCTCTGGCCTCGAACTACAGTACGGCCCTCAGAAAGCTACTCCACCTCAGAGATCAAGACTCCCCTGGAAGGCAGAAGCCTCATTGTGTGTGTGTGTGTGTGTGTGTGTGTGTGTGTGTGTGTGTGTGTGTGTGTGTGTGTGTGTGTGTGTGTGTGTGTGAGTGTGTGTGTGTGTGTGTGTGTGTCAGTAAATGATTTGAGTTATAGTGACAGAAGTAATGTTATGTTTACATGGCATGGTTTTGTGCATTTACAGTATGACTGCATATTTTTTATTAAAACTACATACTACACAAGACCACACTTGGGTTAGGTTTTTTCAGCCTCTAGAAAATTGTGAAAAGATATGATCACATATATTCTGAATCTGTATTTATTTTTTGTCTATATATGGTGTGTGCAAAGCTTCAAGGGTTTGAGTTTCTGTGTGAATGGGCTGGTGACACCCATTGAAACACGAGCCAGCAGTGGGGATAAGGTGATGCTGGTGCAGATCAAAGGCAGGTGGATGAGTGCTGAGAGGAGGGTAAATGTGCTGATGTGCTGTGGATGCTGTGCTGGACCTGATTATAGCCTCTTCAGCAACACCGGCCATTCAGCAGGACTCCACTCTCAGCAATGCTGTGGATCTGTTAGGATTTGGACGCCTTGTGGCCTGCTGACTTGTGTTTGTGTTTGCACAGTGCAAGATTTAAGACCTAGTAACGGCTACATGTTCATCACTTATATCCAGGGTATGAGGCATGAATGAACATAACATGATGACATCACACAACATGAACATAACAAGCTGTACTGCCATGAACTTTGCATATATACAGTATATCCTCAACTTTTTAGCACAGAGCGAGCAGCAACCTGGGCTGGGAAATAAAGCCAATGCAGAAGTGCCAAAAACTGTAATTTCTCAAGCGGCCACTTGAGGCTGGCTACAAACGTTGTTTAAAGCCTGAAAAAAACAGTTTTGGTCTCTACAGCTAATTCCTCCGTTCATGACAACTGTATGGGTGAACTGTGAGGGTGAATGTTTATACAACTCACCTGTTCAAATGATATTAAGTTACAGATGGCTTGTTGGAGCACCCAGGCGTCATTCAGCCCGCCTCAGGTCATTGACAATGAGACAGTGGTTGTCAAGAGATACAGGTAGATTTGTCTATATTTTAAACACAGAAACAGGGATTACAGGACAAGAGCCAATTCAAGAATCGAGTTCCAGTTTTCTAGTATTTCTTAGGATAAGATAAGACGCAGCTATGAGCCTGCTTTCAGCCATGACTTTAGGAAAGTTTGGGAAGATAGGAGCAGGCCGCATGCACTCTCAACGTACATCTACTAAAAGTGCTTGTTTTCGCAACTAACAGGCTGTTACTATTGACAAAATCATGGAATCTTTTTTGTTAAAGAAATGTAAATAAGTAAAAGTAAATAAGCTTTACTTTTGCAGATTTGGGCTGAGGTCCTACAGTATTGCTCATTGTGTATAATCATTAACAATCCAATCAAGCTACAAGATACAAAAAACAGAGCTCAGGTCACTTGACTGTGTACACAGTTCGATGAGAAGATGAGAGATTCAGCAGGCTGATGATGCTAAACAGAGGGCTCAAAGACACGTGTGCCACTCAATCAATAAACTTTATTGACAATTTCAACATCTTTTGAGAATGCAGGCACCTCTTTAAGGCAGATGGATTTTGCCGTAACAAATCAGGAGTACAGCTGCTAAGCTCCAACATTTTTTATTCTCTGCGTCAGACACCAGCAGCCCCTGCCAAGGACAAGAAGCAAGACAAGCCAAAACAACAGATAAGGCGGCGCTTTGGTGAGGGCGCTGAGATTAGGACTGAACAGGGAGGACAGCAGACCCAGAAAGAGCCGGCAACATCATTATTCTCACCCCAACAAGAGAAGCCTCCTCCAGCCCTAACAGGACACCCATTAACCACCACCTCAGAAACAACCCTCGACCAAAAGTCACCGAGCCCCCCCTCTACTCCTCTGAATCAACATATCTGTGAGTCTGACTGATATGTGCTGGGTCCAGGCTGCAATACTCAATAATCAACAATGTTCTTCCACATTAACAGTCATGGCCCTGAAGTTCAGGCAGTCTTCTCAATCCCTGTGATGACAGGTAACAGAAAAATGGTTAAACTGCTGAGAAATAAAAAGGGTTCATTTAAATCTATTGAGTATTGCTTGTCAGCCCCAAAATTCACCAGTGTCTCCTGTTATCCCAACAAGGTTAGCCCTACTTTTATCTATTTACTATTTATCTGCACTGACTAAAACTTTTTTTATGATAACGTGGGTTTTTAACATTCACATAGACAATAACATGGACACAAATGCCCAAAACTTTGCTCTGTACTTGACACTTTTGGCATCTTCCAACATGTGAAAGGGCCTACACACACTCAAGGCCAATAAGAACATCAACAGCACTCACACTCTGTTTGCTATGGTTGATGCGCTTACTCGGGCAAGGTGTCAGTTCTGGTCCTGTTGGATCTCAGTGCTTTGTTCGACACTGGATCACAGTATGCTGCTGAAAAGGTTGGGCAGGACTTGGCAAAACAATCCTAGAATGGTTCAGGTCCTACATGGAGGAGCGTTGTTTTGTGACCATTGGAAGTAATCAATTAGATCGATAGGCTATGACATGTGGGGTTCCTCAGGGGTCAGTTCTTGGACCCCTTTTGTTCAGCCTATATATGCTGCCTTTGGGTCAAATTCTGCAGAATTCTAATATCAACTATCATAGTTATGCAGATGACACACAAATATATCTCACACTGTCTCCAGGTGGCTGCAGTCCAATAGCGTCATTGTGTCACTGTATAGAGCAAGTCAAAAATTGGATGAACCAAAATTTTCTTCAGTTAAATCAAGAAAAAACTGAGGTCATTGTGTTTGGCAATAAAGAAAAAAGGGTTGCTATCAGTAAACACCTTGAGTCACTGTCTCTAGAAACTAAAGACCAAGTCCGAAACCTTGACTAGCGGATTCATGCCTTTATCCCCAGACAAGACTACTGTAACCGTCTTCTGACTGGACTCCCCCAAAAGTATCAAACAGCTGCAGCTCATTCAGAATGCTACAAGCTACAGAATAGATTTTTAAGTTCTGATACTGGTCTTCAAATCACTGAATTGTTAAGGTCCAGAATACATGAATTACATGTTAGCAGAGTATAAACCCAGTAGATCTCTAACTGAGTCAGGTCAGATAGTGGAACACAGAGTTCAAACCAGACACGGTAAAGCAGCATTTAGCAGTTATGCTGCTCACAACTGGAACAAACTACCAGCAGGACTCATATCAGTCCCAACTGCAAGCACTTTTAAATCCAGGTTAAAACATTTCTCTTTTCATGCGCTTATGGCTCTTTTAAATCATTTTAAATCGTAATCTTGGATTTGCACTCTAAGTCCTCTTAATAGTTTAATTTTAATTTTCTCTTACTTTTTTTCTTTTTCTTTGTTCTTGCTTTTAACTGTGTTTTAAATGTTTGGTTTTTTTATTCTGTTTCATGCTGTTCATTGAGTTACCTCTTGGTATGAAATGTGCTATATAAATAAAAATGCCTTGCCTTGCCTTACACAACAAGAAACTCTACAAGCTATAAGTTCTTTGTGTTCTAACTCTTGTGTTTTACCTCTCAGGCGACATAGAGCAGTATATTGCAAATTGAAATTATTTCTAGTTCTTGCTTGTTCCCCACAGCTGTTGGGTGAAGAGGGCATTCCAGTCTTGGTCCTTTCTTAAGGGTGATTCAGCAGAGATCTTAATGTGTTGAATATTTGTGCTGACCCCTTGTGACTAGAAGTCTAGTAAGAAGACAGTTCAGCTATGTAAGGAAATCTCACTGGGATGCTTGGGGCTTTAGTCCTATACACTATAATAAAATCAGATAATGTGTTACCATAAAAACAATGGCAGTATAAGCAGACGTATATCTAATAAAACAACACATATCTTTTAGTGTTGAGTATCTCAGTTAACAGTAATCGTAGACCCCAGATAAAATATATAAATATGTGGTGTAGAATCACGGATAAACATTTCAACAATTACTGCAATTCAGTGCTGTTATTTACATCAGCATGTCAAGGTTTTTTATGTTTCATATATTTTCTTTGAGGCCTTGGAGTCATAGAAAGGGTAAAGAAAAACAATGTACATATGTGGATGGGTGTATTGTGGGTCACAGATATAAACATTATTCTTTCTTTCTTTCTTTCTTTCTTTCTTTCTTTCTTTCTTTCTTTCTTTCTTTCTTTCTTTCTTTCTTTCTTTCTTTCTTTCTTTCTTTCTTTTTTTCTCTCTTTCTTTTTTTCTTTCTTTCTATCCATTCCTAAACAAGAGTCCTTCATATCATCCTTGAATGAAAACATTTAGAAGCTGTAACTTCTCTGTGAAAAATGGGAGGAAATATCAGAGGACGCGTTGTAAAATGGATGGATTCTCAACCATATGTTAGGGAGATCTAAAAACCTCTGTCTTGGATGTGAATGTCTTCCTTAATCTTTCTCTGGTCGTCCACTGACTCCTGGGCAATGACCTTTGACCTATCCCAATGACCTTTGACCTTTGACCTATCCCATTGGATAGTGTAAATGGCTCTGCACTTGTGTTCACACATGTCTGGCTCAGAATTCTGACTTTGTAGTCAAAATTCTTAAAATGCTCACTGACCAGGGCCAGTTTTAGCTATGGGCAATGTGAGCGACCGCCCAGGGCACAGTCTCCGTGAGGGCGCCCCGAAAAAAAAAAAAAAAAGCCAAATTTTTATACTGCTCATCAAATTAGTGGAGTGAGCGCTGATCCCAGGCGGCAATCTACGTGTGATCAAGTCAGCCGCCCCACTGAGGGGGGTTAGTTCGCCCAGGGCGCAAATGTAGCCACAACCGGTGCTGTCACTGACAATTCTGACTTTTAGGAAATCCTCTTGTTTTCCTATGATGTCATATTGTGAATTCCACAAAGAATGCACATATGCAATAAATGTAATGAATTATTTACCTAAAATAATTTTTGTAGATTTTATGCATGTACCTATAAAGTGTTCAGATCACTCATCTTATAACAGTTAAAAGTTAGGCAATATTAATGTAACATTAACTCTCTCAGCAATGCCATCTACCATTACTGGTAATCTCTTGCCTATGGGGTGCATTTGTAAAGGGGCTCATGCTGAAAAAAAACAGTGTGGATTTTTGAGAGTCCCTTTTTTGCACATTTACAGCAATATTTGTCAAACTATTTTAAATAGTTAAATCCATATATTAAATGTTACACTTAAATGTAAATCTAAATGCTAAATCTAAATTTAAATGTTAAATCTAAATGCTAAATCTAAATGTTAAATCTAAATCTTGGCCACCACAGGCCACCTCAGTAAGGGTGTTTTCTAAATCATGTAGCATTGGAGTCTTGTCAAGGCTAAATTAACTAAACTAGCTAACGGTAGCCAGTAGAGATATGCTACTAGCACCAATGCACTTTACATGTAGCACATTTGTTTCTATAAACAGTAAAACTCACACCGGTAAGTGGGACGTATAGAAACCAATGTGCTACACATAAAGTGCAGAAGTCGCCGGACATGTATGCAGAGCAACTGAGCTACTCGACACCCCAAAACAGTTTTTGTGCAGGGCTGTAAACATGTTTATTTCGGCTGGGAGTTGGACATTTGAACATGGGGACTGACTCACTTCTGTAGCCTGCCTCAAGGGGCAAAGATGTACAATTATTGGCACTTAGACATTGGCTTCATTTCCGCTTGGTTTTCACACATGTAGGCTGTGAAGGTTTTGCCCAGGTAAAAACAGGAAGACACTGAGATTCATTTTCAGTGAATATCACAAGTTTATATTTGTGGTCATATGAATCAGAAGCAGTTTCTCTGCTTAAACATTTAAAGAAACACAAACAAGGTCAAAGTGTGCAAGAAGGAAAAAATATTGTATCTAGAATAATGCTCTAAAAAGTCTAGTCTAAAAGTGAAAAAACTGTGTTGCACATATACATACTGTATATTTATATGAGAAACATATATAACAAATATTTTTGGCAGAAAAACAGACATAATTTCAAAAACGTAATTTCAGACAAAGACTACATAATATTTAATGGAGTATTATCAACACAATATGCTTATTAAATGTTGTTAAATATTAAGTCTTTTTTTTCCTGCTACATTGCTTATAAAAACATTACAATAAAACAAAACATTTATTTAAATAAACACAAAGATGCATAAAGACATGTATATATGTATATTTCACACACAGACAGGTATTCTCACACATTTGTATCATCATCCACAGTGTGACACAGTCCACAGTGGAAAAAAGTCAAAAAAGCTGTACAAAAGCTACAGAGTGAGCAGCAAAGCACCATGTAGCCCTGGATGTGATAGTGGTCAATCTGTAATGTGGAATAAATTCCCAGCAATTATACTGATATGGTATAGATGTTAAATGTGACGAACTGCTAGCCCAACAGAACCAGACTACTTCCTGAAAACTCAGTTTTTGGGATTAACCAGATAACAGTCGGGAGGGTTTCACTGATGTTAATGTTCAGATGTCGACACCCAACAGTACGTTTTGGCCAATGTAAACATTTTGAAGTTTAATATTTAACCAAATCTTTCCCAATAAAACCGTGATGCTACTCTGCTAATGCTACATGTGCTGCAACCAGAGCTGAGAGTATTGCGGCTAAAGGGTCGACATCACTGAGAGCTGTTTCTTGTCTCTTTTTTTTTTTTTTTTTTGCCAGAATGGCTTGTAATAATAAAAACAGAAACTGACCCAACCCTACTCAGCCATGCTGTATTTTCAACTGGGTGCTGACTCACTGCTTCCCAGCTCCCTACTGCCTCATCAATATAGATGTTTATTAATGATAAAACTGTCAAGAGACCATAAAACTCATTTTAGTGCAAGCAAATATTAGCAGAGAAACAGATTCATAAACATTTGGCATGGTAAAATAAAATTCACAGACATTTTCTTGTAATTATGACTTCCATTAACCACCAGCATTATTCATTTCCCAATCATGGCACAATTTTCACAAATTTATGAGATAAGAATGTTATTGCTGTTACTGCTGTTGATTATGGACTGTTTCATGGACCGTGATGATGAAAATTACATTTTTAATTTCCCTCCTGCAAGCTTTCTCCATTTCCTGAATAAAATATCTGACTCTTTAACTTCTTACTTTGATTCTATGTCTACCAGCTTGACTCTAACTGGTTTATTGGAGTGTCTGCGAGCATCTGTGCGGACTAAAGCTAAACCAAAAGACTAAAAAACTCTGAGACGAACTGTGATTCATTTCTGTAAGTTTATCACCTTTCACCTTATAGATATGCATTTAATCCATTGCTAATATAAAATTATTAATTAGTGCATTTTTGTAGTATATAATAGTTTTATAATACAACAGATGCTAGCATGGAATATTTAGAAGTCATAATTAAGAGGAAATATCTTTTTTTATGCAATGTGTTTGTAGATTTGTGACTGACACTGATGAAACTAAAAGTATCCTGTTTAACTATAATCTGGAAAAGGTGCTTGTTCTTGTTATGTTTACCTGCTTCAGTCCAAAACTGTCCTCAGTAAGGGAAGAGAAAGGAATCCTCTATGCATGTAAACATTTTCTGACTGACAAAATTAAAACCAACAGATGTGTTAAGTCCTGAATGGGTTCAGAGCGAGTCCTTACAGTTCAATTGGAAGGATCCATGTCTTTAATGACTGGCTCTCTGTTCAGGTAGGTAGCCCAGTAAACCAGGTTGAAGCTCCCGAACAGCACAGGGAACATGATGCGGGAGATGCGGTCGATCTTACTGACGCTGTTAAAGGTTTTCTTGTTCTGCTCGGGCTTCGTCTCTGCTGTGGTTTTGTTGGGATCGCTCAGGGCGCACTTTGAGATGGTGGGCAACGTGGAGTCCTTTGTGATGTTGGGGGCATAGTTAGCCACAGCTACAGCATAGGCATTGTTCTTCTTCATGATGGACGCTTCCTTTTTCTGCATGAAACATGGCTCAAAATTAGTATGGGACCTTTTCGAGTAAATAACACTAATTTCCCATGTTAAATTCATGCTGTGGTGCAAGTTTTGAGAGGACAGTTTTGCTCAAAAAAATTTCATTTTTTTTCTAAATCTGACACTGACTGTCATGGCTATGTAGTGTTTTTGCCTTGTTTCCCTCTTTGTCTATCTTCGCTCCTCCAAACTGTGTGTTAATGACAACTCAAATGAGACTGAAATTCATCTTTCTTCATGTTGTAATAAAACTAATTATGGCTCCAGAAAAACAATTACTATAATACAGTGTAAGGTACCTGTTAAATAATGTTATTTATAACACCTGTATTTTACAAGTAAAAAAAAATCGATTTAATCTATCTAAATCACTGGTCATGTGCACTGATTAAAATTGAGGTGTATCTGCTTAGTCGGATGTGAGTGAGACTCAAAACTACTGTATAGCTGAAACAAGGTCCTGTGTAAATCTTTGAGAAGAGCTAAATCTAGGGCAACTGGACTTGTAGATCTACAAACACATCTAGCTGCCCCAGATTTACCACTTCTCAAAGAACGGTGACCTCAGGGTTTAAGAACCTTTACAGACTTCCTGTGTAGTGTCATTATTATTGTTATTATTACTACTATTATGTTGTGCAACTTCAGGTCATGCTAACCTCTCTGCTGCTCTCACTTTCCCTTTTCTTTCAGAAATAGTTTTCATTCACTCAAAAATCCCAGTCCTTTTACTTGTCTGTTTTTCATGATTCATGTTCAGCTACAGTGCTACATTCATTCATAACAGCTGCATGCACCTCAACACTTCCAGCAGATATTCATGTTATACACTACTCACAAAAAGTCAGGGATATTTGGCTTTCGGATAAAATTTCAGAATGTACAAGAAATGCACTCTAAACTTTACAGGTGAACTTAATTTGATCCTCTCTAATCTTCTGAATGCACTGTCCAAGTGTTCAATGTTTCAGTACTTATTGCAGAATATGCTGTTCTCTAGTGTCTGATCCATGAATCAACCACTAAATGTTGTGGTTCAATTTAATTTGTATTATTATTATTTTTTTCATCATGCTGTTCACATTTTGACATCATGACACCAAGACGACACCTAACAATCCATCAACAGTACCTGGCCAGTGTGAGGCTTCAAACAAGATAAGTACTCAGAGGGAAGTTACCACTGACCTCTGAGTGTCACAGAGTGTCAGTGTGGCAGGTGTGAATAAGGCTTTATTCACACCTGCCACACTGACACTGACATAAGTGCCGCGGAACGGCTGGGCCGCAGTCAGCTACTCTAATCAATCAAACCATTCCCAGCAGGAGCGCTGTGGAACGTCTCAGCAGCGACTCTCCGCACTGCTGTGCTATCATTCCATAGCATTTCTATTTTTGACACGAGCCGCTGCTAAACTGCGTAAATATCAACAGAGCAGATCGCACCAGACAGGAAATCTGACACAGAATCAACATAATAAACTTCCGCCCCCTTTCAAAATAAAACACAATACACAGTTCATGTAGCTTTTTACAACTTCACATCAACGTTACGTCATGACCGGTGGCACCAGGTGATCAAAGATCGATCAAAGGGTCTCAATGAGAGACTAATTGTTGAAGTGGAACAACACACAATCATTAATAACACAACAGATGCTTTTTATAATCTCGTCCACGTAGTCATGCGCCTGGTGGGGATTGACGCCGGGCAGAGGACGGAGCTAAACCACAGCACAGCCGTTCCGCGGCGCTTATGTCCCCTGTGTGAGTCCCCAGTAAGTCAACTTGTGAACAGCATGAGACCTCTAGATGAGCTGCAACCGATGGTCAAAGATACATGACAAATTACGAAGACATTAACATTTTTTTGTTGTGGTATACCAGGGTTCCCACACCTTTTTCATGAACAAATTCAAGCACCATTTTTTTTTTAATTTTTCCAGCACCTTTAAATAGGTAGTCTACTAGTTGTGGTTGCCATGATGGTCATGGGAAGCGCAGCGGTGCCACTGTATGACATAATAATATGGGTCTAATTAGCATTATTTCATACGGTGGTAGATTGACTGTTTTGATTTTTAACTAATTGTGAAATTTCAAGCATTTTCAAGCACTTCACAAAAAATTCAAGCATTTTCACAACCTTGAAAACGAAAAAAATTCAAGCATTTTCAAGGAATTTAAGCACCTGTGGGAACCCTGGGTATACGCACCCCTATTGGTAATTCTACTTAAATGCTCTACTTTCATGATATAATATTACTATAGCATGAACCTTTTACATTTTCTGCACCCAGTCAAGTTAAATATCCCTAACTTTTGGTGAGTAGTAGGGCTCTGATCTAGCCTAGCATATTCAACAAATAAGGGATGTTCTCTGTTAGTGCATATTGTAGAACAACTCCAGACCCAGTCACCCCATATATGATCGATCCTGAAGAGGATTGGACCCTTGAGGTGTGTTATAGCCCTACCTTGTCATTAACAACGCTCTTTCCATCCCAGGCCCAGCCTCGTTTGGTGAAGTAGTTGACAGTTGCAAATTCAATGAGTGCAGAGAAGACGAAGGCGTAGCAGACAGCAATGAACCAGTCCATGGCAGTAGCATAGGCCACCTTGGGTAGTGAATTACGTGCACTAATACTCAGGGTTGTCATTGTGAGGACTGTAGTAACACCTAGAAAAAGAGGACAAAATAATACAGAAAAACATGCTGTCAGTATGAGATGACAGGCAAACAGGAGACAAAGAAATTGCAATAACCGTTTCAAATACTGATATTAAATCTGTCGTCCTGATTTCCTAAGGCAAGCTTTTTCAAATCCTTTACAAGCCTTAATGGCAGCCTGGCTACTGAATGATTGCTTGTTGGAACATATGTTCCATATTCCAAGTGTTATTTACAGCCTGACTCCAGAACAGCAGGCGTGCTGAAAGAGGAGATTGGGACAGAGAGTGGTAAATTACAAGATGTAGGTGCAAATACGCAGAGCTGTCAAATAACACATGTTCATGTTTTGCTGCAGGCAGGGGATGAAAATTTCACATAAAACAGAACAAAGTGAAATAGAAACTGACCAGGCATATCAAGTCTGTTTACTTGTCATACAGAGTTCTATTCAGCCCGAGAAAACAGTTTTATAATGTCTTCTGTGACAACAGTAGTACCAACAATGTCTACCAATCCCTGGGTAACATTGGCTGTCTTTCTCTCTGTAGACTGTCAGGTGTGTCTTTTTAATAACATACCAATCTGCATCAACGTTTTTACACATTTTGTTCATGCAGTTTGCTTTTCTACCCATCTTCAGCAGCCCCCAATGCATAACCTGCAGACAAGAGGGCAGGAGTGGACCAAAGGCATTTGAATAAAATCTCTCCACACCAATAAATATTCAATTGCGCAAATTGTCTTCTCATTCTGAGTCAATATTTCTAGACCCACAGCTCTTGGTCTTGGTCAGGATTTGGGGTCCTCACATATCAAATGGAAAAAAAACAAAACAAACTCATGAGCTGATAACATATAAATTAAAGACATGTAATCTGCCTATTCATGTCCTCTTCACTTCTGGTCCTATGTACTAGTTCAACAGAATATTCAGGGAATACGCTAACAGCCAAATTCCATCCCAACATTTTGCCTTCAATATTGACACAATTGACCACCTCTCTGTGGCATCCAATTAGCATGAAATGGGGTAATATTTTGGGTTATTATTGGGTTATATTTTAATATTTGTGCTGACAAACTAACCCAAGGGATAATGTACAGTGTAATACACATTTCCATAACATAAAACAGACACATAACATATACATAATCCCTAAAACAACAAACAAAGCTGTTATCCCTCAAATAAAAAAATACTGAAATGCCTGCCCGTGTAACTTCCTTTATGTTAAAATCTATCTGTCCAAAAACATTAATAAAGCAGTAGAATAGAGGTAATAAAGACACAAAAATGCATCATCTTATCAAAGAGAGCCCTGACCTTTAATGACTCCTCTAGATTTTGACCATTCTGTTTGTAACGGAAGTCTATTCCATAATGGTCTGTGTATAAAAGAATGACCTCCAGGCTTTACTGTTTATTCGCTTTACCTTGCATGAGCGCACACTGCCCTTGGTGTAGTGACCATGCTATGTATGCACCATGGCTATTTGTAAGCCCAGATGTTAAGCATATGGTTGAGTTTCAGCTGTTACAGGCCCACCTTCTTGTACTCATTACCACCTACATGTGCTTTGGGAGGTTCATAGAGGATTTAATGAACATGTCGCTTTGTATAACCTGCATTTTGTTCTTTAGCCTCTGTACCAAGCAGAGTAGGGGTAATTAAAGACACTGTATCCAATTGTTTTCATTGCAATGTCACCATGCCTTGTTCTGCAGGAACTCTTGGACTAGTAGCTGGAGAGGTGCCAGTTCACTTCCTGGGCACTGCTGAGGTGCCCTTGAGCAAAGTAACAGAGAGTGAGTCCAACAGTGGACTTTGTATTTTCATTGTTTCTGGTCATTTTAAAAATACAAAAATAGAAATTTAGTTTTACGGTATTTTATCATAATATGTCTATCTATCAAAGAGGGGACCTCCATAGACTACAGTGTAACTGTCTGCAGTAAATAAACACACACACACACGCACATTTAAACTATCTGTGCTTCAGGTCATATTTAAAAGCTCCCTATCACACAGTAAACACAGCACCATCCACTATAAGAGGATAATGTGCTTTCCTTTTGATGTTGGTTGCTTTTATGGAATCTCATCAGTCTCAGTATTAATGACAGCACGCTGAAGGATTCACAAATGTATTTCAAGATTCCTATCTAAATGACTCTCTCGTAAATATTTTTAATGCACACAAATATATTTATCATTCTATTAAAAAAACAAAATAATACTTCTTGTTTTAAATGATAATAGTAGTTAGTGATAAAAATGCACAACTATTCATATAAAAATATTTGCAAAATTAGGAATACAAAAAGCTTTGTAAAGTGAGTATCAAAATATGTTTTTTAAGAAAAGTGGATTTCTACTATATTCTAGTGCCGGGGTCTCCAAACTCCATATTTTACAATGTGAAGACGCCTGTCGGCCTATACAAACATTTAAAAATGAAAAATACCAATAAAAGTTACATACAAATGTTCTGTAACAATTTTGTTTTCATTGTCACAATTATTAATATTTTTTTTTAAATGGCAACTCCAAATCTAATACAATCAGGCATGAACACATCTAAAAATCTGTTCATCCTTTCTTTTACATCTGGAGTCAGATAACAAAGAATAAATTGTACGGAACATGGTAAACTTGCATGAAATTGATACAAATCTCATTTAAACATGGCTTATTATGAGTAATGCAAAGTCTGTTAACATTGAAGTTTAAAACGTTTCACTCTTCACTTTAACATTCAGAAGGTACACGTATATAACACCAGCAGTTATGTCCTTAAAGGTCTAAATGCTTCGTTATGTCAACCGAAAAAGCTAAATCTTCCAGCCACACAGTATCTAACAATCCCAGCGGGCCATAAATAATATATTCTAAAAATGAAGCTTTGGGCCGCATAAAATCTGACTGCGGGCCGCGGTCTCCCAGGTTGGTCAGAAATATGTTTGTGAACAGAATTTTTATATTCCATATTCCTTATGTGTGCGCACACATAGATGTGCAAAACCACAAACACTTACTTTACCTTACAATATTATTTATATCATGGTTACTTTACCTTACAATATTATTTATATCATGGTGTCTTTACCTTACAATATTATTTATATCATGGTCACTTTACCTTACAATATTTTTATATCATGGTTACTTTACCTTACAATATTTTTATATCATGGGTACTTTACCTTGCAATATTATTTATATCATGGTTACTTTACCTTACAATATTATTTATATAATGCCACATTTACCTTCACACACATGTCTTACCCTTTCATATTTCATCCTGAGATTTTTTTTTTGTTTGTTTTGGGGTTTTTTATACGTAAATTACTATTCACCGTTGACTGTTGACCTTTTGGTTATGATATTTACAGAGGTCATCCATTTTTAATCTGAATTCCAATCAGGTGTGACTTTATCATGAAGGCTGTATAGAAAATGTTCACATTCTAAAAGCATGCTTGTTGTGGAGAAATTGCTGAAGTCAAAGGTCAATGGTGAGGTCAGGAGGGAAGAAAGTGTTCAGGAGCCTCTGATGTCTTATGCTGTATTTTTTATTGACGTTTGGCAAGGAAGAATTAGAGATACTCTCAAGGTACATCTGAAGTGCCTGAGTCACTCTCACATTCTGATGAACTCGTGATGGTGCATATACTTTAAACCCAAAGATAACACGCAGATTGGAACATCAACGGCAAGTTATATATTATGGCAGCAACAGGCCTCTGTGACCCCGGCCACCACAGTGTTGAGATATGGTGGCACCTAGTCAAAGACAAACAATTAAGACTGCAGAGGACCACAAGGGTCACACGTGACCTCAAGTAACCTAAGGATAGAAAATTCCATAACGCACTCCATAATGCTGACTGATGATGGGTGTTATGATTATAGTTTCTGCACTGGTCTGTGGTGCTGAGCCCTCCCCTGAATGTCCAGACCTGCCCCACTGAGAGTGTCTTGTGATTACATGTGACGAGTAAAGTTGATTGTTATTTTTGTGCCAGTGAGCCAAGCTGAGAGACATATCTCATCATGTCTGTGTGTAAGTATGCAAGCTTCATACTAATCATTTTACCCATAAAATACATAGGTAGCTTTGAATCAAGTCTCTGTTCTCTCCTTTATGAACTCACAGAAAGCCTTTTAACACAACCTTTCATTTTTCTGCAGCTTTGTCAACATAGATAATGACTGGATTTTCTTAATGTGCATTACTCTCCATGGAGAGCATTACACCCAGACAGGTCCCTGACATTTCACCAAATGGGAAATCAGAGTGCCAGTATGGGTCCACTGGCAGATATTTAGGCAGGGCGAGACCTCCCTGCAGCATGACCCTCATCTGGTGGCCAGCCTGCAGTGGCCTGATAAAATGTTCACCTGTCAGCATGAGCACTTGTTTATAGTCAGGACTGCAAACATGGGCAGAGAAAGCCCTGCAGGTTCAGTGGAGGAGAAGAAGACTGTTTGGGAATCTTGGCAGGGATGTTTGGCTTTATGTGCTTTTCAGATTCATCCCAATAAAAGACACCACGGTTCTCTTTTCTACCAAATGTAATACAAGAAACAATGGAAAGAGTAGTCTCTGTGTCTATCTTTTTCATTTTAATTTACTCTTGAATTCAGTTTCTTATCAGGATAAAAAATTCTGACTTTGAGAAATATGGAAATATTTTTGTAATACAATGTATTATGCAAAGTTAGCTTCCACTTGACAACCTCAAAAACTCTGTTCACATGTCTGTTTCACAATCAAACGTTGCATTAATGCTTAAGAAGAATAAAACCATCTTGCACCGTGTCAGCAGTGTCATCACATTTTTTGAAAGCACATTACACAAAAAGTCCCTTTATTCATCTTTTATTCATTTTTTTCTTTTGTTCTATGTTGAAAGTATTAATGCAATCATGTCAGCAGGACAGAATAAATGTCAATGAATGATTCTTACCAGATCTGTTATCCAGCATCTTATACCTTATACTGAAATGAGACTCCATCATGCATGTTTAGGTCACAGAATGTTGTGATTTCTCAGATTTATAAAGTGCACCCAAACTCTAAGTGCATGTTTTTGTGGTCTTTTGCAACGACCCATAGACTTAAAAGAGTGTTGGCACAGCACTTTTGTATTCTGGTTTGATATATGATGTCATTATTTTTCATGCTTGCATTTACTATATTACTCAGTACTTAATATTGCATAATTGTTTGATACATTCAGTACTAAGTGATGATGTTTAGGGGATGATGAGTTACACAGAAAACCTGCTGCTTGAACAAATAAATTGTACTGTGTTAAATAAAGACGGTTAAGCTGATTTCAGCTGTTTGTATTTGTTTGCTCATAGATAGAGAAGGAACATTCCCACACATAAAATTTACCTCTGCAGTGCCTTTGCAGTGACATTTCTCATGGTACACTTACAATAGGTCACTATACCTTGCAATATTTTTATATCATGGTTACTTTACCTTACAATATTATTTATATCATGGTTACTTTACCTTAAAATAATATTTATAATATTGTATATAATATATTAACAATATTATTTGTATCATGCCCCTTTTACCTTCAGTACTTGATTTTCTGCACATTGTCTGTTGTTTGCAGGTTGTTTTGTTCTTTTGTTTTATTGTGTAGGTTATAAGATACTTCTGCCCTTTCTACTTCTAATAAATAACTAATAACTAATAATTAACTAATAATATGTATAAAAGTATTATTATTATTATTATTATTATTATTATTATTACCTAATTCTGTAGTGTACATTACACTCTGCTGCTGTAACAAGTAAATTTCCCTGTTGTGAGATGAATAAAGAACAATCTATTCTAAATGAATCTAATACAGGAGGTGAATGACATGGAATTTCCATTTGTTTTCCGTGGGTGTTTTTATGAGAAGGTGGATATTTTAATATGAGCAGTGCCGAAAGGTTGGCATGTTCCACATTTTATCTAGTGTGTCATGCAGTGACACACTAGTGCAGACTCATACTTGTCTGGTCCTGGTCTTGGCCTTGAATTGGTCTCGCCCTGCCTCGGGCTCGGTCTTGTCTCAGTCTTGGCTGACAGCCTTTCATTTACTCTGGTGACTTCCATGATTTAATCAGATTCACATTCATTTGATTTATTTCCACATTTCCACTGAGTGTAAGGCCCCTTCAGACCAACCATAGCTGTGTGTGAAAAATGTCACTGCTCTAATTCAAAGTGGAAACTCTCTGCTTTGCTGCATCACAACGTGATGCCACAATGACCACTCAAACACATACACACATGCACATTTTGATTTGTTGTAATGAAAGATAAAACTGTCTTAACTTTCCAGAGTTGTACAGTAGAATCGTGTCTGTGAGTGTTACAGAATGTTGTCCGTGTTATCTGGACTTTCTGGATTATGTTTCATTTTCTCTTCTGTAAAAAAAACTAAAACTAAAAAGTGTAATTTATTGTTTGGAGGGAGATCATGTGACATCTTAAAGCGTATGGAAGGATGGAGAAATGCATCACAGACACAGATGTTCTTTTTCCATGGAAAATGTGAGTAGAGTTTGCTAATGTTGAACTGATAAACTTACCAAAGACAGTTCTGGCTGGTACTGACTCTCGGTTGAGCCAGAAGGAGACCTGGGAGAGGATGACTGTCATGATGCAGGGCAGGTAGGTCTGGATCACAAAGTAGCCGATCTTCCTCTTCAGATGGAAGTGAGCTGTCATGACTGTGTATTCACCTGAAGATGAGAAGGGGAATGTCAATGACAGACATGAATTGATGCATTTACCAAAGAAAAGAAAGACTTTATACATCTGTATGGAAAATATTCAATACATCATCATTTATTGACCATTATACAACAAGTAGTTCCAACCAACCTATCTGATTGGTCCACTAGACATTTAGAATGTGCTCAAATCAGCGTGACAGCACACCTGACACACCTCATCACTAGAAATATTACTTCGACATTACTTTGTGTTTCTTTGTACCTCCTGTTACTGCTTCCCAATCCACCAGCATTTATCTACATCCAAAGTGCACAAGCTACACCAATGATCTATGGTAAGTGAATGATGTAACTTTTCACACCTGTTCAGAGTCAAACACCCCTGAACCTTCTCTACTTTTATAATCATGCTGATATTTAAGCATGATTCCCAATGTGTTGTTTGGCAACCATTGTGGTAAATGTCACTGAATAACTGCATTGCTCAACAGAATTATTATCGTTGTTGTTGTTGTTGTTGTTGTTGTTGTTGCTGCTTTCTGTGTATTTGTGTCGTGAAACTTTTGCCAGATACTACATGGAGCAGCCTTTTGATAAGCCACGGCCTCTTGGAGCTTGTACTGCTGCTGTACGTAGGTAAACAGTCAAAGTATTTCCGTGAGTTCATGCAATTTGTTCCATTAAAAATGATACATAATAAAATAGTTATAAGTAAAGAAAATGTAATACATAATATCATTAGCCATTTTATTTGAATTCAATTGCCGTGCACTGAATGCATAAATTCACTGAGCGGCAGCAGAAGTTAAAAACAAATCACCATATTCCACAGCAGCTGTTGCTGTACATGCTGGCAACAGTCACCTGCTTAAACATCCAGCAGACACAACTTAGCAGCACTGCAACTAACAGTGTTTTTTATTCTTCTGTCAGTTATTTCTAGGATCTATCAATCATCTAGTTCCCTTCTTTTTTTGGACATCCACAGCTTGACTCTGTACAAGGCTGTGTCCGGGTCGACACACTGCCTCCTTCCTGTCGTGGGACTGCAATGGGTGACACACTGTTGTGGTGTGTATATTTAACTCCTACACTGCGGGGTATTTTATAGTGGAGATTGAGGATTTTACGGTCATAGTGGATATTTATTTTAGGTGTGCGGTCTCCATCTTCTGTTCACCATCTCTACTATGTCGCATGCTGGGGTGGTGTCTAAGAGCAGATCTGAAATTAGAATGAAAACAGGATGGAGATCCTGACCAGTAAATACAGATATTTTGATTACTTGCTACTGTCTAAAAATCCAGATATCTGCTCATAGAATAACAGATGTCCTTAGAAACACCTTACTGACTGAGCGAGTTGCTAAAAATTGAGTTTTCAAAGTGAGTGACCTGCTCTGAGCGATGCTTTGCATATATTTCAATGATGTTTTGGAGGTGACACACACCTCTAGATTGCTGCTGTTGGTTGAAAATGCAGAGGGTAATGAGTGTTTGTCTAAATCCTGTCTAGAATGTGTGCTGTATGAGACCTACAGACAGCCTCTCTGGGTGGATATTATAGAATTCGATACCAAAAATAATCATATCAACTTACAACGGCTTCACTTGTGTATATGTAAGTCCAGTGTGCAAACAAACATGCTAACATGGAAGTCAGAGTTTTGGTTATTTTGTCTTTTGTTAACTCAATGTTTTAAAATGCTCACCAGTGCTGGATTTAATGGTCTCCTTTCCCACCGTCTGGCCCACCAAGTCATACTGGTTGAGTCTGGATCCATCAGCTGCCACATCCACTGACTGGGAGGCATTACGAGTCCAGATGTAAGTAACCTCTGTCTTAGTGTAGGCATCTGAAGTAGAGAGAGCAAGAACACACTGATCAACAAACCAACCCATCAAATCTATCTCGATCATATGTGACACACCAGAGCACTGTATTAAAGCTCTTTGCTCAAATGACAGAGATCGTATGTACACCTCCCCTGCAGGCCCTGACATTAAGAGAGCTCTAATTACTCCCACACAGAGAATCACACCCATGACACAGTTTTGAATCACACCACAGTATGAAGAGCATACTGTGGTGTGATTCATTTGGACAACTTTTAGAGTTAAATAATAGATTAATCTTTCAACCCAGACTATTGTTTCCCATTAATTATAACTCAGCTTCACTCACTACTTAACACAACTTTGGACAGATTTGTTTTTTAGGAAAATTGTATATAGAAAACAGTTCAGTAGAACATTTAACGACAGTCCTGTCCATAAAGTGAAGTTCCTATTCTTGATGATATTTTATCAAGTGGGCAGTGAGGCCAACACAAAGTGCCAAAAATTGCAATTCCACTGCCTTACAGCAGAAACATGTTTACAGCTTGGTTCATAGCTTCATCCACCACACACAGCTTCACGATGGCTCTTCACAAACGTATGGATAACATCACGGATACTACTTGCATTTTTAGTTATGCAGTCTATGTACTTCATTTATGTTTGATATTTTTACTTCTTTAATAAAACTGATGATGAAGTTGTGTTTTACAGAATTACAAAAGTAATTAGATTTCCAGTAACCTAATAATCAAACGTTTTTGACAAATGTGGTCATGTGTGCGACATTTGGAGACGTTTCAACATTGCAGTCCTTTTAGGATTAGATCATTAGACAACCATATTTCCCCCCCCAAAAAAGTCAAATTAAATGCAACAACCTCAGTAAAACAGTTTGAACAATTTCTTATATTTGATAATTCCCTGCTCAAGTGCCTAACTTGTAGGTATTATATTCTTACACTAAAACTAATTTGTTAAAGTCTCCTGGCTGTGGCTTTGGAGGCAGAGCGAATTTCTACTAATCAAATGATCTGTGGTTTAAACCCCGGCTCCTCCAGTTTGCATGTCGAAGTGTCCCTATTTGGGACACTTCGACTCCTGAAGGCTGTGCCATCAATGTGTGACTAAGTTATGGATGAATGGTTAGCTCCTAAAATGGGTGAGCAGCACCTTGCATGGCAGCCAATGCCACCAGTGTGTGAATAAGATACCGTATGTAATATAGGGGAGGTTGGAAGAAAGGTGCTAGAAAGTACAGTCAATTTACCATCATTTAAGGTTAAATTAGGCCAAGCTTTAGGCTGGAGTTTAAAGAGTGCGGTTTAGATGATGTGAAGCTGCTCAAACTTACAGCTGCCAAACTTGAGAGGACATGAGTGAGAGTCCATGGGGAAGTCTTCCAAGTGCATGGGGCACTCAGCTTGAACAGTTAGCCTGGAAAAAAAAAAGATACACGCACCATAAGTACAAATCATTGGTAGAATGGAATAATATGGAGTCAAGCTGGCTAACACAATGCAAGCCAGGTCCCAACTAGCTAACTGTGACCGAAGATAAGCTGGGGTTGCCCTGCTGGCTGTGGTCCAAATAAAATACAGATAAAGTTTGATACAGTTGAGAGGACTAAACGTACTTATTAATTATTAAGTCCTTTATTATTCAAGCCACTTTGTCAACTGTAAATTCTTGTGTTATTATTGTGTCTGCCACATCAGTAAATATAACGTTATTTAAAAACCACAATAGAGCTTTAGTTCAACAGCTATATTATTATGATTGTTTATTAAGCGGAGGTAAGATTGTGGGCTTTGTTTCTTTATTTTTTGTATTAAGGCACAGAGTGTTCCTGTGTCTGAACACAGCTGCTGTTATCTGTAGAGCCTCCGAATGTCAGCTGCTATACCACTTTGGTCCAGACTGAAATATCCAGTAACTATGTCAAGTATAAATATTCAAATATTTAACATAACAAAAATGGTGATCCTGATATTTCCACTAGCACCATCATCAGGTCAAACCATTAATATGCTCAGTATTGACATTACATTAACATCAGCATGCTGATGATAGCTTTAAGCTCATAGCTGGGCCTAAGTCACCAGTGTGGCTGTAGACTTTTACACCTTAGTGTCTTTACTTCATCCAGTAAGTGTTAGCACAATCTGGGCTACACTCTGTGTCTACTGGATACTGCATACCTTCTTGCAACATCTTGGATGGAAATGACAGGCAGCCATAGAACCAATACCAAAGCTTAAAGCAACAAATATGACCTGAAACACAATATTTAGTGGAGCTTTATTGTGGCAATTCACTCTTCATATTGTTTGAGTATGTCCAGAAATATGATTTATGAGTAATGAACTAAAATTTTGTTTAGAATAAGCCTAAATTTAGGGATTGCCAGAAGGCCTTGGTCAGAGGACCTCAGAGATCTTTAAATTCAGTGTACATCAAAGGTAGGACAAGATAGACAGATAAATTAAAAATTCCAATAATAAAGACAGGAGGAAGACACGAAGGCTCAGTAGACAGTCGAGTTTAAACCAAGATGCCATATTCAGAAAAAATGGAAAGTTTTAAGATTTATTTGTGTTCAAGAATAGCAGGAATCAAGTCAACAGGCTCTTATACAAAGAAAGGGGTCAGGCAGGAATAGACAATCTGACAAGTCAGGTAATGGACATAGCGGGATCAGAGGGCCCTGTTTATTGCTTCCCTGGATCTACTGCAGTTTAGATACCAGCCACACATCATAATGGAATCTTTACTCACAAAGCACACAGTATGCATAGCTTTACTTGATAGTGATACACACACACCGCTCCAAGATCCCAAAACACCATCTCAAGCTTCAGTCAGGATGATTGGTGCCATTGAATATAATCTGGGTTTTGCCCTGAACATAGATTATATGGAAGTGGTGTTGTAGCAAATTACATTCAGCTGTTTCTAATGTTTTACCTCATTTACAATCACTAAATACAGCCTCATTAATAAACACAGGCTGCTGTTTTTTAGCAAAGATAATCAGCAACTAGCTGGGAAATATATTTTTTGTTGTTGGTAGAAGGTAGAAGTTGGTAGAGACCAAAAGCAGAGCTATTGATCTGTGAAGCATTTTCCAATAATTTATATAATTTGAACACATCACATTGGCTTTGGTAGGTAATACAATCAACTATAGTCTATACAAGAAGCAGAAGCATGTAACATTTCTACAGTTCCTGGAAGATTATGATCTCACTCAGTATCTTTAAGAAGCAGGGTGGGCCAACTGAAGCAACATGTTTTGATCGTTCAAAAAGGAATGATTAGTTTCTGAAACTTGACACTGGGCCGATGTCTTGCATTAGGTGGATCAAAGGAGAAGTAAAGCTGAGCATCATCTGCGTAAAAATGGGAGTCACAGTCATTTTGTCTGTGATCAAGTGTTATGTATGTATGTAACATTTGAGGAATATAATGTACCTCATAGTATAGAGCAAGGTTCCATCCTCCATGATCCTCAGCAGCTTGTTGGGCATAGTCATGTTGTGGGCCACTGATTTCTTGCCATTATGGAAGAAGGTGTCGGGGGTCCAGATCTTACTCGCCATCAGGTTGTTGAGAGGAAGAATGTTCATTGGTCCATGGAACTTCAATCGCTCATCCTTCCAACTTTGACGGAAGAAAACATCTACAGTGTACTCCTGAAAGAGAGACAGAACAGGGAAAAAGTGTAAAACTGAGCTGTGTCCCCTGAGATCCATAATCGGTATCAATAAACCATGCTGGTGGGCCAAAGAGTGAAATTCCTCTGGCACTGGTACACTGAAATACAACACACTGACTCCTAATCCAAAAGGTGATGTTATATTTTTAAATTAAGTGCTGGTCTCTACATCAGACAGCATATGAATTTCTCTGGTTTTGCACCTTTCTGACTTTTCTGGGGGAGCAGATCGTTTTCTGTGGCACAGATAGCTGACAATCCAACAAGCTCCTTCAGTGACGGGCCAGGTGTGTGTGGTTTTTAACTTGTGCTGCTCATGCAAACAACTTAGAGCAACATCACAAATGCATATGAGGACAGAATGTACACTGTGCACTGGCCACTTTTAATTGAAAATAAATAAAATTTGTTTTATTATCACATATACAGACACACACACTACAACTTATGGTAAAACTCTATAAAAGCAAAAAGAATGAGAGAAGCTGGATGATGAAAGGCTGAGGCTAGACTGAATTGTTGGCTTTAAATATGCATGAAAGGTGGAATATTTAAAGTTTATCAAGCTGCTGACACTGTACTGTCATGTCTGCTTTAATTTGTATGAATAAACTGTGAAAGTAGTATGAATAATGGCTGAGAGCTGAACTGCAGAGTTTCTCTAATTTGTATGAAGAAGCAGCTGAAGGACTACTCTAGTTGGAAAATTGGCAAGTCTAATTACAATGAATGGGACTGGAAAGTGAAGTGAATAAATCTCACATGGTTTGTCAACTCATATCTATTCATTCATACTTCCACTTACTACTTGCTACATTCAAAGTGTAGAAAAGAGTTTAAACATTTTGTACATGTTGCAGATACAAAATATTGGTCAAATGTGGAGAGTGGAAAAAGTATCTAGGTCTTTCTCAATAACCTTTGGCACCAAAAAGGAAACGAGCAACCACATGTGAATATATCTCCTATAACACAGTCCTGTGATGGGTCAGCATTTTGGCCTGCCACCTAGTCCACACAGTACAATATGAATACCAGCCTTTGACCTTTCCCCTTTCGGTTTCCAGTGCTACTCCTCATGATTTGAATTCTTTGGCGGTGTGTGGTCCACTACATGTTATTTTAAATGGTGATGCATGCATGTCTTGCCCACCGTGTTTTACAGACTGTCCCTTGCACTGCACTTGTTCATGCTGAAGTAGTCCAGAACACCCAAACTTTAGACCAGTAATAAGGAAACTCCATGAATCACTAGCTGTATACACACGGGTGCACACACTAATATTAGATAGAGTATTTTTTATCATTGCATGTTTTATTTGTTTTTGGTTTAGTTAGTGCATGGTGTGTTACTTAGCTATCTGTATATAGGTAAATCCAGCATTTTAGGATTGTTTTTTCTTTTTATGCTCACTCGTTTTTAGGAACATTTGTTTTAATCTTTTGTTATAAATAAACAATATATTTATTGTCATATAACCTCACATCTTACTTTTTGTGGACTTGACCGTGTTGGGAACTTTTCGTAGGCTGAAAAGTAATTATTTGGGTGAAAGTCCCAAGGTGGTGTTTGCTACTGATGACATTTTAGATAAGGCCTCTTTTGGCCCAGTTATAATTTCACATGATATAGATACAAAGCGCATGCATGCAGGCTCTAGGGCCCATAGAGAGATCAGGCCCTCGAACGATGTATTGGCTGGAGAACAGGCCCTTGTGAATAATTCAGAATGCCATCTCAGAAAAATGCCATTCATGTTAAATTAAAAATGGTGCTATTCACAAAGCAGTCTGCAGTTCTGCACCCTCCTACTTGATTGGCAACCCCCAGCTCTGCCACCTGTACACTCGGACCAATCCAAACTTGTCTTGTCTGTTGTTCATCGTTGGTGGAATGTCCTACTAGTTCCTACTAGATCAGGGCGTCCCTCTCTACCTTTAAAAACCTCCTGAAGACCTCCAGCTCTTCAGAGAGGACTTGTCACTTGATTCTATCAGTAGTACTTATTGCTGCACTAACATGTCCTTGTCACACTGTATCTGTTTTTTACAAGTCACTTTGGAAAAAGGTGTCAGCTAAATAATTAAATGTAATTAATTAATGTAAGGTAAATGTGTGTTGATCACAGCAAGTTCTAGTAAAAATTCCGTGCATATAACAAATATAACACATAGTAATGATAACTTCCCAATCCATGTGGATCTAATGACAGTACATATCATAAACCACAATGTATTAATCATATTCAATTAAATTTGTTAATGATTCCTGTTCTATTCTGACTGATTTATCTCTGCAGCTTTACAGATGGTGATCATATTGGTCCATTAGTCTGTGTATCTCACTGTCCATTATTTAAGAAAAGCAAGATTCTTCTGAACATTGCTTGTTCTACTCATTAGTCCTTAACTGGATGTCGATTAGCATTGATTGATTTGGTTTTTGGGAAATATTAAATGGCAAAATAGCCTAAATCAATCAATGTTACTGTGATTTGTTATTTGTCCAGTCATGCAGTTAAATCTGATTTTATTTGCCCCCCCTTTTTTTTAAATAAATAAGATTTATGCAACAATTTCAATGAAATGAAAGTGAATTTACAATGTTTACTTAAATGAAAAATGACCAAAGAATCATTTTAATAATAATCTTGTTGTGTCTATAGCTTCAGATGGAGTTGATCAGGTGATTGTGGCTTGACAAAGCAGCATGTGGCCAGGTTCAGACCTGTCTGTCAGTCTCACGTAAAGCTGTTTCCTGAAGCATCCGCAGTTACATCAACATCACTGAGGCTTTCTGTCTGTCCAGCTGAGTGGAAACGTCTCTGCCCCATTATGCATTTTTCATTATTCCACAATATTCATAGAAACAACATTTCCACACAAGACATGCGGTTGTGGGTTTCAGCAGCCTTTCAAACTGTGACACTGACCGCTATGAGTTAGCCATCCTCACTATGTCAGGATCTTTGCCTGTGATGTTTCAACTAACAGTGTTTAAATAAAAATAAACTTAATAGTAATATTTACATAATCATCCCCTAAACTAAATTCTGCATGTCTGTTTGAAGAACAAAGGGGCAGTCTGAGCAGACAAGTGAATCATCTCGGCTTTTCCTTAGCTGGTACCCACACCGCTGGTGGCAGATTTCATGGAGGTTTCCCACCAAAACCAAAATGATGGCATCAGTTGTTAACTCAAATAAAAAACTTACATTTCACTCAGACAAGCAATCTCTAATGATTGTGTGGATATGACACTGTAGAGAGAGGTCAGGGTGTGAGAAGTGCATGACTAGACCTCAGAAACAGTAGCGGTTTTAGGTACGGGCGGACAGGGCAGCCGCCCGGGGCGCCAGTTCGTGGGGGGCGGCACGAGCGCCCGAAAATGAAAAAAACCTCGCGAATTTTCGATACCGCTCATTAAGACAGCGGAGCGGGCGCCCCCGTGGGCGGGGGGTTGACGACGAGGTAGAGGGTGCGCCGGACAGACTGATCTGGGCGCACGGCGCATCCAGGGGCGCACGAGAAAATCTCCGTCCCGGGGGGGGGGGGCGGCTTCGCACAGGTTCGCCCAGGGCGCAAATGTGGCCAGGACCGCCGCTGCTCAGAAACAACTGTCAGTGCTTCTCACCATAACCCATTGTGTGTATTAAAGGTTACGGTTAGCTGATAGCTAATTAATCACCCGATGTCTTTCAGTACATGGGGCCTTCACTGAGAACCAGACATTTCAAAAGACATCAGCAGACAACAAGAAGCACAAAAAACACACAACAATCTGAAGTCCACAGCTGTGTTTTATACAGTCAGTGAAGACAAGTGAAGTCGCTTGTGTTTGAGAAAAGCTCCACAGTTACTTCCCATAGTCCGACCAGTCCGCTACTGTCAGCTCCAGGGAATAGCCAGCCTGAGACCTGGATGGTTTGATGGTGTGTGTAAGGGCCACACAGGATGAATATTTTATTTCAATAATTTGATTCTGTAGAACAGGTGAACTATGAATTACAGATTTTTTTTCTTTTTTTTGGCTCGATGCCAGAGGTTGGCAAGCTAATCCACCAATATTCAGGCTGGTCTGATTCCTCTGAGTCATTTTTTGGTTTAAAACACTGGCATAGATATTCCCTGAAATGACTGCTGGGTGTGTAAAGCGGGGGTGTGTGCTTAAAGGTACCAATCACTACAATACATCAACTGCATGACTGGACAAGGCTGCACAGCCATTGTCCACTATCGTGACCAGGTTCCTGAAGGACGTTGTATCCTCAAGGTCTAACAAATGCATCTGGTGCTTTTCCTTCCTCATAAAACATTTGCAAAGACAATGTTTTGATGTTGACTGGAGCTACACCAGTACAGCTGTCAAAGCCTCAAATGCTTGATCAATACAATGAGCTTAGAACTACCAAAGTATATTAGTAGGAGCTCGATCATACATCATGTGAAATCATTTCTCAGGATTAAAGTGGGAACAGGAGTTAAACGAATGATGGAATTCATAAAGACAAAAGTAATGGGATCAGGAAAAAAATGAATCAGGACCGAGCAGGAACAAGATGTGACTCCACTGTGTCGCTGGACAGACTGCAAGGCGAGACTGAAAGACTTAATAATTTAACATTCTCTAACATCCTTATAGGTCAAGTCTCGGTATCCATCTGTCCAACATCAGTGTGTCGTGTGTGACTTTTAAAGGCCACACTTCGCCTTGTGTACAGTGCAAATAAAATCACATCCATTTTTTATACTGGCCTCTGACAAAAGAAAAAAAAACACACACCTGTCTGTTCTCATCTCAGAGCTGGACTGTTGCCTTCTTCAGGATAAAAAACAGCAATAACAAAAAATTCCACTATAAGACTTGAACCACCTGTCAGTCATAGATATCAAATATTCCAGTAGGTATCTAAAGGAGTTTTGTACCTGTAATCTCTCTTCTTACATTTCATATCTTCATAAAAAAGTAATGTGGTATAATATGTATGGAAAATCAATGTAACACTGAGCCACTAATGGTTATGTCAGTTGAATAGAATCGCAGTTCTAACACAACAATCAACTGTGTTACAACAATAATATTATTGATGCCATGTATCCATGGCACAGATATTAAATCTAATATAAATGCTATACCTATTGTTTTTACCAAGATATTACCAGTTTATTACGTCTGTAATTGGCATATTATCATGATTTGTTTTGACCTCATTACAGAGCTGAAATGCATTGTGTGCTGTGTGGATGATATTTTTCATGTACATTAAAACATTATTATCTTTTTATTATTATTTAAAGGAAGGAAAAAGGTCTTAGATATAAGAAATGTTCCTTTTTGTCTCCGCTGGTGGAGCGGGTGTGTCAGTGTCTGTGTTAGCTTGCCAGCTGCCGTCAGTCAGAGTGCTGGAGTTACACAGCTTGGAGATACAAAGCAGACAAAACTGCTCTGTAGCCTAAGTGTCATGGACAGACGCGTTGTTGTTAGCAGTGCAGAAGCGTCAGGGCCACACCGGCATCTGATGTAACCTGCAAGACATTAGCCGTGCACTTTTCCCTGGAGGATGTTTGTTTAAGCAGGAGGCTGATGTGTGTTTCAGTGTCTCCGCTCTACCTCTGATAAAAGGCTGATGTCACTGCCTGATGCAAGATTTGATTGGCTGTATCAGAAAAAGGTCTCATCTGTATTCATGAAACCACAAAATATGAAACAAATTTTCCCTTGTGGTTTCAAATTCTCTGATTTACAGAGAAGCTATTTATGACAGACAAGAAAATACATTTATTTTGGACTGGACTAAAAAAAATGTCATTTAAAAATGGAGGGCTTCAGAATGTCTCCATCAGCAAATCCAGACAGGAGAATTCAACACACAAAACAAGCAGCTGTGTTAGGTTTCTGAAGAGTCTCTCTCTGTTTTTTCGCTTCCACAGTATTTACGTGAGAAGCACAGACAGGACATTATAATCCAGCAATGAGAAACCTTCGCAAACAACGAGGCAGAGGGAGCAGCGGGGGGTTGTGCAATCTATCAGGGAAAGGGAAGAGGTGTGTGCATGTGTGCGTGTACACTTGTGTGTCCTTGCGTGGGAGATGTGTGTGTGTCAGAGTTGAGCTATCAAACGCAGAGAAAGGATAGACACTGTGGTGCGAGGGAAATTATCCGCTGCAAGTTTGATAGAGACATGGCATGAATTAAACATGAGGCTGTCTCTCTCTTTTGTGCTGTCTCGATCTAGACCACTTCCATCCCTCTGCCCCTCGCTTCTGTGCCACTTAAATATTTGAGGAGGGCCAGGTGGTGGGGAGGGAGGGGTGGGGGTGTTGTCGGGCGGCTGCAATTGTGATGGAAAAACCGCTGAAAGCTTTTACGGACACAAAGCGTTGCGTAAGTGCGTGCACGGGAGTTGGAGCAAGCAGGGTTTTCTACCAGTGTGCAAGCTGGATCATTTAAAAAAAAAAAAAAAACATTATGTTAACACTAAATCTTCACTCATAAGTTTGGCTTTTTCTATATTTTTATAATAATAATAATACTTTATTTTTTTTTGGTTGAAAAGATGAGGTCTGGAGTTTTTACATGGATAAAAGATGGATGAAGATAAGCACATAAAAAAGGTACAGGCACAGGATGTTGACCCCAACAGGTCTAGTTAGAAAAATAAAAATACATATATAATACATATAAATATAATACATATATTAAAGGTCTACAATCCATTTTTTTCAGTATTTGTCTTCCTTCCTTCAAAAGGTACATCCTAATCTCACTCCTTGTTACGTGCCAGGGTGGGTGTGTCTTATTGTCCTTTGATTTCAGGTACCGCCCTTTCCCTCTCCTCCTCATCCAGCTGATTAGCTGATCAACACCCGGTAGGCTATAACTGCCTACCGGGTGTTTCAGTGGTGGCGTGTTCCCGCAGCGAGTGGTTCACTGCGTGTGGCGTGTGATCGTTCCTGGCAGTCATCGTGTCTTTGAAGAAGCCTTCACTTTTCGTTGCTGAATAAATCCCTGCGCTTGCAGTCGGTCCTTGGTTAATCACTGTGTTTTGGGGTTTTTACTTTAATTGTCCCTACATCCCCTAGACTAAGTGTTGCCCTGTCGGGCCTGAGATGCATATGTGGCACCCCCTTTTTCACCCACCACGGCAAGGACACACTCAGGTTCAGTGATTGTGTGCAGTGCGCATACAAGGTGAAGCAATTAGTGCTTAGGTGTGTGTCTTGGTCCTGGAGCCTGGTGGCAGCACTCTATAATGTGATGTGGTGCACATTGTAGACTTGCACATACACACCGGGATGCTGTGATTTTCTTTATAAATTAACAGTGTTGCCTTAGGTTTAATTTTCCTATTGTTGTATTATTTGGGGTTCATCTATAGTGTGTTTTCCTTTTGATATTATTTTGGAAATCTCCTGCATTCTGGGTGTTTGTATTCTTTGTATTGTGTCTGAACATCACCTGTAGACGTCAATTTAGTGCAGTCTGTTGGAGGACACGCACAGTCAGCTGTTTTGTTATTCTTTGATTGTCACTTAGTTTTAAAAGAATAAATACAATATATTTTTATACTGAAATCACGTCTGCCTTAGTGTGCTATTTGAACCTGTGTGACCTTAAGACTCCCTTGGTGGAGTTCCTGGGGTTTAGGTCCCCCCAAGTGGCGTTGTCGAGCTTTTCTATACCTACCCTCTAATACTGTATCATCACCGGACACACTCCGCTCGCCACACTTAGGAAAATGTCCAAGGTACATTGAGGTAAAAGAGAAGTCAAATCTGAGGTCCTGGATCTCTGAGACCAAGTGGCTCACTTGTTTCCAGAAAGACCTAACTTAAGGGCATGTCCAGAAAACGTAAGCATGGTCTGGTGATCCACATTCCCTCCAGTGCAGCTGAAATCTCTTCACCACCACAGTACTGACTGTATAGGCATGTCCTTTAGAGACAGCTCGGTGTCTTTGGATTTTCTATATTGAAAGAGTTAATAAAAACTCACCTATACTACATTGTATTTGCATAATTACTGATCTCTGGAATCTTTCACAGTCCTGTTCTCTTCTGTACTACTCACAGTCTAATTAAAGACAGAGTTCTGCATTAAACAGATAGTTCAGGTTATTTGAAGTGTGGCTGTGTTTGAGGTACTGATCCATAGTCATTGTGTTACCTACAGTAGAAGGCAGTCAGCACACTCACAGGAGCAAAGAAGCTAATTGATGTCCTGGTTTGAACAGGGGCAGCAACAAAAGAACAAAAATCAATATCTGTTTATTTGTATGCTATATTTATAATATTTTTCACTTAAGCCTCACCTCAGCTTTACCTTTCAGACAGTCCTTTCCAACAGGAACTGAAGCGTTTATATCGACCTATGCCGTCTTCGAAACTACTTCAGATTTCACTGACAAAAAACAGAACACACTTCCACTGCTGCCATCATGGAGTTTGTGTGTGTTATTGTGTGATTTCGTCGTTTTAACATGTTTCTAGCAGGATACCACTAAAACAACATGAAGCAAATTCAAAAGAAAACTCAGTAACCTGATGTGTTCTGGTCACAGAGACCCCTGTGAGCATGAACACTGCACATGTTGACAGCCTCATTCAGTAATCAGACATGGAGGAGTACCCCGCTGTCACTCTATAACACAAAGTAAACGGAAGAATGTAAACGCAGCAGGGTTAACTTGTCTGTGTGCGAGGTGTTTCAGTGGTGATCCAGGCCTAATTCAGGGGCTGAATTACAATTGACTGATTCAAGTAGAGAGCCAGCTTTAGTTATAACAAGAAGGTGTTATCCAAAGTAAAAGTCTATAGCACAAAATTCATGTTTCCTACATTTTTACACAGAGACAGACGGAGAGACAGAATTAAGCAATATTACATGAGAGCTTTAATGTCATGTGCTTAAAACCTCAGACCACATCACTGTCGTGCCAATAATTTAATTCAATAATTGGAGCTTACCCTTCAATGTAATATTATGACTATACAACTATAATCAACTTAAAGTATGGAATCAAAATGCTTCATATTTTGGGGCAATTTGGTCTCAAAATAATCATTTCTTTGCTCACCGTTTCTATGCTGGTCTCAGTTTCCATGGAAATACACAGGACTGACTAACACCTTTTACTTTTATATGTAATGGACCTGCTACTACTCCAGCAAGTAGTCCGAGCCTTAGTAATGACCTAGCAACAGAGATGATTTTAATCCCAGACAAACAACATTTGTGGACTTTCCCCAAACTGAATAAACCCCACACATATGAAGAATAAAGTGCTTTGTTAGTTCAGTCTTGTAGTGACTAAATATCTACTAAAACAGACATTTTTCCATGGACACATCTTCTTAGTCCATGAACTTTACATTTATAGCACTGTATTTATGATCCAAACATTTCTAATAACTCCCCAGCATTCTGAAGTCATAGGTATTGAAAAAAAGATCAATGTAATCATCTTGGTGTTAATTTCAATCAAGCTATGTTCTTTGAACATGTGAAACTTCACTGGTGGCCCCTCACACACGACTGAAAGTTGATTGTGCCTTTGAAGTGGTCGCTCCTACATGGAAGGCTCTTCCTCTAGAAGACCCTGTGAATGTTCTGCGGTGTCTGTTGTAGCCTTTAAAAATATATAATTAATGATATATTCTTCTTGTTCTGTTATTGGTCATGTTTATTGTTTTATTTGATTTGATTTATATTGCTGTTCTGTAGCACTTTGTGACCTTGTTCTGTAAAAAAGTGCTTTACTCAATAATTAATGAATAACAACAGAGATAACTTCATTTTGAGTAAAACCAACTCCTGCTGTCAAACACTAGAAGCAGTTAGTGTCTGACCTATTTCTGTTTGAACTATGTGCAGCACCTTTTTTCCTTTTAGTTCATTGGGTCACCTGGGACCCGAGGTATAAAAGTGTTACATTTTTTATTCGCAGTATGCTGGATACGAGCGAGTCGGTAATTTTTTTCTTCCCACAGAAATGCTGGAGATGCCACATCTGCAATGACCGCAAGCTAGCAGCTGTGATTTGTGCTCACTGCTCTGACTTGTTTGGGTTTGACAGATGACTGCTGCAGTAGCCTATATGTAAGAAGCATGAAATATAAAAAATATATTGGTATTATTAATATTCAGAAGCTTACAAACAACATGATTTTAGATGTCAGGGTCGAGTAGTAATAATTTTTAACATCATTGCTGTAATAATTCAACGCACAGGCTTTAGTGCTGGAAGTGGTAGCAGCAGTATGAGCTGCAGCATTCTTAATTTCTGTTCTGTGTGTAATGATTCATGGTGATGTCCCACTATTCAACCAATGGATTGGATTAAAGAATAATGCTGACTGCTGACTTGCTGGTTTTAATATTTCATGTACATCCATAGATCAGAATTTTGAATTTTCTGTATCAAATCATCCTCACTGAGCTCACATGTTTGGTAGTCAGAGAGCCAACAACTCTTTTGTAATGGGGACATCTTCAGCACTAAGAACAGCCAAAGCTGTTACTCAGGCTTCAAATGTCCACCGACTACTGAGGTAGCTCATCATGCAATGAGTATAGTTTCCTATAAAGCATGGTAATAGAGTTTAAAGTAAACTGCTGCATGCTTTGTGTGTGGTGCAGTCGGGGATTTCATAGAGCTACAGCAGTGTTACTCAAAGTGTGGTCCGCGGACCACCAAGTGGTCCGTGAGAGGATCTCTTAAAATATTCGAATTTCCCACACAAGTTTGTGGAGTCCTACCTAGGGATACTCGATATATCGCGGCTTGTTCTACGTGAGATGTATGAAATGACTATATCGCGACCATCGAGTACTTGTCACGTAAATGTTTTAAGCCGTCGGCATTTAATTCTCCGGGGATTCGCCTGTCACTCACTCCTGCTGCTCACAGCACGCAGCACACTGCCCCGCCCACCCAGAAACATCCCCTGCGCGCATGCGTACTTTCTGTATCAAGTGAGGAGAGGTGAAGCCAAGAGTCCAAGTGAGGTAATTGAAGATGGAGACGGACGACTTGGTTCTGAAGAAAAACAGCTGCGGTCACGTCTCTCGTTTTCGCGTGGTCACGTCAGCTGCTCCAATATTTTCAAGTGCGCCCTTATTGCCGACTTTATGGCAAACACTTTTAAAAAACTGGAAAGTCAGCGCTAGCTTACTGCAGCGTGTGCACACTTCCGGTTTTCAAAATAAAACGTGGGTGTTAAATGTATTAAACGTTTATTTATAAAATATGAAGAATGGTTAAAATTTGATTTAAAAAAGTGTCTCATAAGCCAAGTATGATTCTGCACTGCTTCAATGCTCATATGTACATTATAAAATATATTAAAAATTCATAAAAAATATGACAAGTGTTAAAATGCTATAAAAAAGAGTGTGTGTCGTATAGCAGGTGTAGCTCGACTGTTACACTACACTGATTTTGAGCCAATAGGTCACAGGACCTGGAAGCTATTGAGCTTTAAAGCTCATATTTACATCATGAAATGTATTAAAAATTCATAAAAAATATGACAAGTGTTAAAATGCTATAAAAGAGGTGTGTCTCACAGCAAGTGTAAATCTACTGTTCTACGTTGATTCTGAGCAATTACAATGCTATCATGGAAATAATGACAATATTTATTAGAAATAAACAATACAAAACAACAACAACAAAAATATCGAAATATATATCGTGTATCGCGTTATTATTTGACATTATTTGAAGTGTAAAGCGAATTTGTTCTCTGAACAAAAATGCAGACAAATATTTTTTTAAATATGTATAATGGATATATGAAGATAAATCTGAATTAGCAGTGCCCAAATTGTTGCCTAAGCAACCACGGCGTCTCCTATAGACAAAATCATTCCGCTGTCACGTCAGTAAGTAAGGAAAAGAAAGCAAGGAAAAGAGCAGCAAAAGCTGTGAACTTTAACTAAAACAAGGCACGGAGAGGATGGGAAACAATGATGGATAGGTGGCTGAAGACGGGGTCAGGTGGTCCCTGAAAATTTTTTTTTTGACAAAGTGGTCCTTGGTCTGAAAAAGTTTGAGAAACACTGAGCTACAGTAAGCTACAATGCTATGATAATATTTCCATCCACTATAGAATACTCCCTAGATAACATCTGTCTAGTTTGTTTATAACATAGGCATGTGCAAGCTGTCACATGAGTACATGCATCTAGAGCAGCACCCACTAGTGAAAATATGTTCCCATGTGCATCCATGCAGGACTAAAATATGTGCAATCCCATCAAAATGCTGCATTAGAACGTTTGAAAATAGGGTTTACAATGGACAGCCAATACATGATAATGATCATTAATATGTTTAATATGTAAAGCATAAGATGTGTCCATATCAGAGCTGCATGGCAGGATGGATGATCAGATCTAAATTTTAATAACACTGTCTGACCCTTGCCATGTCATCACTCTCCTGGTTGGAGTGGCTGGGTTTCCAATAGCAACGGGACAAGCAGGGCTGACGGGTCTCTGTCTGGAAGATTTTATCTGCTGGATGTGTGTAATTACATCTGAGCTAACCCAGCAAGTCAACCCTGAGATTTTATAAAGGGCCATGTCGGATTAGAGGTGGATTTCTTCAGGAGTCCTGCACAGAAATCATGTGTTTGGCCTTGATTTCTGCGGTTGGTTCGAATTAAACAGGACATTTACACAGTGATTATAATATGTTGCATTTTGATTATATGATAGCTGTGGGCATATTATGTATTTTTATTGTTCTGATATCACTATAATCAAATCTTTTGCGCTACCTTACATCTTTTACAAACAAACCTACCTCTGGCAGACATATCCACAATTATCCAATATTAATAATAATTCAGACGGTGGATTTCACACAGTGCCTAGTTACTGACAAAAATATTGGTAAAGGAAAGCTTTTGAAAGGGAAGAGGAATCATCATCTGAGAACCATGAACATTTATTACGTCTTCCACATCAGACTAATAAGCTGTTTATAAAACCTCCAAATTCCCCTCACTAAGTAATTATACTGACACTGATAAAAGATCAGTACCATAAATCAGGACTCAATCAGTCACAGTGACTGATTTGCTAGTTATATGAATCTTTCCTAAAACATGACCACATTTCATCTTTTCTGGTAGGAATCAGTGGTGGGAAATCTGATTCATTTATATCGACACTCTGATCTAAGGTGTCTGCTTTCACAAAAATTGTAGAGATTGTGGTATTTACTGTCATTTTTCTTTTTTTCCCAAACCACATCTCGTTGACTAGCAGATCTGTGATAGGTGAACAAGCCAAAAGAGTGATGCGGCCAATTGGAAGGCTACGCTGATTGGATGAATGTGCAGTTTTATGTGTTGTCATAGGTCTGGAGAGGATGAGACAATTGTATAAAATTTGAGACTTACCATATCTGTGTCAGACACTGGACCAAAACTGGTCACGTAGATGTCAGTCTTCACTTCCGTTACTCGGTCTGTAAAGAGACAAAGAATACATTTGACGAAAAAGATAATATTAGTTGATACCTAGCTTTCACTTTTCACTTTTTTTTTGTTAGACTCATGTGGTAAACATTCATTTGTACATCCTAACAGAGCAATATTAGAATTTACTATCAGTTGGGTTGTGTGTTTGATGAATGCAAGTTCAATGATCACTCTTTTTAGCTTCATTTTTGGTTTCCACCAAATCCTGAGAAAACTATCTGGCTGCTAAATGCCCCACTATGTTCACCACTATGTTTTAATAGTCTGACTTTGTCAATGCACATCACAGTAGATGGCCATTCAGTTCTGAGAAACGAAGACCTGGACAAAGTCCAAATAAACTCAGTATATATATATATCTGGGTTTGGTAGGGTCTGGTTTACTGTAGTTTACTGGTCTTGGTCGACATGATTTAAATGAATCAGATCTTAAATCATTCCTCTCTTATGAATAACATAACGTCTTTAAGGAAACCCTCTGTGCACTATGAGAGAGTGTGAGTGTGTGTGTGTGTGTGTGTGTGTGTGTGTGTGTGTGTGTGTGTGTGTGTGTAGCTGAGGCAGAGTAAGATGGATGGTAACTGGAGTAAAGTTATCAGTAAAACTGTAACTGCAACTGTAGCAGTGCAGGTTAAACTACACTTTGTCAGTAAATAAATGCTCTAGCTCCCTGAGACCTATCTCTTTGTTATCAGAACCTGCAGGGTGAGTGATGTTAACAGTGTGATCCCTCTGCTTCATCATGTCTCTGACTTTCTACTTACTGTCACTGAGGTATAAATGTAGAGCAAGCGGCCACAGTTCATCTTGTGTGTAGAGATTGTTAAGCCACCAAACATAAATTAAGCTTTGAGTGATTCTTCCTTATGCAGGTGCATACAGCAGGAGTGTTGCAGTAATCGTTCACTCTCACAATTCCTTGTGTGCTGAAGGTGCATCATTTACTTTACATCGCCCATAAAAAAGATGAACATTGGAAGGATTTTTTATTTCTCCGTTGCACGACTCCTAAATGTCAGAGCTGTGGACTGAACACAACCTATTTGTCATGTGAATATCACCACATTTATCAAACACACACTCGCAATGTACAAACATTTTATCTAGAGACAACTTTTATCACTGCTGATAGCAACACACGCACATGCCTTTCTAACATAGACAGATTCATTTGGTCTTGATGGTCAGAAAGAAGCACATGATGGATGACTGATTAGAGAGATGTCAGACTTTCAGACTGGTTTGATACTAAGCCAAAGACCAGACCAGACTGGTGATAATGAAATTTACCAGTAGGTGTCGTGACTGAGCTGCTCCCATAAAAAAAGTTAATGAAATCTGTTAATGAGTGGAGTTGAATTCTTCCACAACACATTCCTGAAAATGTTGTTAAGTCATGAAGGTTTTCAAAGTTGTGTGGTAGTTTTGGCAGCACATCAGTCATTTTGTAGTCACACATAACTTCCAAACAATAATATCCAGCCATAAGCCATCATTTTGTTTTATGTAGGCTACAGGACGCACTATCCATGCTAGCCCAACCCATGAGATCTCAGAGACGTAATTGGATCATTTATAGAAACAAGTAAGAAGACAGGCGTTCCCTTTACAGCAAGAGAAACACTTTGTTCTAGGTTATAGTAAAAACAGGCATGCATCAGACTATTGCGTAGCATCAATCCTGTCTACCATTCATCTTTGCCCTTTATTAACGTTGGACCACATACTACCGCTGTAATTTACTGTTACATGACAAATCTGGAAATACAGAGGAAGATTCATCTGGACACTTGAAGACACTCAGTGAACTCCCTGTTTCTGTCTGTAATATTATTTCACTTCTTTCTAACAGTTATCTGGATCATCAGGATGAATAATCCCTGGTGTCCACGGAGTCTGTTCTGAACTTGGCAAACCTTCACTCTGTACTCTGTATCCTGGGATTTACAAGACAAACTTTATTTGGATACACAGCCTTGTCCTCTTCTGTGCCCTTCCAGTCGACAAACCGTGATGAAGTGTCCTCTAGGGTGCTAACCCTGACTAAGCTCTTTCACTATTAATGCATCACGACATTCTGAACCTTGGTGACACACTGCTGGTGTCCTTTTTGTTTATTTATTTAATTTTTTCACCCCTGCCTCTCTACAGCTGCCAGTATCACCAGGACAGGTAGGTGTTAATGGCAACCAGTGCCTACATTGGAAAACAAATGATTAGAATCCATTAACACCACACACTGTATAATTTTTCTTTCCCTCTGGCTGTCGACACTAACTCAAAAACACAGTGAGCTGCTACTTCTTTATTGGGAGCAAGTGTGGATGCCATTTTATGAAAGAAGCTTAATGCAACCCCTAGACAACAACATGTCCTGGTATTGTCTTGGCCTAACAGCTTAATGTGGAAGACAGATCTTGTTACTGGGTCAAAGTGGAAGAGTTCGGGTATTAAGTGATACACACAGTGAGTTTCAATGGGTTAGAAGCATCAGACTGTATCAGAATTTTTTTTTTTTTATTGTATTATCGTGATTATTTTAGATGCATTATTAGATGTCCATTTTTCTAAGAAGAACAGACTGGATCTTCTAACTGCTGGTGGGAAAAGTGTCTCTTGAAACTGTGTGGTGCAAAAAGGTGGAAAGCTCCTGATTGTCAGAACTCAATCAATACATATGCTGATCTGGTATTATTGTCTGAATTTACCTTATCACAGTATATACCAATTTCAGCTTTTGATCACAATTGTCTAAAAAACAGATTTAAAAAAAAAAAAAAAATCAAAAAAATGAAAATCACCCAAATTATTTTAAAACTCACAGTTATCAAAATTGATATGAGCCTCAATTATCTGTCAGATAACTGAAATTACATTCTAGATAACTCTCTTATTGTGTTTTTTTTCTTTTTTCGCTCAGCCTAATAATTCTAGATCATTTCATCAAACACACAGTCAGCTACAGGCAACATAGAAACCCCATTACTGTTAATAGTCTGTTTTATTTAGGTTCAGCTGTTTCAATGAGACAGTACACTCAGGCACACATAAACCAATTAAAGGAAGCACAGCAGCTGCACTTTATTGCTTTGTTCAGTGTATATTACTACAAGTCTTATTTGTGCATACTGCTGCTGGATAGAAAACCTCTCCAACTTCATCGAATTCCAAATGTTACATGTGGAGAGCAGAGTAAACACATGTGTAACATGCATTCCTATTGGAAATAAAATGAATTTGAGCTCAGTGAATCATTTGTGATGAGCATTAATACGAAATAGAACACGATTCACCACATCTCATTAGCAGTGAAACAGAAGCGGTGGGAACAATAAGGCTACTACTGTCTTGCATGCACTATGTGTAAAATGGAAATTTCTCTGGTGACCTCTATTGTGCAGCCAACAGATCCCTTTCATCCATAGTTTTTGGATTATTGTTGTTATTTTGCTTGTTGCCAAGGCAACGAGCTTTGATATAAGTCCAACTGAAAGAGACAAGCCAAGTCCAGCTTGACCAAGGCATGGGCCAGACACCATCATCCATAAATAACTATAAATGTAATGTGCTCAGTAAATGTATTGGCTCATTGTGCAAATGTATATCAGGAATGTTTGACAAAGAAAATGCTAAGCTGCTGTTTGGAGACACCTACACTGAGTTTATGTGAAGGCGCACAAAAGGGTAAAGACAACATTGTGTGACAAACCCACACAAAGAATAATATCCTAATTTGAACTCATGAGGCAGAGAATGGAGAGGGTGCAGCAGGTAAATTTGGACACTGTGGGCCAATGAGTGGATAGTAGGACAACATACATTGTCAACTCAATAGTGACCACCACTCCAGCGGGACTCTTACATGGACTCTTACAGCTAACGGAAATATTCAAGCCATGAGTTGTCAGCACCTACTGTACTACAAATCATTCAACACTGTAAAATTTTTCAGCATTCACTAGGAAGAGGTCAGAGGTCACCATCACTGAGTTCTCACGTCATGGGAGTTCTAACTAGAAAACTTAATTTCCTGATGAAGACCATGAGATGAAACAGAAAGCTCCTGAAAAAAACTTGCAAGTGTGGAGTTTACATTAGAAATGTATAGTTAGTACTGCCTATTGGTCCATTTTACTATTCAGCTCATTGGTTTAATTTCATCTTATATTTTGAACTTACAAAAACTGAATTTTGCCACTTCGGGTCAGTGGAAAAAACATGCAAGTCAGGAACCAGACTAGGACACAGGATTTAGGCGCAGAGATGGTGTGAAAAACAGCAGGCTCCATTAAGTGGCAGCAAGGTTTACCTCTTACAAAGTGATAAAACAAAAAGGCCTATGAAACTTCCTAATGCTATGGCTAGAGCTATGAAAACTATGGCTCTAAGGAGAGCAAATAAACCGGCTATGAAAGGTATCAAAATAATAATCGCTCCAGTCGGAGGAAGTACAACTCAATCTATCAATGACTAAGAAAACTCTGACTCAAACAACAAACAAAAATCACTCAAGGAGGAAAAACAAAAGGGCTAACCTGAAAATCTAGAAATAGAAATCTCTAAGCTGAACTATGAAAAAAATACAAAGCAACATCACTCTTTAGAGGAACAACGCTAAGGCGAAAACAGGCTTGATAACAATTACTATGGCTGTGGACTTTGGACAAGGACTGTAGTGGACGCACAAAACAACCGGCAACAAGACAAAAGGAGACGCCGACTATATGAACACATGGAGGTTATGGGGAACAGGTGGACACAATCAGGAATCAGGGAAGACAATCAGCTGGTGACACATGAGGAAGGGCAAGTGACCTGAAACGAGAGGAGAGTTACCTTTCAAAATAAAATAGGAAATGACAAGACATGGAGATAGAGCAAAAAACCCAGCTTGACTTCACCGCGGTGTGACAATGCAATACTGACATCATAGTGATATGGCAAAGTTGTTACCAGGGGCTTATATACACACAGCTAACATTACTGTTAATTTAGAGTCCAGTGTTTACTCTCCTCTAGCTCGATATTGAAGAAAATGACTCTTTAGCTGGAAATGGCTCTGCTCTGTTTACCTGGTCTACAACATTGTTGGTCTGCTCTTTGGTAGTGAGCACACAGCCAACTGGAGACAAAAATCACTTTTGTGTGGGTTGAGTTGTGGGAATGAACCAAAAGAGCAAACGTGCCAAAATGTGTGTTAATAATTAAAAATCAAAATAATGCATACAATTGTTGTGATATGGCACCTCTATAGTCAGGGTTTGGTTAAAGAGCGCAAAATGAGTGAACATATGTTGTCAAAATAGCTACTTGAATAGTTTAACCAAATTATGTTAACCCTAACCATAACCCACTGTCATCGCAGTAAAACCAGCGATGGTCAGGGTGAACTAAATGAAATGGTGGTAAATGGAATGATGGTAAAAGAAACCAACACCATCGGCAGGAAATGGTTAATGAGCAGTGGCGATACTCTTTAATGTCTTGTGTTTTGCCAATCCATCCACCCTGACCTTCTCCTGGAAAGCTTTGAGACTCGAAAAGAACATCATGCAGCTCATAATTCACAATGAGGTCCTTGTCAAAATGCCAAAACGTCAGAACGTTCATTTGAGGAAATATCTCCTTTTACAAAATGACGGCACGATATTGAAAATCGTTGTTTCTTCTTCTGAAGGAGATGTTTTATTGAAATACTTTCTATTTTTAAGATCCATCCAATATGTTTTGGTAATGAGTCTTCAAATATTTAAATTGTTCTAAAGTGACTCACTCATGACAGGGCATAAAATGACATTTTTTGTATACATAGTAGAATGTCCCTACTACGAAACTACAGCAGTCTACAGTCCTGTGCATATTTATTTTGATGATTTATGATGTGGTATCGGGGCCATGTCAAGAATTTGATCCGTAACACATTAGAACAGGTCTCCGCCATAACCCTCTTTATTTATTCACACTTCAGTTGTGTCTGTTTTTTTTCGTTTAAAGCATTGTGTACAACATTCAGTATGCATTTAATGTCCTGTGAGGCTCACTTTTACATAATATTAAAAGACCTCTCTTAAAGACCTCTCTTAGAGACTCAGGCTGAAAAACTCAAAGTGTAACAGCCTCCACACTGTAGAGAACAAATGCTTGTTTAGGGGCCTCCTGGTGACAAAATAGCCCCAAGCAGCCACTTAATTGACTTCTGCCTCGAGCCAGCTGCATATCATTCCTGTTTACCATAATTAATGTGACTGCACTGCTGTTCTTTTCCAGCAGCACTGGCTTGACGAATATATCACATCAGAACAAGATCATAAACTTGTCAAATCTAAGGTTTACTTTGGATTTCAGAGAAAAAGTTAGGGATTAGGATTAGGCATGTCATACAAACTGAGAGAGACTGATACTGTCTTTTAGCTCTTCTTTTGTGACTTTTCCATTATTGGACCACTGCTAAGTTACTGTCAATATGATAAAAAGAAAAATCATCCATCTGTTAAACGTGCATAATGTTCAATCACATAATGTTCAATCCCTTTCAATTTAATTAGCATTTTTAAGGGTTTTAATTTGAAAAACATTTGCCGCAGGTGTTTCATTGATGGTAATCTAACAGTGATAGAAAAGAAAAGTCAGAAAAAAAAAATTATGGATTGATTTAGTAAGAAATGAGAGCAAGAGTGGTGAGTATGTAAATACACATTATTCAAAATGTACCATATGAGTCATTATATGGTAATAATATAATGTTCATAATAATTTAAATAACAGATTTTATTTGCTGTACTCATGGTTCAGCTGACACATTGACACGAGTATTGACTTTTTAATTTTTTAATTTTTTTACCTTAACTCTTATCTCTTTTTGTTATCATGACAGTTCTGGTGGAAATGACAACATAGGTACCAAATGGGCCACAAAAACACGTCAAAGCTGTTTCACCACAAGCCTCCAGTGTATCTTCAGTAGGATTTATTTGATGTTGTCGTGGAAAGCACACATCACTCCCAAATCTTCCACTGATGGGTTGAGATTTGAAATAAGATATGACCAAAGATCCAGTCCTTGTCTCTAATTTTGTCATTAATCTTTGATTTATAAGTCCTGATTACATGTCTTGGCCTCAAATTATGCCACTAACCACAACCTTTTCGAACTTTTGCTCCCCTCCAGCTCATTTGTCATTATTCATGCCTTCCTACTAGGAAGAACAGGGTGAAATGAAAGGGTTGCACCATGCAAGTATACCACTTGATGCTACTTAACCAAGAGTGGGCAAACTTTTTGACTTGCCGGCCTCATTGGGTTCTGAAATTTGACAGACGGGCCGGGCCAGGAATTTCAAGAATTTTCCATTTCTTGTGAGCCACCAAAAGTTATGAATGTTCAATAGTGAACTCCTTTACTGTTTAAGTGTATGTGTAGTCTCCCTTGTCTTACCTCCTAGACCAGGTCTCAGTCTGTTGTCATATCCATCCAGCAGACTGTCCAGGATCTTGGTGAAGGTTGTGATGTCTTTGAAGGTACGTGTTGAATTGGAATCTGCTTTTGACCTAAATATGTGATATGATTATGGACACAGAGAAAGAAAAATGAGAACTCCACTCTAGCTACAAAAATAGACTTGATTAGCGTACTACTAAGAACTGTGGGTGAGGAGACCTCTTGGTAATCCCCACCTACAATATTAAATCCATTTTATCCCAGATTATTTCATACTAAATCTGGGGGGGAAATGCTGTGGGTCATTATTTCTGCTTTGTGAAATGGTGATGCTCATTTTTTCATTTTGAATATATGCAAAATACTTAAAATTCAAATGATACTGCACAAAGCTGAATAACCTTTAATCAACTAATCATTACATTTTTTACCGTAGGCGACACATTTATGTGATCCCATTTTGATTTTGTGTAATATCTTTTCACTGAATTTGTAAAAACTGTAAAGACAATGAGTTCTTAAAATAGTCTGTAAGTGATGTGATTTCAAGTGTAACAAACTGGACAAACTCAAAGCTGATAAACATATGTAGAGATTAATCAACAAAAACAACTTTTTCAACAGTTCTTTAGTTCAACATTTTTGCAAAAACACTTCACATCCTCTCTGAGGGGCTTTAGTCAGGGCCTGGTTAGCCTAGCTTAGCATAAGAACTCTATTATATCTTCAAAGACCTACAGCTACAAAGATCCAGAAAGCAAAATAATTAACCCATTGTGTTTGTCTGAACTATGCAAAGGAAAGGTAAAAATTAGAACGTATGGTTTTCAGAAGTATAAGCTCGAACTACAACTTCACATATAGCAATGCACTCAACATTTGTTCACCATTAGTTTAAATCATTTTTACAAATGTCCATGTAGTGACTGACCAAACTCCAAACTCTCTGTCACTTCGTAGATGATATGATGTTCCTGACACGTTTTCCATGAAAATAACAATCACACATTCAGTGTTTGGTTGTGCGGTAAGAATCATGTGTTGCCACCGCCTACAAACCTAAAACTACCCTTGCATTATCTAAACAAAACACCTGGTGCCCATCTGGAATTAGTAAACACAACTCGAAACCAACCCTAAACCCTAAGCGCGCATTCAGACAGGGAACAGGGAAACCGGCAACCAGTGGTGGGGGAGTACTTTATTTGTACTTTATTTTCAAAAATAACCCCTTGAGATATACCATGTCTTTTTCAAGGGGGTGCTTATTGCCAACAGAGATACAAAACAGGTCATCAATAGTGCAGGATTAGATATAAACACAAAACATAATACAATGCATTTACAAAGACGATACAAAGACGCAGACACCCATTCACACACATTCACACCCCGTCTGGTCGCACGCTAACACCTAAAAACAAAAAACAAAAGTCCCCCTAGTGGTTAAAACAAACTTTTCACACTACTGTCCACAATCAGCCACAATATTAATGGATGTCTTTATGATTTTGTTCCGGTTTTGTTCAGTGTAATGTTGTGTCCCTGATGTTCAGTTAAATGTCAAAAACTCAATTTCCGGCAACTTTTCATATTTCAGACTCCACTCCCAGTAGACCTATTATAGATCGAAGTGGACCCTATTATCTCTGCTAATGCAATAAGTTGCATTAAAAATTAAATGTGGCATTCAGTATTTCTGGTACGTGATACAGTTTTGATAACTCTTATTTAAAAATCTATCTCTTATAAACTTCATGGAAAGTTTATTCTAAATTATTGCAAAACCACTTTATGTGTGACAAGTGATTTCATCCATGAGGTAGGAAGATAATGTATAATGATAATTAATATATATATATATATATATATATATATATATATATATATATATATATATATATATATATATATATATATATATATATATATACTTAATACCGTCAATAAAGTTAAACAATTAAGCTGTGAGTAATTTACATCATTTTTTGATGTATTTGGGGGCACGGATGAAGCCATGATAATCCCTAACGTGTGCCTAACCTAACATGTTCAGGTAACACTTGATCATAGTCTGTAACACACAGTGTTATCTCAAATTTACAGTGTGATGACATGAAGAGGTAATAATCTGGGCTTTTAAGATGTATACTGCAGGTATTACGTCTGTAATTACAACTGCATGACAACTTTTCTACCACAGGGTATATACGTGTGATCATCCTTGAGAGCTGCACACGTGTCATAAAGGAGCATCAACCATTGTTTTTTTCTGGTGAAGTCAGCGGCAGATGAGACCGTCTAGTTTCCCAGTGTATGTTCTTCTAAACATGCTTCTACATGTGTAAATATGCTACGTAGTTCATTAGTTTCTCTGTTGCCTTATTTTACGACCGGCAGTTTGCACAGAGTATTTTATTTTGAAAATCCACCGGATTCTCTCCAACAAATGATGTAGATTCAGCCAGACTTTTTTTTTGGTCCATGTCTAAAAATTAATACATTGACATGTGATTTTGTTGTTTTTTATTTTTTATTTTATTTTTTGCCAGTTCCATAAAGCCACAATGCTTGGGGATATGTGGTCTTTTACATATCTGAAAAGAAAATATTGTACTGTAAGATAGTCACTTTCATAAAATTGGCTTTTTTATTTTATAAAATATCTATGATGAGTAGAATCAGATCAAATCGTATCATTCTTACACTGTATCAATTCAAATCTCTCTGGCCTGTGTATCTAGATGCGTATCGAATCGTTTATCACAAAGAGTTGTGCAACCCTAGTGTGTAAAGAGGTGTTTGCCTGTGTTTTTGATTTTAGGTCAGTTTCAGATAAAAGCTGAAATTATTTGAACTTAGTGTCATGAAATGACCCATGACTCATGATGTCATAGTTATTGAGTCTTTGCATAATATCAAAACCAAAGATTGTAGTGATCATGTGCTTTACTGTTACTGATGACAGTTAAACCGACAAGACATGAAAATCGATCATCTTTTGTAACTCTCCTGTCAACTGATGGACACTCCTGGTGTTCAGTTCAGCTGTAGAAACCTTGTAAAAAAAAGAAAAACTCCATTGAAGAGTCAGGGCAGACTATACCCTGTTTTATGCACAATTTCATACACAAAATCAGCTTTATAGTGTAAAAAAAAAACCTGTCAGCTGTGGTTGCCAGAATTTAACTGTCAATCAATACAGCAAAACCTTTCCTAATATTACAGTAAAAGTATATTAGTACTGTTTTTACTGTACTGCATTAAAGGTTATTTATTCCATATTAAATTTTTTTTACAGTAAAAACAATTAACAAACAACGACAGTAAAAGACCATGAAATGTTTTACTTAAATATTTCACTGTATACTGTAATTAACTGTAATTATTAATTAATCTCTAATATAAAATACTTTATTCTGTATAAATTCACTTTAACATGTACAAAAATAGGTGTTGGCATATTTTACAGTCTTTTACCATAAAATCATAAAACATTTTTTTTACAAAGCAGCTTGTTATGGATTAGAGGAGACAACGTGACAAAATGGCTCTTTTAAAACACACAAGTCTCAGTTTGACTCTCCATCCTTCTTTTCTGAATAACAATCTGCCAACTGTAATGAATCTCCACAACACGTTAGGCATGTCTTATCTGATAAGTCTGGATGTGATATAAATATATCTAGTTTGAGGCGCCACGTGATGTCACAGTGCAGAATAAAGTGGCTGCAATTTGACGCCAAGATTAATGTGGATTAAGATTTGAATTTACAGAAACGGTTTGCTTGTCACTCCCACTATATTTTCCGACAAAGTCCACCGTGATGGGTGGTGAAACATTGAGTGGCTATTCCTTGACTTGAGTTGTTTGGTCGATAATCAAAGGGCCGAACTTAGCAGAACGCCATAACAACTGTTAATGCACTGAAGACATTATGGAACTACGTGTGATATTTTTCTCACATGTAAATATCCATTCAAATGTTCCATTTCTCAAAGAGGTCCGGCGTTGCGCTCGCTACATTTGGGTGAACTGAGCGCACAGAGACCGTCAAATATTGGACGTGTCATGATGACTCGTTACAAATGCGCTTCATTAACGGCAGTGGTCGTGTATGATGGAGTACTGCTGCTTCGCAAACATTCAATAAATCGTTAAAGAACATTTAGGTTTAAAGCCACAGTGCCGTGTACGCTGCGTGCGCGCGCGGTCAGCCTGCCGCCCGGGTGATTTTCTCTGTAAAAATATAATAAAAAAAAACACACATCACTGATATCAAACTTACCCTGTCTGCCACAGAACGATCAAACAGACCAACACAGACGTGACATGTGAGCTCCATCGTCCCCTCATCGCTGAAGCCTGAGAACAAGACGGGAAACGCTCTCAGTGCGCGTAATTACATGGTAGAGCGGCACAAAGCACCTTACATCTGTTACAATTAAACACAGCCCACACAAATATCTCGATAAAGACACACATTGGAACACTTTAGTCCATTCACGCTGCGGCACACATCTCCAAACACCACCTGAATGAGCTTTTGTTTTGCAGATTGCGTCCAATTAGGAGTCATTTGTGCGATCGATGAATGCTGCCTACCTGAAACGCGACAGGTGTCTCAGGGGGGGAGAGGGGGGCGGGGGGGTGCCAAGCGAGTGCACTGATTGAACACAGTGAACACAGAACGACCCTTTTCGCTGAAAATGAGATAAGTAATCCAGGGAGAGACGAGCGCGGTTACTGTCCGTCCATTCTGTCAGCTCCTCCGACAAGGAGTCCCCACGGCTGAAGCAGACGCTGACCTGAGAGCAAACTGTACGGAGAGCAGTTCTACTGTAGCACAGATGGATAAACGCCGAGGCGGAGTCCTGCCTGTAGGGGGGCGTTCATTTCAATGAGGAGTTCGTTAGTGCGTACGACTGCGCACGGTGGATATCTACCATGCAAGTTGCATAAAAGGCATGCAAATGACATGAATGGGTGTCAATAGCTTTTATGGTTTCTGCGATTATTTTTTCACTTAATTAAATGTAAAAAAAAGAAAAGAAAAAAAAGTAGAACTGAAGAAACAAAAAACTCAAAATCCAGAGACAGAAACTAATGAGAAACATTTAAGAGGCAAAATAAAGCTAGGTAGATACCACTTCACACAAATACAATCATTTCATGCGTTGAGAACATGATTTATTTTTTTTCAGCTTCAAAACAAAGAAACAAATGGAGCCAGTGGCTGATCCCAACATTGGCCAACATTCAGAGCACTCAGTTAACAAAATTTTCAAGTCCGAGACATCTAGATTGATGGGCTAAAACCAGCCCATCATTGGACTGGACCAACCTACTAACTGGAACAAATCCTAAGCACAATTTGATCAAAGTCGGCATCAAAGAAGCCAAATCGGACAGCCATAGGGTATATGGTCAAGAGCCAGCTCACATTAGTTCCTCCAGGCTGCCACAGCCAATTGCATTCAGCTCAGCTCAGCTCAGCAGCATAAAGCCCTTACTCCTCCTGAAAATGCTCTGTGAGCCTACAGCATATCTGCACTATGGAAAATGTTGCCTAATCTTAACAAGCAACTTTTCTTCTGTTTTTGCTGACCTCCAGTGGCTCTCACGCTGCTGCAGGGAAACAAGGCTGTCAATAGGGGGTGTGTGAGACCTTGCGCAGTGCATGTGCATGAATCACGGTCACAGCTATTATACTTAAGTACATAAGTTTACCTTGATAGTAGCATCACGTCCCTCATTAATATTTGAGCAAACTTGTTTGCATTATCTGAGAGGCTGAACCACAAAGCTGTTTCTACACTGCCCTCTGCTGTCAGAATCAAGGGTGAGGCGTAGAAACAGTTTATGAATCTTGACGAATTAAAAATTGTTAATGTAAATGCTCTGATTAATACATGTGTTCTTTGATTTTGAAACAGTAGGGCTAGTGTTCATATAGCATTTTTTTCTGTCTTAACGCACAAGCACTTTCTATGGACATTTAGTGATGGATATTACACTCCACCTCTACCGCTCCCTGAGGGAATATAGCCTACATGTTGAGCAGCTTTCCACATTATTTTATTGTGTGTTTATCGAATTAGATGAACATTTAAATAAATGTTTCCATGCATGCAGTAATATTACAGCAGCAAGTACTGTTAATATTCAAGCAGCCAAACAAAAACTGTATTTTTTTTTAGATGGAACTCTCAAGAGGAAACAGAAATAAACTTTTAGCTTCTGAAATAAAGGTTTTTAGCTGCTCTGAAAGAGCATAGGATTTATCAGCTGTTTTAGTTCAAACTATTTCAGTGTATGAACCTGGACTGTGTGGGTGACCATTTGAATGTGCAGAAGAACAAAGAACATTAATTAATGCTCTTTGTTTTATTGCACATGCAATCTCTGTGCAATACATTTTTAATTAGCAACATGGTCGACATATTTTTGTCATGTAGTCTTTGAAATGAAACCAATTGTAAAACTATTGGCCTTACATCATCAAGTCAGCTCAGCTGTCACCATATTGTTTTTACCATTATAACGGGCCCAAGGCTATATAGAGGAGCCCTATAAGTCTAACACTTTGTACAGCCCATGTAATGGCTGTACTCTACAGAATGTCAGTATACAGGGACAACACTTCTGGATATTGTTACAGGTGATACATAAACCATATTCATCAGGGATGCAAGCAAAATAAAAAAATATCATAAAAACAAAAGTGCTATGGTACTGACAAAGAGTTAGATTTTCCCAGACAAGACTGATTGTCTGCTGTTCCTCTCCTTTAAGACCAGTATTGTTTTTTTTAACAATCAACTAGAAGAAAGAGCAACAGCTATTTACACAATGACAGCCTGACTTGTGTGAGCACACTTTGAGAAAGAAGAAAAACAGCAGGAGATGGATTGCAGAAGCACCAAGACCTGAAAGGTCGTAAATGTCTGAAGTAATCGTCTCTGATGGCGGCAACCTTTACAAACAAAAAGAAGGAATACACTAATGGGAAATACCTTTGGTTGTCCAGCTATCTTCTACAAGCAGGACGTGTATCAGTAAAGATACTCCACGATGTTTACATATGTCAGTGTGTAGCTGCAAGTAATAAAAAAATACATGGATATAGTCAAAATAATGTAAATGCAACATTTAATATGAAATAGCTGAATCAACCAAACATTGCTATTCTTACCAGTAACTGGGACAAGTGACAAGTGTGAAATTTGATTTCTGGGGTTGACTCCAGCATTTCACCTAGCACCACTACACACTGATGGGTAAAGCCTGTGCTGTGTCAAAACCACTTGCTCTCAGTAGAAGTTGAACAACTGCCTTGTCAGTCTGTGTTAGGCTACAGAGACAGAACCCTCTATTACTCTGGTACTCATCTAGAAAACAAAGTTATCCGAGTCAACCAAGGTGACAGAGAGGAAAGGAAGAATTTGTGATGTTGGGAGACATGCTGGTGACAAGTTAGTCATTCCCCATAGTTCTGACCCTGAGACACTCTATCCCTTGGGCAAGGCACTTAGGACAGGCAAAACTTTACACCATTTTCCTGCATTGCCATGGACACTGAAGGCCCACTAGAAAGGAGTAGTGTGGGCCAAACGTGCATTTTGGTAGTCTGTGATTATGCCACAAGATATTTTGAATCCTTTCCCTTGAAGGAGATCAAGGCCCACCAGATTGTCAACTGCCTAATTCAGCTATTCTCAAGAGTCAGAATACAAGTTCACAAAAAAGGCCTGACCTGCAGTCTGTTTTTGCCAGTTCACAGAAAAAAGCATGGCCTTTTTTAATGCAAATCTTCTGAAAGACTAAGTAGAACAACCAGAACAAGCTGCAACTCTGTTGACACATCATTGATGAGGAAGAGCCTAAGGAGCAGTATTTCCCCTCTTCAGCAGACACCAGTGTATCCAGATCTGAGTCACCTAACAGCAGAGAGCCAGATTTGTTCTTTAACTTAAGTGAGAAGTAGAGAAAATGCTAGATACAGGAATCATTGAGCTTCTTGCAGGGCAGTCCTGTGGTGTTCCTTCAAAAGAAGGATGACCCTAAGCTGAGATTCTGTGTCAACTTTTCAAATTTGAATGCTGTGTCTGCCTTTGATCCATTTCCAATGCCAAGGGTTGATGAACTGATTGAGCACTTGGAAAATGCCAACTAAATAATGACCCTTGACCTGTGCAAAAGTTACTGGCAAGTGCCATTGAGAAACTCTTCAAAGGACTTAACATTTAGTGTTCCAAGTGGCTTGTTCAGATTCATAATGATGCCCTTTAGTTTGCAGAGCCAGCAACATTTCAGAGACTGTTAAATTAAGTTTCGATAGGAGCAGAGGACTATGCAGCATCCTACATTGATGTTACTGTTATCTTCAGCCTGACCTAGAGAGAGCATTTACAGCAGGGATCAGCAAATAAATTTGGACGCGGGCCAATTTTTTTTCTTCTGACAATTCCATTGCGGGATATGAACATGCTTTCCTACTGGAAAAAAAAAGTTTTTCTATTTTTTCTATTATTAAAAATAACGTTATTTAACTTTAAAAATGCATTTCATTTAATTTAAAACATCAATTTGCTTCCACATCCATTTGCTTCTCGGGACAGAGCCACTGTGGAATTGTTGTATTTTTGACATAAAACATAAGGTTTAAAGGATATATTATTATTATTATTATTATTATTATTATTATTATTATTATTATTATTATTATTATTTTAATAAATCAACATCATCTAGATATAATTGATGGCGGGCCAGTTTTGGCCCACGGGCCGCTAATTGCTGACCCCTGATTTACAGCATCAAGGTTGTATTAGACAATTTTGTTAACTTTCCAAAACAAACCCTGGAAAATCATGCCCACCTTAAGCCACAACTGACCAAGTATGCTGACATGTACAGGCTAATAGTAGGTTTTAGTAGGATGCGAGCTTCTCTCTCAATTTCTGTGTCCCACTGTTAATGACATTAAAATGACATGGAAATGACAAAAGCAAGTAGAATATGCAGAGGTCTTGAAGAAAGACCAGAGTTGCAGCCATGGACTTAGCTTTGCCTTTGATAAAGGGTTCAACCTCTAAACAGTATGAAAATACTGCAGTCTGTCAGAAAAATGACCAGTGAGTTGATGTAGCATCATGCGCATTCTGCTGCCAGTGCTGATGACTGTTTGCTCTCTGGACACTACATTTCCTGCCTTTGTTAGGTCATGGAGCGAATCCAGGCATCGAGTGTAAATGCTTAGTCATAAGCACAGTCACAGTGACCTGAACACGAAAAGGCACAGCCGGCAAAAGCTCTTGTTTATGTGAGTGAGACTAAATGAAGGTTAGAGAGGAATTGCCTAATCACAAATATAGGCAAAGGCAGTTCTTTTTGATCAGCCGGATATTCCAGTGTTGGGGTTATTTGACAGAGTTGATCAGGTAGCCCTGCACCAGTGTTAACCTGGTGTTAATCAACTCTAATCAACTCTGCAGAGACATATTTAAGCTCTGCCTCCGCCCGCAGACTTCTTCGGTTAGAGACCGCCACAAGGCAGCACCATGTTCTCCTCTACCACGGTAAGTTCAATGAAGTTCAATCTTACTCAAACCAATATTAATTGATGCTGTGAAATGCAGTATGTACAATAAAACATTTACTTTGAATTGTTTGTTGCCAGGACTGGTCAACAGCAAATTCGACCAAGTGAGCTAACATTAGCAGTCTGTAGTAAGCGCTGTTCACCTGAGCCCTCCCCACACCTCTCTATTGCAGCTGATGCACCACGCCCCCTCCACAAGGCCATATTGTGAAACCGATGAATCGTGCAACCCTACAAGCTCTATTTAAATACAGCGGTGGTAACGGTATTTTCCATGAGCAGTGACTTTGTGTGGTGCTGACTTCAAAGACTTGCTATCTTTCTCAGTCATCGAGAGATTTTGCCTGCCACCTGATGCCCAAGGTATATACAAGGCTGCAAGTAACAGATGTTGATGCAGAAATATTCAGCGACCTTGTTGGAAAAGGCAATGCGGTGCAGACAGTTTTCTCAAATGACGGTGAAACATAAAGGCAAGTAAAATCATGCTCTCTACAGCCAACAAAATAAAATCTTCTCTCTTCTGAGATGTCAGATTCAAGCTTCAGGTCAAGTTCATTAACTATAATCATGAATGAGGTCTCTTGTAAAAGACAAAGACTTGTAAGACTGACTGCACTTATAACCACATAGAAATTTGATACCGAAACATCATTTTATGATCCATTATCCATCTTCTATAGGCAAAAATGGCTACTTATTACATATGTGATCCCTGAGGTTTAAAGCCAAACACAAGATGTTGAAAGATTATTTTAAAAATTTCAAAAACATAACCAAATCACTTGCTAAAGCATCAGATAACCGTTGCCTATCACCTTCAGTCTAAAACAAAATGAGTATGGGCCAATTAAATCTTTTTCCCTCAGAGATGACAATGTGGTCAACAATGAAATGCTTGAAATGATTTTGTCAAAAGATGTTTTCTCAACTACTTGGGTTCAAGTTGATAGTGTAGAGTATAAAGTTGGACTTGTCGGCAGTGCAATGGAAGAAGAAATGCCAGTCATTTTTAAATAAGTGATATACTTTTAGTTGAAGATCATGTCCATTTTTTGACAAACAAGCTATTCCCAGGGTGTTTTGATAACCATCATCATGAATTCAGAGTGAGGAAAGATGAATAATGAAAATATCTGAGCTAAAATTTCCTAAACTATTTGATATTCAAAGTTCATACAATGTTTCGAATAAAAGTATGTACATTATACCTTCATTCATGTGACTGCTAGGGAGAAAAATAAATGTTCTTTTTTAAAATGATTTTGTTTGTTTAAATTAATTCTTATAATTAATATGGATTAATATACAATATAGAAAATGTATTTAACATTTTTTAAATGTGGATACCCTGACACTTTTGGAAGTGAAAATAACACTTCCCAAATAGTAAAAATGTAACTCAGAGCAGTGTTATTTGTCTAATCCCTTAGTGTTACTTTAGTTAAAGAAGTAACTCTGGCATAGTGATAAAAGTTTATGTCACGATGGCAGTCGTGACTGTGGTTGTTTCTGTGTTTCCCCTTGTTTCCCCATCATTGTGTTGTATTAACTTGTCTGTCTGTGTTGTGGGCGTGGCACTTTTCCCTGGGCCTCCTGGATCATCATCTAATGAAGCACACCTGCCGTTCCTCACCTCACCTGCCTTCCATCAGCTCATCACTTCACCTGCATATAAACCCTGGCCTTCCTCCCACTCCTTATCAGATCGTTTGTTCAGCCTCCGTGGTAGATCACGTTCAGACCGTCTTCAACTACCTGTTCCTTGTTGTTTTCCCTGAACTCTAACCTCCGATCTTTTGTGCTTAGGCCCACCACCATCGTCACCTCCTGCTTGCCTGCTCTCCATCCACCACCTTCAGACAGTCCAGACTCCGTGCCTCCTCCATCCATTCCCACCACTGCATCACCTCAGCCATTCCCTCCATCTCGTATCGGACCCTCTCTTTCCCCTCTTTTCCCTCACCTCAATAAATCCCATTCACTCTCTAACCGTTGTCCGAGCCTGCATTCTGGGTCAACCTGTGCAACCATGACAGTTTAACTATTTCGAAATTGTTAATTTGACTCTGGAAAGTGTACAGCTATATAAACCCTGAAAATGTTGACATGTATTAATTTAACCTCATAGCTGTGTAATAGACTCAAAGGCAAAGAAATCAGCAAATGCAACCTTAAGTAAATGTAAGTATGTACTTCTCAAATACTATTGGTTCTTACTGTATGTTTGTCAGTACTGAAGAATTATTCTAGGAAGTTGAGTGTCTTCCCTTGTTCAACTTCAGTCTGTCCAACTCAAGCCATGTCTCAAGTAATGATAGTTCTAAGTTTAGATCAGATGTTCATCATGATCTTGTTTTCAATATCAATATATTTTTTAATGTGTTTCAGGCAAATACTAGCAAATCTGGATTAAGCTCTTAGGTAGCTGTTTCATAGATGACACCAATACTATCCATGGTGCTGCACTTACAGCTGAATTTAGCAATATGAGTCTTGAAAGGTTCAGTCCAGTATGAAAAAAAATCTGCCTATGGCTATCTGGAGAGCTCCATCTTGAAATCAGCCTAACCCTGGAAGCTTAAAGACTGTTTGGTTGGTGGCACAAGCCTGATGGAGATTCATACACATTCATATTCAACCCTTAGCTGAAAATTTGCAATACTGTTTTTGTAAAGTAGCGTGTTGAGGCTCCGAAATCATGGTCCCGAACAAGGTTAAGCCAAAAACGTATTATTTATTTTGCAAATATATATTTTTGTGTGTATTGATTACCAAAATATTCTGTACGCCATTTGCCCTTTCACAAATTAAGTAGACAAAATAATGTACTGTTTAGATCATGTGATGTAATCAAATGTTTTTTTTTTTTTTTTTTTATATAAACTGGTGGGCCTGGATCAATTGTAGCACAAGCTACCAGGATTAGATTAGATCAAGCACACAGACAGACTTTTAGAGGTGAACCCCCAGAATAAGGGTAGGTTCACAGAGCCATCGCCAAGGAGACATCAGGCAAAGCTCCAGGGCTCATTGGGAGTGATCTAGAACTGGGATACAGTGGCCCAAGGTCCCCAATCCCCACACATGTGTGTTAGTCTGGGTGAGAAGTGTTAAGGCTAAGCTCTGAATTTGCCACTGCTGAATACCTGTAAAAGGGGGATGTGCATTCGTGCTTGTGGGATCGTGTCCTAAAAGCTCTCAACCTCTTCCTGGGAGAAGATGCTTAATCACGGACAGGGATGGACTGGGACAAAAAAATCAGCCCCGGTGCTTCCTTCCTTATCTAGACTTTTGATCGTGAACAAGCCTCCAGCTCATTGCTGGGTCTATATCTGTCCACAGATGACTGCACTGGGACCAATAAAACAAGTGCAATAGTTGTAATAGCTTTGAAATGGAAGACTTAAGAGGGTTTTAATGGCTGCATGACACCTCACCTGTATGACTGAACTCAATCTGTCAAACACAGATTAATGGTAATGTCAGGATGGTTTATCTTATTTATATTTCAGGGTTGACATTACCACATGGACCACAAATAAAGATATTTTTTTCTAGTTCTAATGCTTTATTGACAGAAGCAGTCTTTCTGAAAAAGAAAGATGAGAAGGAGATATTAAAAATAAAATCTTGCATAGACAGGCTTATTTGAATAATGTCTTGGTTGCTCTGCCACCCGATGGTATGAGTAATGAATTTAATAACACTCTATTCTTGCTGTAATTTCTATTTGGTCTTGTATTTGACACTGATGGTTTAGTGGTCTGATTTAATGTCAGCAATATCAAATATGTTTTAATATATATATATTTTTTGCCCCCCCCCAAACAACAAAATGATTTCAATTATCTGCTTCTTAGTAAACATTGGGAGATTGTGCTAAATAAACAAGAGGGCAGAACAATATGTACCTTTGTCAACAAAGGATACATTATTATTTCTATTCAGAGTAATAGTACTATGGACAGTACTATGTTTAGCTCTGAAACCAGACTGACTGATGTCGACTGAACACAGACTTTCTTCAAACTGATTGTTAACTGATGACTCCAGGACATCTTAGCAAGACAGATTGGAGATAGTTATAAAGCTCATTGTTATAACCCCCCGTATTCAGTGGAGGGACCTGACCTGAGGGATGACTAAAATAAAACTGGAGGTATTGAAAGCAGCTAGCTATAACTATAGCTATAGCTATAGTGCCTCCTTGACAAGACAGGAAGTGGAGGCCTGTAGGTTGAAGTGAGAGGTGTGGTTGAAGGAGTGCACCTGAATGAATCTATGAAAAGATACTGCATGATTTGGATGGTGACGATCAAGTCTAAATAGATCTGCAATGCAGGAATGATGCACTGTTTGGAGGAACAGAAGCACTGTTGCATCAAAAACGTTTCTTTTCAGTGATCTGCAACAGTTTTGAAAGGCACAGACAAATGCTGCCATGCGTCAGATCCAGTGATGGGAATAACGGCGTTGAAATAAACGCCGTTACTAACGGCGTTACTTTTTTCAGTAACGGGTAATCTAACGAGTTACTTCATCTATCGTTGTAACGCCGTTACCGGTACCAACACGCCGTTACCTCGCGTTACTGAACCAACCTACTCGTTTAGAAACTGGCACCTCACTCAACTCTCATACAGGAATGCCTTTTTTTTCTCCCTTTGGTAAGGGCGGGATACGTAATGACGATTGGCTAAAGCAGAGATTTCATGTTGAGCCAACCAGAGACACCCGGTGGGCGGGTATACACACAAACCAACACACGGTCGTAGCGCGGGCGCACACACACACACACACACACACAGCATGTCAGATGAGATGGCGAGTCCTGAGGCTGAGTCTAAGACAGCGTTTTCACATTGGAAGTATAGGCAGTATTTTAACCTCGTCGAGGTAAAAGGTAAAAATGTACATGTTACATGCACACTGTGTCTAAGACCAAAGACTTTGTCCACGTCAAATGTAAGCAACTGGAATTTAATGAAGCATCTCTCGACTGCACACGCGTCTGTTAAGCTAGTGGCCACCGGCATGCCCCACGATAAAGGCAAGCTAGCTAACAAGGAAGGCTGGATTTTTCTGCTTCAGCTTCTACCCCAAAACTTACCACACAGCAAGAACTCAATAAAATTATAGGGAGGATTGTGGTTGAAAACATGCTGCCATTGAAAGTTTGTTTTAATTTGCAGCATGTCAAGTGTAAAACATGTCATATTGTTTAACTGCTTACATTTGTAAGTAAAGAAAATGCTTGAAGTTCAGTTGTAATTGCGTTGAGGTGCAATACATTAAAACCTGTATGGGTATCTGTTGTTTGCTTTACTCCAAATTATTTGGCATTTTTTAACTTAAAAAAGTAACGCATTAGTTACTTTCCTGGGTAACTAGTTACTTTTATAGTGTAGTAACTCCGTTACTAACTCAGTTACTTTTTTGGGTAAGTAACTAGTAACTGTAACTAATTACTTTTTCAAAGTAATGTGCCCAACACTGGTCAGATCAGAAAATGCTTCTTGTTGTTTTAGAGGGCATTGACAATAAACACATGAAGAATGAGACAATACTAACAAATGCAAACTTAATTACCATGTTTGATATAAAACTTTTGTTTTCTCAAGCAGAAAAACCTCTTAACTCCTATTGTTCCCCTTTCTCTATATTCACATTCAGAGCAGTAATATGTGGTTAGCTGCTTATTAGGAATGTATACTACAGTTAAAAATGTAACTGTTTTAATGTCATATGTCATGTATTTCAACATTAAACAGATCCCAGGTAGATAGCAAACTTAGGATGCCATCTTATGGTCAAATATGTAAAAACATTCAACATTCAAGCACTAGGGTGATGACAAAAACCTTAACTCATGTACATGCTTCTTTGTGGTGGTTGCCTTCTGCACAAAGCCTAGACCAAACTTTTCATACAGAAAATGAAATGCTTAATTGAATCAAAATGTGTTTGATCAAGAATTTGTAGCTGTTATATGGGTTATAGTATTAATCTATAAAAAGTTTAAACAAAAAATAAAGAAAGTAAATTAGTAAACAATAATTATCTCATCATCTCATCTGTCTACTGGTAAAATAAAGAAACAGTAGACAAAGGTCATATTTCAACACAATGCCTTGGGCCAAGAGGCTGTAAAGATCATGGCCGCAGGCACCAACATATTCATATTTCAGCTCACAAATCACAAGCAAGTATGAGACAAAAGGTGCTAAACTGTATGGCTTAAATGGAATGTGAAAAAACAAACAAAAAACACCCCAAGCAATGTGGTGACTGTGTATAGAGCTGTAGGGCAATAGCTCCCTCCGGTGGTGTTAAAACTACATAGCACCGGCTCAACATAACATAAGATGCAGTTTTATGTTTGCTGCAAATAAAGAGATTTGATAGAATTAAATTTCTAAAGTGCATTTGCCCTAGAAAACACGTAAGTAAAAATGTGCTCTGTAGTTACACTTCTGATGCAAATATATCAATATCGCTGTCTCTGAGGTAAATATTGTAATTTGTACTCCACTACATTTGTATAACTTTGGCTTGTGGTTACTCTTTTCCACATCCTTGCTGCCCAGTGAAAACTCAAGCACCTTAAAAGAGACCTATGTGTTGGTGTTGGCTTTCTGATCACCAAGAAGAACTGGTATGACGGTATGGTAATCCATCCATCTCAATAACACACTCTCACACTTTAAATTGAAATCCTTTGTGGGATAAAGAATCAAATCCAAATAGCCATAAAAGATTAAATAACTGAATGATGTAGCAGCAGTGTATCCCTGAATGACAGCAGCTAGAAGTCCAAAACTGTTTTGGTGTATCAATTAGGAGGCACATAATTTGTTATTGGTCCAGAGCAGCCTGGACTGTGCCTGTACAAGCGGACTGCATGTGCAAAGCCACATACTGTGCGTGTGAGTTGGAAGGTGTAGTCTTTGGGTGGGTGAGTAAATATAATGTATCTTTGTGACATATTTAACAGCATGAAATAATTGCAGCTTCTTGGAATTTCAATTATTTTGCACAGCCCTTAATGTAAAAATAATATGAAAAGCAAGATGCTCTATGGTAGTAACCAAAATATTCCGCTGATTCAGCTATCAGCAAACCAGTTAGATTGGTGGAGCGGTGGAGCCCTGTGGGGATATTTCCACAGGGGATCTGTCACAACCAAGACAAGCCCAAAGAGAAGCACTTATGAATGCAAGAATCACCTGGGCCTCTGTTTGAGGTGATCTATACGGAGCCCCCATAGTAACATGAGGAAAAAATGACAAAAACAAAAAGCATTGCAAGATCTCGCCTTTGAAACTCAATCTCAAGTTTCGTTTGACTGCCAGCCACTTTGGAACATTTTCAAGTGCGCCCTGTTCAAGTGGATACCCACCCAGCACACAAGCAGCAGGCAGCTGGTTTGTCCCGTTGTCATGGCGATCACTGTAGTCCAGAGGAAGTCTGGTCAAAGTTGCTACAGTTTAACAGAATACTTGTTACAGCTGTACTAGTCTGTTTATCTGTTTGTGTGTTTACAGATACGTGTGTTGCAATAATCCCTCAAACATAATAACTATTACGTTTGTGGGAAACAAACAACAACAACCACAACAACCGTTATTCATTGTGTTATTACATTTGTGGGAAGTTATTACAATATTGAAAGTTGAAGATGTTCACGTTTGTGATTTTTTAGATGCCTGCTGCTTGTGTGCGGGGAGGGGTCCGTTGTGTGATAGCAGAGGGGAAAACCAGCAGCTGGATTTTGCACCCATAGTCAGTATTAGTATTAGTAATGTGTATATAGACAAACAAACAACAATAAACACAACGACCGTTATTCATTGCGTTATTACAATAATAAAAGTTGAAGATTTTTACTTCCTCACAATAATAACAAATGCCTGCAAATGTAATATACATTTGTGGGAAATTGCGTGTCTTGTTTTTTGTGTGCAGCAATGTGGTCAAGTGAGCAGACATTCATCTTTTCCTGATTTCAAGTGCACCCGTATTACAGAATGTATGGCAAATGCATGTAGTCCATGATACGGAGCACGCAAACCTATTACGCCACTGTAACGCCACCATAATTTCTGACGAGGGTTGATGCAACTGAAGACCATCCTGACTGTTCCCTCATTCACTATCAAGCATATTTCCTGTATCATTTTGGAGAAATTCTGCCTCAAAGTTCATTATTTTGAATTGAAAAAATGGAATTATGCTCTATATTTACTCTCCTGTAAAATCCCTTTAATCCTTCTGACAAAGGTTAATACACAAATTTAGCCTCAAAGTTCCTTTTTTTGTTGAAAAAGGCATTATGTACAATATTTACTCTATTGTAAAATCTCTTTGATCCATAATTTCTGACAGTGGTTGATACACTCTGGCTATTCCTCACTCCATTCACCCATACGTAACTTAGTCGCAATATTGTGTGTATTTGTTTTTTTCATTTTTGAGTAAATAAAATTTCCCTTGCTAATTTCCATGCTCTCTCTCTCCTTGAACATCAGCAAGGTTTGCAAGGGGGTGGAGGTGGGAGAAAAATGTGTTCATATGCCTCACTTGAGTCCTCAAGGTCACTCTGCATTAGCTGGCTCAACCACAAATATCTGGCTGGATGGTGCATGCGAGTACTGTTCATTAGAGAAAGTGTTGTTAGACACACACATCGATTTAAATATAATTTCTTCTAATATCTTAGTTGTCTAGCTGTATTACTCACGACAAACTTCTAGTGGCTGCGGTGCACATTCACACATCCGACAATGCCATCATAGTGGTCAAAGTTCACCTAAAATTTGAGATATTAATAGGATATTAATTTTTGCAGTATACATTATCAGCCTGTTTTCATACATTTACTGTACCAATGGGGCTGATACAGCCATTATCTTATTGAGTTTAATCACACTTAGACTTTTTAAACTTTGTCTCAAAACTTGCTGTGTTTTTCCAAACAGAATAACACCCATAACAAGGTGATGTAGTAGGTACAGTCGTTCTTCAAATCTCACACAGGAGGCGGAACGGCAGCGGAAAGATCCTTTGTCCGGCGTCAACTCGTTGCGGCAGCGGAGAGAGCCGGCCGTATTCACGCGAGATTACGCGTATATCCTGGACATACCCGAGACCCCGTGATAAACACTGTACAAAGAAAACAACAACAGCAAACAGCTGACTTTGCTTCTCCGACGTGGAGGAGAGTATAAAAAGCATCTGTTGTGTCATAAATGATTGTGTGTTGTTCCACTTCAACAAATAGTCTGTCATCGTCCATGTTGAGACCCTTTGAACGATCTTTGATCACCTGGTGCCACCGGTCATGACGTAACGTTGATGTGAAGTTATAAAAAGCTACATAAACTCTGTATTGTTTTTTTTTTTTTGGAAAGGGGGTGGAAGTTTATTATGTTGATTCTGTGTCGGGTTTTCTGTCTGGTGCGATCTGCTTTGTTGAAATTTACGAGGTTCAGCTGCGGCTCGCGGAAAAAATAGAAATGCTACAAAAAGCTTGCGCCGTGGCGCGGAGAGCCGCTGCCGTTCTTCTTCCGTTCCGCGTCCGGTGTGAGTTGGCCTTTACTATAAATTACATACAGGATTTGACCTGTTAATGATTAATTTGATTAAATTTCAGTTGAATAAACACAGCAGGAAAACACACCTTCAGTTTTAGTGGGAACAGTGTTGTTGATCTCCCTGTTTTGCCAGGGCATCAAAGTCTGGAGTAAGTTTTGTGGTGGTGATTCTCAGGATTGATCCGAGGTGTTGGTCAGTTATTCTGGATCTGTGACGGGCTTTGTTTATGTTCATAACACTGAATGTCAACTCACATACGTAGGTCGAGCCAAACAAGGCCAGCATCTTCTGTGGCGTCCTCCGGAGGTTTGGAAACGTGGCTTCGTTCAGTGAAGCATAAAAGTCGTCAAGTTTAAGAGTGTTGAACTTTTCCTTCAAGATGGAGTCAGACTGAAGATCGATCAGTTCCAATTGCACCTCATGTGTGCATATCGCGTCGCCTCTTTCTGTGTGCCAAGTGTGGTGAAATGAGATGCGTTTGCAACTTGTCTGTAAAATAAAGCTAGCTTAGATTTGAACGCTGTAACATGTTTGTACATGTCGTGCACAAACTGATCTTTCCCCTGCAGTTTCACATTCAACTCATTCAAGTGTGAAAATACGTCCACAGCAAACGCAAAATCACAAAGCCAGTTCTGGTCGCTTAGCTCAGGAAATTCGTCAGATTTCTCCACAAACTCCAAAAATGCGCTGATCTCCTCTTTCAGGTCCCACACGTGTTGAAACACTTTGCCCAAACTTAACCACCGGACACGAGACTGGTAAAGTAAGTCCTGATGATCCGCATCAATTTCCTCCAGGAACGTGACGAACTTTCGATGCTGGAGTCCCCTGGCGCGTATAAAGTTCACAAGTTTTACGACTGGATTCACAACATGGTTAAGCTGCAATACATACTTACACAGTGATTCCTGATGGATAATACAGTGAAGAAAAAATAACTTCCTGTTCAGGGTTTTCCTCTTTTACTTTATCCTGGATTAGTTTCAGCAGCCCAACGTTTTTTCCTGTTAAATTTGGTGATCCATCCGTCTTGACATTGCCAAGTTTACTCCAAGGTAGTTTACATTTCTTGATGGCAGCAGACACCTTGTCAAACAAATCCTCTCCCCGCATTGTTCCCTTCAGGGACTCCATGCTCAAAAATTCTTCCGTTATCTCAAAGCTGTCATTTATCCCTCAGATAAAAATTAGGATCTGCGCTGTGTCTTTGATATCGTTGCTTTCATCCAGTGCGAGTGAATATAACGGAAAGGACTCTGCCTTTTTGTTTATTTGGCTGGCTATATGTTCGTCAATCAGTTCCACACGGCGAGTCACAGTCCGACGTGACAAACTGATCTTTTCAAACTTGCCTTGGCTTTCCGGACACAGAACACTTGCAGTCTCCATCATGCAATCTTTCAAAAACTCGCCTTCGGAGAAAGGCTTGCTAGCTTTTTGCTAATTTGAATGCCAGCAAAAAGCTTGCCTTGGTAGTTGACTCTTGAATCGCAGTCGGTGAAAACAATTTTGATGACTCAGTAAATTAGCTGCCAATCTCTCAGCCGTAGCCGCCCGCACTTGCGCTGACAACTTGCTAGCGTAATTGGCATGCTTCGTAGCAAAGTGACGGCTGATATTGTACTCCTTAAAAACTGCGAAAGTTTCTTGGCATATCAAGCATACAGCCTTTGATCGGACTTCTTTGAAAAAATATTTTGTTGTCCATTCCGTAATAAATACTCGGCACTCATATTTACAGAAGGGGGAAAAGCTTGACCGAGAAGAAGAGGGGGCAAAAAGCTCAAGCCATCTGTTGGGGAAATGTGGGCATTACAGGGGAAAAGTAAATTAACAGGTTTGCCGGTACCGGTATTGTACTTTAAATGTAAATGTACTTTATTTATACACCCCTTAACAACAGTCCTTTCGGTGTACCAAAGTGCTTTACAGTAGATAATAAATAACGAGAACAATAGGTAAAAAACAAACAAAATAAAAACAGTAAAAACAATAAAATGCAACAAAATCGAATAAGAAATGATAAAATGATAAAGTGTCATCATACTACTGGGTGTTAAAAGCCATCCTAAATAAGTAGGTTTTTAGCTTGGATTTAAAAAGGCCCAGGTCAGAAACAAGATGCATCTCGATGGGGAGCTTATTCCAGAGCCTGGGGGCGGCAACGGAAAACGCTCGGTCACCCTAATGTTTATATTTTGACCTGGGCACTTCCAACAACAGCTGATCTTTAGACCTCAGAGCTCTAGCAGGATTGTGGACAGTTAAAAGCTCAGATAAATACGATGGGGCGAGGCCGTTAAGAGCTTTAAAAACAAATGTTAAAAGTTTAAAATCAATTCTATAAAAGACAGGAAGCCAATAAAGGGATTTAAGAACAGGAGTGATGTGCGCACGTTTGCTGGTGTCAGTTAAAAGACGGGCAGCAGCGTTTTGCACAACTTGAAGGCGACTGAGGGATGACTGGGAGACTGACTGACACCAGCATAAAGTGCATTACAATAGTCTAACCTGGAGCTCATTAAAGCATGGATGGCTTTTTCTAGGTCGTGACGGCTTAAAAACATTTTTACTTTGGCCAGGAGACGCAACTGAAAGAAACTCGTCCTGACAACGTTGTTGATATGTTTGTCAAACCTGAGGTGACTGTCAAAGGGCACTCCCAGGTTTCTGATGGTTGAATTTAGCTTAGAGGACAGGGTGCCGAGGCCAGCCGTCACAGTAATCCCAAATACGATACACATAGTTTTGTCATCGTTTAAATGAAGAGAGTTTTGAGCCAACCACTGCTTAATATCGGCAATACAAGCAAACAAAGAACATTAACCATTGCTGTTCGGCTTCACTGGCAGATAGATTTGTATGTCATCTGCTTAACAGTAAAAAGAAAGGTTGTGCCTGGCTATAATTGACCCAAGTGGTAGCATGTACAAGGAGAATAGTATAGGGCCAAGAATAGATCCTTGTGGATTTCCACAGGAGAGAGGGGCAATGGAGGAGGACAGGTCACCAACCATAACAGAGAAGGTTCTACCGGATAAGTATGATGTAAACCACTTTAAAACAGTGCAATGGATGCCAACATAATTACTAAGACGTGACAGGAGGACTGTGTGGTCCACTATGTCAAAGACTGCTGTGAGGTCGAGAAGAACTAGTACAGCAGGGCATCCACGGACAGAGCGATGTCATTGTGCACCTTTAACAGTGCGGACTCGGTGCTGTGATGAGATCTAAACCCAGATTGGAACTTCTCGAGAACAGAGTTATCCTTAAGATAGGACTGTAATTGAATAAAAACAACTTTTTCTAAAACCTTAGAAAGAAAAGGCAGATTAGAGACAGATCTAAAATTAGATAAAAATGAGGGGTCAAGATTAGGCTTTTTAAGAAGAGGCCTGACCACAGCATGTTTAAAAGCAGCTGGGACAGTTCCTAATCTAAGGTAAAAACCAGGAGACTGGGCCCAAAAGTGTCAAGAACCATTTTCAGCAATTTGGCAGGAACAATATTCAATGGGCAAGTTGTGGGTTTCAGGGATTTCATTGTGTCGCAGAGAGAAGAGAGGGAAACAAGCTCAAACTGATCGAACACGGCAGGACGAGCTGGAGCAACAGACAGATCAGTGCCTGTAACATTAGTGCACAAAATGACCAGTGCCGGTCCTGGCCACATTTGCGCCCTGGGCAAAATTTTCTTGTGCGCCCTCACGGCCGCCCGTGCGCCCCTGAATGTGCTTTACGCCCCGGTCGGTCTGTCTGGCGCCCCCCTCTGCCTCGTCAACCCCCCGCTACCGGGGGCGCCCGCTCCGCTAACTTGATGAGCGGTATCGAAAATTCGCGAGGTTTTTTTCATTTTCGGGCGCTCGTGCGCCCCCCATGGAGACGGTGCCCTGGGCGGCCGCCCACATTGCCTATAGCTAGGACCGGCCCTGGTAATGACACTCACATTAGTGTCTTTTCTGACAGAATCCACTTTGTCAACAAAATAATGAAGAAAATTCTCACAAGTGGCTATTGATACGTCAGTCACAGCAGAAGTGCATGGGTTCACAACAGCGTTAATTGCAAGCAAATAACACCTTGGGACAATGACTGCTGCTAGAAATGATATTCGAGAGATACTGGCATTTCGCTTCACGTACGGCTCTCTGATAATCAGATAGACAGTCCTATAATATTTCCAGAGACACATGCAGTTTGTCCTTTTTGAATCTGCGTTCTGCCTGCCTGCAACGTTGCCTGATAGCACGGGTGGTGTCGTTCAACCAGGGGTCCGATCTTGGCTTGGCAGATTTTTGCCTAAAAGGGGCAATAGAGTAGGGAAGCCAAGTCGTTCAAAGAAAAAAACTGCCAGTCATTAACAGCAGCAGTGAATTCATCGGCCGTGGAGGGGGTGATGATACGCCGCTGACAGGATGGAGCATGAGGTTTACTGACTGGTTGGGCGGCTAACACTTCGAACACAATGGGGAGATGATCTGAAATTGCAGTCTCAGAAATCTCTTTATTGGAAACTGAGAGCCTAAAGGAAATAACAAGGTCCAATGTGTGCCCAAGATGGTGCGTTGGTTTATCAACGGATTGAATCAGATTAAAAGATGCCAACAGACTATTGAAGTCAGTGGCGAATTGGTCAGATGGGCAACAGACGTGAACATTGAAATCCCCACATATCAGGATCTGGTCATATTTTGGGAGAATGTCAGCCAGAAATTCAGTGAACTCATGAAAAAAGCCCTTATTATATTTCGGAGGGCGATAGACAACAGCACACAACACAGGACTTGGGAACTCCACGGCAAACACCTGCAGTTCAAATGAGGAGTATGTACCTGTGGGAAGAAGCCGACATTTAAAATTGTCATTGAACACAGTGGGGTATTAATTTTAGATTTTAATATAACTGTGACATATTTGGCGGTCCAGATTAAAAAGACTAACCCGCAGGCCATAGTATGCCCATGTCTAGTCTAAGGCCTCATCACTTTTGACATGGCCTTTTCTCTTCTTTTTCACCCTCTTCTGTTTAGGTACTGGCATTTTGTCTGGAGCAGTGTAATATTTGGACTGCCCAACTTTCTCTTCTGGCTGATCCTTTTTGGCCCATGTCTCCTCTGACAACTTTATATCCATGAATGTTTGAGGCTTTGTAATGAGATGATCCGGCAAGTTGTGTTTCATTATATGCTCAATATATCTATCCTGTAGGGATCTGTACATGTTTCGGATAAAGGTCCCGGGTCGCAATTGTTTGTTTTTTTTTCCTTAAGATGTGATTTTTTACTATTCCAAACCATTGACAAACATGACAATTTGTCTTCCTTGTTTTTTCAGTCCTGTCTTCCAGCAACTCTTTATCTTCCTCTTTCTGATCACTACACTCATCATTGCAGTCCTTGTGTTGGTCTGTCTCCTGGACTTATCAGTCTACTCTTTATTTACTTCTTGTTCCCTCAGGTTTTTCTTGTTTGTGTCAACAGCAGGTTGTGCCAGATCTCCCAACATGATCCACTCCACAATGGGAATATGGGCATGTAATTATCCAGTAGGACTTTAACAATGCCAGGACAGAAATAGAGGTTGTCATCTGATGGTTCTTCTGAGGACTGTTCTGCATCAATCCTCTTTGCATCATCACATGCATGTTGAAAAACAGCAGAAAATGGAGAGCTGCCTGCAATTGTCTGAGATTGACAAAATGCATCTTCATGGTTCTCAATTACTTCAGAGTCTGATAACACTGTATGTTCACACTTTGAGTGTTGACTCACTCTTTGAAGTCTTTGTAAATTCTCCTCCACAACTTCACTGCGATTCTTGCTGAGCAATATGATGCAGAGACACCGGAAGATGTTCACACCTTCTTGCAGGGTTCGACTGTTCTGCAGTCTGGCGAATACAAAGGTCAGAAATTCTTTGTGACCTCTGTCAGTCACATTTTTGCTTATGATCTGAGACACTGCTTTTAAGATATGGGCTGAGCAGAGGTGTATAATTGTGAAGGACTTCCACTCCTGCCTGCCGTGGCAGACAGTAAAGCTTCTGTCCAGACATGCTATGATAGACTCTCTATTAAATGCTGTGAGCACTGCCTGTATGAGTGCCCAACTGAAGTCTGTCTTAACATAGCCCACATTCCTCCTTGTAAATTTGCACAGCGTGTGAAGGAATCTCATCAGCCAATGGGAGATTGTAGACACTGTCTGGTCGTTTGACACCATCTCTGCCACTGGTAGTGGATGAAACATGTGTCGCATTCTTTTATGGCCTGGAGGGTCATTTTAACCTCTATTAATACATTATGATGGAGATGTGCTGCCTTCTTGACCTCATATCTAATTGTTAGAATATCTCTGTTTAGGGCCTGGGTTAGATTTCCAGCAGCCATGGCTTCTTTTGGTATTGATCCTAATAAGTCATAATATGTTTGACTTACTCCTTGGGATATCTTTTTTGCAATTTTCCCCGTTCTTATGTTGGATGCTGGCCTCATCTTTGTATGCCTTCTAAGATGATGAGCTTGTACATGTCTACACACTTTCAGTGAATTTTTTTTCTGACCTCTTTGGGGCTTTTTCGCTAACCAAAATATGTAATAGGCCTTACACGTTGGAAAAGTACAGACAGCTTTTAGGTGCATATATCCGCAGTTCCTTTTCCTGCTGTCAGCTGACTTCACATTTTGATATTTAAAGGCCAACAAGCAGCAAGGAATCTTCTTGCTGAATTCATTATAAATTTTGTGAGTCCAAGACCTGGCCTGGTCAACTGGCCTGATTGATTCCAATGTTTTTTTATCAATTGATATTTTAAAAGGTTCTTGGAAGGGTGTCTAATTTCCTTCTTTTATTTTTTTTTTTGATTTCTCATTGCCTGTTGGTTTGCCTGTCTGTTTGTCTGTTGTGTTTTCAGCTGTATCATCTTCTACTGCATACTATGCAATCAAAATTGGCTCATCATTGTTTGCATCTGTCATGGACTCACTAGATAGGCCTGTTAATTGCCACAAATTATACTCACTCAGCACACCTGTTGTCACACCTGTCCCTCGTTTTCCTCTGCTCCCTCTGTGCATTTAAACCCAGGTCTCCCCACAGTCAGACCCTGAACCTGTGTTGAATCTGACCACTCGTTTCCTGCTGCCCCTGACGCCAGTGTCCTGTCTCTCCACCTGTCTCCGTGCCGGTGCTCTGTGGATTCTGAGATTCCAGCCCACTCCCCGCGGACCTCCAGATGCCACCATCTCTCCTCGACCCTCCAGCCCGTTCACCCACTCTGCCTGCTCCAGTCCACTCCCTGCGGACCTCCAGACGCCACCGTCACCCCTCCGGCCCGTTCACCACCTCAGAGACTTTCTCCCCTTACCTTTTCCCCTGAACTCAATAAAACTCCACTTGTTCGTACACGCATTTGAGTCTCCTGTTCCGTACTTCTACAAATTGAGCCAGCCCCTGCTGGGGGGCAGGCAACAACAAGCAGGATGGATTATCGTACAGCTTTGTTCATCTCGTACGTAATGTACACGTTACTTATTGTGCAGATAACAAGCAAAAGCCTCAAAAGCTCCTGCTTGTAAAAACACTTAGTTTTTAGAAATGAGCCATGACGAAAACTTAATCTTTACAACCTCACACAAAGCTCATAGCTGCCTTACCTTCCTCACACTGTAGAAAGATGTAAGGGACCAGGGAAGGAGTCTGCTCTGCTCTGATTCCGGAGAGGGTGAGGCTATTGAGACACATCTAATTTGTAAATCTTACTGTATTGTATTTTTGTTTTCATGGACATTATATATCAGTGTAGCTTTGTGGGAAAACACATTTATTTTTAGTGAATATTTTCAGTTATTAAATACATTCTATTTCCATATATTGTTTTTTCACAATAATCTCACCTGTAGTAGTTAGGGCAAGTATCATCTACTACAGCAAAAGGAAAGGTAAAAAGTCATTTTATTTTTTAGTGAACATTTTTCATGACTAAATTCACACTGAAACGTGTAATTTGCAGACAGTCCCAGCCAGATGTCAAGCTAATATCGAACAACGAAACTGTGCGAGCTGCGCGGCACCCAGTCCCGGACTCAGACGCACGACTGCACTTGGACTGTGACAGCTAAAATTCGGATCTGTACAAGAGTCCAGAACATTAACTACCTTAGATCCTGACCGATCTCGCGTTACGTAATAAAAAACACGATTGGTGTATTTACTTTCTTTCCCGAGAGCGCCACTTATAAATTAAAACTTCATTATATATATATATAAATATATTTATTTATTATGTGTATATATATTATGTGTATATGAACTCTTAACGTGCACACATGCAAAAACACACAAATATAAAATATTAAATACAAAAAACTATTAAAGAAATATAAAAAACTTCACTTCAAAACTTGTTTTTTTGTGTGTTTAAAAACAAACACACACTCTACAGTTTTTTTTTAAGAACGACCACGGGTCTATGTTTGCAGCCCTTGGGGGACAGGCTGACCTTTTTTTACTTTCTTGGCCATCAGGGAGAGGGCGGCAAGCATCTTCCTTGGTGTGCCCTTCAGAATGAAGAACATAAACAGAATTAGCTCAGTGAATGTGTATTACGGTGTGATAGCGATGACATGGTTTCAACTTCCTTTGTTTTCCTCCTTTGGCTTTTCGGTGGCAGCAGCAGCAGCAGGCTGTTCTGGCTCTTTGATTGCCAGGCATACGAAGAGCGCTCATTTCTTTTTTTTTTGCCCGTTTCAGGTTTTTATGGAGGGCATAGAATCTGTCCTGCATGTCAGCACTATGGCACATGAAGGTGGAGAGATTTTGTCGCACCTTTCGAAAGGTGCCCCAAAATGAAGGATTCAAAAGAGGGCCCCTAGGTGCCCCAAACTGAAAATTCGAAAAAAAAAAAAAGGCTCACCGCCCATCCCCCACCCCCAGTGAGGTGTCACTTCACTTCGGGGTGTACTTTTTGGGTACACCTTGAACTTTGAACGCATGTCTGATCAGGGGCCCCGTTTTCACCCAGGGGCCCTCTTCAGAAAGGTCGAATAACTTTTTTTTTTTTTACACCTGTTTTGTTAATAATTTTGTGTGCAGTCTGGAGTTCTGGCAAGTGTTTCAATTTCGGGCCCCAATTTCATTTTGGGGACCTTGGCAGGGTCGGCGACGAGGGGCGGCAGGTTGTCCGTGGGCAGTCTGGTGGACTTTTGGCAAGTGTTTCAATGTCGGGCCCCAATTTTATTTTGGGGACCGGGTCGGGGGTCCGTGGGCAGTCTGGTTGGCTCTTGGAAAGTGCTTCAATTTCGGGCCCCATCGGGTCATCTTGGGGCCCTTATTCAAAAAATGTACAATGGCGCCCCTCAGTGGCATAACGACTGGGGCGCAAGAGAAAACCCCAAAATGAATGATCCGGGGAACCCTTTTAGTGGAAAGTATACCCAAAACGCAGAATTCAGGATGCCCATTCTTACCCTTTCCCTCAGGGAAGAAAAGCACAGCTGGTTTCGTGCGTTTTTGTGGCCGCGGCGAGGGCGCAGATTCGCGTAACGGCGCGCCTTCCGGGCCCCGCCCATTGAAAAGTACTCGGCCAGGGACTGACGTCTGTCTGCTCGTCTGGCGCCCCCGAACAACATACTAAAATTTCAGACCCGTGCGACTTGTAGAAAAACATGTCCTCCAAAACATCCACGCAGGACAGAGGGTGTGCGACTGCATACGCCTGACAGGACCCTGATTCTCAGGACTCGAGACGGGGCAAAAAAAATTCTAGCGGACTTGTGGGTTTTTTTCCGCCGGTTCCTCGTTCAGGGCCCCCAGGGGATCCTCTGTTCCGAATCTGGGGCCCCTGGGGTCAAAGGTGGCCAAAAAGACACGTTTTTTTTCATTAAGTGCCCCAAAATGACATGTCTTTTTTCGGTCTCTATCTCCTGATAACTCATCAACGCTTTGATGCAGGGGGCTGAAATTTCAGTATGCGTATCAGGACGTCAGCCACGATCACCGTGCCAAGTTTCAGACCCGAGTTCAGCCGTTCTGCACTCAACAAGGGCCTAGTAGTTCGGGGTGTCACTTTGGTGTGTGTGTGTGTTTTGGGGCACCTAGGGGCCCTCTTCTGAATCCTTAAAAGGGGCCTCAAAATAAAACTTATAGAAGTGGGCCCCAAAATGAAACTTTCAAAAGAGGGCCAATTAAACCTTTAAATGAAAATTCGGTTTCGTGGCCCTGACTGTCTCTGTCTTACATCGGGCTCCTCTGACCTCCAGGTGTGAGACACACACACGGTAAAGGGGCCCCAAAATAAAACTTTCAGAAGAGGGCCACTTTTCTGAATTCTTCATTTTGAATTCAGAAGAATTCAAAATGAAGAAGAGGAGAAAAATTCAGAAGAGGGCCCCTAGTTCCCCCAAATGAAAATTTTGTTTCGTGGTCCTGGGAGACCGGCTGTGTGTGTGTGTATATATATATATATATATATAAACTCAACATGCAAAAAAAAACACATCTAAATTTAAAATACGAAATACTATTAAATTAAATATAAAAAAAGCTACACATCAAAACTTGTGTTTTTTTTTGTGTGTTAATACAAACAATGAATGAATGAATGAAGAACATAAACAAAATTAGCTCAGTGAATGTGTATTACGGTGTGATAGCGATGACATGGTTTCAACTTACTTTGCTTTCCTCATTTGGCTCTTCAGTGGCAGCAGCCCCGGCAGCAGCAGCAGCAGCGTGGTCTGGCTCTTTTATGGCGAGGCAAACAAAAAGCTCCCTCATTTTCTTCGCCCTTTTAAGGTTCTTGTGTAGGGCGTAGAACCGGTCTTGTGTGTCCGCGCTATGACACATAAAGGTGGACAGGTTTTGCCGCACCTCCATGTCATTAGTCTCAAAATTCTGCACGAAAGATACTGAGGCTTGCGTCAGTATAAAAAAAACACGCACATAGGTGGACACAGCGGTCCGAATGTCCATTATGGATGGGGCCCCCTTCAGCCCCATCTCGGACCAGGCAGCCCTGAAGTACCTGACCATATCCTTGGCCTCCCCCTGGCCGAGCGAAGAAAAAAAAATAGCTGTTTGTTGGCACCGTCCTGGCACGGAGGCGGAGTCAGGTCTTGAACCACCCATATTCCTCTGGCTCCGGGTATATTTGGGCCGTCCCAAATTTTCTTACGGTCTTATTTTTCATCACCTGCAGAAGACAAAGTATGACGACGTTAAAGATATCAACAAAAGTTCCCCAAAATAAAGGGAACAATTTGTTACTCATTTTTAATGAGAGAAATAGATCCAAAGAGACTATAATGATACTCACCATAGATTAAAGAAAGGTAAGCAGCAAGGTACCCGAAGAACCTGTAGCGGGTCTTCGGGTCTCTTGGGGGCGCCTTCTCGATGTCCTCCAAAACGAGTCAAAGAGAGAAGAGAACAATAAGATTTAAAGTTTTTAATGGCACTGCAAAAAAAAGAGAAAAAAAAGTCGCATAAACGAGGGGGAGGAATTATGGACTCAGCAGAGATGGTATCTTGGCCCGGGCCAACGCCTGACACCTGGCCAGGTCCTCCCGTGGCACAAGCTTCTGCCCCTTGGCCTGTTTTACGAGGGCCTGGTGTCCTAGCACTGTCCGGCTAAGGTCCTTGTGAAGCTTCCGAAGCTCCCGGATCCCCACCACTGTCTGCCCAGTGGTGATCCGGGAGTGCTTCGGAGGTGTTGCCCTGAAATAGTCCATAAAGGAGATGGCCTGGCCCACGTACAGAATAATAGTGGTCGGGGCCAGGCCAGCCTTCCTGAGGACTGCAGGGTAGCTGTAGTGGAAAAAAGAAATTAAGAGAGACACACATGAGGTTATGCATAAGAAAATGATAATATTAATTAATAATAATAATAAATAAAACACTGTTGTGTACATAGACAGGGCTGCGTCTGCTGCTGCTCCTGCGGGCTGCTGCTGGGGGGGCCAAGCGGGCTCGACTTCCTCCACCTCATCTGATGAGGTGGACAGCTCGGGCTCCCCATAAGCTTGCAACTTTTCGCTGCAGAGGGAAAAACAAACAGCAAGAGAAAACGGGGCTGCAAATTAATGGCAATGCAATGATTTAGTTATTCAAAGAAATTGATTATGGATAGATTGTATATTTGCTATTTATTTTTCATTTACTCACCTTAAGGGCAACATTACGCCTTTGCAGGCGTTTCATTTTTTTCCCCCCGCTTTTTCTCGGTACTTGCGGCACTGCAGGTTTTGGCAAATGTGACTCTCGGAGGTGGAGGGCCCCTCCCCGGGGTCCTCCACATCCAGGTTTGTGGCCCTCAGGCTAGCCAGGACGGCAATGGCCGTTGCCTTCTTTACCTTTGCCAACTCCTCGTCCTTTCTGCGGGCGGTGAGGTCTGTGTGGCCCCTCAGGTGCTTGGCCACATGCAGAACAAGGCGCGTGCACCCAGGGATGGGGCAGGGTCCCGGTGGGATAATGGTGCGGCCGGTAGCCATATTATTTAATATGGCCCTCTCGGCCTTGTTTTGCATCACGTGCGTTGTTCTAATATGCTTGGCCAGCATGTTAAGTGTCTTTCCGCAGACACCTTCATCCTTTGGTTTCGTCATCTTTGAAATTAAAGAAAGAAAATATAGGTCTGTAACCCAGTTCAGTCAAATGTGAAAGAATGCAGTCGGAAATGTATTCAGCATCAAGCTGATGTAGTTCAATTAAACCAATTAAGTGTTCTTTGGGGACAGAGTTGTGGACAAATCAAATTACTACAGACAAATTCTCTATGTTACCGCGATCTCTGGTACCATCACTTTTAATGCAAAGTCCAGGAGAGTCTGCTTTCTGGTATCTGGCTTGGATATTGTTCAGTACCATTTTGGTGAGGGTTTCAATAATTTCATTTTGGATTACGTTTGACGTGTATTTTGCATTGTCTGGGATATGTTTTACAATTTCTGCCAATTTCTCATCTTTTTTCACTGTATACTCAAAAAAACTTAATAAAAAGTCCCTCCTCCCCACCCTCATGATTGTGACCATGCAGAGACAGTTCATTGACGGCCAGATACTGAACTGCCTTTCCAATGCTCTTCACGTAGTACCTGTTTTTTTTCAATTTGTGTTTGACCCAGCAGGTGAGCAATGCTTTCACCTGACTCTGCCCGACGCTGCTGTTCCTGCCACGCAGACATTGATCTGATGTGCGGGAGACTCGATGCATGTTTTTGGAAGCCAGCATCTTTTTCAAGGGCTTTTTTCCAAGCCACGTTTGGTGAATATATCCTCGCGGTCCGAATGCGAAATGTTAAATTTGCGGCAGGCAAAGCAAAAGCTGGCATCGCGGATAACCGAATACTCGAGCCACGGTCGAGAATGATACCAGCTTGCACTAAAGCACCGAAGGGTTTGTCCAAATGGACACTTGGGATAATTTGTTAAAATGGGCTGGGACGGGCTATCCATATTTAGGTCGGTAGGGACGTGCACATCAAGGGTTTGGGAGGACTGCTTACTTTGTGGAATGCATGGGTTTTCAGTTCCTGAAGCCGCCACAGAACTACAGGATGGGGCGGTTGCAAAGGGGCTTTGCTCCGCGTTGGCAGCAGCGCTAGGTTCACCAGTGGAGTCAGAAGCTTGCGCAGCGACAGGGGCGGACAGAGTCTGCTTTTTAATGAGCCACCTATGCATGTCTTTTGGTGTTTCCTACTAGTTACTAGTTAAAGAAATGTTAAACATCTATGTGGGTTATGCTTTTTTTATTCAAAGACAAGGGCTGGCTGCCTCTAGGTGTTAGCACAGGCAGACTGCAGTAACTAGCTGACTTATCAATGAGATACACAAATCAACAAGTACAAACAAGGCAAGCTCAACAAAAAACACTATCACTTCTTTGTAAAAGATGAAGAATGGAAGCTCAAGCAGCTGACACATGCACTGCCGGCTGCCTCTCTGGCAATTCAACTGGTTTAGCACCACAGACCTACTTTCCTGTGGCTAGCAGGCTTCTAGTCAGACAGACTGCTGTGACTAGCTTATCGAATGTGATCTACACAAATCAACAAGTCTACTAAACGTCACGAAACTAACAAGTTCAACAAAAACTACAACCACTACCTTGTAAAAACTAAAGATGACAGAAAAACGAAATAGGAACAGGAATCTAAGTTCTCAGGTATTTTAATTTCTTTCTTGCTACGAACACATGCTCTGTGTGAGCTCAGTAAATTTTCCCATGGCGTTGTGCTTCCTACAAGGGGAGCACTGACACGCCCCCTATTCAAACGAACCAACTGGAAAGCAGTGGCCGCATTTGTGATAGTGCAGTAGCAGTAGGGGTATCGCGCACGCAGACTTTGCTATTTTGACGCATTCTGGTTAGAAATTCCTAACAGATTACAGAGGGACATAATAACATAAAAGAAATTAAGTACACTTTGCAGATATATACTAGCCTATATTTTAAAATCACGACCAGCATTTATTCTATCAATACAAGACTCAAACCGAGGTCATAAATCGTGGCGTTTTTCTGGACAGTTTTCTTTGGATGGTCAGGGCAATTCTCAGGGGGGTAGGGCTTGTCCCTGGGGGGGCACTGCCCTAAATGTAGCGCGCCAAAGCCAGGTAGAAGTCGAATTCAGGCGCTCTGTGCATATGCACAGCCTGTCCCTGATGGCGTTAGCCGAAAAGTTTGGGAGCTAACAAATGCCATGCATCAAGATGAAGTCACAAACATCATCAAAAAAGAGAGAAGTATTTTGAAACTTGGAGAACATTTGTATGCCAAGCATGGGCATGACAAAACAAAACATGCGGGAAATTAGGCGACTAGTTCAACAGTCACGGACAGGTGGTAAACTGAAAAAAATTAAGGACTTCTATGTGCCTTCAAACTTTAACCTTGTGATTGAAGCAGTAAAATCTGTGGCTGGCTTTGATGAGGAGAAAAAACACCTACAAAACTCCATCGCTGGCTCTGAAGCTGGGTCATAGTCTCAAGAAGATTGCAGATATTCTTGAGTGCGAGGCGCAGATGGCAGAGTCTGACAATGAGGAATTTTTGAACAACCTGAACAGGAGCAGGGGTCTTTTTGACAAAAAGTGGGATGTGTGTGTGTCATCACGTGCCCTACAAACTCTGAAAGAGGTGAAATGGAACACTCCTCAACTCCTTCCTTTCACTGAGGATGTCAAGAACATGCACATGCACCTCGAGAAGTGCAGAAAAGAATGCCAAAAGAATCTGAAGAATAATCCACACAAGAAGACCTGGACCAAGCTATTGTCACGCTTGCTGAGGTGATACTGTTTAACCGCAGAAGGGAAGGTGTCAAAGTGTCAAAGATGCCACTTGGTGCATTCACCCTGAGAGACAGTTCAGACGTTCATTCGGATGTGGCACTAGGTCTTTCCGAGTTGGAGCAAAAGCTTTGCCAACATTTTCAACGGATTGAAATAAGAGGGAAGAGAAACAGGAAGGTCCCGATTAGGGATCGACCGATACGGGTTTTTTGATGGCCGATGCGATACCGATTTTTTCCCCATGGCCCATGGCCGATACCCGATTTCCGATACCCGATTTCCGATACCGATATGGGTTAAAAAAAGTTTAAAAAATGACAAATATTCCAGGTCTCAAGTTAAAAATAAATAGCCATTTATTTATAATAACATGAATAACAGGAAAATGACAATCATGTCTGAAGCCCATTAAGCATTTTTTTTTTAAGTGTCTGCTTAATGCTTATACAGTATTATATCCACTTAAAAGGAATAGCCCACATACTTCTGTGCTTTTATTTAAAAAATATATATTAGTTTGGCTTGACACATTCAAAGGACTGTGGCTTGACAGTGGCAACAGAGCTTGACTGCACATTTGAGAAATGTTGGGGATGACACAGATTATTTAGAGTAAATGTTTAGGCCTATTTTACAACTGTAGGCCTATATTGTACTTGATATACCATTGCCTTTGAAGCAGGCAGTGCCAGTAAATAGCCTGACTTGATCATCATCCGCATTGCAAAGTGAGTGAATGAATTGTAGATTTGTCACTTTAAAAAAAAAAAAATGGGCACACCATAATTTGTTTTAGTTGTGGAGAAACAAAACCTCGCTGCTTGCCCCCTGCTTTGTTTCAGGAAGAGGGGAGAGGGGCGGGACAAATCACAACAATCTCCCTTTAGGTTTGACGCATCAAACTTTATCCATTTCGACATTGTCTTAGTTAATATCAAATCCCACGCCACCTCTAACGAAGTGTACCCTTATATTGCACACAATATGCGTGGCGAGTTACGTTTAGGAGGGATTTAGAAGTTTATTCAGTGATAATCACTCGCATGCCATTATTGCTCCCGCGGTGTCGACATGCACTGACACGGCGCTACCCCATGTGTTCAAAAATATTCCCGTACGTAAGCTAAAGTAGTCTATGGCTTAGCAAGCCTCTTCTCGAAACCCCAAAACGTTTCATTAGGTCCTGGACTGTTGGGTTCGTTGTGCAGTTATCTGATTACAGCAACTGTTCCGCTCCGCGCTGATCACTTTTTCTCGCTCCATCTGTCTCTCCCTCACGTGCGTGCACACTCACTCACACACACACACACACACACTGGGCTGCTTCACCGGTGTTCGCCGGTTTAACTCCTTCAAACGCCGAATTGACAGTGACTGATAACAACACCGACTTCATTTGAACTTTAAACTGCGGGTGATTGCATCATAGCCTACTCTTAGTGTTACAGCTCCCTAGTTTAGGTTGGCAGTTTAAATGCGACGCACTTAAACAGCATTCCCGTTTTTTTCGACTCACTTAATGACTTTAAGGCACACGCATGCTACTGTATGCAGTGCAATGCCATGTGCATACTATGCTGCGGGGGCTGCAGCAGCGTGCATAGCGGGTCTTCACAGAGCTGCCCTTGAACGCCTGTCTGTAAATGACGCTGGATGCGTATCGGCCGTATCGGCCATGTGTATCGGCCGATGCCGATACACCTAAACAACGCTAATATCGGCCCGATATATCGGCCGGCCGATATATCGGTCGACCCTTAGTCCCGATCCTTCTAACACCAGACATGCTGTCATCTATGGAGGCCTTGGTTGCACATCGGCGAACCTGTGGTGTTCCTGATGACAATCCATATTTCTTTGCCAGAGCAGAAGCAGAGAGTCACCTAAGAGGATCAGATGACATTAGACAGATGGCAAAGGAATGTGGGGGGAAGCATCCTGAAACTCTGTCCTCAACCAAGTTGAGAAAGCAGGTCTCCACGCTGTCCACAGTTCTTAACCTGAAGGATAATGAGATGGACACACTGGCAAATTTTCTTGGCCATGACATAAGGGTCCACAGACAGTACTATAGACTACCTGAAGGGACATTGGAGTTGGCTAAAGTCAGTAAAGTGTTGACCAACGCCTGGTCCCCACTGGAGCCAAAATTCAGGTTTAAAATTTATGTGAGTGTATTTGATGCTTTAAGTCATTTTCATGCTCACGTGAATTTAAAAAAAAAATTAACAGTTAAAACCAAGTCTCTAGACCACTCAGAAAGGGTGGATCCCACAAGGACCCTTCCAGTCAGTGGACCTCACGGTGTAATAAAAACGGGTGTGTGTGTGTGTGTGTCTCTCTCTCTGTCTTGTCCTTTTCCTAAAAAAACGCTCTGCCAGGTCACAGGACTCCACGTCTGACTCATATGTTTCGATCAAATTATCAAAAAGGGATTGAGTCGCTCGTTTCTTCTTTCCAACATTTATTTTCAAAACAACAAAAAATGCTCTCAAATTAAATATAAGGTCAAAAACTGTGTCGGTCCTCTCTGCTCGTGTTCACCTGTGGGTTCAAACAAAAAAACCTCTTCCTTCTTCTGAACACGCCTCCTCCTCTCTCCACAGCCGACCTGAACTAATAGGTTAGTTAATCAAAAAGGTTAAATACATAAACAATTAATAAGTCCAAATGACTATTCTCATACCATATAATTAATCTAAATTATAGAATAATTAAACACAATAAATTGGCTCCAACACTCTCTCATATATACACATACACACACATACACAGCTCGTGCGTAAAGATCCCAGGATATTAAACACTTTGACTCCTGTACTGTATGTTTAATTCTTTTTTTATTTCACAATAGATAAGCCAGGCGGCCCCAGTGTCTCCACCAACCCCGGCGGCTCCACGCCAGCTGCGGACGTCCGTCCCACTGGCCGTGTCCTCACTCGAGCTGTGCTGGAGTCACAGAAGCAAATAGTCAGAGCCATCGGTGGAATCAACGATAGTCTTGATCATTTAATGTACTTACAAGTAAATTCTGTCCTTGCCTCTTTACATGCTTGAAATCACAGTCTGCTGGGCCCGTATGGCTTCAAGGGGTGGGTTGAAGTCGATGGGTGTTGCGCTCTGGCACTAGTATGCCATGGCGGTGTGCCACGTTGTGGAGGATGCCACAGGCCATCACAATGTAGCACACCTTCTCAGATTGGTATGAAATGTGCACATGCCCAAATGTGCATTGCGCTGGTTTACAGGGACAAAACAAATAGAAGTCACCCATCGCGCACCGTGCCAGCCTTCAGCCTGTTCCCAACCATGCTGTTAGTCATAATGAGTGAGTCATGCGTTTAACCAGGCCACCTTGCCACGATGTTAGTTAGCTGCATTTGCACATCACATATGATTTGAACATTGATGGAATGAAAATGTTTCCTACTAACATAAACAAATTCATCCTGTGATGGTGCTTTTATAGCAATGTGTGTGCAGTCAATAGCTCCGATTAAATTAGGGAAACCGGCTCTCGCTGCAAACTGCGCTTTAATGTCGGCCTGTTTAACAGCATTGTATGGGAATTTGATGTACCTGGATGACATTCGGACGATTCCTTCCCATATAGCTGGCATGGCTCGGCTCAGGGTTGACTGGCACACTCCTGACCAATGGGCCTGGGGCCTCATGTACAAAGCTTGCGTACGCACAAAAAAGTGGCGTACGTACTTTTCCACGCTCACGTCCAGATGTATCAAACGTGAAATGATCGTAGAAATGTGCGTGCCTCACGCCAATTTCATAGCTGGTGTACGCAAGTTTCTACAGCTATTGTTCCTTTGGCGACACTTAGGTGACGCTGGGAAACTGTTAATAATGTGAAAACAAGTAGTCATCAGAGTGATGTGCACACCAGAGACACTTATGAACAACTAACACACCCACGTGTTTGCAATTATATAAGTGGATATAAAAGCATGCGCAATGTGATGAAGAAAATTATATTAACAATGGCAGCGTTAGCGTTGTTAGAAGACATTGCAAATGGTGCAATCCGACGTGAGAGAGTATTTAGGGAACGCGAGGATCTACTTTTAAACGATGATAATTGGCTCATAAGCCGATTTCGTTTGCCAAGACCAGTGTTGCTGGAGTTGTGCGCAGAGCTGCGGCCGGCCCTAGAGCGCAACACAGCAAGGAGCCAGGGGTTGCCTGTGTCCACACAGGTGCTGACCACTCTGGGGTTCCTGGCAACAGGGGCATTCCAGCGGGAGCTGGCCGATCGGTCAGGAGTGTGCCAGTCAACCCTAAGCCGAGCCATGCCAGCTGCGTGGGACGGAATCATCCGAATGTCATCCAGGTACATCAAATTCCCTTACAATGCTGTTGAACAGGCCGACATTAAAGCGCAATTTGCAGCGAGAGCCGGTTTCCCTAATGTAATCGGAGCTATTGACTGCACACACATTGCTATAAAAGCGCCATCACAGGATGAGTTTGTTTATGTTAATAGGAAACATTTTCATTCAATCAATGTTTAAATCATATGTGATGCGCAAATGAAGCTAACTAACATCGTGGCAAAGTGGCCTGGTTCAACGCACGACTCATTCATTATGACTAACAGCATGGTTGGGAACAGGCTGGAGGCTGGCACGGTGCGTGATGGGTGGCTTCTGGGTGAGTAAATACCAACGCAATCCAAATGTGTTTTTGGTTCTTAATTTTTTTTGCTGGTAAAATTAGAGCTACAGAGCTTTCTAACAAGCCCCCGATTGTCTCCCTGTGTTCAGTAAAAGCGGCGTAAAGTTGTAAATGTCAGCCGTGGCGCGCTTCTGAATTCATTAAGTGTGGCTCATTTAAGTGGTGCATTGTATTCTGCCTTCATCTGACCCCAGGGGACCGTGGCTACCCCCTAAAAACGTCGCTGATGACCCCTCTTACCGACCCAAACACCGACCAAGAGAGGAGGTATAATGACCTCCATTCCCGCACTCGAGCGGTCGTGGAGAGGGCAATCGGCCTGCTGAAGGGACGGTGGCGCTGCCTGGACAGGTCAGGGGGGGGGGGTTTCTGTTATACCGACCTGAGAAGGTGTGCCGCATTGTGATAGCCTGTGGCGTCCTCCACAATGTGGCACACCGCCATAGCATACCACTGCCAGAGCACAACATCCCCCCACCGGAGGAACCGAGGCCGGACTAATCAACTTCAACGCACCCCGGGAAGCCATACGTGCCCGGCAGAATGTGATTTCAAGCATGTAAAGAGGCAAGGACAGAATTTACTTGTACACAAATGAATTTATTGCCCTATTCATGTCGCTTAGTACATTGATCAAGACGATCATTTATCCCACTGATGCCTCTCACTATCTGCTCCTGTGTCTCCAGCACAGCTTGGGTGAGGACACGGCCAGTGGGACGGGCGTTAGCAGCAGGCGTGGAGCAGCCGGGGCCGGTGGAGGAGCCGGGGGGCCGGTGGAGGAGCCGGGGCCGGTGGAGGCGTCCTCACCTTGCTTATAGTCTACTGTGAAATAAAAAATAATAAACATACAGTACATGAGTCAAAGTGTTTAGTAGCCTGGCATCTTTACGCACAAGCTATATGTGTTGTGAGCAGACAATTGTATGACCAGTATATTTACAACATGAGTTCAGCATATTTACCTTGGAGATGATCGGTGTCACCTTCATGAGCTCCCACCACTCCGGTGAGAGCCGTCTCACCGACCAAGGAGGCCACTCTCCTGTCAAAGAAGGAAAGTTCCTCCACTCCCGACCCCCCGCCTGTTGCGGTCACGCTTCGGCGGTGGGCAGAGACCCTCCGCTTCACCTCCACCTTCAAATCTGACCACTTTTTTTTAAGTTCAGCTTCTGTGCGCTGCTCGGACCCGACGCCATTCACAGCCTCACAAACATGCTCCCACTCAAGTCGTTTGCGTTTTGCACTAATTCCTGTCGACAGGGTTCCAAACAAAAAACCCCTGCGCATCTCGATTTCATTAACGAGCACCTCAAGCTCAGATTCGGTAAAATTACGCTTTTTACCTCTACCCATAGTGTTTTTTGGATCTCAACGAAGAGAGAATCTCAGGTCCAGGGCCTATTTAAATAGATTTGCATATTTAAATGTGGGCGTGGACAGGGAGGAGTTTCGCACGTCTGCATGTGCGCTCAATTCCACGTTGATTGGGATGTACAAAAGAAACGTGCTTGGATCCATGCGTACGCACACATTGATACATCTGAATTTTTTTGTGCGTACCACAGTTTCCGGGTTTTGGTGTACGCCAAGATTTTGTAGGAAATCCACGCAAGTATTCGTACATGAGGCCCCAGCTCCTGCTGGAATGCCCCTGGTGCCAGCGTAGTCACCACCTGTCTGGACACAGACAACCTCACTCACCTCAGCGTCACCTCCAAGTGTCGCCAAAGGAACAATAGCTGAAGAAACGTGCGTACGACAGCTATGAAATTGGCGTGGGGCACGCACATTTCTACAATCATTTCACGTTTGATACATCTGAACGTGAGCGTGAAAAAGAACGTATGCCATTTTTTATGTGTACGCATGCTTTGTACATAAGGCCCCAGGTCTGGCCCTAGACTTAACCTGCTAAGGCCACACCTAAAGTGTAGGGTCAAAATAATTTCTCAATGCTATTATGATTAACGTTGCAGACATAACAAGGACTGTTCCTAGTAATTATGTGTTTTAGACATTTTTATTTTATCACTTGTGTTACTGCGTATTTGTTTAATATTATGTCTATATACACACACACATACTAATATGCACATATACATGCTAATAATTTCACACACAGAAGTGATCTTTAAATGCAAATCCATTACAGGATAAGGCTAGTATTAATTTTAATAGCAGAAAAATCATGGGATCTGAACAGAGCAAAGGAAAAAAACATGTTTGTATTTATGTGTTGAAGGTGTATAGTATATTAGGGTAATCAGGAATGCATAAAATAAAGTCAATGTTTAATGTCAACCGTGAAAACATCTGAGACGTAGCGTGACGGATTACACATGGTAACATTGCGGGACAAAGCCATACGCTTCACTGTAGCCCAGGTCACCAAGAGATTTGTGTGTCTCGGTATGTTACATACTTCCTCCAAATTCCGTACACGTGAATTAAACTGTGTCGAGGGACCCCTCCAAAAACATACATGTAGGTGGCGTTGCAAAGCCATTTTTGTACGTCCATGTCAGAGACCCCTAAAATACATAATTTTACACAGACTCTGGGGGGGTAGGCAAATTTTTCGAGTACATATAGGCCGTCTAAAATGCTTTACTTTTAGGAAAATTAATTAGTTAATTTCAATAGGGCCTCGCACTGCAGTGCTCGGGCCCTAATAATGACAAAAAGTAGAAACACAATGAGTTCGCTGCATGGACCCCAATAAGAAAACTCTGCCATCACAGACAGGGTAAAAAAAAAAAAGAAAGAAAAGAAACGTAAACTAAGCTCAAAAAGAAAAGCAAACCTTCCTCCCCTGCTGCTGCCCCAGAGTGAAAGAGTGCGGCCTCCCTCCTCCTCCTCTTTAACCCCTCCCTGATTACCAAATTGAGTCCTACCTGCGGAGGAAGGAACAACGAGGGAGACCAGGAGGGAGAAGAGCAGCACCAAGAAGAAAACACTCCCAGGTGTGGAACACTCCCAGGTGTGGTGTGTTAATAGTCAAATTGTCCCGACAATTGGCTCTTCTGCTCTTTGTGCTCAAAATCTCGTAATATCACAATATCTCAATAACAAGCCCATGATATTTACTGCAGTATTATAAGACACATCATGATATAAAAATCTCACTGTATGATAATACCACAGTAAACTCCACAGTACAATATTTATTACACTATCCATAAGTCAACAACAAGATCATTTGGTCAAAAATAAAATGGCTTATCTGCCTTTCTTAATCCCCTGCCTCTCTCCCCTTATCCCACCGTCACCTGCCTGTTTGCCCCCACCTCACTCCCTCGTTCACCTCGTTCCTTCTCCCTCTCTATTAAGGTAGATTAGTGCCATATATCTGAAGAAGAGCAGACTATGATTTGCACTTGTAAAACCCGTAATTCGCAATATGTTAACACGCATCTCAGAGTTTGTAAGTGTAACTTCAGATCCACACATCTGCAAAAAGCAAACTGCAAGCATATTTCACAACTTGTGAAAGCGCGTCTTCGAATTTGCACTTGTAACTTCAGATCTGCAAAGCTGCACAACATGATTTGCATGTGCAGGTTCCTATTTGCTCGCTCAGTTGCGTCATCCTTCTCACGTGAATTTTGGCACGATTCTCTCGGATGGATTTGAAGGAAACGATTTGCGCGCAGAGACCAGAATTGCCTGTTTTACCACTCTTGTCCAAAAGGTGGCAGTGTGGTTATTGGATAATATATCAAACGGCTCAGTTTTTTTTATTTATTTATTTTTTATTATTGCAATAAAACAGAGTATTACAATGACACGTGACAGGTAGAACAGAAATTGCTGATCATTACATCAAGATAAAGTCAGTAAAAAAAAAAAAAAACAAGAGATAAAAAACATACATAGACATACAAGAGGAATATATCTTAAAGAACATTTAGAAGCTTTGTGTTTTTCTTATTATGTAGTGCGATACTGTTAAGAAATTTCTAATAGACCTTAGTTTTCACCTTTTTGCACAACAGGGCCATTATGTCTTCACTCTCAAAGACATCTTCTTTTATTATGAGAACTCTACAGATTCATCATTTGAATTTTTAGTTAACTTTTATGTTCTACAAGCCAAATTTTTCATTCATAAACAGAAATGGCAAAAGAATCAACCTCTCTTTGATATTTTTATTTTAGAAATTTCCTCTCTTCTCAAATCTCTTAAACTTGTACATAATAAGAAAAACACAAAGCTTCTAAATGTTCTTTAAGATATATTCCTCTTGTATGTCTATGTATGTTTTTTATCTCTTGTTTTTTTTTTTTTTTTACTGACTTTATCTTGATGTAATGATCAGCAATTTCTGTTCTACCTGTCACGTGTCATTGTAATACTCTGTCTTATTGCAATAATAAAAAAAAAAAAAAAAAAAACTGAGCCGTTTGATATATTATCCAATAACCACACTGCCACCTTTTGGACAAGAGTGGTAAAACAGGCATTCCTGGTCGCGCAAATCGTTTCCTTCAAATCCATCCGAGAGAATCGTGCCAAAATTCACGTGAGAAGGATGACGCAACTGAGCGAGCAAATAGGAACCTGCGCATGCAAATCATGTTGTGCAGCTTTGCAGATCTGAAGTTACAAGTGCAAATTCGAAGACGCGCTTTCACAAGTTGTGAAATATGCTTACAGTTTGCTTTTTGCAGATGTGTGGATCTGAAGTTACACTTACAAACTCTGAGATGCGTGTTCACAAGTTGCGAATTACGGGTTTTACAAGTGCAAATCATAGTCTGCTCTTCTTCAGATATATGGCACTAATCTACCTTCATACCTCTCTAACTTTAAATAAATACCTGGTTCTGTGTCTGCTGTCAAACAACACAACGGTAGTTTTTTTTCAACAGTGTGAGAAGATTAACGATGTCCGCTACATCTGCGCTGTGTGTCTGTCTCATGTGTTCCGTCTGACTCACGTGTTCTGTCTGTCTCACGTGTTCCATCTGACTCCAGGTATCTCTCAAGCTGCAGGAACTGTTGTTGCTGAAGGCAGCACCTAAACATCAACAACTGCTTTGAAGTTAGCAGTGAAACAACGTAGCCACACACGCGCGCGCGCTAAACAGTCAAGTCACACAGTGACACGGATGATCATCCCTCACACTCTCGCAAGCGCTGTCAATTTATATTATTATATGTCCGCGACAATATAATATATTTTTTAACCTGCCACAGTGGGCTGATCAAATTCACCCAGCGCACTCAGTAACTGTAGCCAAATAGTTAGCTGAGTTAGCGAAGAGCTTATTCTGCTTGCATTTTTGTATTCGAAATTTTTTGTACTGCTTCGAAATTGTATATTCTGCCTTTGTTTTTGAGAGGGTTTGTAAAAAAAAAACAGTAACGTTTTAAGTTATAAATTATGGTATCCTACCATTTTTTTTATAACATATGTATATACTGCAGTATGAAACTGTTAAATGACCAATTATTGTGATCTTGTATAATGCAGTATGCTGTGTTATGTACCACCCACACCTTAAAGATTAATTTTATTTGCTGAATTTAACCATTTCAGAATTCTTCCTGCCTATTAAGCTACTAACAATCAAATCTTACCCGTTGTGTAAACTGGTCACTTCATCCATGTCCTCCTGACTGAGCTTAAAATCAGACGGCTGTCCATTTTCCAGCACCCTTCTGGGGTTGCAGGATCTGGGCAAATCCATCACTAAATGAAGGTCTACAGTCAAAAACCAATGTGAAAACACAAATAAAAGTTCTTATTTGCTACATCTACTTTTCTTTGTTGAGCTTCAGAAAAGCACTTCTTTCCAATGTAACTCTTGCTCTGTTGCGGCGGCCATTGGAAAGGTCCCCAGTTAAACTAAAGGCCTGTGAGGCTGGCATAGTCAGTACATCTAATGCCAAAGGTTTTAGCATGGGAAATGTGGTAGAGGAGTTGGTCCCTCTGCAACCTCTGCGTGCCCCGCGTCCCCTTCTTCATCAGTAGCCTCTTTTCGATGGGGTACAGTATACATTTACCATCCCACCCATACACTCACCTACACTACTGACACTGATTTTCACACACACTCCATACAAGTATTTACTTTAATTAACTTTGGTTTGTTCATAACTGAGTTTGGCGTTCCAGAATTGTCCATGAGCTCTGGACTTGTCGGCTTGAAGTGTCAAAATCTCATCCTCTACTCCAGAAGGGTTCAGGTGAAACAGTGTTGCAATTTATGATGTGAGTGAAACAACCTCAGCATCTTCCTGAAAAGGGTAGTACATGAATGTGGCGACTGGCTTGAGTAAAGCAAAGTCTTGAAAGCGATTGTCAAACTCTGACAGACAATTGTCAATTTGCTTTATGAAGTGTGCACTGTCGAACTGCACACATTCTCGCAGTTTGCCAAATCATGGCGCTGGAGCTTTGAAGAGAGATCATTCATTTTTCATTTGAAAGCATTAACTGAGCTGATACCCTTTCTTACTTGCTAGCTTGCTAAAGTTTAGCAGCGTTTTGCGCCACTGTACGTGCATGCAGTGTATGTGCACGTTAGCCACCATCTGATAGGCTGACACACACATGTGACACTTCTGACACTGATGATAGGCCCCATCATTGTGAGGACGGATGATAGGCTTTACTTTTTTAATACCATGCGATCTACCCACACTACTTTGGTGATCGGCCGGTCGATCACGGTGGACGTAATGGACACCCCTGTTCTAAACATGACAACATTCCAGAACATTTAAACATTCCAGAACTTGCTGACATTCCGGACCATAACATAATTGCAGAATATGACAACATTCTGGAAATTCCAAACATTCTAGAACTTGACAGTCACAGAACATAACATAATTGCGAAATATGACAACATTCCGGGACTTCTAGAACATTCTAGAACAATGTAATATTCCAGAACTTGCCAACATTCCAGAACATGACAACATTCTGGAACTTTCAGAACTTGCCAACATTCCAAAACTTGCCAATATTCCAGAACTTCCAAACATTCTAGAACTTGTCAACATTCCGAAAGTTCCCAACATTCCGGAACATAACATAATTACGAAATATGACATTCCTGAACTTCCAAACTTTCTAGAACATGCCAACATTCTAGAACAATGCAAGATTCCAGAACTTCCAAACCATGCTAGATCTTACGAACATTCTCGCACAACGGCACAGACTATAATTCATCTGTAACATTACTTGGAGCTTACAGTATGATAAATCGAATTGAGTTGCAGAAACGAAGACATTTGCAGCTGCTTTTTTAAAGTCAACTGATTGAAGACTCATTTTAGACCATTAGCCATGTTGATGCAACTTCCAGACTTTCAGAGCTCTCAAAATATGAGAGAAAAGTGAAACATTAAATTATGGTGTTACAAAGTGGAAAAGGTGCTGCCTTTCTCTGCTAACTGAGGCAGTGAGACAACAGTTCCAAAGCTTTATTTGCTTTGATTGACAAAGTCTCTACATGCAACACTTAAATTGACTGAGAGGAGCACACAGTCCATATATGATGCTATCACATTGACGTATAGCTAACATTGTCAAGTGGCAGTTGAGTCAAGGACTGAGCTATTGCATCTCTCTCTCTCTCTCTCTCTCTCTCTCTCTCTCTCTCTCTCTCTCTCTCTCTCTCTCTCTCTCTCTCTCTCTCTCTCTCTCTCTCTCTCTCTCTCAGCTGCACTATAACAGCTGGCGTCTCTCTCAGCACATCTTCTCACAGTGACTACACAGTGAGTATCCAGCAGCAGCATAATCATCCTCTTACACACCACAAACACAGCTATCGACCCTTCCAAAGGCTTGTTTGGATTTTGCTTGGATGCTCCTTTCTGCTACGACAGAGTGGAACTGAAATCTGCAGGCTCTATGGAGGTTCAGGTAAAAACACATGGAACAGGATAACATGCACTTCATGAAGAGACACACAAACCGGTCGATTTAGGATTCATAAGAATGCTATGTATCAAACTCACAGTATGGGTTTACAATGAGCACAGCCATCTGTAGTACTGCAGTTTGCTAGAAACACATTTCTTCAAAACTGCACACAGCATTCTGTACAGACAGGCAGCTCAGCACTACAGTTACTCACTAAATGCACAAATGCAACAAAAACAACAACAGTAACAGTAATGCTGTCACTTATTCCAACCTGCTAATGACACTCTGCGACACTCAGCACTCAACTTCCTTCTGAGTACTTCCTGTTTGATGCCTTACATCGACCAGGTACTGTTGATGCTTTGTTAGGAGTCGTCTTGGTGTCATGATGTTACAATGTGAACAGCATGATGAAGAGGACTGATTTGAAGCAGAACATTTAGTGGTCCATTCGTGGATCACACACTTGTTGTAATTTTTGTGGTTAACCACCTTGTTAGAGAACAGCATATTCTGCAATAAGTACTGAAACATTGGACACTTGGACAGTGCATTCAGAAGATTAGAGAAGATCAAATTAAGTTCACCTGTAAAGGTTAGAGTGCGTTTTAGGTACATTCTGAAATTTGATCCGAAAGCCAAATATCCCTGACTTTTTGTGAGTAGTGTTCAGTGTTTGTTCTTCTATATAAGGTCAATCCTGCAAACAAAATGTAAATGCAATGCAGTGACCTGTACAGTAACGCAAAGCTGTAAACTGTCAATATGAACAATGTTTGTATCACTATGTTTGTACTGCTTGTATGAAAGCTTTATGAACTTGTTATGGTTCTGTTGAAGCTTTCACAGCAAATGGCTGAGGAACAGGTCATGGCCATGGTGGAAAACCACAGTCTCACTGAGCTTAATCAAAATATCTAACCACATACAAGCACAAGATGCAAACCCCTGTCTCTGATGTCAAAGACCTCTGCTTTGTCCACTGTTTGTCCACCGAGGCCTTTGTGGTCATAGAACATAGAACACTGGACGGCAAGAAGACTTTTTCCAGTGAACATAACGAAGACAGCAATTAGGAGTCTTCCAGTATTTTTTGCGGCAAAACCATTGAATAATTTTGTCACAAACCAGGCCCTATGGCCATGATTAAAGGAGAGAGACGCACACAACAGAGCCAGTTATCAAATTATTTAGGAAAAGAATACTTAAACTAAACTAACAGTAGGATATGAAATCAGTGGTGTAAGTGAGTGCATGAGTGTAGAAGTGTATGAGTGCGGTGTTGAAATAAGATGCAGCAACACCATCAAACCCAAAGACTAGTTGTTGTCTCAGAAGAGAGATGTAACGCAATGCAACGGCCACCTATGCTGTAAATAAACATCATATAAATCAATCACAGGCAAGTGAAACCATCTGTTCAACTGATGAGAAGACATCATAAAACATAGAATTTCATACAATGTACTGTAAATATGTAATGTTATTCCAGATCCATAGATAAACAACATATCATGTGTTAAAACTGAGGCATTTTATCATTTCATGGAAAATATTAGCTCATATTGAAATTGATGGTAGCAACACATCTCAAAAAAGTTGGGACAGTGGCAACAAAAGGCTGGAAAAGTATACAGCAAAAAACAACTGCAAGAGCATTTAACAGTGAATTAGGTTAATTGGCAACTGGTCAGTAACATGACTGAGAGCATTTCAGAGAGGCAGAGCCTCTCAGATGTAAAGATGAGCATAAGTTCAACAATCTGCAACAAACTATGTCCAAAAAAATGTGTAACCATTTCAGTAAAATGTTCCTCAACATAAAATTGCAAAGACTGAAGATCCCAACATCTACAGTGTAAAATATTTTTAAACATTTAGAGAATCACCCTAACCCACTAAAGAGCAGAAGGACCATCCAGCTTTTTATCAGCGGACAGTTCCAAACTCTTCATCTCTGATGGTATGGGGTTGTATTAGTGCCTATGTTGTCAGCAGCTTACACATCTGGAAAGGTCCCATCAATGCTGAAAAATACATAGAGGTTTTAGAGCAACATGCTCGCATCCAGACAACGTCTCTTTCAGAAAGGCCTTGCATATTTCACCAAGACAATGTTAAACTCATACACAACACCATGGCTTTGCAGGAGAAGAGTATAGATGCTGAGCTGGCCTGGCTGCAGTCCAGACCTGTCACCAATAGAAAACATTTGGTGTATCCTAAAACAAAAAATCAAGCAACAGGACTGTTGAGTAGTTAGAACCCGGCATTAGACAAGAAAGGGACAACATTCATATCCCAAGATTCCAGACGGTTGTTAAAAGAAGAGGGCAATTTCAAAATGAGCAAATATTTTCCATGAAATGATAAAATGCCTCAGTTTTAACACATGATATGTTGTTTAAAATAAAATATGGGTTTGTGAGATTTGCGAATCATTACATTTTGTTTTTATTTGCATTTTATACAGACACAGCCTTCAAGGGCTCTGATCAGAATGTGTATTTATACAGAAAGAAAGAACTGTATGTGGGAGAGGAGAACAGACTGAGAGAGATGTGCTTCAGTGTTGTATGTACACATACTATTAGTCCAAGATGGCTTACAATCCGTAGCAAAGATTAAAGGATGACCCTCAGCATAGAACATAATCTGAGCTCAGATACGGCAGCACTGACATTAAATCCTTTGTCATTTGGGTCACATGTTTAATTAAAGGAGCAGTACAGTCAGTATAAGAATTGAGGTCAGTGGTGTTTAACGACTGAGCCCCCAACATGCAAGTATGACTGACAATATCTAACAAGAAGTTAAACTCAAATTTAGCAGTCCTGCCTCTTCTGCATCACTCCATGTGTTCCAGTGTTTCAGATCTGAGGCAGTCCACCGAGGATCCACGGTTGGAGATCATCATGTAGTTTTAGCAGCAGAAAACAAAGACAGAAATAAGTACGGATAAACATGGGAGGAAAAAATAAATAAATAAGAGGTGTAGAAAACTAAGATAACACTAAGAATATGAGGTAAAGTGAGTGATATAATTCATCATTTTTAATATCAACAAGCGACACATGAAAATAAAATGTATCAAATACGAAATGATGATACTTATATTTGATATAAGGTATAGTATAACGTATAATGTAATAACAATAATGCATGTGAAATATGATGATAATATAAAGATGTGCAAAAATAAATAAGATATATATTTTTAAACATGTTCACATCACATTTTGATTCTGTTTACTACAGAATAGAATAGAACATGAAACAAATATATATAATAAAAAAAACTAAATATTGCACTTTAAATACACGTTTGAGTCAGAAAGCAAACAGAAGATGACACATGAACTTAAACCTGTTAAAAGAATGATTCGACATCTTGAAACAAACTTGTTCACCTTGTCAAGTCGAGATGATGACTTACAGATCCAAGAGACAGAGAGTAACACTTTGTAGACACAAATGCTATTCCTGCCAAGCTGACAGTTGATAACTCTGCTGAGCAGGTTTTGACTGCTGCAGCTTCTGGAAACCAGTTAGACCAGTGAGAGATCAAACCAGAACAAAGAGCCTTTAGAGGCTAAAGATGTGATCCATGTTAACATATTTTTATAACCGCTTTCAATCAGCTCATCATATTTAATATATGTGGTGTATATATAATGTTTGCTATCACATCTTCTGCAGATGTAATAGTTTACTATGAAACATGCTCGGACTTTACAGTATGTGCAAAGAAAGGGAAAATGATTTTATCATTTTTTATTTGATTTGGTTCAGCAGACGGCCCTGCACCGAGCGGCCATGGTTGGGAACAGTAATGCTGTGTCTGCGCTGATTCAGGGAGGCTGTGCTGTGGACCTGCAGAACAGAGTGAGTGGTGAACACACACGTCAGAATGTGTTCAGGCACATACAGGAAAATTCATTCATGCCTTTGTCAGATCAAAAAAGTACCAACCTGGACCTAAAAAAAAAGATCTGATGTTTATCTGGTGTTTGAAATAGTTTATTTTGCTTGTACTGTATGAGCAGCTGAATTCAGAGTGGAAAGCTTTCTCTTATGTTTATACTCAGGATGAGTAAGCCTTCTAAATGAGTCCCATCTACTGCAGGCATGATGTCAACATTCTGGTGTATGCTCAGTACTCTTTGATCCGGTTATTTCTGGACAGCTTTATGTTTGGAGGTGCTGACACAAGTATGTCATGTCCCTCCAGTCTGTGTTTTTAATAAAATCACAGAAAGACTTCATATTCTTAAAATGCTTTAGATGTCACGTTACAGAAAATGGTTTGTGATGGGAATACTATGTCCAATATTTGTTTGAGGACGGCAACACTGCGCTGCATGAGGTGTCTTGGCATGGTTTCTCTCACTGTGTCAAACTGCTGGTCAAGGCAAGAGCTGATGTACACACCAGGAACAAGGTAGGATAACCATAATAAATAATCATTGTAACGATACACGTTATATTTGACAGCATGAGATTGTCCACGCGCTGTATATTTTTTTCCTGAAACTTTCATGTCCATGTTACATCGATCAACAGAAAACAGAACAGCAGTTCTAAAGTGAGTGCTATGAAGATGAGAATATGAAGAGACATGCTGTTACATGCTTTTCTATTGCATGCAGTATGTCCATACTGGAGCATAGATGATGTTTCTGTTATATATTTAAATATATGGCCAGGCTCGACACATGATACTTCAGTGCAGAAGAAAAAAACATTTATTTTATTTTAGATTTTCAGCTCATTTTATCATTCTAATATAAAGACACTACAAGGGAGCATCAATAAATGTTTAAACAGCAGAGACTTTCCATTGACTAGAAACACATTTCAGTCTTTATTTACAGACTTACAACACATTATCTAGTTTGCTAGAACAAAAATAGATTCAGCATACGTACATTAAGACAAAGATTTAGGCCACATTTCTAATTCTTTTGTCAGATGTATTTCCCTATCATCCTATGTGTTAGATTAATTCAGATGCCTGAAAATCCAACCTACTGAACCTGCTCTCACAATATGAAAACGGTGTGCCTTTCCAGCCCAAACTGTCACTAAGTTAAAGTTCATGCTTTGCTTCATGTGTATGATAATGTGACATGAATGGCCCTGCAGATCAGAAACATGGCAGAGAATCAGAATACCAGGTTGCTTTTCCTCTTAGAGATGTTAGAGATGTTTTGTCATATTATAGATGATGTTATGCAACTCTAACAGTTTAACATGAAGAGCTGAATTGACTATGTAGTAACAGTGTTACTCTGACTCAGGCAGGAAACACAGCACTCCATCTGGCCTGTCAGAACGCACACGCTCAGACTGCACGCCTTCTGCTGCTCGGAGGATCCACACCTGACACCAAGAACAATGTGAGTGCTCCAGCTTCACACGATGCACTGTGTTCTCTTCAGACGCTAACAAATGAGCTAAAAAGTACGACTCACCATATGTCACAGTACTGACAGCACTGTGTGCTATCCAAGGAATAGTTTTACAATATACTATGTGTCACTGACCATGGAATTCCCTCTTTGTGCTTCCAGATGGGTGACACGTGTTTGCATGTGGCTGCTCGCTACAACAACCTGAACCTGGTGAAGATCCTGCTGAGTTCTCTCTGCTCTGTGACAGAGAGAAACCAGGTACAGTGTGTCAGTGTTGCAGAAAATCATATCACACACACACACACACACACACACACACACACACACTGCTGTTTATGGAACATGTCTCTGTCTTTTGTGTGTGTGATTTACAGTACTGCTTTTGGTATTGGCTTCTGGTATGCATGGCACCACTGGTGTGTGTGTGTGTGTGATGTGTGTATAAATCTGTGCTTTCACTATTTTTTGTTTTGCCTGTGAGTGTGAAAGAATCGTGTTACACAGTTCTTTCTGTGAACTGATCGACCAGTGGAATGAAGAGTCCTGTACATCTGTGCATGTTTACCTGCAGAGGGGGGACACGGCTCTCCATGTGGCTGCTGCTCTGAATCATAAGAGGACAGTTCAGGTCTTACTGGAGGCAGGAGCTGATGGTACAATCAGAAACAATGTAAGTTCCAAACACAACACCATCCATCTACAAGCTGGACGCGTGGTCCAAATAGGTTTACCTTTTGATTATCTTCATATTATGAAATATGACTGACAGTACTTGTGTGCACAGTGTTCTATAACTTAACGGGTACTACAGTGACTAATTGCACATTCATAAAGTTGGGGGAGAGAATGAAAAAAATGGAATAGTCAAACTCTTTGCAGTACGGGCTGACATGTCTAAAGTTTATATATGTCCTAGTCTGGAGCTATAAAAACACCAAAAGCAATCCATCATTCACTTCCCATAGTGCAGTTTGATTGTGTATTTTTCTCATACACAATCCAACTTAGAAAAGAAGTGTTGGCTTCTGATCACCAAACCTGTGACCTCAATAAGAATGAAGAAATGCAATTATCTGGATGCTGTTGTGCTGCACGCCTCCACAGTCTGTCTCATACGAACATTGATGATGATGAGATTGGAAATCCGTCCAGCTCACTAACACACTCTCACACTCTGAATTGTTTCTTGCCACTTGTTTTATTGTTAGTGATTGAAATGTGTGTGTTCTTTGGGTGTGTGGGTTTGTGTGTGTGTTGTTACTGTAAAAAGAGAACAAACTAAATATGAAGATTTTAACATCTGAAATTGTATTTTAACGTAAACAATATGATATGAAATAGGCCAGGAAGAATAATGACATATTCACTGATGAACAAAGATGAGTAACTCAAGAGGACAAAGTGTTAACTAAATAAGGGAGCAAAAATGATTGACTTAACAAGGCTCCTCTGCATAAGCTGATTAGTGATCTACGGCACATAATTAACATTAAGAGGCACATAATTAGTACCATGTGATTGGTCCAGAGCAACCCGGACAGTGCCTGGACATGGGGACTGCATGCACAAAGCCAAAACACTGCACATGAGTGGGTGACCTGAACCATATATATTATTAATCAGATTTTTACTATAATTCTAGTTTTTATTATGATGATTACTTCTCTGCATCTCTGTCTGTTCTCCTTGAGCCTCTGTTTCTGAGTGCTTGATCTTAGTGGGATTTGTTGTGTGTCTGTGAATGATATAATAAAGAGTGCAGTCTAGACCTGCTTTGTGTGGACAGTGTCATGAGATCACTTTAGGGTTGTCCCAGCTCTGGCTGGTGATTTAGATTATTTATTTTCTAATGTTCATGATGTACTGTTCACTTCCAGGCAGGTAAAACAGCCCTGGATAAAGCCAGAGACAACAACAACAAAGATGTGGCACTTCTCCTGGCCAGAGCTCCTCAGGTTGGTATCTGCATTATAAACTTTTATTAGTTAGAGATAAAAAAAAAAAATCTGATTTGTATCTCTAACCATAAAAATAACAATTTTAATAGAATTATCTTCATCTTGTCTATTTGTAGGGTCATGAAATGAAAGGTTCATAAAATGTAGTAATCAAGTTGTATTACATTTATGCAATAAGTGCGCTCAGTTATAAGAATACAAACCAAATAACTCAAAATCATGTAAGCACGTTAACTTTACTGAATATGCTAATTGTCTTAATGTGCCATATTTACAAGCAATGAGTTTTTAGCACACAGACAGTAAACAGTTGTGACTTTGGGACTTTAAGGAACAATTTGATTGGTCGTAGCAGAGCATCGCGGTCTAGCTGGGGTGCATGGTGTAACCATGGATGGCCCTGAGCCATTTACAGCATGGTAGGCAGGTGCCAGTGTATTAAATCCGATTTGAGCTGCCATCTGAAGCCACTCGAGAACTTGTGTAGGCTGAAGACCAGTCCTACTGCATTCTGGATGAGCTGCAGAGGTCAGACGGCGCATGCAGGAACAAACTTGCTCGAATGAATCTAAAAGAGCAAGTTATTGTAGCAGTGTTGCAAGTGATTGGACAGCGCATCATCCAATGTCACTCCCAGGTTCCTTGAGTAATGTAACCATAGCAGATTGTGTAATTGTTTTCAGGTGCATCGCTTCATGCGAGGAAGAACAATAAGGAAACAAAGAGAAAGACTGACAGCTGAGCGCAGGACGCAGTCTGTCACCAGAGTAGACATTCTACCAAACAAAGTAAGAAAATACCAGAACCAAGAATTCTTCCAAGCATAGTGGAGGTAAGGCCTTTTAAATTAAATGACATGTTTCACCTTATTTCCCTGTGTCCTGAGCAGGACAGCAGTTCTGTGGTTGAGGAAACCACAAGCAGTGAACAGATGGAGAGCAAGACTCCCTTCAAGATAGGTCCTCACCAGCAGCAGCATTGCCACAAGATCCCAGCCTTTATCAGCAGCCCCTACCACCACCACAAGAGGAGGGGAATCCTGGAACAGGTAGGCCAACAACAGAGACACTAGGATCAGTATGTTCATGTTAGTTCACGACTCAACTGTGCATCCTCAAGTTTGAGTCTCTTGTTCATTTGTGACGTGACAGGGAGCTCGGCCACAGGGCTGTGTGACAAGCAGTGCACACAGCGATTCGTTCATACAGATCAGTCTTTTGTTCATTTGTCACGTGACAGCTACCTCGTCACTGTAGACTGATGTGCTGTGTTTCAACAACAATGGCAGAGAGGATACATGACACAGGTAACTTTATTGTGGTGTGTCTTTGCTTTCCTTGGCTTTCACACCATGTTGCCTTCAGTGTTTGAGGACCATGCTCTTTTTTAATTGCCCAAAGTAGTAGCTACAGCACAGCACTAGTTGAAATCAATGAAAGATTCATTTAATTTACCATCTGAGAGTCAGTGATCCGAATCAGTAAAAAGACTCAAACTTCACAACTTTGGAGGTAATCAGATGTATGAGCAGCAGGTAAATAAGTGGGTGGAGAGAGTGACAGGAAACAGGTTATAGGGGAGAGGCTGGGTCTGTAATGATCCAGCCACTCTGATTGTCTGATTGTATTCTGTAACTTTCCTCCTGTAATCTGTTACTTTTCCTCCTGTAGGATTTGAATAAAGATGATCTGAGAAAAGGCAAGAATGACTTCTACGTGAAGAAGGACCTGCTCTGTGATGATGGTGAAGATACTCGGAATGGAAAAGCCTTTCAGCTTTACACACTGTATCGTGATAAGAACGGCAACATTAGACAGGTAAGTCATTTTAAACTACAACCATTTTTGTGAGGTTCGAGAGCACTGAGAGGGTAAAATAGTTATGGTAACATTTTCATTGTGCTGAGCTTTGTTGAGCATATCTACCAGAAAAGAACAGAGCATTAAAGGCATACTTTAATTAAATCCCTCTGCTGAGTGTGCATTTTGAGACTTCTGACCATCTCTTCAGGCACCAGCCAACGGATGCCACTGTAAGCCTTTGCTCAAGAAGCTTGAGGGCCAACTGAAAGTCACGCAGGAGGACATGAGGCTGCACATCCTGGACATCCAGGAGCAAGTCAACAGAAGGCTGGGCCAAATAGAATGCAGGAACAGACACCAGGTTAGCTTCTACTCTCTCTGATTACAGATCATGGTTTCAGTTTACTTTCACGTCTTCAGCATCTTCACTGACTGAGCTCCATGCCTAGACACAGTAGCAATTTCGAATGTTCACGCCAAAAATAGTTACATAATTCCTTGATTAAGGTTTTTAATACTTTGTCCTGTCCAGATTAATGTGTTGGACATCCTGAATCACGAAAGAGCAGCGGCAGAGAAGAAGAACATGATCTACAGGACTGAGCAGAGAGTTGCACAGCTAAGAGAGGAGGCCCTGATGACACAGGTACCTAGAACTGTCCCAGGGTTTTATTTTCCATTTAGGGAACACACGGGTCAATGTGGCTGCTTCTGGGATTATTTGAAGAAAAGAGTCATGAATAGAAATTTAAATGGAATCTTGCTGTCTTGATCTGATGTGTGTAGATGTGCCCACATTCAGAACAGGTTTGATCATACAGCAGCTCTGTCTTTTAACAAGCAGGCAGCAGTGAGTCATGAACTGAAGAAGTCCCAGCTGAAGGATGCAGACGTCCACATCCCAGCCAAAGCCCAATGCTACAAACTCCTCCCCTCACCGTCCGTGGAGCAGTCTCTGGCAGACAGTGACCTGGAATCACTCCCCTTGTTGTCCATGGTATCTGGAGACAGCAGCACCTCACTGGCTAACTACGTCAACCTCCTGCCATCTGCATCTACCCACAGTGTGGAGGGTCCAGTGCAGGAGCAGCTAGGGGAGGAGCACATACTTTGAAATGAAAGTTAAGAGGTCATCAGGTATGTCCAAGAACAATGATTTATAACTGCAACAGCATCAACAGGTGAGCTGTGACACCATAAAGACATGGTAACACAAAGAGTAGAGCGACCAATCAGATCCAACAGAATTGTCTAGCAGAGAAGTAGTGTCATAACTTTAGACAAGTATTATTGACTATTTGTCTGTTTGGGATTCATCAGTTATCTTGGTTGTTTATGGAGACAAACTAATATTTGGAATAAAGGTATCTGGAACATTTCCATTAAATTTTCCATAAACAGACCTATGACGTATTTTCTTGAGCTGTGTACCCGGTTTACCCCAAAGGTTTCCAACACCATTCAAACCCAGAGAACTCTGTCATGTTAGCCAGGCAACAGTGTGTTTCCCTGCTTAGTTCCTGTTGCTTTAACTTCTGGGTAGACATAGGGTATGTCACTTGATCCATGACAGAATTCCATCAGGAGTGGTGATTGTTTAACATTAAATGCAGGATGTGAAACTGCATTGGCTTCCCATTCAGAGCACACACGTTTCACATCTTTCCCGCATGTCATTCCCCATCTCTCTCTCCCCACATTCTCTGCTCTCAACTCTATATGTCAGCTACTAAATGAATGCTTGTCATTTGTATTTCATTTGCTATGCAGATTTAAAAACATTGAACACACTCTCTCTGTTCTTTTTGTGTTTACACCTCAGATGACTATGAGAACACAGCCCTGTTTCCTCTGCCTGCTGAACCTACCTCAGACCTCCTCCTGGGCACTGTTGACCCATATTGGCAGTCCTTGGAAGTGCAGGAGGATCCCGTGGCAGCAGTGGTGCAACTTTGCAGGGAGGGTTTCTCCAGCAGCAGCAGCCAGCCCAGCATCAGTGACCAGGGACCCAGACTGATTCAACAACAGGAACATAGCATTGACGGACAATACAGGAAACGCTTTGGAGAGCTGATGGGTGCCCACAGGCGTGCAGAGATACACACAGAGAGCACCAGGACACTGGAGTTCTTCATCGACCGACCCACTGAGCCCACATTCAGCCAGGAGAAGAACAATCTGCACGCTAAGGAGGTGAGTGTACTAGGAGGAACTTGCAACCTATCAATCAGCCAAACATGTTCCACATGTTGGTTTTCTTTAAGGTCTATGGGATGATTCCTTTTTTTTTACAAAATGAGTCTTATTTTTGTAATTCAACATTTCTAATAGTGATATATTTGTATGCACAAAGTTAACAGCTGAAGACAAGTCGCTAAGTTCACTGAGCTGACACACCAGAGAAAACCAGTCTGGCTTTCCCCCGCTTCCAGTCTTTATGCTAAGCTAGGCTAATCTCCTTAACATTAAGACCAGGCTGATGCTGAGCTTCTCAGCTCACTCTCAGAGTTTACTTCCAAAACTAATTTAAACTTGTGCTGTCAGGTGACTCAGCGTTTCTTTGAGACGGTGTCGACTCAGTTGGAGCGTTGGTACGAGAGAAAGATCGTGGAGGTGGAGCAGCAGACGGAGCTCAGAGCACAGCAAGACAGGAAGGAGCTGCTGCAGCGAATAAGCATGCTGGAGGAGGAGCTTCAGAAGCTGAAGACCAACGAGAATGCAGAAAGCTGATGCAACTTATATAGGTAGTTGGAGAACATTTTGGAACTTTTACTTTGGAGACATTCCATACTGTCTTCTGTCAAATGAAGGCAACAGGCCTGTAAATTATGTATATTATTACTGTTGTGTAGATAGTAGTTGAATGTTAGAGTTGGATTCTGTTAGATCATCAGCACAGCAGCAGCATCATCATCATCATGTATGTATGTAATGGAGGCATTTCATTGAAGGTATTAACTGTAGTTTTTGATGAATGGAGGTTATCAGTACTTGGACAGATTACTGATAGAGAACTTCATCAAATGACAATGACAATTAGCTGAAGCTCAATATCAGCAAAATACATGAGCTCATGATGACGGTCACCGTTTATGGTGATCATTCAGGGAAAGAGAGTGAAGAAGGAGGACTTAAGTACCTTAAAAAATTGGACCGGACTCTTAAGGAACAGAAAGAGCAGACTGTTCTCCCTGAGAAGACTCAGGATACAAACAGGACTCTGTTGTTCTTGTTCTGCTGTATGTCTGTTAATGTGTAAGTCAAATTCCCTGTATGTCGTTCTATGCCTTGTAATCAACCATTAAAGCATTCTGAAAGAAAGCAAAGTTGTTGCCATGCCATAAAGGAAACTTTAGTTATAAATTTCAAAATGTTGATGCGTCACACACATTTTCAAGGAGGATCTATTCACTCACAACAGTTTTAAGGTGAGCACCCAACTGTTAGGGTCTGTTAGTCTGGTAACAACCAGAAAAGTGTTATATGTTATATGTGACAGTGAAGCTGACTTTGAACCTTTTGTAAATAAAATGTCATCACTGTTTTTGCAACAAGTAGGAATAATGAATATAACAAATGTCAATCAAAAAATTTTGTCTATCGCCCTATGGCCAAGTTGGTTAGTTTAATGCAGGTAAAATGAGCATTAGCATTATTTTAACTGTAAGACATTGTAGGCCACACTGGCTGGATGAGAAAATAAGCCGAGCTCAGTAGCCTACTTTCATGTCTGTATTCTAAACGAAATAGTCTTAAATGTGAGAAAACTTCTTCACTATTCACCAACAATAACAATAAGACTAATTTCTTATTAGACTATTATTGTCTGTGGTGTGAGTACTAGGCTGGCCTATTGGCTAAGTTGCTTTTATTGTCCTGTAGATATAGCAGCTCTTTATGTAGCCCAGGTGGTAGGGACAATGTAGGCTACATAACTGATGGAAAATCTCACTTTTAAAAATGATATCATTTTGTCTATGTTATGTGAATGCAACTGCAGCCATCTGCACATTCCAGTAATTCTAGCCTAGGCATATTTAAAGCCACCACCACTCACCAATAATGTGAGTGTAAAGTGAAGAGTCAGCACTCTCAGTTTCTTTGTTCAACTAGTAGTCCTCAGGTAAGCTCATATTTAGGCCTGGAAAACAATGGGCTGTTTTATGTAGCTAGGTGGCTAAAGACAATGTAAGTTAGCTTGCAATGAAAGAAAATAACATTTTGTATAAATAATAATTTTGTTCATTGCTGGTGTTATACAGAGTTGACCAGTTCAGAGTTCATATTGTAACAAGTATTCTGTTAAACTGTAGCAACTTTGACCAGACTTTCTCTGGACTACACTGGAATCTTGACTTTGAAACTTGAGACTTTGAAACGCACTTTTTTTTTCCTCATGTCACTTTTTCCCTACAAATTATGGCACTGTTAAGTAAAAATGTTTAAAAAACTGTGAAAGAATTTACAAAGTTATTGACCCCTTACCGTAAATTTTCTGAAATGTCAGATTTCACACTACATAAATCTATGCTTATTTTATATATCTATATCTATCTATCTATCTATCTATCTATCTATCTATCTATCTATCTATCTATCTATCTATCTATCTATCTATCTATCTATCTATCTATCTATCTATCTATCTATCTATCTATCTATATATATATATATATATATATATATATATATATATATATATATATATATATATATATATATATATATAGGAGGAATGTCTATAGAACAAATCCAGCAGTAGAGCACCAGTAGACTGAAGTGGAAACTGGTTAGAGACCCACCTAGGACTAAAATTTGGTTGGCTTTAGATAGAAAGTGTTATTTATTTATTATTTTATGTTATTTATTATAAACTACACACAAAAAGTAAGGAAATGTGTGTTTCTTGATTATTTCTTTGTTGGAAAAATGCTTTTTGGCAGTAAATCTTCTATCATTGGATTGATGGGCCTAATTATTTAAATGGTGCCACATTTGTTGGATGAGCAGCAGAGCTGAGTATGTAAAATTAGCTAAATCTTCTCTGCCAATACCAAACAGCTTTTCTTTGCTGCCAACTCTTGGTAGTCTGTAGAAACAAGACGTATTGACAATTTATTCAACAAACAGGAGCCTCAGTAGCGTGTGCATATGGAAGAACCATACCAGCCTGACACCTCCTCCTCATGCTGGTCACCAGCCTGGTCACACACTGCTGTGGGATGGTATCTCATTGTTCAGCAAGCATTTGTCGCAAGTCAGCCAAGGTGGTTGTGTTGGGCATGAGTAGCACGCCTAAGCTGATCCAACAAGTGTTCAATGGGGTTTAGATCAGGACTGCTGCATCCTCTCCACTGCATCCCACTGCATCTTCTCCACACTTCGACTCTACTATCCAAGTGACATAGGCAGAATCTGGACTCATCACTGAGCATAATGTTCCTCCACATGTTCAGGTGCCAGGCTGTGTATGGTTCTAAATGCTACTGAGGCAAACTCACATACTCAACTCTGCTGCTCATCCCACAAATGCATGTTCCTTACAAATGTGGCACCATTTAAAATAATCAGGCTTTTCAATGGTATGAGATTTATTGCCAGTAAGTATTGTTACAACATAGAAATAATCTACCAAACCCCAAATTTCCTACTTTAGTAGTTTACTTTGATATATGGGATATTCCGCCAAAAGAGTGCAATTTGCTCGTTGTAGCCCTTCAAAATTAAACTTAATTTTTCATTCCATTTCAATATAGAATTTAGTAATATACACATTTACTCATTCAAAATGAGTACTGGTCAATCTCAGGCTACTTTATTTAATTTATTGCAACTTTCGAAAGTTTATTATTATTAAAAAAAAATTCTGCCGTTACCAAAACTCAAATGCCATTTTAAAACCACATTTAAAAGAATATCAACCACATACATTGTTTTCCCTTAGAAAAAAGTCAATGTAGAAGATATGGTTGGTTACATGAGGAAAATACTAATATTTATGACAAAAAATGACTTTATTTTGACCAGAGTTGTATTTCTCCAAGAATGCAAATGAAACCTTTTCCTTTATAGGACATAAGAAAAAACAAATTGAACCCAAAGATTGAGCATGTATTTCATTTAACAATCACTGAGCTACATGAAGAACATCATATTAAAATACACTGTTGCTAGTATTAATAAGATTAAAAGACAGAACATATAGAAAATTATTAAAATACATCAACATTTCAAAAAACTGTTAGAGGTAGTATAGTGGGAGTCAAAAAGGAAATCCTCACTAACTAACTGTGTGTGAGTGAGTGAGTGAGTGAATTATGAGTGTGTGTGTGTGTGTGTGTGCGTGCGTGCGTGCGTGCGTGCGTGCGCGTGCGTGCGTGCGTGTGTAAGCATACTGGCTTTGTGCCTTTGTATATGACACACTGAAAGACAAGAAAGAGCAAGAAGAAGAAGAAGACTGTAGTGGTTTGTCGATTTGTCTTGCTTCTCTCCCTTTAGCTTGTCACTGATGTACAGCATTGGTTCTTTACATCTGAAAAATATAAAATGGACACAGATAAAAAGTTAAGATGTTACGTTCTTGGATCTATGCACTGACTGATGCACTGACAAAGCTGATCTCAGATGACAACTTTAGTTAGCTTATTTTATTTAAAATGTATACAGTCATGTAAAGTAATTAATATTCAACCATTCATTATATTATTTACATTCATTCATTCATTGTATTCTTTTAATTAATATAAAAGGGCATCAGAGGACACTAGCCTATTCATTGCTGTTACTGCCAACTCAGTGCTGTTACTCTTTATTTGAGTAACAGCACTGAGGGTAACAGCAATGAGTTTTTAGCATAAAATTAGCAATTGTGTGAAATCTAACCACTGAGCATCTATGCTAGTAGCTTGAGCATATGTAGCACATTCTTAAGATTCAACTGAATATTTTACTTTTGATATCAACAAATATTGTCTTAGAGATAATTTAGGTAACAGGACTGAATTTTTAGATTGTCTCTGACTCTGACACAGCTAATATATCATTAAATTTAAGGAAAAATAAATGAATGAATGAGATAACTTACTTTTGGTCTTCCCATGACTTGCAGGAAACCCAAATGATGTCACTTCCTGCAGAACATGTCACTGGTGGAATGTTTCAAAGTTTTCAGAGGGGGGAAAGTGTTTGGGTAACAGCAATGAGTGAAAACCTGGGGACAGCACTAAAATGTGAATTTTAACCAAAATATAATGAAGTTTTTGTAAAACTTTAGTTTTACAAGTGTAGATAGAATATGGAGTCACACTTAAATGAAAAAAAAAAGATTTTGGAAGGATTTTGTTCATGATGCATTGTGGTAAAGTGTGGCGTTTGGTTGTGGGGACAGGCAAGAAATGCTATGGATCAGTTTTTTAAATGCCTTTTAAAATATTTAAAAATATATATATATGTAATTTCTACAATGATTCATGTGTATGGTGTTTTGTATAATAATAAAATATAATTTGTGTTATATTATCACTTGTGTTTATACATTTAATATACAATAATATGCTGGGGACGGAAATGTCACTCTTTTGGTGGAATTACCCATATACTTTAATACACACATACCTGTATACACACACACACACACACACACACACACACACACACAGACAGGCTGTTTGTATATACAGTATATAAAGATGTGTACACTATAAATGGTTTGTGTCATAGTTTCTGGTTAGCTTGAGGCTTCCTGTGTTTCTTGTAGCCATATATATGAGGCCTGTTCCAGAAAGCAAGTTCAATCATCTCTAAATATAACAGTTGATGTTAAGAGTTGATAAAGGGCATTTTCAACTCCAGAGCAGCTGATTAAAGTTTGTTCAATCAGGTCTAAGGCTCCGATCATAGACAAAATATATTCACAGATTTTAAAGCCGTCTGACAGCTGATCATTGATCACCTCACATGGTGCTTCAGAGGAAAGGAATACTTCTTTCCTCCCTACATAGTGGTTTTCTTTGTGAATAACTGGAGGCAGAGCTGTGGATGAGCCACTGTCAATGTTCACTCATGCATTTATTAGTTGTTCATCACTGTATTCATTGTATTCATTTATGGTTGCATATTGACTCTTTTCCATGTTTAATAACAATACTGTAGTTGTACCACACAGGTGCAGGGCGGTGACATAAATTAGGCTCCTTTCCAGTCAAAATGGTGGCGAGGTTAATGACAGGGGATTTATTCATCTTGTAGCTAACTTCAGTGGGTCATAACATATTGGTTAAGTAATTCGGCAGACAAAGGCCAAAATGTGGCCTCTAACAGACATAGTAAGTGATGTTTTTAGCCTGGCAGTCAGCTCTTACCACTGGCTGGCTGACAGTCACTATAAAACAGAAAAGTCAGTCAAAAGCCAATCATTATAAAGATCAGTTTACAACATGGCTGAATAAAAAGTTAACTTACTGGAATATTTAGTTTTCAGTAACAGCTCTTTATCCATTGTTACATTGTTTTTGTATAATTGAAGTCATTTCTCCCGCATAAGATTGTACAGTATGAACATGTGCTATTGTTAGTTACAGTAGGCAAAACATACAATGTAGTACAAGTATTAGTAAGTAATAACAAGACATTATATTCAGAAAAAAACAGGTATGACTACAGGCAGGAGTGTAAATATGAATACACTGTAGGTTAAATCTATACAGCATGGACACTGTTCTAAATACACCTGGTTATATGAGAGAATATATAGTGAAGGCAATGACAGTCTTTGTAGTATAGATGTGATGTCACTAGAGGGAGTAGTGGGGCTGTAATGTAACATTTTGAAGCATTGGCGTTAGAGCAGAAAGTTGGCATTAACTGCCTGAAAACCCCCATCAAACTGCTCAGCTAAAAATGTGTGTGTCTGTGACGTCATTCTGAGACTGTGTTTGTAAAGTTTAGTCAACATGTGAGAACTCGTCTGACACAGAGTCTCCTGTTGTGTGTCTGGACTTTGTCTGCAGTAAATCTGTATGAACGGCTTCATTCAGAGTCTTTCCCTCCCATCTGGCACCATGTGTTACCATGGTTACGGGAACGCCCTGAAACTTTATAACGATAATCAATAAGAAGTTTTTTTTAACTAGTATGATTGTACAATATCATGAATGTAGCCTGACTGTACCACAACGCTGAAATCTAACACTTTAACACATGTAAAGCCTCAGAGCTTCCGGCCGGTGTAAAGCCTCAGAGCTTCCAGCCGGTGCTGTTTGTAGGATGTATTTTTTTGTTAAATGATGAGAGGCTGACTGGAAACAATATTAATAATAATATAAATAAATAAATAAATAAATAAATAAATAAGCATCCTTCTTAAAACACTGTTGGTCAACTATTTAAACTTGATGGCTGCATTAGAGAACATGGTTATGAGTGCAGTGGAGCTGAAATCTGATCTTATTATTTTAGCAGGTGTTTCACATGAGGAGTTTCTGTCAGTCTGTCACACACACACACACACACACACACACACACACACACACACACACACACACACACACACACACACACACATTGTACTGTATATCGTCTCCATCACACCAATGCACGTGCATCAGTAGTCATGGAGACAAAAGGGGGCGTGGCCTATGTGACGTTAAAGCTGCGCTTCTGGAACTGCTCATTTGGACTCGGACTGGACACACGTTAGGCTGCTGAGAAAGGTCTCTGTGGGAAAGTTGAGGTGGACTGCAAACTAAAAGTTCTCCTGCAGACTAAACTGTTGGATTGAGCTGAATAAAAACCCTGAGAGAGAAAATTGGCCTGCTGGAAGCTGTCCTCTAACACAGCTCCTGTTTCGGAACCCTGCTGAGCAGAGTCAGGCGGTGGATCTTTAATTTGACAAGTAAGACATCTTTTAATGTTGTGCCAAATTTACGAAATCATCTTCCTAAAACCTTTAAAATCAGTTCAATGACCAAAACAACATTTAATTCCTGTCAATTGTTGAATATAAAAATCGACAGAATGTGTGAGGAAAGCACTTTAAAATGTAAATGTGTAAAATGATTATTAGCTGGTAAAAATGGACTGAACGTGTCAACAAGTGTGTGGTAATGTAAAAAATGTTAAAATCTTTTTTTTGTGTGCATCAATTTCTACAAATGTATCCATGAAAATTTGGAGAAAAACATGGCGACCGTTCCATATTTCAAATTAGGCCAAAAATCTATTTTTCACTGTCGCCATGGAGATGGAGCGTTTAGGAGCAAACATGTTATGATTTGTTTTAAAATGCATCCATGTCCTACACGTAGAAACATACAGGTACAACTATAGACATATATACATAGACACAGGACCGTTCTTAGCTATGGGCAATGTGGGCGACCGCCCAGGGCCCGAAAAAGAAAAAAAAAACTTGCCAATTTTCTATACCGCTCATAAAGTTAGCGGAGCGGGCGCCCCCGGGAGCTGAGAGGGGCTGATCCCAGGCGGCAATCTAGGACTAGGGCGCACGGCGCATCTAGGGCGCACTAGCGGACGTGAGGGCACACTAGAAAAAAAATCTACAAAGTTCTTTAAGTTTATGTCTCTTATACACCCATTCACACACACACTAATATATCTGGGAAACAAGCGGGCACCAAAAACAACGTATGTAACTTTTAAAGTGATGATTATAAATGTTTACTCCTTATGTAAGCACCAAACCAACGTATGTATTTTTATAATGCTGAGTGTTTACAGCTACTAATGTGTGTAACACTGTTACTGTGATGATAAATATTGAAATATTTATATTTAACATTAAATCTGTTTCTATAATAACCAGATCCTGAAATGTAGACATGAGGGTTTTCTGAACAAAGAGCACTAACTATGTATATGTATATGTATGTATGTATGTGTGTGTGTGTGTGTGTGTGTGTGTGTGTGTGTGTGTATGTATGTATGTATGTATGTATGTATGTATATATATATATATATATATGTGTGTGTGTGTGTGTGTGTGTGTGTGTGTGTGTGTATGTATGTATGTATGTATGTATGTATGTATGTATGTATGTGTGTGTGTATATATGTGTGTATATATGTGTGTGTGTATATATATTAAACCTTTGAATATATTGAATGAAACTTGAATATATTGAATGAAAGCTTGAATATACTGAATGAAACCTTAATTACATTAAATGAAACTTCTACTTTCATACACACATACTTTCAAAGTACATATTTCAAAATATGTGTGAATCAAATTATGTGTATTGGATTATATATCATAGTATGTGTGAATGAAAGTATGTGTGTATTGAATTATGTATCATAGTATGTATGAATGAAAGTATGTGTTTATTGATTTATGTATCATAGTATGTGTGAATGAACGTATGTATTTATTGAATAATGTATCGTAGTATGTGTGAATGAAAGTATGTGTTTTTTGATTGTATTATAGTATGTGTGAATGAAAGTAAGTGTGTATTGAATTATGTATCATAGTATGTGTGAATGAAAGTATGTGTGTATTGAATTATGTATCATAGTATGTGTGAATGAAAGTATGTGTGTATCGCAGGATGTGTATGTGTGTAGTAAAGTGTATGTGTTTATCACAGTATGTATGTATCAAATTTTGTGTATGAAAGTATGTTTTATATTTTGTGTGTATCGAAGTATGTGTGTATGAAAGAGTATCATACACACATGTTATGATACACTTTCATACACACATACTATGATACACTTTCATGCACACATACTATAATGCATACTTTCAAAGTATGGGTGTGTCAAAATACACATCAATGTGTGGATGAAACAATGTGTGTATCAAAGTGTGTATCAAAGTCTGTCTGTATCAAAATGTGTGTGTATGAAAGATACACATATGTAGATGCCTACTTTCAAATTATCTGTGTTTTAGAATATGCATGTATGTGTGTATGAAAGTATTTGTGTATCACAGGATGTGTGTTTTCAAAGTATGTGTGCATGAAAGAGCATCATAATATGATCACACATACTATGATACACTTCCATACACACATACTGTGATACACTTTCATGCACACATACTATGATAAACTTTCATGCACACATACTGTGATACACTTTCATGCACACATACTATGATAAACTTTCATGCACACATACTATGATACACTTTCATGCACACATACTGTGATACACTTTCATGCATATGGGGATAATTTTGTCTCAAAAAGATTTGAATGCGTACAATATGATTTGAATGCGTACAATATGATTTGAATGCGTACAATATGATTTGAATACATATGCATACATTTATAAATATCCAAATACAAAATACAAATATAAAAATGTGACATACAAATAAATAAACGAATTTGTATAAATAAATGTGGATTTGTAAATATATTTTCGAGATTTGAAAATAAATGTCCTTGACTTTGTGTGTGGAGTCAGCATTTGTGGATCCATTTTTTGCTTTTCTCGCGATGACTTAATTTTGAGACATTCCTACCGCTCACCCGATTCACAAATAAATGCCACCAGATTTGAATACAAATAGCGGTACACCCTTCACCGAACATCCAGCAGATGGCAGTGTTGTGCAACGGTGCAGACCAAGGTACTTTTTATTATTCTGTTTCTGGACATAATGGAGAGAAGCTGAAACCAGAAACGCATCTGCCTCTACAGGTTAGCGGCATGTGCCTCAGATAGTGGTATTTAGTAGTGGCATTTCCGGGAAATGCCACTACTAGATGCCGATGCCACGAATTGAGCCAGTGTGCACGTCGCAGGTCCACACACAGGACAGTCTGTGCAAAGCGTCAGTCAATTGAAAACCGGACATTTTCATGAACCTATAAAGAAAAAAATCCTCAGGAGCCCCAGACAGGACGTAAAAATGTCCGGCCAAAAGAGGATGTTTGGTCACTCTTTAATAAAGAAATAACTTTGTCAAACGGAAGAACTTTTATTTTGAAGAGTACCGGGCAAAAACAGAACAGAAAACGAGAAATTGAGCCGAATTTTCGTTTTTTATCAAAAACGAAAAAACTAAAAAAACACTCGTTACTGGTTTCAGCTTCTCTCCATTATGTCCAGAAAAGAATAATAAAAAGTACCTTGGTCTGCACCGTTGCACAACACTGCCATCTGCTGGATGTTCGGTGAAGGGTGTACCGCTATTTGTATTCAAATCTGGTGGCATTTATTTGTGAATCGTGGTGAGCGGTAGGAATGTCTCAAAATTAAGTCATCGCGAGAAAAGCAAAAAATGGATCCACAAAAGCAAAAAGTGGATCCACAAATGCTGACTCCACACACAAAGTCAAGGACATTTATTTTCAAATCTCGAAAATATATTTACAAATCCACATTTATTTATACAAATTCGTTTATTTATTTGTATGTCACATTTTTATATTTGTATTTTGTATTTGGATATTTATAAATGTATGCATATGTATTCAAATCATATTGTACGCATTCAAATCATATTGTACGCATTCAAATCATATTGTACGCATTCAAATCTTTTTGAGACAAAATTATCCCCATACATGCACACATACTATGATAAACTTTCATGCACACATACTGTGATACACTTTCATGCACACATACTATGATAAACTTTCATGCACACATACTGTGATACACTTTCATGCACACATACTATGATAAACTTTCATGCACACATATTTTGATACACTTTCATGCACACATACTATGATACACTTTCATGCACACATACTTTGATACACTTTCATGCACACATACTATGATACACTTTCATGCACACATACTATGATACACTTTCATGCACACATACTATGATACACTTTCATGCACACATACTTTGATACACTTTCATGCACACATACTATGATACACTTTCATGCACACATACTATGATACACTTTCATGCACACATACTGTGATAAACTTTCATGCACACATACTGTGATACACTTTCATGCACACATACTATGATACACTTTCATGCACACATATTTTGATACACTTTCATGCACACATACTATGATACACTTTCATGCACACATACTTTGATACACTTTCATGCACACATACGATGATACACTTTCATGCACACATACTATGATACACTTTCATACACACATACTATGATACACTTTCATGCACACATACTATGATACACTTTCATGCACACATACTTTGATACACTTTCATGCACACATACTATGATACACTTTCATGCACACATACTTTGATACACTTTCATGCACACATACTATGATACACTTTCATGCACACATACTATGATACACTTTCATGCACACATACTATGATACACTTTCATGCACACATACTATGATACACTTTCATGCACACATACTTTGATACACTTTCATGCACACATACTATGATACACTTTCATGCACACATACTTTGATACACTTTCATGCACACATACTATGATACACTTTCATGCACACATACTATGATACACTTTCATGCACACATACTATCATACACTTTCATGCACACATACTATGATACACTTTCATGCACACATACTTTGTGTGTGTGTGTGTGTGTGCGTGCGTGTGTGTGTGCTATCATAGACTATCATAGACACAACTATGTATCTTCTATACACACATGCTTTGACACACGCTTTCATACACACATGCTTTGACACACGCTTTCATACACACATACTTTGATACACGCTTTCATACACACATGCTTTGACACACGCTTTCATACACACATACATTGATACACGCTTTTATACACACATGCTTTGACACACGCTTTCATACACACATGCTTTGACACACCCTTTCATACACACATGCTTTGACACACGCTTTCATACACACATGCTTTGACACACGCTTTCATACACACATGCTTTGACACACGCTTTCATACACACATGCTTTGACACACGCTTTCATACACACATACATTGATACACGCTTTTATACACACATGCTTTGACACACGCTTTCATACACACATGCTTTGATACACGCTTTTATACACACATGCTTTGACACACGCTTTCATACACACATGCTTTGACACACGCTTTCATACACACATACTTTGACACACGCTTTCATAGCGGTCTAAGGCGCTGCGTTCAGGTCGCAGTCTCCCCTGGAGGCGTGGGTTCAAATCCCACCTCTGACAAAAAGCGATTTTTCACTGGAACCACTGATTAGCCTGTAGCTCTTTATGCCCCAGACATATCTTATGGCCCGTGAAGAATTAAAACGTGGTTGTATAGAATAGGCCACCTAAGTTAACCAAGTTACCTAATAAAGACTGCTTTTTCATGATAGCTTCTGTGTCACCGGCACTGTTGTACCCTTTCGCTGCAAGGACATACATATATGTAAGAACGTGTCCCACAGTGGTCTCATCAGCATGTACGGTGGTTCCATGGTGTAATGGTTAGCACTCTGGACTCTGAATCCAGCAATCCGAGTTCAAATCTCAGTGGGACCTGCTTTTAAAGTAGGCTGCCCTCAGACTGAACACAACATGTAAGTACCAGTCAGGTAAGCCTGTAGCAGAAGTGACGCCCATAGCAAACAAGGGTTGTCTTGGTCACAATCTTGTCAGATCTCTGACTCCCACAGGGATGCTGAGAAGTACTGACATGACTTTGATAGCAGCTTCCCAATGCAAGGAAAGTACTGACATCAGTTTGATAGCCGCTTTCCAACACAAGGACTAACATGAGTTTAACAGCCTCTTTCCAACGCCTTTCCGACATTGGATTGCAGTGGGCCACCATCCATCGGTGTCTGAAACTTGCCAGTCCATGCGGTACTTTTGGGCCTGATCGCCATGAGTATTTAAAGAAGGCAGGGAGCTGTTTGGAGGTAAACAGTAGATATACAGCATTAAGGTACACCAGAAATGTGTGCTTTGCACAAATGGCCAACACATCTCCTTACTGGATGACCTTGCATTGCGGCAAAGTTGAGCCATGATATATCACGGCATGGCGCCGTATGGTGGTATGACGTGCTTTTTATAGAAATGCTTTTTATAGAAATGTGTGCTTTGCACAAATGGCCAACACATCTCCTTACTGGATGACCTTGCATTGTGGCAAAGTTGAGCCATGATATATCACGGCATGGCGCTGTATGGTGGTATGACGTGCTTTTTATCCTGATATTTTGCAAAATTTGCACAAAAAAACAGCCTCCAACAGTCAGGGTGGCCGAGCGGTCTAAGGCGCTGCGTTCAGGTCGCAGTCTCCCCTGGAGGCGTGGGTTCGAATCCCACCTCTGACAAAAACTGCTTTTTCATGATAGCTTCTGTGTCACCAGCACTGTTGTACCCTTTCCCTGCAAGGACATACATATATGTAAGAACGTGTCCCACAGTGGTCTCATCAGCATGTACGGTGGTTCCATGGTGTAATGGTTAGCACTCTGGACTCTGAATCCAGCGATCCGAGTTCAAATCTCGGTGGGACCTGGTTTTAAAGTAGGTTGCCCTCAGACTGAACACAACATGTAAGTACCAGTCAGGTAAGCCTGTAGCAGAAGTGACGCCCATAGCAAACAAGGGTTGTCTCGGTCACAATCTTGTCAGATCTCTGACTCCCACAGGGATGCTGAGAAGTACTGACATGACTTTGATAGCAGCTTCCCAATGCAAGGAAAGTACTGACATCAGTTTTATAGCCGCTTTCCAACACAAGGACTAACATGAGTTTAACAGCCTCTTTCCAACGCCTTTCCGACATTGGATTGCAGTGGGCCACCATCCATCGGTGTCTGAAACTTGCCAGTCCATGTGGTACTTTTGGGCCTGATCGCCATGAGTATTAAAAGAAGGCAGGGAGCTGTTTGGAGGTAAACAGTAGATATACGGCATTAAGGTCTACCAGAAATGTGTGCTTTGCACAAATGGCTAACACATCTCCTTACTGGATGACCTTGCATTGCGGCAAATTTGAGCCATGATATATCACGGCATGGCGCTGTATGGTGGTATGACGTGCTTTTTATCCTGATATTTTGCAAAATTTGCAGAAAAAAGCGGCCTCCAACAGTCAGGGTGGCCGAGCGGTCTAAGGCGCTGCGTTTTCAACACAAGGACTAACATGAGTTTAACAGCCTCTTTCCAACGCCTTTCCGACATTGGATTGCAGTGGGCCAGCATCCATCGGTGTCTGAAGCTTGCCAGTCCATGCAATACTTTTGGGCCTGATCGCCATGAGTATTAAAAGAAGGCAGGGAGCTGTTTGGAGGTAAACAGTAGATATACAGCATTAAGGTACACCAGAAATGTGTGCTTTGCACAAATGGCCAACACATCTCCTTACTGGATGACCTTGCATTGCGGCAAAGTTGAGCCATGATATATCACGGCATGGCGCCGTATGGTGGTATGACGTGCTTTTTATAGAAATGCTTTTTATAGAAATGTGTGCTTTGCACAAATGGCCAACACATCTCCTTACTGGATGACCTTGCATTGTGGCAAAGTTGAGCCATGATATATCACGGCATGGCGCTGTATGGTGGTATGACGTGCTTTTTATCCTGATATTTTGCAAAATTTGCACAAAAAAGCAGCCTCCAACAGTCAGGGTGGCCGAGCGGTCTAAGGCGCTGCGTTCAGGTCGCAGTCTCCCCTGGAGGCGTGGGTTCGAATCCCACCTCTGACAAAAACTGCTTTTTCATGATAGCTTCTGTGTCACCAGCACTGTTGTACCCTTTCCCTGCAAGGACATACATATATGTAAGAACGTGTCCCACAGTGGTCTCATCAGCATGTACGGTGGTTCCATGGTGTAATGGTTAGCACTCTGGACTCTGAATCCAGCGATCCGAGTTCAAATCTCGGTGGGACCTGGTTTTAAAGTAGGCTGCCCTCAGACTGAACACAACATGTAAGTACCAGTCAGGTAAGCCTGTAGCAGAAGTGACGCCCATAGCAAACAAGGGTTGTCTCGGTCACAATCTTGTCAGATCTCTGACTCCCACAGGGATGCTGAGAAGTACTGACATGACTTTGATAGCAGCTTCCCAATGCAAGGAAAGTACTGACATCAGTTTGATAGCCGCTTTCCAACACAAGGACTAACATGAGTTTAACAGCCTCTTTCCAACGCCTTTCCAACATTGGATTGCAGTGGGCCACCATCCATCGGTGTCTGAAACTTGCCAGTCCATGCGGTACTTTTGGGCCTGATCGCCATGAGTATTAAAAGAAGGCAGGGAGCTGTTTGGAGGTAAACAGTAGATATACGGCATTAAGGTCTACCAGAAATGTGTGCTTTGCACAAATGGCTAACACATCTCCTTACTGGATGACCTTGCATTGCGGCAAATTTGAGCCATGATATATCACGGCATGGCGCCGTATGGTGGTATGACGTGCTTTTTATAGAAATGCTTTTTATAGAAATGTGTGCTTTGCACAAATGGCCAACACATCTTCTTACTGGATGACCTTGCATTGTGGCAAAGTTGAGCCATGATATATCACGGCATGGCGCTGTATGGTGGTATGACGTGCTTTTTATCCTGATATTTTGCAAAATTTGCAGAAAAAAGCGGCCTCCAACAGTCAGGGTGGCCGAGCGGTCTAAGGCGCTGCGTTTTCAACACAAGGACTAACATGAGTTTAACAGCCTCTTTCCAACGCCTTTCCGACATTGGATTGCAGTGGGCCAGCATCCATCGGTGTCTGAAGCTTGCCAGTCCATACAATACTTTTGGGCCTGATCGCCATGAGTATTAAAAGAAGGCAGGGAGCTGTTTGGAGGTAAACAGTAGATATACAGCATTAAGGTACACCAGAAATGTGTGCTTTGCACAAATGGCCAACACATCTCCTTACTGGATGACCTTGCATTGCGGCAAAGTTGAGCCATGATATATCACGGCATGGCGCCGTATGGTGGTATGACGTGCTTTTTATAGAAATGCTTTTTATAGAAATGTGTGCTTTGCACAAATGGCCAACACATCTCCTTACTGGATGACCTTGCATTGTGGCAAAGTTGAGCCATGATATATCACGGCATGGCGCTGTATGGTGGTATGACGTGCTTTTTATCCTGATATTTTGCAAAATTTGCACAAAAAAGCAGCCTCCAACAGTCAGGGTGGCCGAGCGGTCTAAGGCGCTGCGTTCAGGTCGCAGTCTCCCCTGGAGGTGTGGGTTCGAATCCCACCTCTGACAAAAACTGCTTTTTCATGATAGCTTCTGTGTCACCAGCACTGTTGTACCCTTGTCCCTTCAAGGACATACATATATGTAAGAACGTGTTCCACAGTGGTCTCATCAGCATGTACGGTGGTTCCATGGTGTAATGGTTAGCACTCTGGACTCTGAATCCAGCGATCCGAGTTCAAATCTCGGTGGGTTTAGAAAGTAGGCTGCCCTCAGACTGAACACAACATGTAAGTACCAGTCAGCTAAGCCTGTAGCAGAAGTGACGCCCATAGCAAACAAGGGTTGTCTCGGTCACAATCTTGTCAGATCTCTGACTCCCACAGGGATGCTGAGAAGTACTGACATGACTTTGATAGCAGCTTCCCAATGCAAGGAAAGTCCTGACATCAGTTTGATAGCCGCTTTCCAACACAAGGACTAACATGAGTTTAACAGCCTCTTTCCAACGCCTTTCCGACATTGGATTGCAGTGGGCCACCATCCATCGGTGTCTGAAACTTGCCAGTCCATGCGGTACTTTTGGGCCTGATCGCCATGAGTATTAAAAGAAGGCAGGGAGCTGTTTGGAGGTAAACAGTAGATATACGGCATTAAGGTCTACCAGAAATGTGTGCTTTGCACAAATGGCTAACACATCTCCTTACTGGATGACCTTGCATTGCGGCAAATTTGAGCCATGATATATCACGGCATGGCGCTGTATGGTGGTATGACGTGCTTTTTATCCTGATATTTTGCAAAATTTGCACAAAAAAGCAGCCTCCAACAGTCAGGGTGGCCGAGCGGTCTAAGGCGCTGCGTTCAGGTCGCAGTCTCCCCTGGAGGCGTGGGTTCGAATCCCATCTCTGACAAAAACTGCTTTTTCATGATAGCTTCTGTGTCACCAGCACTGTTGTACCCTTTCCCTGCAAGGACATACATATATGTAAGAACGTGTCCCACAGTGGTCTCATCAGCATGTACGGTGGTTCCATGGTGTAATGGTTAGCACTCTGGACTCTGAATCCAGCGATCCGAGTTCAAATCTCGGTGGGACCTGGTTTCAAAGTAGGCTGCCCTCAGACTGAACACAACATGTAAGTACCAGTCAGGTAAGCCTGTAGCAGAAGTGACGCCCATAGAAAACAAGGGTTGTCTCGGTCACAATGTTATCAGATCTCTGACTCCTACAGGGATGCTGAGAAGTACTGACATCAGTTTGATAGCCGCTTTCCAACACAAGGACTAACATGAGTTTAACAGCCTCTTTCCAACGCCTTTCCGACATTGGATTGCAGTGGGCCACCATCCATCGGTGTCTGAAACTTGCCAGTCCATGCGGTACTTTTGGGCCTGATCGCCATGAGTATTAAAAGAAGGCAGGGAGCTGTTTGGAGGTAAACAGTAGATATACGGCATTAAGGTCTACCAGAAATGTGTGCTTTGCACAAATGGCTAACACATCTCCTTACTGGATGACCTTGCATTGCGGCAAATTTGAGCCATGATATATCACGGCATGGCGCCGTATGGTGGTATGACGTGCTTTTTATCCTGATATTTTGCAAAATTTGCACAAAAAAGCGGTCTCCAGCACTGTGTCACCAGCACTGTTGTACCCTTTCCTTGCAAGGACATACATATATGTAAGAACGTGTCCCACAGTGGTCTCATCAGCATGTATGGTGGTTCCATGGTGTAATGGTTAGCACTCTGGACTCTGAATCCAGCGATCCGAGTTCAAATCTCGGTGGGACCTGGTTTTAAAGTAGGCTGCCCTCAGACTGAACACAACATGTAAGTACCAGTCAGGTAAGCCTGTAGCAGAAGTGACGCCCATAGCAAACAAGGGTTGTCTCGGTCACAATCTTGTCAGATCTCTGACTCCTACAGGGATGCTGAGAAGTACTGACATGACTTTGATAGCAGCTTCCCAATGCAAGGAAAGTACTGACATCAGTTTGATAGCCGCTTTCCAACACAAGGACTAACATGAGTTTAACAGCCTCTTTCCAACGCCTTTCCGACATTGGATTGCAGTGGGCCACCATCCATCGGTGTCTGAAACTTGCCAGTCCATGCGGTACTTTTGGGCCTGATCGCCATGAGTATTAAAAGAAGGCAGGGAGCTGTTTGGAGGTAAACAGTAGATATACGGCATTAAGGTCTACCAGAAATGTGTGCTTTGCACAAATGGCTAACACATCTCCTTACTGGATGACCTTGCATTGCGGCAAATTTGAGCCATGATATATCACGGCATGGCGCCGTATGGTGGTATGACGTGCTTTTTATCCTGATATTTTGCAAAATTTGCACAAAAAAAGCGGTCTCCAACAGTCAGGGTAGCCGAGCGGTCTAAGGCGCTGCGTTTTCAACACAAGGACTAACATGAGTTTAACAGCCTCTTTCCAACGCCTTTCCGACATTGGATTGCAGTGGGCCAGCATCCATCGGTGTCTGAAGCTTGCCAGTCCATGCAATACTTTTGGGCCTGATCGCCATGAGTATTAAAAGAAGGCAGGGAGCTGTTTGGAGGTAAACAGTAGATATACAGCATTAAGGTACACCAGAAATGTGTGCTTTGCACAAATGGCCAACACATCTCCTTACTGGATGACCTTGCATTGCGGCAAAGTTGAGCCATGATATATCACGGCATGGCGCCGTATGGTGGTATGACGTGCTTTTTATAGAAATGCTTTTTATAGAAATGTGTGCTTTGCACAAATGGCCAACACATCTCCTTACTGGATGACCTTGCATTGTGGCAAAGTTGAGCCATGATATATCACGGCATGGCGCTGTATGGTGGTATGACGTGCTTTTTATCCTGATATTTTGCAAAATTTGCACAAAAAAGCAGCCTCCAACAGTCAGGGTGGCCGAGCGGTCTAAGGCGCTGCGTTCAGGTCGCAATCTCCCCTGGAGGCGTGGGTTCGAATCCCACCTCTGACAAAAACTGCTTTTTCATGATAGCTTCTGTGTCACCAGCACTGTTGTACCCTTTCCCTGCAAGGACATACATATATGTAAGAACGTGTCCCACAGTGGTCTCATCAGCATGTACGGTGGTTCCATGGTGTAATGGTTAGCACTCTGGACTCTGAATCCAGCGATCCGAGTTCAAATCTCGGTGGGACCTGGTTTTAAAGTAGGCTGCCCTCAGACTGAACACAACATGTAAGTACCAGTCAGGTAAGCCTGTAGCAGAAGTGACGCCCATATCAAACAAGGGTTGTCTCGGTCACAATCTTGTCAGATCTCTGACTCCCACAGGGATGCTGAGAAGTACTGACATGACTTTGATAGCAGCTTCCCAATGCAAGGAAAGTACTGACATCAGTTTGATAGCCGCTTTCCAACACAAGGACTAACATGAGTTTAACAGCCTCTTTCCAACGCCTTTCCGACATTGGATTGCAGTGGGCCACCATCCATCGGTGTCTGAAACTTGCCAGTCCATGCGGTACTTTTGGGCCTCATCGCCATGAGTATTAAAAGAAGGCAGGGAGCTGTTTGGAGGTAAACAGTAGATATACGGCATTAAGGTCTACCAGAAATGTGTGCTTTGCACAAATGGCTAACACATCTCCTTACTGGATGACCTTGCATTGTGGCAAAGTTGAGCCATGATATATCACAGCATGGGGCTGTATGGTGGTATGACGTGCTTTTTATCCTGATATTTTGCAAAATTTGCAGAAAAAAGCGGCCTCCAACAGTCAGGGTGGCCGAGCGGTCTAAGGCGCTGCGTTTTCAACACAAGGACTAACATGAGTTTAACAGCCTCTTTCCAACGCCTTTCCGACATTGGATTCCAGTGGGCCAGCATCCATCAGTGTCTGAAGCTTGCCAGTCCATGCAATACTTTTGGGCCTGATCGCCATGAGTATTAAAAGAAGGCAGGGAGCTGTTTGGAGGTAAACAGTAGATATACAGCATTAAGGTACACCAGAAATGTGTGCTTTGCACAAATGGCCAACACATCTCCTTACTGGATGACCTTGCATTGCGGCAAAGTTGAGCCATGATATATCACGGCATGGCGCCGTATGGTGGTATGACGTGCTTTTTATAGAAATGCTTTTTATAGAAATGTGTGCTTTGCACAAATGGCCAACACATCTCCTTACTGGATGACCTTGCATTGTGGCAAAGTTGAGCCATGATATATCACGGCATGGCGCTGTATGGTGGTATGACGTGCTTTTTATCCTGATATTTTGCAAAATTTGCAGAAAAAAGCGGCCTCCAACAGTCAGGGTGGCCGAGCGGTCTAAGGCGCTGCGTTTTCAACACAAGGACTAACATGAGTTTAACAGCCTCTTTCCAACGCCTTTCCGACATTGGATTGCAGTGGGCCAGCATCCTTCGGTGTCTGAAGCTTGCCAGTCCATGCAATACTTTTGGGCCTGATCGCCATGAGTATTAAAAGCAGGCAGGGAGCTGTTTGGAGGTAAACAGTAGATATACAGCATTAAGGTACACCAGAAATGTGTGCTTTGCACAAATGGCCAACACATCTCCTTACTGGATGACCTTGCATTGCGGCAAAGTTGAGCCATGATATATCACGGCATGGCGCCGTATGGTGGTATGACGTGCTTTTTATAGAAATGCTTTTTATAGAAATGTGTGCTTTGCACAAATGGCCAACACATCTCCTTACTGGATGACCTTGCATTGTGGCAAAGTTGAGCCATGATATATCACGGCATGGCGCTGTATGGTGGTATGACGTGCTTTTTATCCTGATATTTTGCAAAATTTGCAGAAAAAAGCGGCCTCCAACAGTCAGGGTGGCCGAGCGGTCTAAGGCGCTGCGTTCAGGTCGCAGTCTCCCCTGGAGGCGTGGGTTCGAATCCCACCTCTGACAAAAACTGCTTTTTCATGATAGCTTCTGTGTCACCAGCACTGTTGTACCCTTTCCCTGCAAGGACATACATATATGTAAGAACGTGTCCCACAGTGGTCTCATCAGCATGTATGGTGGTTCCATGGTGTAATGGTTAGCACTCTGGACTCTGAATCCAGCGATCCGAGTTCAAATCTCGGTGGGACCTGGTTTTAAAGACTGAACACAACATGTAAGTACCGGTCAGGTAAGCCTGTAGCAGAAGTGACGCCCATAGCAAACAAGGGTTGTCTCGGTCACAATCTTGTCAGATCTCTGACTCCCACAGGGATGCTGAGAAGTACTGACATGACTTTGATAGCAGCTTCCCAATGCAAGGAAAGTACTGACATCAGTTTGATAGCCGCTTTCCAACACAAGGACTAACAAATGGCCAACACATCTCCTTACTGGATGACCTTGCATTGTGGCAAAGTTGAGCCATGATATATCACGGCATGGCGCCGTATGGTGGTATGACGTGCTTTTTATCCTGATATTTTGCAAAATTTGCACAAAAAAGCGGCCTCCAACAGTCAGGGTGGCCGAGCGGTCTAAGGCGCTGCGTTTTCAACACAAGGACTAACATGAGTTTAACAGCCTCTTTCCAACGCCTTTCCGACATTGGATTGCAGTGGGCCAGCATCCATCGGTGTCTGAAGCTTGCCAGTCCATGCAATACTTTTGGGCCTGATCGCCATGAGTATTAAAAGAAGGCAGGGAGCTGTTTGGAGGTAAACAGTAGATATACAGCATTAAGGTACACCAGAAATGTGTGCTTTGCACAAATGGCCAACACATCTCCTTACTGGATGACCTTGCATTGCGGCAAAGTTGAGCCATGATATATCACGGCATGGCGCCGTATGGTGGTATGACGTGCTTTTTATCCTGATATTTTGCTAAATTTGCAGAAAAAAGCGGCCTCCAACAGTCAGGGTGGTCGAGCGCTCTAAGGTGCGTTCAGGTCGCAGTCTCCCCTGGAGGCGTGGGTTCGAATCCCACCTCTGACAAAAACTGCTTTTTCATGATAGCTTCTGTGTCACCAGCACTGTTGTACCCTTTCCCTGCAAGGACATACATATATGTAAGAACGTGTCCCACAGTGGTCTCATCAGCATGTACGGTGGTTCCATGGTGTAATGGTTAGCACTCTGGACTCTGAATCCAGCGATCCGAGTTCAAATCTCGGTGGGACCTGGTTTTAAAGTAGGCTGCCCTCAGACTGAACACAACATGTAAGTACCAGTCAGGTAAGCCTGTAGCAGAAGTGACGCCCATAGCAAACAAGGGTTGTCTCGGTCACAATCTTGTCAGATCTCTGACTCCCACAGGGATGCTGAGAAGTACTGACATGACTTTGATAGCAGCTTCCCAATGCAAGGAAAGTACTGACATCAGTTTGATAGCCGCTTTCCAACACAAGGACTAACAAATGTGTAACCCGCCTCAGCTCTTACTAGTAGTGGTAAAGGCTAAGTGATACAGATATGTTTTCAACAGTATATTTATGTTCTTGCAGACCAGTAAATCAGAAGATTAGTTTCGCTATAGGAGAAAGGGGTATTAGCAATGTGCATTGGGTGACGAGTAAAGAATTCACACAATCAACAGTTAAGTATTAACGTGTTGCTTTGTATTGTTCATTGAAATGAAAAAAATAATAAAAAAATAATTCAGTGTTACACACTTGATATACAGCAATTCACGAACTAGATCCCCAAATCATTCACAATAACAGTTCAGTTTTTTCCTTGGGTGGCTCGCCACAACCACTGAGTGTCCCTCTCCCTTATAGCACAGGAAAAACCTCAGTAGTAGATATCCTCATGCAGTCTTTGGAAACAGGAATCCATACCATGGAAAAGAACCCGGCCTATAAGGGCCAAAAAAAAGGATTACCGTAATATTCATATAACATATATATATATATCCATTTACACATAGATTTATGTATATAAACACACATATACATATTACTGAAAATATCGCTCCAATTATTACTTTTCAACGATCACATAAATCACTTTTACTGTAAATGAACTGAACATATTTTTCCAATACTAACATAAAACAAAATGGCTGAACTACCACTCGTCTGCTCATTGTTTTTTTTCTTGTTACCGCCACTCACTCTCGGAAACACACGAGACGGGGAAATGCAATTAAGCACATTAACATAACTCTTTTTTTCAAAACAACATGTACATAAAATCAACGCCTCTTCACCCCATAGTAATACCAGCACAATTTACTCACCAGAGTCTCGATCACCACCACACACAACCTCACAACCTCCAGCACAACTCAGGTCACACGGCTCTCAATTCAGTCATCAGCCCAGGGCTCTCTCTCTCGTCCACCCTGCAGGACACATGGTCCCACAGCAACAACAACAAAAAATAAATAAAAAACCTTGCTTTCCACTCTGATAAAAAGATATTAAAGGCGTCTCAATATATTGCTCTCTTGCTCAGAAACAACAAAGTGCGTAGCAGAAAAAAATCAGCTTGTAGCTCGTAGCAAAGCCCGCTAGCATGTAGCTCGTGGCTACCTTGACGTTGGTCCGACAGGGAGAGAGAGAGAGAGCAACACAACGCTGGCACGTACACCCTGACGGCACCTGATTGGTTACCTCTAATCATGTGACCTCCTCACGTAACCCAAATCTACCACATTTCTAGAAAGGCATATTCATCACATTTGAGATGAACCAAAATACTTTTTTTTTTTTAACAGATCAAAATAAACATGTTTACATCATTTATTTATTTATTTTTATTTTTTTTAAATCTATTTATTTGTGTATTTAAGGTTTTAACCCTACATACTATTTATTTCTTCTAGGTAAGATCATTTTAAATCAACCTTATTTATTTATTTATTTATTTATCTGTCACATTAAAATATGAACTTATCTATTTATTTCACCAATAACTGCGATGACCTGGACTACTTAGAGAAAGGCCTGGTAACCTGGGTTACACCCTCCCCTCTTAAAGGTGTGTATGTCCCATTACACCCACATGACTATGAACTGGCCTAGGGGTTACTTGGGGGGTGTCTGTATAGTTGGGGTTTTGGAGTGCGTCTGCAAAGGCAAGATTGAGGCCTTGGAAGAGTGACTGGACTATAGACAGTAAGGGATTTCCCAGTTGACTGTACTGTAGTCGTTTAGGTTGTTCTCTGTGCCTCTGGGAACGTCTAGGGGTAGTGTAACACTCACTCTCTCCCATGATGACTGGAGAGGAATCTCTTCTCCCCGATGTCCCAACTGCTGTTCCCTCATTGGTACTGTCCACTGACACTTCCTTACAAGGTTCACTGACAAAGCATCCTTCATCTTTGCCGCTGTCACTGAACGACAGGTCTGAAAAAACAGGAAAGCTTTCACTCATAATGTTTGGTTCTGAGGGAGACTCTGACATACTCAGCTGAACAGGCATGGTCTCATCTTCCTGTATTGAAGGATCTGGAGTGTCCTGAGAACTCCCGAATAGAACTCTTCTCACTTTGAGGGGGTCTGTCTCTCTGTACTCTGAGATGACCTCAGCGTCTTTATCAACAACTGCTGGGTTTCCTACTCTTCCAAAATGACTTGATCTGTCAGAGCGTGGCTCATTGGAGATCATATCTCTGAGAGCTAGAGGTTTCTCTGCTTTGGGTGGAATGATCTCCACAGGTTCCCACTGTACGGTCTCTCTTTCAGGTGCACATCTCGTTTCTCTGTCCCGTTGCTCTATGACCGAAGTCTGCTCTGTTTTCTCCAGGTCAACAGGAAGCATAACAGCAGGAGACAGGGTTGGCTGTTTTGTCTCCCTGAGATGTTTCTCCTTAGAAGGTACTGTCTCTGGCCGGGTCAAAAGTCTTGTTTCAATAAAATCAGTGTTCAGTGTCTCTCCAGGTGGGTAGTAACAGTAGTCATTATCTTCCGACTCTGAATTATCATCTGCTACTTCCGACTCATCAGTGACTTCCATTCTTGACTGTCTCCTTGTTCTAGGTTTGTTGACAATCTGCTTCAGAGGTTGCTCGGACTCAGCCACAGGTAAGAAACCACATGGAAGCAAAAGGTCACGGTGCAATGTGCGAGTTGGTCCATCTTTGCCCTCTGGTTTGACAGTATACACAGGTAGATCCCCAGCACGTTTGACCACAATGTGAATGGCTGGTTCCCATTTATCGGCTAACTTGTGTTTCCCTCTTATCCGAACATTCCTCACAAGGACACGATCTCCTGATTCAAGAGTAGACTCAACAACTCTTTTGTCAAACCGTTGTTTGTTACGCTCAGCCGTCTTTGAGGCATTCTCTGTGGCGACTCTGTAGCTCTCCTCTAGGCGGCCCTTTAAGTCATGCACATACTGGGAGTGTGACTTGGGTTGACTGCTCGCAGGTAGACCAAATGCCAAATCGACTGGCAGCCGGGGTTGTCTGCCAAACATTAGTTCATACGGACTGAATCCGGTCACGTCATTCCGCGTGCAATTATAGGCGTGCACTAGAGGTTTGACAAACTCTTTCCAATGAGACTTGTCCTTGTTTTCGAGAGTGCCCAACATCTGGATGAGGGTCCTATTGAATCTCTCCACTGGATTTCCCCTGGGGTGGTACGGGGTAGTCCTGACTTTCTGGATGCCAGCGATGGAGCACAGTTGTTTTATGGTGCGAGATTCAAAATCTGGGCCCTGGTCACTCAGTAGCTTTTCCGGGAATCCATAGTGCACCAAGAAGTTTTCCCATAAGCACTTAGCCACAGTCTGCGCCTTTTGGTTTCGAGTTGGTATCGCGACTGCATACTTAGTGAAATGGTCTGTCAGCACCAATATATCTTTTGTGTTGCTCCGATCAGGCTCCACCGATAGAAAATCCATGCAGACCAGCTCCAAGGGTCTGCTGGTCTTGATGTTACACAAGGGAGCTGCTCTCTCCGTTGGAGTCTTCCGGCGCACACAACGCTCACACATCTTGATCCTCTGCTCTACATATGCGGACATTCTAGGCCAATAGAATCGTGACCTCACGAGGTCGAGAGTCCGCTCTATGCCTAGGTGACCCAGATCATCATGTAAACTCCTCAATGCTGTGGCTCTAAGTCCAGTTGGTAGCACAAGCTGGTGCATGACTCGTCCATGCTCTTGTCGTGTTCTGTACAACACTCCATCCCTTAGCTGTAGACGCTTCCATTCTCGGAGCCACAAAACAAGGTCTGGAAGCGCTTGTCGCAGGGAAGGAGAGGGCATGTCTCCAGACTCTTTGTGGTCAATGACCACTCTGAGATCAGGGTCGTCTCTTTGCTTTGCTCTTATCTCCTCTTCAGTCCAATGACCGATAACAGGGAGTCCATGATCACCTTCCTGCTGGAAACCACTGGGCAGAGCATCAGCATGGATGGCAAGAGACTCGACAAGTGTGACTGAAGGGTGTGGACATGTGGAGTTTTTATGAGACCACTCAACATCATGCTTCTCACAGATGGCCCTTACTGCATCTGGAAGAACAACATCTGGAGTCTCCTGATCTTCCAGGCAATGCAGAGTGAACTGCTTAATTCTTTCCCCTTCTTTCCTTGACACAGCGTCATCCTGGAGCTCCCCATGTGGTCGACGAGAAAGTCCGTCAGCGTCTTGATTTTGAGTTCCTGCTCTATACTGGAGCTTGAAGTTGTATGTCGATAGAGCTGACAACCACCTGTAACTTGTGGCATCCAACTTTGCGGACGTTAAGATGTAAGTTAAGGGGTTGCTGTCTGTGATTACAGTGAAATCAGCGCCGTACAAATAATCACTAAACTTAGTAGTGACAGCCCACTTTAGAGCGAGGAACTCCAATTTATGAGCGGGGTATTTCGCCTCACTCTCGGTCAATCCTCTGCTTGCAAAGGCGACAGCCCTCATCTGTCCATCTTGTTCCTGATATAGGGCCGCACCCAGCCCCGTTGTGCTTGCGTCAGTGTGAAGGACGTATGGCAGTTTGGGGTTTGCAAACCCCAAGACAGGTGCTGTGGTGAGCTTGTCAATAATCTCCTCAAATGCTCTTTGACACTCTGAAGTCCACCTTTCCCCAAAGAATGCCTTTGGGTGAAAGTAAAGGGAAGGTTTTTCTCTTCCTTGACTGTGCTTTCTGAGGGGTGGGTACCCAGCTGTGAGGTCATTTAGGGGTTTGGTGATCTTCGAATAGTCCTTCACAAACCGTCTGTAGTACCCAGAAAAGCCAAGAAAGGAGCGCAGTTCTTTGAGGTTCTTGGGCACTGGCCAGGTCTTTAAGGCTTCAATCTTTTGTGGATCTGTCTCAACTCCGTGCTGGGAGACAATGTGACCAAGATACTTAACAGAAGTTTGGAAAAACTTGCATTTTTCTGATGACAATTTTAATCCAAACTCTTTCAGCCGTTTGAGGACTTGTATTAACCTTGCCTCATGTTGATCCAAGGTGTCCGAGAAGATTATGAGATCATCGATGAAGACCAGCGCCTCTTTGCGGTTGAGATCTCCCATACATTTCTCCATCAACCGCTGGAATGTACTTGGTGCATTGGTAACCCCCTGTGGCATTCGGTTAAATTCCCAGAAGCCAAGGGGACACACGAACGCTGTCTTCTGTTTATCAGCCTCTTCCATTTCAACTTGGTAATAGCCTGATTTTAAATCAAGGACTGAGAACCATTTAGATCCAGTCAAGAGGGAGAACACTTGCTCTAAGTTTGGTAGAGCGTAAGCGTCTTTGATGGTCTGTAGGTTGAGTTTTCTGAAGTCTATGCATAACCTCACAGAACCATCTTTCTTGCGCACGACGACTATGGGAGATGCAAAGGGGGACTCAGACTCACGTATGACACCAGAATCTAGCAGCTCTTGGAGATGTTTCTTAACCGCATCTACATCATGTGGATGGATGGGTCTAGCTCTGTGTTTGAAAGGAGTGTTGTCACTCAGCTTGATATGGTGTTTCACTTTGCTGGTGTGACCAAAGTCCATGTCATGCTGGGAAAAGACCTCAGGTGTGTTATTGAGCAGCCTTGTGATTCGCTCTTTCCACTCTGCTGATAAGGGGGAATCCCCAAAGTCAAACTCCATCCTTTTGGTTTCAGGAGTGGTCGAATCAGCAGAAGGTTCCTTTCCCATCACCTGTTGAACAGCGTGAATCTCAGCTAACACTGTCCTCGGAGGGATTGTGATGTCGTGTTGAGTTTCATTCCTCAGCAGGATTGACATTGAGCCGGAGCGCTTGACAGGTACGGTGCACAGGGAGCTAGCAACCAGCAATCCGCCAGGAAGGGACGACGCAGATGCAGCCTCTACAACAGCCCACTTCTCCTGGTGAGCACCACTCATGTGGACCTGCCCTTCCATGACCACTGTACTGCCCGCTGGCACCACTTCAGGAGTTTTGTTATGTGCCTTTATCAACCCAAGAACTCCAGTACTTGCCTGCTTTTGTCGTACTTCAAGGATCTTCAAAACCACATTGTAGCCAGGGAGGAATGACTGGGGGCGACAATCATGTCTTTCAACATAGTTGGAATAGAGGACGTCTAGCGAATTGGTGCCAACGAGGATTTGGGGCACACTGCTCACATCAGGGACAACCAACACTAACGTAGGGACCTCGGTCTCCTCACCCAAGAACTCCTCTGGAAACGTCAGGTTGAGTTCTACATACCCAAGGTAAGGCACAGCTTCTCCATTGGCTCCTTCTATTTGCAGCTCTACATCCAAAAGATCATCCAAGGATTTCAAGGAATGATGGGACAGGTGAGTCTGGAAGAATGACAGTGGGATGGTGGTCACCTGAGATCCTGTATCTAGCAGGCAATTAACTTGGATGCCTTCAATAGAGACTTGAGCAGTACATTTTGTTCCAACCAGCTTTGGTGGCAGTATGGTGGAAGTGGTGTTGACATTAGCACACCTGCTTGCCACTCTCTTTGTCTTTCTAGGGCTTTTAATAGGCCTTTTAGTCCCTGTTTGCCCTGCAACAGGGGCTTCTAGCAGTTTAACTGCTGGATGCCAGTGCTGTCATTCTGCTGATCCCATTGCCTTTGTCTCTCTTTAAGCAGCTGTCTTTTTTCCTCAACCAGAAGGAGATTTGGTTCCCTCCCACAGTTGACTGCAAGATGCGCGTCTTCGCCGCAGCGGAAACAATACCATGGACGGGGCCTACTGTTTGCCGTTGGCCCTAAACCGGACTGTCCACTTACTCTCCTGTTGGGAGACTGGTGTTGAGCTCTCATGGAGAAATCTTTTGAGAATGCAGGGGATGCTATCTGATGACTCTGAGCGTGAGGTGGAGTCACTTGTACTTGAAGAAGGGCAAGCTGATGTTTCAATGTCTGAATCTCTGTTGGTTCTAGGTGGTCGCTTTTAGCTTCATGAGTTGCTTTTCTCATATCAGTTACCTGTGCTTGAATATCAGCTATCTGTCTTCTCAGTGTGTTGATCTCAGTTGTATCAGGGCAGTTGGCTTTAACTTTACGTGGAGTTGTAGTCTGTAGCACAGCAAGCTGAGCGTGTATCTCACTAAGCTGTTTCTTCAAGACTTCAGTCTCAGTAACCTCTATCTCAGGTATAGCACAACTGCATGCAGCTAACTGTTGTGAGGCAACTCTCAGTTTTGGAGTGGCAGGACTTGGCTTGTGCAGTCCAAGGTGTTTTTTCATACGACTATGTTTACTTGCCTGTTTATCTTCCTCTGTTCTGATGAGTAGCACCAGTTCAGCGAAGGAGGGCAGTGCATTAGATTTTCGCTCAAGTTGGAGATCAGCAATCAATGCATCGTTCCAGCAGCCTCGACAGAACTGCTTCAAGAGATAGCGGTTTCTTTCACTCTCTGTGATACCACCTCGTCGGACCACAGCACTCAGTGCAACTTGCAAGCGGTTAAGGTAGTCAGAAGGCTTTTCCTCGTTGTTCTGCAGTGTCCCCATAAACTTGGCCAACAGTTCATCACCATCTTCAACGGAGCCATAGACTGAATCCAGTAGCTGGAGATACACTGATGGCAAAGCCTGAGGGCTAACATGCTTGGTGACATCAGTAGCTGGAGGCAATAAGCTGTCCAAGATCTTGCGTGTTCTGTGCAGGTCAGACATGGAGGGATCTGCCAAGAATAAGTCAACATTTGCTCTCCAGGTATCATAATCAAGTTCATTGTTCGGGCGGGGAAGCTTCCCAGAGAAAGATCTGAGCCGGAACGAAGAATGCATGGGAGACATAGCTTCATTAGCTCGCATGACATGCTCAACAACAACCCGCTGTACAGCAGGAGGATTTACATCGCTCATGGTGAGTACTGAATGTGTCGTTGAAGTAGTGTTTGGCAGGGACCCTTGGTGCCGGGTGTTCAAGTTAGGTGCTATGCTGGGTGATGGTGCCGCTGTCAACATAGCAGGCTGCGACTGATCATTTACACTGGAAGGCAAGGATGTTACCTGTGGACTCCCAATAGTGGCCTCAAACCTTGGCAAAGATAGTGTTGACACTGCTTGGGCATCACCACTCAATTCCTGCTGGCCGCGTCTGGGTGGAGGAGAGGGTGGGAACACAGTTGGTAAGTTCCTGACTATCTCAGGTGAGACAGAGCCAAGCAGAAGAGAGGACCGTCGCATCACCTGTGATGGCGCTTTAACATTCTCGACCTCCCGATCAGTTGCATCAGCAGCAGGGAGGTTCACGCCCTCCCCTGTGCTTATCTTCATTAGTTCTTCCTGGAGCACATTTTGAAATGATCTCCCACTTTTGTTAGCAATGGCTTGCAGTTCCTCAAGGTACCCCTTGGTGGCACTACTGCTAGCAGTGCTAGTGTAAACACTATCTAAGGAGCGCACCTTGAAGGTGATATTTGCATTAGTTGAGCTTGGATATTCTATTGGCAACATGGGTCTAAATGTTTGCATTGCAGAGCTATTTGCAAATTCCACAATGGAGCAGAGGTGATACTGATTTTGGATCATCAATAACTAGTACTCTGTTAATAGAGCCATAGCACCCTAGGTGCCTCTCAAGCTCCTCATCTACTTCAGTTTGAGTTAACCCATTAACAATAACTGAGTTACGAACAATTATCCCTTCATCTTTCACTATCTCCATTGTACTATATTGTTGTTTACCTTTTTACTCTTGTCACTCAATAATACTCCACTTTCTCCTGGCTGGCTCGCCAAATTTCTGTAACCCGCCTCAGCTCTTACTAGTAGTGGTAAAGGCTAAGTGATACAGATATGTTTTCAACAGTATATTTATGTTCTTGCAGACCAGTAAATCAGAAGATTAGTTTCGCTATAGGAGAAAGGGGTATTAGCAATGTGCATTGGGTGACGAGTAAAGAATTCACACAATCAACAGTTAAGTATTAACGTGTTGCTTTGTATTGTTCATTGAAATGAAAAAAATAATAAAAAAATAATTCAGTGTTACACACTTGATATACAGCAATTCACGAACTAGATCCCCAAATCATTCACAATAACAGTTCAGTTTTTTCCTTGGGTGGCTCGCCACAACCACTGAGTGTCCCTCTCCCTTATAGCACAGGAAAAACCTCAGTAGTAGATATCCTCATGCAGTCTTTGGAAACAGGAATCCATACCATGGAAAAGAACCCGGCCTATAAGGGCCAAAAAAAAGGATTACCGTAATATTCATATAACATATATATATATATCCATTTACACATAGATTTATGTATATAAACACACATATACATATTACTGAAAATATCGCTCCAATTATTACTTTTCAACGATCACATAAATCACTTTTACTGTAAATGAACTGAACATATTTTTCCAATACTAACATAAAACAAAATGGCTGAACTACCACTCGTCTGCTCATTGTTTTTTTTCTTGTTACCGCCACTCACTCTCGGAAACACACGAGACGGGGAAATGCAATTAAGCACATTAACATAACTCTTTTTTTCAAAACAACATGTACATAAAATCAACGCCTCTTCACCCCATAGTAATACCAGCACAATTTACTCACCAGAGTCTCGATCACCACCACACACAACCTCACAACCTCCAGCACAACTCAGGTCACACGGCTCTCAATTCAGTCATCAGCCCAGGGCTCTCTCTCTCGTCCACCCTGCAGGACACATGGTCCCACAGCAACAACAACAAAAAATAAATAAAAAACCTTGCTTTCCACTCTGATAAAAAGATATTAAAGGCGTCTCAATATATTGCTCTCTTGCTCAGAAACAACAAAGTGCGTAGCAGAAAAAAATCAGCTTGTAGCTCGTAGCAAAGCCCGCTAGCATGTAGCTCGTGGCTACCTTGACGTTGGTCCGACAGGGAGAGAGAGAGAGAGCAACACAACGCTGGCACGTACACCCTGACGGCACCTGATTGGTTACCTCTAATCATGTGACCTCCTCACGTAACCCAAATCTACCACATTTCTAGAAAGGCATATTCATCACATTTGAGATGAACCAAAATACTTTTTTTTTTTTAACAGATCAAAATAAACATGTTTACATCATTTATTTATTTATTTTTATTTTTTTTTAATCTATTTATTTGTGTATTTAAGGTTTTAACCCTACATACTATTTATTTCTTCTAGGTAAGATCATTTTAAATCAACCTTATTTATTTATTTATTTATTTATCTGTCACATTAAAATATGAACTTATCTATTTATTTCACCAATAACTGCGATGACCTGGACTACTTAGAGAAAGGCCTGGTAACCTGGGTTACAAATGGCCAACACATCTCCTTACTGGATGACCTTGCATTGTGGCAAAGTTGAGCCATGATATATCACGGCATGGTGCCGTATGGTGGTATGACGTGCTTTTTATCCTGATATTTTGCAAAATTTGCACAAAAAAGCGGCCTCCAACAGTCAGGGTGGCCGAGCGGTCTAAGGCGCTGCGTTTTCAACACAAGGACTAACATGAGTTTAACAGCCTCTTTCCAACGCCTTTCCGACATTGGATTGCAGTGGGCCAGCATCCATCGGTGTCTGAAGCTTGCCAGTCCATGCAATACTTTTGGGCCTGATTGCCATGAGTATTAAAAGAAGGCAGGGAGCTGTTTGGAGGTAAACAGTAGATATACAGCATTAAGGTACACCAGAAATGTGTGCTTTGCACAAATGGCCAACACATCTCCTTACTGGATGACCTTGCATTGCGGCAAAGTTGAGCCATGATATATCACGGCATGGCGCCGTATGGTGGTATGACGTGCTTTTTATCCTGATATTTTGCTAAATTTGCACAAAAAAGCGGCCTTCAACAGTCAGGGTGGTCGAGCGCTCTAAGGTGCGTTCAGGTCGCAGTCTCCCCTGGAGGCGTGGGTTCGAATCCCACCTCTGACAAAAACTGCTTTTTCATGATAGCTTCTGTGTCACCAGCACTGTTGTACCCTTTCCCTGCAAGGACATACATATATGTAAGAACGTGTCCCACAGTGGTCTCATCAGCATCTACGGTGGTTCCATGGTGTAATGGTTAGCACTCTGGACTCTGAATCCAGCGGTCCGAGTTCAAATCTCGGTGGGACCTGGTTTTAAAGTAGGCTGCCCTCAGACTCAACACAACATGTAAGTACCAGTCAGGTAAGCCTGTAGCAGAAGTGACGCCCATAGCAAACAAGGGTTGTCTCGGTCACAATCTTGTCAGATCTCTGACTCCCACAGGGATGCTGAGAAGTACTGACATGACTTTGATAGCAGCTTCCCAATGCAAGGACTAACATGAGTTTAACAGCCTCTTTCCAACGCCTTTCCGACATTGGATTGCAGTGGGCCACCATCCATCGGTGTCTGAAACTTGCCAGTCCATGCAATACTTTTGGGCCTGATCGCCATGAGTATTAAAAGAAGGCAGGGAGCTGTTTGGAGGTAAACAGTAGATATACGGCATTAAGGTCTACCAGAAATGTGTGCTTTGCACAAATGGCCAACACATCTCCTTACTGGATGACCTTGCATTGCGGCAAAGTTGAGCCATGATATATCACGGCATGGCGCCGTATGGTGGTATGACGTGCTTTTTATAGAAATGCTTTTTATAGAAATGTGTGCTTTGCACAAATGGCCAACACATCTCCTTACTGCATGACCTTGCATTGTGGCAAAGTTGAGCCATGATATATCACGGCATGGCGCTGTATGGTGGTATGACGTGCTTTTTATCCTGATATTTTGCAAAATTTGCACAGAAAAAGCAGCCTCCAACAGTCAGGGTGGCCGAGCGGTCTAAGGCGCTGCGTTCAGGTCGCAGTCTCCCCTGGAGGCGTGGGTTCGAATCCCACCTCTGACAAAAACTGCTTTTTCATGATAGCTTCTGTGTCACCAGCACTGTTGTACCCTTTCCCTGCAAGGACATACATATATGTAAGAACGTGTCCCACAGTGGTCTCATCAGCATGTACGGTGGTTCCATGGTTAGCACTCTGGACTCTGAATCCAGCGATCCGAGTTCAAATCTTGGTGGGACCTGGTTTTAAAGTAGGTTGCCCTCAGACTGAACACAACATGTAAGTACCAGTCAGGTAAGCCTGTAGCAGAAGTGACGCCCATAGCAAACAAGGGTTGTCTCGGTCACAATCTTGTCAGATCTCTGACTCCCACAGGGATGCTGAGAAGTACTGACATGACTTTGATAGCAGCTTCCCAATGCAAGGAAAGTACTGACATCAGTTTGATAGCCGCTTTCCAACACAAGGACTAACATGAGTTTAACAGCCTCTTTCCAACGCCTTTCCGACATTGGATTGCAGTGGAACACCATCCATCGGTGTCTGAAACTTGCCAGTCCATGCGGTACTTTTGGGCCTGATCGCCATGAGTATTAAAAGAAGGCAGGGAGCTGTTTGGAGGTAAACAGTAGATATACAGCATTAAGGTACACCAGAAATGTGTGCTTTGCACAAATGGCCAGCACGTCTCCTTACTGGATGACCTTGCATTGCGGCAAAGTTGAGCCATGATATATCACGGCATGGCGCCGTATGGTGGTATGACGTGCTTTTTATCCTGATATTTTGCAAAATTTGCAGAAAAAAGCAGCCTCCAACAGTCAGGGTGGCCGAGCGGTCTAAGGCGCTGCGTTCAGGTCGCAGTCTCCCCTGGAGGCGTGGGTTCGAATCCCACCTCTGACAAAAACTGCTTTTTCATGATAGCTTCTGTGTCACCAGCACTGTTGTACCCTTTCCCTGCAAGGACATACATATATGTAAGAACGTGTCCCACAGTGGTCTCAGCAGCATGTACGGTGGTTCCATGGTGTAATGGTTAGCACTCTGGACTCTGAATCCAGCAATCCGAGTTCAAATCTCAGTGGGACCTGCTTTTAAAGTAGGCTGCCCTCAGACTCAACACAACATGTAAGTACCAGTCAGGTAAGCCTGTAGCAGAAGTGACGCCCATAGCAAACAAGGGTTGTCTCGGTCACAATCTTGTCAGATCTCTGACTCCCACAGGGATGCTGAGAAGTACTGACATGACTTTGATAGCAGCTTTCCAATGCAAGGAAAGTACTGACATCAGTTTGATAGCCGCTTTCCAACACAAGGACTAACATGAGTTTAACAGCCTCTTTCCAACGCCTTTCCGACATTGGATTGCAGTGGGCCACCATCCATCGGTGTCTGAAACTTGCCAGTCCATGCGGTACTTTTGGGCCTGATCGCTATGAGTATTAAAAGAAGGCAGGGAGCTGTTTGGAGGTAAACAGTAGATATACGGCATTAAGGTCTACCAGAAATGTGTGCTTTGCACAAATGGCTAACACATCTCCTTACTGGATGACCTTGCATTGCGGCAAATTTGAGCCATGATATATCACGGCATGGCGCCGTATGGTGGTATGACGTGCTTTTTATCCTGATATTTTGCAAAATTTGCACAAAAAAGCGGCCTCCAACAGTCAGGGTAGCCGAGCGGTCTAAGGCGCTGCGTTTTCAACACAAGGACTAACATGAGTTTAACAGCCTCTTTCCAACGCCTTTCCGACATTGGATTGCAGTGGGCCAGCATCCATCGGTGTCTGAAGCTTGCCAGTCCATGCAATACTTTTGGGCCTGATCGCCATGAGTATTAAAAGAAGGCAGGGAGCTGTTTGGAGGTAAACAGTAGATATACAGCATTAAGGTACACCAGAAATGTGTGCTTTGCACAAATGGCCAACACATCTCCTTACTGGATGACCTTGCATTGCGGCAAAGTTGAGCCATGATATATCACGGCATGGCGCCGTATGGTGGTATGACGTGCTTTTTATTGAAATGCTTTTTATAGAAATGTTTGCTTTGCACAAATGGCCAACACATCTCCTTACTGGATGACCTTGCATTGTGGCAAAGTTGAGCCATGATATATCACGGCATGGCGCTGTATGGTGGTATGACGTGCTTTTTATCCTGATATTTTGCAAAATTTGCACAAAAAAGCAGCCTCCAACAGTCAGGGTGGCCCAGCGGTCTAAGGCGCTGCGTTCAGGTCGCAGTCTCCCCTGGAGGCGTGGGTTCGAATCCCACCTCTGACAAAAACTGCTTTTTCATGATAGCTTCTGTGTCACCAGCACTCTTGTACCCTTTCCCTGCAAGGACATACATATATGTAAGAACGTGTCCCACAGTGGTCTCATCAGCATGTACGGTGGTTCCATGGTGTAATGGTTAGCACTCTGGACTCTGAATCCAGCGATCCGAGTTCAAATCTCGTGGAGACCTGGTTTTAAAGTAGGTTGCCCTCAGACTGAACACAACATGTAAGTACCAGTCAGGTAAGCCTGTAGCAGAAGTGACGCCCATAGCAAACAAGGGTTGTCTCGGTCACAATCTTGTCAGATCTCTGACTCCCACAGGGATGCTGAGAAGTACTGACATGACTTTGATAGCAATGCAAGGAAAGTACTGACATCAGTTTGATAGACGCTTTCCAACACAAGGACTAACATGAGTTTAACAACGCCTTTCCGACATTGGATTGCAGTGGGACACCATCCATCGGTGTCTGAAACTTGCCAGTCCATGCGGTACTTTTGGGCCTGATCGCCATGAGTATTAAAAGAAGGCAGGGAGCTGTTTGGAGGTAAACAGTAGATATACGGCATTAAGGTCTACCAGAAATGTGTGCTTTGCACAAATGGCTAACACATCTCCTTACTGGATGACCTTGCATTGCGGCAAATTTGAGCCATGATATATCACGGCATGGCGCCGTATGGTGGTATGACGTGCTTTTTATCCTGATATTTTGCAAAATTTGCAGAAAAAAGCGGCCTCCAACAGTCAGGGTGGCCGAGCGGTCTAAGGCGCTGCGTTTTCAACACAAGGACTAACATGAGTTTAACAGCCTCTTTCCAACGCCTTTCCGACATTGGATTGCAGTGGGCCAGCATCCATCGGTGTCTGAAGCTTGCCAGTCCATGCAATACTTTTGGGCCTGATCGCCATGAGTATTAAAAGAAGGCAGGGAGCTGTTTGGAGGTAAACAGTAGATATACGGCATTAAGGTCTACCAGAAATGTGTGCTTTGCACAAATGGCTAACACATCTCCTTACTGGATGACCTTGCATTGCGGCAAATTTGAGCCATGATATATCACGGCATGGCGCTGTATGGTGGTATGACGTGCTTTTTATCCTGATATTTTGCAAAATTTGCAGAAAAAAGCGGCCTCCAACAGTCAGGGTGGCCGAGCGGTCTAAGGCGCTGCGTTTTCAACACAAGGACTAACATGAGTTTAACAGCCTCTTTCCAACGCCTTTCCGACATTGGATTGCAGTGGGCCAGCATCCATCGGTGTCTGAAGCTTGCCAGTCCATGCAATACTTTTGGGCCTGATCGCCATGAGTATTAAAAGAAGGCAGGGAGCTGTTTGGAGGTAAACAGTAGATATACAGCATTAAGGTACACCAGAAATGTGTGCTTTGCACAAATGGCCAACACATCTCCTTACTGGATGACCTTGCATTGCGGCAAAGTTGAGCCATGATATATCACGGCATGGCGCCGTATGGTGGTATGACGTGCTTTTTATCCTGATATTTTGCAAAATTTGCACAAAAAAGCGGCCTCCAACAGTCAGGGTAGCCGAGCGGTCTAAGGCGCTGCGTTTTCAACACAAGGACTAACATGAGTTTAACAGCCTCTTTCCAACGCCTTTCCGACATTGGATTGCAGTGGGCCAGCATCCATCGGTGTCTGAAGCTTGCCAGTCCATGCAATACTTTTGGGCCTGATCGCCATGAGTATTAAAAGAAGGCAGGGAGCTGTTTGGAGGTAAACAGTAGATATACAGCATTAAGGTACACCAGAAATGTGTGCTTTGCACAAATGGCCAACACATCTCCTTACTGGATGACCTTGCATTGCGGCAAAGTTGAGCCATGATATATCACGGCATGGCGCCGTATGGTGGTATGACGTGCTTTTTATTGAAATGCTTTTTATAGAAATGTGTGCTTTGCACAAATGGCCAACACATCTCCTTACTGGATGACCTTGCATTGTGGCAAAGTTGAGCCATGATATATCACGGCATGGCGCTGTATGGTGGTATGACGTGCTTTTTATCCTGATATTTTGCAAAATTTGCACAAAAAAGCAGCCTCCAACAGTCAGGGTGGCCGAGCGGTCTAAGGCGCTGCGTTCAGGTCGCAGTCTCCCCTGGAGGCGTGGGTTCGAATCCCACCTCTGACAAAAACTGCTTTTTCATGATAGCTTCTGTGTCACCAGCACTGTTGTACCCTTTCCCTGCAAGGACATACATATATGTAAGAACGTGTCCCACAGTGGTCTCATCAGCATGTTCCGTGGTTCCATGGTGTAATGGTTAGCACTCTGGACTCTGAATCCAGCGATCCGAGTTCAAATCTCGGTGGGACCTGGTTTTAAAGTAGGCTGCCCTCAGACTCAACACAACATGTAAGTACCATTCAGGTAAGCCTGTAGCAGAAGTGACGCCCATAGCAAACAAGGGTTGTCTCGGTCACAATCTTGTCAGATCTCTGACTCCCACAGGGATGCTGAGAAGTACTGACATGACTTTGATAGCAGCTTTCCAATGCAAGGAAAGTACTGACATCAGTTTGATAGCCGCTTTCCAACACAAGGACTAACATGAGTTTAACAGCCTCTTTCCAACGCCTTTCCGACATTGGATTGCAGTGGGCCACCATCCATCGGTGTCTGAAACTTGCCAGTCCATGCGGTACTTTTGGGCCTGATCGCCATGAGTATTAAAAGAAGGCAGGGAGCTGTTTGGAGGTAAACAGTAGATATACGGCATTAAGGTCTACCAGAAATGTGTGCTTTGCACAAATGGCTAACACATCTCCTTACTGGATGACCTTGCATTGCGGCAAATTTGAGCCATGATATATCACGGCATGGCGCCGTATGGTGGTATGACGTGCTTTTTATCCTGATATTTTGCAAAATTTGCACAAAAAAGCGGCCTCCAACAGTCAGGGTAGCCGAGCGGTCTAAGGCGCTGCGTTTTCAACACAAGGACTAACATGAGTTTAACAGCCTCTTTCTAACGCCTTTCCGACATTGGATTGCAGTGGGCCAGCATCCATCGGTGTCTGAAGCTTGCCAGTCCATGCAATACTTTTGGGCCTGATCGCCATGAGTATTAAAAGAAGGCAGGGAGCTGTTTGGAGGTAAACAGTAGATATACAGCATTAAGGTACACCAGAAATGTGTGCTTTGCACAAATGGCCAACACATCTCCTTACTGGATGACCTTGCATTGCGGCAAAGTTGAGCCATGATATATCACGGCATGGCGCCGTATGGTGGTATGACGTGCTTTTTATTGAAATGCTTTTTATAGAAATGTGTGCTTTGCACAAATGGCCAACACATCTCCTTACTGGATGACCTTGCATTGTGGCAAAGTTGAGCCATGATATATCACGGCATGGCGCTGTATGGTGGTATGACGTGCTTTTTATCCTGATATTTTGCAAACTTTGCACAAAAAAGCAGCCTCCAACAGTCAGGGTGGCCGAGCGAATCCCACCTCTGACAAAAACTGCTTTTTCATGATAGCTTCTGTGTCACCAGCACTGTTGTACCCTTTCCCTGCAAGGACATACATATATGTAAGAACGTGTCCCACAGTGGTCTCATCAGCATGTACGGTGGTTCCATGGTGTAATGGTTAGCACTCTGGACTCTGAATCCAGCGATCCGAGTTCAAATCTCGGTGGGACCTGGTTTTAAAGTAGGCTGCCCTCAGACTCAACACAACATGTAAGTACCAGTCAGGTAAGCCTGTAGCAGAAGTGACGCCCATAGCAAACAAGGGTTGTCTCGGTCACAATCTTGTCAGATCTCTGACTCCCACAGGGATGCTGAGAAGTACTGACATGACTTTGATAGCAGCTTTCCAATGCAAGGAAAGTACTGACATCAGTTTGATAGCCGCTTTCCAACACAAGGACTAACATGAGTTTAACAGCCTCTTTCCAACGCCTTTCCGACATTGGATTGCAGTGGGCCACCATCCATCGGTTGTCTGAAACTTGCCAGTCCATGCGGTACTTTTGGGCCTGATCGCCATGAGTATTAAAAGAAGGCAGGGAGCTGTTTGGAGGTAAACAGTAGATATACGGCATTAAGGTCTACCAGAAATGTGTGCTTTGCACGAATGGCTAACACATCTCCTTACTGGATGACCTTGCATTGCGGCAAATTTGAGCCATGATATATCACGGCATGGCGCCGTATGGTGGTATGACGTGCTTTTTATCCTGATATTTTGCAAAATTTGCACAAAAAAGCGGCCTCCAACAGTCAGGGTAGCCGAGCGGTCTAAGGCGTGCGTTTTCAACACAAGGACTAACATGAGTTTAACAGCCTCTTTCTAACGCCTTTCCGACATTGGATTGCAGTGGGCCAGCATCCATCGGTGTCTGAAGCTTGCCAGTCCATGCAATACTTTTGGGCCTGATCGCCATGAGTATTAAAAGAAGGCAGGGAGCTGTTTGGAGGTAAACAGTAGATATACAGCATTAAGGTACACCAGAAATGTGTGCTTTGCACAAATGGCCAACACATCTCCTTACTGGATGACCTTGCATTGCGGCAAAGTTGAGCCATGATATATCACGGCATGGCGCCGTATGGTGGTATGACGTGCTTTTTATTGAAATGCTTTTTATAGAAATGTTTGCTTTGCACAAATGGCCAACACATCTCCTTACTGGATGAACTTGCATTGTGGCAAAGTTGAGCCATGATATATCACGGCATGGCGCTGTATGGTGGTATGACGTGCTTTTTATCCTGATATTTTGCAAAATTTGCAGAAAAAAGCAGCCTCCAACAGTCAGGGTGGCCGAGCGGTCTAAGGCGCTGCGTTCAGGTCGCAGTCTCCCCTGGGGCGTGGGTTCGAATCCCACCTCTGACAAAAACTGCTTTTTCATGATAGCTTCTGTGTCACCAGCACTCTTGTACCCTTTCCCTGCAAGGACATACATATATGTAAGAACGTGTCCCACAGTGGTCTCATCAGCATGTACGGTGGTTCCATGGTGTAATGGTTAGCACTCTGGACTCTGAATCCAGCGATCCGAGTTCAAATCTCGGTGGGACCTGGTTTTAAAGTAGGTTGCCCTCAGACTCAACACAACATGTAAGTACCAGTCAGGTAAGCCTGTAGCAGAAGTGACGCCCATAGCAAACAAGGGTTGTCTCGGTCACAATCTTGTCAGATCTCTGACTCCCACGGGATGCTGAGAAGTACTGACATGACTTTGATAGCAGCTTCCCAATGCAAGGAAAGTACTGACATCAGTTTGATAGCCGCTTTCCAACACAAGGACTAACATGAGTTTAACAGCCTCTTTCCAACGCCTTTCCGACATTGGATTGCAGTGGGACACCATCCATCGGTGTCTGAAACTTGCCAGTCCATGCGGTACTTTTGGGCCTGATCGCCATGAGTATTAAAAGAAGGCAGGGAGCTGTTTGGAGGTAAACAGTAGATATACGGCATTAAGGTCTACCAGAAATGTGTGCTTTGCACAAATGGCTAACACATCTCCTTACTGGATGACCTTGCATTGCGGCAAAGTTGAGCCATGATATATCACGGCATGGCGCCGTATGGTGGTATGACGTGCTTTTTATCCTGATATTTTGCAAAATTTGCACAAAAAAGCGGCCTCCAACAGTCAGGGTAGCCGAGCGGTCTAAGGCGCTGCGTTTTCAACACAAGGACTAACATGAGTTTAACAGCCTCTTTCCAACGCCTTTCCGACATTGGATTGCAGTGGGCCAGCATCCATCGGTGTCTGAAGCTTGCCAGTCCATGCAATACTTTTGGGCCTGATCGCCATGAGTATTAAAAGAAGGCAGGGAGCTGTTTGGAGGTAAACAGTAGATATACAGCATTAAGGTACACCAGAAATGTGTGCTTTGCACAAATGGCCAACACATCTCCTTACTGGATGACCTTGCATTGCGGCAAAGTTGAGCCATGATATATCACGGCATGGCGCCGTATGGTGGTATGACGTGCTTTTTATAGAAATGCTTTTTATAGAAATGTGTGCTTTGCACAAATGGCCAACACATCTCCTTACTGGATGACCTTGCATTGTGGCAAAGTTGAGCCATGATATATCACGGCATGGCGCTGTATGGTGGTATGACGTGCTTTTTATCCTGATATTTTGCAAAATTTGCACAAAAAAGCAGCCTCCAACAGTCAGGGTGGCCGAGCGAATCCCACCTCTGACAAAAACTGCTTTTTCATGATAGCTTCTGTGTCACCAGCACTGTTGTACCCTTTCCCTGCAAGGACATACATATATGTAAGAACGTGTCCCACAGTGGTCTCATCAGCATGTACGGTGGTTCCATGGTGTAATGGTTAGCACTCTGGACTCTGAATCCAGCGATCCGAGTTCAAATCTCGGTGGGACCTGGTTTTAAAGTAGGTTGCCCTCAGACTGAACACAACATGTAAGTACCAGTTAGGTAAGCCTGTAGCAGAAGTGACGCCCATAGCAAACAAGGGTTGTCTCGGTCACAATCTTGTCAGATCTCTGACTCCCACAGGGATGCTGAGAAGTACTGACATGACTTTGATAGCAGCTTTCCAATGCAAGGAAAGTACTGACATCAGTTTGATAGCCGCTTTCCAACACAAGGACTAACATGAGTTTAACAGCCTCTTTCCAACGCCTTTCCGACATTGGATTGCAGTGGGCCACCATCCATCGGTGTCTGAAACTTGCCAGTCCATGCGGTACTTTTGGGCCTGATCGCCATGAGTATTAAAAGAAGGCAGGGAGCTGTTTGGAGGTAAACAGTAGATATACGGCATTAAGGTCTACCAGAAATGTGTGCTTTGCACAAATGGCCAACACATCTCCTTACTGGATGACCTTGCATTGTGGCAAAGTTGAGCCATGATATATCACGGCATGGCGCTGTATGGTGGTATGACGTGCTTTTTATCCTGATATTTTGCAAAATTTGCACAAAAAAGCAGCCTCCAACAGTCAGGGTGGCCGAGCGGTCTAAGGAGCTGCGTTCAGGTCGCAGTCTCCCCTGGAGGCGTGGGTTCGAATCCCACCTCTGACAAAAACTGCTTTTTCATGATAGCTTCTGTGTCACCAGCACTGTTGTACCCTTTCCCTGCAAGGACATACATATATGTAAGAACGTGTCCCACAGTGGTCTCATCAGCATGTACGGTGGTTCCATGGTGTAATGTTTAGCACTCTGGACTCTGAATCCAGCGATCCGAGTTCAAATCTCGGTGGGACCTGGTTTTAAAGTAGGTTGCCCTCAGACTGAACACAACATGTAAGTACCAGTTAGGTAAGCCTGTAGCAGAAGTGACGCCCATAGCAAACAAGGGTTGTCTCGGTCACAATCTTGTCAGATCTCTGACTCCCACAGGGATGCTGAGAAGTACTGACATGACTTTGATAGCAGCTTTCCAATGCAAGGAAAGTACTGACATCAGTTTGATAGCCGCTTTCCAACACAAGGACTAACATGAGTTTAACAGCCTCTTTCCAACGCCTTTCCGACATTGGATTGCAGTGGGCCACCATCCATCGGTGTCTGAAACTTGCCAGTCCATGCGGTACTTTTGGGCCTGATCGCCATGAGTATTAAAAGAAGGCAGGGAGCTGTTTGGAGGTAAACAGTAGATATACGGCATTAAGGTCTACCAGAAATGTGTGCTTTGCACAAATGGCTAACACATCTCCTTACTGGATGACCTTGCATTGCGGCAAATTTGAGCCATGATATATCACGGCATGGCGCCGTATGGTGGTATGACGTGCTTTTTATCCTGATATTTTGCAAAATTTGCACAAAAAAGCGGCCTCCAACAGTCAGGGTAGCCGAGCGGTCTAAGGCACTGCGTTTTCAACACAAGGACTAACATGAGTTTAACAGCCTCTTTCCAACGCCTTTCCGACATTGGATTGCAGTGGGCCAGCATCCATCGGTGTCTGAAGCTTGCCAGTCCATGCAATACTTTTGGGCCTGATCGCCATGAGTATTAAAAGAAGGCAGGGAGCTGTTTGGAGGTAAACAGTAGATATACAGCATTAAGGTACACCAGAAATGTGTGCTTTGCACAAATGGCCAACACATCTCCTTACTGGATGACCTTGCATTGCGGCAAAGTTGAGCCATGATATATCACGGCATGGCGCCGTATGGTGGTATGACGTGCTTTTTATTGAAATGCTTTTTATAGAAATGTGTGCTTTGCACAAATGGCCAACACATCTCCTTACTGGATGACCTTGCATTGTGGCAAAGTTGAGCCATGATATATCACGGCATGGCGCTGTATGGTGGTATGACGTGCTTTTTATCCTGATATTTTGCAAAATTTGCACAAAAAAGCGGCCTCCAACAGTCAGGGTAGCCGAGCGGTCTAAGGCGCTGCGTTTTCAACACAAGGACTAACATGAGTTTAACAGCCTCTTTCTAACGCCTTTCCGACATTGGATTGCAGTGGGCCAGCATCCATCGGTGTCTGAAGCTTGCCAGTCCATGCAATACTTTTGGGCCTGATCGCCATGAGTATTAAAAGAAGGCAGGGAGCTGTTTGGAGGTAAACAGTAGATATACAGCATTAAGGTACACCAGAAATGTGTGCTTTGCACAAATGGCCAACACATCTCCTTACTGGATGACCTTGCATTGCGGCAAAGTTGAGCCATGATATATCACGGCATGGCGCCGTATGGTGGTATGACGTGCTTTTTATTGAAATGCTTTTTATAGAAATGTTTGCTTTGCACAAATGGCCAACACATCTCCTTACTGGATGAACTTGCATTGTGGCAAAGTTGAGCCATGATATATCACGGCATGGCGCTGTATGGTGGTATGACGTGCTTTTTATCCTGATATTTTGCAAACTTTGCACAAAAAAGCAGCCTCCAACAGTCAGGGTGGCCGAGCGAATCCCACCTCTGACAAAAACTGCTTTTTCATGATAGCTTCTGTGTCACCAGCACTGTTGTACCCTTTCCCTGCAAGGACATACATATATGTAAGAACGTGTCCCACAGTGGTCTCATCAGCATGTACGGTGGTTCCATGGTGTAATGGTTAGCACTCTGGACTCTGAATCCAGCGATCCGAGTTCAAATCTCGGTGGGACCTGGTTTTAAAGTAGGTTGCCCTCAGACTGAACACAACATCTAAGTACCAGTTAGGTAAGCCTGTAGCAGAAGTGACGCCCATAGCAAACAAGGGTTGTCTCGGTCACAATCTTGTCAGATCTCTGACTCCCACAGGGATGCTGAGAAGTACTGACATGACTTTGATAGCAGCTTTCCAATGCAAGGAAAGTACTGACATCAGTTTGATAGCCGCTTTCCAACACAAGGACTAACATGAGTTTAACAGCCTCTTTCCAACGCCTTTCCGACATTGGATTGCAGTGGGCCACCATCCATCGGTGTCTGAAACTTGCCAGTCCATGCGGTACTTTTGGGCCTGATCGCCATGAGTATTAAAAGAAGGCAGGGAGCTGTTTGGAGGTAAACAGTAGATATACGGCATTAAGGTCTACCAGAAATGTGTGCTTTGCACAAATGGCCAACACATCTCCTTACTGGATGACCTTGCATTGTGGCAAAGTTGAGCCATGATATATCACGGCATGGCGCTGTATGGTGGTATGACGTGCTTTTTATCCTGATATTTTGCAAAATTTGCACAAAAAAGCAGCTTCCAACAGTCAGGGTGGCCGAGCGGTCTAAGGCGCTGCGTTCAGGTCGCAGTCTCCCCTGGAGGCGTGGGTTCGAATCCCACCTCTGACACAAACTGCTTTTTCATGATAGCTTCTGTGTCACCAGCACTGTTGTACCCTTTCCCTGCAAGGACATACATATATGTAAGAACGTGTCCCACAGTGGTCTCATCAGCATGTACGGTGGTTCCATGGTGTAATGGTTAGCACTCTGGACTCTGAATCCAGCGATCCGAGTTCAAATCTCGGTGGGACCTGGTTTTAAAGTAGGTTGCCCTCAGACTGAACACAACATGTAAGTACCAGTTAGGTAAGCCTGTAGCAGAAGTGACGCCCATAGCAAACAAGGGTTGTCTCGGTCACAATCTTGTCAGATCTCTGACTCCCACAGGGATGCTGAAAAGTACTGACACTAATTTGATAGCAGCTTTCCAATGCAAGGAAAGTACTGACATCAGTTTGATAGCCGCTTTCCAACACAAGGACTAACATGAGTTTAACAGCCTCTTTCCAACGTCTTTCCGACATTGGATTGCAGTGGGACACCATCCATCGGTGTCTCAAACTTGCCAGTCCATGCGGTACTTTTGGGCCTGATCGCCATGAGTATTAAAAGAAGGCAGGGAGCTGTTTGGAGGTAAACAGTAGATATACGGCATTAAGGTCTACCAGAAATGTGTGCTTTGCACAAATGGCTAACACATCTCCTTACTGGATGACCTTGCATTGCGGCAAATTTGAGCCATGATATATCACGGCATGGCGCCGTATGGTGGTATGACGTGCTTTTTATCCTGATATTTTGCAAAATTTGCACAAAAAAGCGGCCTCCAACAGTCAGGGTAGCCGAGCGGTCTAAGGCACTGCGTTTTCAACACAAGGACTAACATGAGTTTAACAGCCTCTTTCCAACGCCTTTCCGACATTGGATTGCAGTGGGCCAGCATCCATCGGTGTCTGAAGCTTGCCAGTCCATGCAATACTTTTGGGCCTGATCGCCATGAGTATTAAAAGAAGGCAGGGAGCTGTTTGGAGGTAAACAGTAGATATACAGCATTAAGGTACACCAGAAATGTGTGCTTTGCACAAATGGCCAACACATCTCCTTACTGGATGACCTTGCATTGCGGCAAAGTTGAGCCATGATATATCACGGCATGGCGCCGTATGGTGGTATGACGTGCTTTTTATTGAAATGCTTTTTATAGAAATGTGTGCTTTGCACAAATGGCCAACACATCTCCTTACTGGATGACCTTGCATTGTGGCAAAGTTGAGCCATGATATATCACGGCATGGCGCTGTATGGTGGTATGACGTGCTTTTTATCCTGATATTTTGCAAAATTTGCACAAAAAAGCAGCCTCCAACAGTCAGGGTGGCCGAGCGGTCTAAGGCGCTGCGTTCAGGTCGCAGTCTCCCCTGGAGGCGTGGGTTCGAATCCCACCTCTGACAAAAACTGCTTTTTCATGATAGCTTCTGTGTCACCAGCACTGTTGTACCCTTTCCCTGCAAGGACATACATATATGTAAGAACGTGTCCCACAGTGGTCTCATCAGCATGTACGGTGGTTCCATGGTGTAATGGTTAGCACTCTGGACTCTGAATCCAGCGATCCAAGTTCAAATCTCGGTGGGACCTGGTTTTAAAGTAGGCTGCCCTCAGACTCAACACAACATGTAAGTACCAGTCAGGTAAGCCTGTAGCAGAAGTGACGCCCATAGCAAACAAGGGTTGTCTCGGTCACAATCTTGTCAGATTTCTGACTCCCACAGGGATGCTGAGAAGTACTGACATGACTTTGATAGCAGCTTTCCAATGCAAGGAAAGTACTGACATCAGTTTGATAGCCGCTTTCCAACACAAGGACTAACATGAGTTTAACAGCCTCTTTCCAACGCCTTTCCGACATTGGATTGCAGTGGGCCACCATCCATCGGTGTCTGAAACTTGCCAGTCCATGCGGTACTTTTGGGCCTGATCGCCATGAGTATTAAAAGAAGGCAGGGAGCTGTTTGGAGGTAAACAGTAGATATACGGCATTAAGGTCTACCAGAAATGTGTGCTTTGCACAAATGGCTAACACATCTCCTTACTGGATGACCTTGCATTGCGGCAAATTTGAGCCATGATATATCACGGCATGGCGCCGTATGGTGGTATGACGTGCTTTTTATCCTGATATTTTGCAAAATTTGCACAAAAAAGCGGCCTCCAACAGTCAGGGTGGCCGAGCGGTCTAAGGCGCTGCGTTTTCAACACAAGGACTAACATGAGTTTAACAGCCTCTTTCCAACGCCTTTCCGACATTGGATTGCAGTGGGCCAGCATCCATCGGTGTCTGAAGCTTGCCAGTCCATGCAATACTTTTGGGCCTGATCGCCATGAGTATTAAAAGAAGGCAGGGAGCTGTTTGGAGGTAAACAGTAGATATACAGCATTAAGGTACACCAGAAATGTGTGCTTTGCACAAATGGCCAACACGTCTCCTTACTGGATGACCTTGCATTGCGGCAAAGTTGAGCCATGATATATCACGGCATGGCGCCGTATGGTGGTATGACGTGCTTTTTATAGAAATGCTTTTTATAGAAATGTGTGCTTTGCACAAATGGCCAACACATCTCCTTACTGGATGACCTTGCATTGCGGCAAAGTTGAGCCATGATATATCACGGCATGGCGCCGTATGGTGGTATGACGTGCTTTTTATTGAAATGCTTTTTATAGAAATGTGTGCTTTGCACAAATGGCCAACACATCTCCTTACTGGATGACCTTGCATTGTGGCAAAGTTGAGCCATGATATATCACGGCATGGCGCTGTATGGTGGTATGACGTGCTTTTTATCCTGATATTTTGCAAAATTTGCACAAAAAAGCAGCCTCCAACAGTCAGGGTGGCCGAGCGGTCTAAGGCGCTGCGTTCAGGTCGCAGTCTCCCCTGGAGGCGTGGGTTCGAATCCCACCTCTGACAAAAACTGCTTTTTCATGATAGCTTCTGTGTCACCAGCACTGTTGTACCCTTTCCCTGCAAGGACATACATATATGTAAGAACGTGTCCCACAGTGGTCTCATCAGCATGTACGGTGGTTCCATGGTGTAATGGTTAGCACTCTGGACTCTGAATCCAGCGATCCAAGTTCAAATCTCGGTGGGACCTGGTTTTAAAGTAGGCTGCCCTCAGACTCAACACAACATGTAAGTACCAGTCAGGTAAGCCTGTAGCAGAAGTGACGCCCATAGCAAACAAGGGTTGTCTCGGTCACAATCTTGTCAGATTTCTGACTCCCACAGGGATGCTGAGAAGTACTGACATGACTTTGATAGCAGCTTTCCAATGCAAGGAAAGTACTGACATCAGTTTGATAGCCGCTTTCCAACACAAGGACTAACATGAGTTTAACAGCCTCTTTCCAACGCCTTTCCGACATTGGATTGCAGTGGGCCACCATCCATCGGTGTCTGAAACTTGCCAGTCCATGCGGTACTTTTGGGCCTGATCGCCATGAGTATTAAAAGAAGGCAGGGAGCTGTTTGGAGGTAAACAGTAGATATACGGCATTAAGGTCTACCAGAAATGTGTGCTTTGCACAAATGGCTAACACATCTCCTTACTGGATGACCTTGCATTGCGGCAAATTTGAGCCATGATATATCACGGCATGGCGCCGTATGGTGGTATGACGTGCTTTTTATCCTGATATTTTGCAAAATTTGCACAAAAAAGCGGCCTCCAACAGTCAGGGTGGCCGAGCGGTCTAAGGCGCTGCGTTTTCAACACAAGGACTAACATGAGTTTAACAGCCTCTTTCCAACGCCTTTCCGACATTGGATTGCAGTGGGCCAGCATCCATCGGTGTCTGAAGCTTGCCAGTCCATGCAATACTTTTGGGCCTGATCGCCATGAGTATTAAAAGAAGGCAGGGAGCTGTTTGGAGGTAAACAGTAGATATACAGCATTAAGGTACACCAGAAATGTGTGCTTTGCACAAATGGCCAACACGTCTCCTTACTGGATGACCTTGCATTGCGGCAAAGTTGAGCCATGATATATCACGGCATGGCGCCGTATGGTGGTATGACGTGCTTTTTATAGAAATGCTTTTTATAGAAATGTGTGCTTTGCACAAATGGCCAACACATCTCCTTACTGGATGACCTTGCATTGCGGCAAAGTTGAGCCATGATATATCACGGCATGGCGCCGTATGGTGGTATGACGTGCTTTTTATTGAAATGCTTTTTATAGAAATGTGTGCTTTGCACAAATGGCCAACACATCTCCTTACTGGATGACCTTGCATTGTGGCAAAGTTGAGCCATGATATATCACGGCATGGCGCTGTATGGTGGTATGACGTGCTTTTATCCTGATATTTTGCAAAATTTGCACAAAAAAGCAGCCTCCAACAGTCAGGGTGGCCGAGCGGTCTAAGGCGCTGCGTTCAGGTCGCAGTCTCCCCTGGAGGCGTGGGTTCGAATCCCACCTCTGACAAAAACTGCTTTTTCATGATAGCTTCTGTGTCACCAGCACTGTTGTACCCTTTCCCTGCAAGGACATACATATATGTAAGAACGTGTCCCACAGTGGTCTCATCAGCATGTACGGTGGTTCCATGGTGTAATGGTTAGCACTCTGGACTCTGAATCCAGCGATCCGAGTTCAAATCTCGGTGGGACCTGGTTTTAAAGTAGGCTGCCCTCAGACTGAACACAACATGTAAGTACCAGTTAGGTAAGCCTGTAGCAGAAGTGACGCCCATAGCAAACAAGGGTTGTCTCGGTCACAATCTTGTCAGATCTCTGACTCCCACAGGGATGCTGAAAAGTACTGACATGAATTTGATAGCAGCTTTCCAATGCAAGGAAAGTACTGACATCAGTTTGATAGCCGCTTTCCAACACAAGGACTAACATGAGTTTAACAGCCTCTTTCCAACGTCTTTCCGACATTGGATTGCAGTGGGACACCATCCATCGGTGTCTCAAACTTGCCAGTCCATGCGGTACTTTTGGGCCTGATCGCCATGAGTATTAAAAGAAGGCAGGGAGCTGTTTGGAGGTAAACAGTAGATATACGGCATTAAGGTCTACCAGAAATGTGTGCTTTGCACAAATGGCTAACACATCTCCTTACTGGATGACCTTGCATTGCGGCAAATTTGAGCCATGATATATCACGGCATGGCGCCGTATGGTGGTATGACGTGCTTTTTATCCTGATATTTTGCAAAATTTGCACAAAAAAGCGGCCTCCAACAGTCAGGGTAGCCGAGCGGTCTAAGGCACTGCGTTTTCAACACAAGGACTAACATGAGTTTAACAGCCTCTTTCCAACGCCTTTCCGACATTGGATTGCAGTGGGCCAGCATCCATCGGTGTCTGAAGCTTGCCAGTCCATGCAATACTTTTGGGCCTGATCGCCATGAGTATTAAAAGAAGGCAGGGAGCTGTTTGGAGGTAAACAGTAGATATACAGCATTAAGGTACACCAGAAATGTGTGCTTTGCACAAATGGCCAACACATCTCCTTACTGGATGACCTTGCATTGCGGCAAAGTTGAGCCATGATATATCACGGCATGGCGCCGTATGGTGGTATGACGTGCTTTTTATTGAAATGCTTTTTATAGAAATGTGTGCTTTGCACAAATGGCCAACACATCTCCTTACTGGATGACCTTGCATTGTGGCAAAGTTGAGCCATGATATATCACGGCATGGCGCTGTATGGTGGTATGACGTGCTTTTTATCCTGATATTTTGCAAAATTTGCACAAAAAAGCAGCCTCCAACAGTCAGGGTGGCCGAGCGGTCTAAGGCGCTGCGTTCAGGTCGCAGTCTCCCCTGGAGGCGTGGGTTCGAATCCCACCTCTGACAAAAACTGCTTTTTCATGATAGCTTCTGTGTCACCAGCACTGTTGTACCCTTTCCCTGCAAGGACATACATATATGTAAGAACGTGTCCCACAGTGGTCTCATCAGCATGTACGGTGGTTCCATGGTGTAATGGTTAGCACTCTGGACTCTGAATCCAGCGATCCAAGTTCAAATCTCGGTGGGACCTGGTTTTAAAGTAGGCTGCCCTCAGACTCAACACAACATGTAAGTACCAGTCAGGTAAGCCTGTAGCAGAAGTGACGCCCATAGCAAACAAGGGTTGTCTCGGTCACAATCTTGTCAGATTTCTGACTCCCACAGGGATGCTGAGAAGTACTGACATGACTTTGATAGCAGCTTTCCAATGCAAGGAAAGTACTGACATCAGTTTGATAGCCGCTTTCCAACACAAGGACTAACATGAGTTTAACAGCCTCTTTCCAACGCCTTTCCGACATTGGATTGCAGTGGGCCACCATCCATCGGTGTCTGAAACTTGCCAGTCCATGCGGTACTTTTGGGCCTGATCGCCATGAGTATTAAAAGAAGGCAGGGAGCTGTTTGGAGGTAAACAGTAGATATACGGCATTAAGGTCTACCAGAAATGTGTGCTTTGCACAAATGGCTAACACATCTCCTTACTGGATGACCTTGCATTGCGGCAAATTTGAGCCATGATATATCACGGTATGGCGCCGTATGGTGGTATGACGTGCTTTTTATCCTGATATTTTGCAAAATTTGCACAAAAAAGCAGCCTCCAACAGTCAGGGTAGCCGAGCGGTCTAAGGCGCTGCGTTTTCAACACAAGGACTAACATGAGTTTAACAGCCTCTTTCCAACGCCTTTCCGACATTGGATTGCAGTGGGCCAGCATCCATCGGTGTCTGAAGCTTGCCAGTCCATGCAATACTTTTGGGCCTGATCGCCATGAGTATTAAAAGAAGGCAGGGAGCTGTTTGGAGGTAAACAGTAGATATACAGCATTAAGGTACACCAGAAATGTGTGCTTTGCACAAATGGCCAACACATCTCCTTACTGGATGACCTTGCATTGCGGCAAAGTTGAGCCATGATATATCACGGCATGGCGCCGTATGGTGGTATGACGTGCTTTTTATTGAAATGCTTTTTATAGAAATGTGTGCTTTGCACAAATGGCCAACACATCTCCTTACTGGATGACCTTGCATTGTGGCAAAGTTGAGCCATGATATATCACGGCATGGCGCTGTATGGTGGTATGACGTGCTTTTTATCCTGATATTTTGCAAAATTTGCACAAAAAAGCAGCCTCCAACAGTCAGGGTGGCCGAGCGGTCTAAGGCGCTGCGTTCAGGTCGCAGTCTCCCCTGGAGGCGTGGGTTCGAATCCCACCTCTGACAAAAACTGCTTTTTCATGATAGCTTCTGTGTCACCAGCACTGTTGTACCCTTTCCCTGCAAGGACATACATATATGTAAGAACGTGTCCCACAGTGGTCTCATCAGCATGTACGGTGGTTCCATGGTGTAATGGTTAGCACTCTGGACTCTGAATCCAGCGATCCAAGTTCAAATCTCGGTGGGACCTGGTTTTAAAGTAGGCTGCCCTCAGACTCAACACAACATGTAAGTACCAGTCAGGTAAGCCTGTAGCAGAAGTGACGCCCATAGCAAACAAGGGTTGTCTCGGTCACAATCTTGTCAGATCTCTGACTCCCACAGGGATGCTGAGAAGTACTGACATGACTTTGATAGCAGCTTTCCAATGCAAGGAAAGTACTGACATCAGTTTGATAGCCGCTTTCCAACACAAGGACTAACATGAGTTTAACAGCCTCTTTCCAACGCCTTTCCGACATTGGATTGCAGTGGGCCACCATCCATCGGTGTCTGAAACTTGCCAGTCCATGCGGTACTTTTGGGCCTGATCGCCATGAGTATTAAAAGAAGGCAGGGAGCTGTTTGGAGGTAAACAGTAGATATACGGCATTAAGGTCTACCAGAAATGTGTGCTTTGCACAAATGGCTAACACATCTCCTTACTGGATGACCTTGCATTGCAGCAAATTTGAGCCATGGTATATCACGGCATGGCGCCGTATGGTGGTATGACGTGCTTTTTATCCTGATATTTTGCAAAATTTGCAGAAAAAAGCGGCCTCCAACAGTCAGGGTGGCCGAGCGGTCTAAGGCGCTGCGTTTTCAACACAAAGACTAACATGAGTTTAACAGCCTCTTTCCAACGCCTTTCCGACATTGGATTGCAGTGGGCCAGCATCCATCGGTGTCTGAAGCTTGCCAGTCCATGCAATACTTTTGGGCCTGATCGCCATGAGTATTAAAAGAAGGCAGGGAGCTGTTTGGAGGTAAACAGTAGATATACAGCATTAAGGTACACCAGAAATGTGTGCTTTGCACAAATGGCCAACACATCTCCTTACTGGATGACCTTGCATTGCGGCAAAGTTGAGCCATGATATATCACGGCATGGCGCCGTATGGTGGTATGACGTGCTTTTTATTGAAATGCTTTTTATAGAAATGTGTGCTTTGCACAAATGGCCAACACATCTCCTTACTGGATGACCTTGCATTGTGGCAAAGTTGAGCCATGATATATCACGGCATGGCGCTGTATGGTGGTATGACGTGCTTTTTATCCTGATATTTTGCAAAATTTGCACAAAAAAGCAGCCTCCAACAGTCAGGGTGGCCGAGCGGTCTAAGGCGCTGCGTTCAGGTCGCAGTCTCCCCAGGAGGTGTGGGTTCGAATCCCACCTCTGACAAAAACTGCTTTTTCATGATAGCTTCTGTGTCACCAGCACTGTTGTACCCTTTCCCTGCAAGGACATACATATATGTAAGAACGTGTCCCACAGTGGTCTCATCAGCATGTACGGTGGTTCCATGGTGTAATGGTTAGCACTCTGGACTCTGAATCCAGCGATCCGAGTTCAAATCTCGGTGGGACCTGGTTTTAAAGTAGGCTGCCCTCAGACTCAACACAACATGTAAGTACCAGTCAGGTAAGCCTGTAGCAGAAGTGACGCCCATAGCAAACAAGGGTTGTCTCGGTCACAATCTTGTCAGATCTCTGACTCCCACAGGGATGCTGAGAAGTACTGACATGACTTTGATAGCAGCTTTCCAATGCAAGGAAAGTACTGACATCAGTTTGATAACCGCTTTCCAACACAAGGACTAACATGAGTTTAACAGCCTCTTTCCAACGCCTTTCCGACATTGGATTGCAGTGGGCCACCATCCATCGGTGTCTGAAACTTGCCAGTCCATGCGGTACTTTTGGGCCTGATCGCCATGAGTATTAAAAGAAGGCAGGGAGCTGTTTGGAGGTAAACAGTAGATATACGGCATTAAGGTCTACCAGAAATGTGTGCTTTGCACAAATGGCTAACACATCTCCTTACTGGATGACCTTGCATTGCGGCAAATTTGAGCCATGATATATCACGGCATGGCGCCGTATGGTGGTATGACGTGCTTTTTATCCTGATATTTTGCAAAATTTGCACAAAAAAGCAGCCTCCAACAGTCAGGGTAGCCGAGCGGTCTAAGGCGCTGCGTTTTCAACACAAGGACTAACATGAGTTTAACAGCCTCTTTCCAACGCCTTTCCGACATTGGATTGCAGTGGGCCAGCATCCATCGGTGTCTGAAGCTTGCCAGTCCATGCAATACTTTTGGGCCTGATCGCCATGAGTATTAAAAGAAGGCAGGGAGCTGTTTGGAGGTAAACAGTAGATATACAGCATTAAGGTACACCAGAAATGTGTGCTTTGCACAAATGGCCAACACATCTCCTTACTGGATGACCTTGCATTGCGGCAAAGTTGAGCCATGATATATCACGGCATGGCGCTGTATGGTGGTATGACGTGCTTTTTATTGAAATGCTTTTTATAGAAATGTGTGCTTTGCACAAATGGCCAACACATCTCCTTACTGGATGACGTTGCATTGTGGCAAAGTTGAGCCATGATATATCACGGCATGGCGCTGTATGGTGGTATGACGTGCTTTTTATCCTGATATTTTGCAAAATTTGCAGAAAAAAGCGGCCTCCAACAGTCAGGGTGGCCGAGCGGTCTAAGGCGCTGCGTTTTCAACACAAGGACTAACATGAGTTTAACAGCCTCTTTCCAACGCCTTTCCGACATTGGATTGCAGTGGGCCAGCATCCATCGGTGTCTGAAGCTTGCCAGTCCATGCAATACTTTTGGGCCTGATCGCCATGAGTATTAAAAGAAGGCAGGGAGCTGTTTGGAGGTAAACAGTAGATATACAGCATTAAGGTACACCAGAAATGTGTGCTTTGCACAAATGGCCAACACATCTCCTTACTGGATGACCTTGCATTGCGGCAAAGTTGAGCCATGATATATCACGGCATGGCGCCGTATGGTGGTATGACATGCTTTTTATTGAAATGCTTTTTATAGAAATGTGTGCTTTGCACAAATGGCCAACACATCTCCTTACTGGATGACCTTGCATTGTGGCAAAGTTGAGCCATGATATATCACGGCATGGCGCTGTATGGTGGTATGACGTGCTTTTTATCCTGATATTTTGCAAAATTTGCACAAAAAAGCAGCCTCCAACAGTCAGGGTGGCCGAGCGGTCTAAGGCGCTGCGTTCAGGTCGCAGTCTCCCCTGGAGGCGTGGGTTCGAATCCCACCTCTGACAAAAATTACTTTTTCATGATAGCTTCTGTGTCACCAGCACTGTTGTACCCTTTCCCTGCAAGGACATACATATATGTAAGAACGTGTCCCACAGTGGTCTCATCAGCATGTACGGTGGTTCCATGGTGTAATGGTTAGCACTCTGGACTCTGAATCCAGCGATCCGAGTTCAAATCTCGGTGGGACCTGGTTTTAAAGTAGGCTGCCCTCAGACTCAACACAACATGTAAGTACCAGTCAGGTAAGCCTGTAGCAGAAGTGACGCCCATAGCAAACAAGGGTTGTCTCGGTCACAATCTTGTCAGATCTCTGACTCCCACAGGGATGCTGAGAAGTACTGACATGACTTTGATAGCAGCTTTCCAATGCAAGGAAAGTACTGACATCAGTTTGATAGCCGCTTTCCAACACAAGGACTAACATGAGTTTAACAGCCTCTTTCCAACGCCTTTCCGACATTGGATTGCAGTGGGCCACCATCCATCGGTGTCTGAAACTTGCCAGTCCATGCGGTACTTTTGGGCCTGATCGCCATGAGTATTAAAAGAAGGCAGGGAGCTGTTTGGAGGTAAACAGTAGATATACGGCATTAAGGTCTACCAGAAATGTGTGCTTTGCACAAATGGCTAACACATCTCCTTACTGGATGACCTTGCATTGCAGCAAATTTGAGCCATGGTATATCACGGCATGGCGCCGTATGGTGGTATGACGTGCTTTTTATCCTGATATTTTGCAAAATTTGCAGAAAAAAGCGGCCTCCAACAGTCAGGGTGGCCGAGCGGTCTAAGGCGCTGCGTTTTCAACACAAAGACTAACATGAGTTTAACAGCCTCTTTCCAACGCCTTTCCGACATTGGATTGCAGTGGGCCAGCATCCATCGGTGTCTGAAGCTTGCCAGTCCATGCAATACTTTTGGGCCTGATCGCCATGAGTATTAAAAGAAGGCAGGGAGCTGTTTGGAGGTAAACAGTAGATATACAGCATTAAGGTACACCAGAAATGTGTGCTTTGCACAAATGGCCAACACATCTCCTTACTGGATGACCTTGCATTGCGGCAAAGTTGAGCCATGATATATCACAGCATGGCGCCGTATGGTGGTATGACGTGCTTTTTATAGAAATGCTTTTTATAGAAATGTGTGCTTTGCACAAATGGCCAACACATCTCCTTACTGGATGACCTTGCATTGTGGCAAAGTTGAGCCATGATATATCACGGCATGGCGCTGTATGGTGGTATGACGTGCTTTTTATCCTGATATTTTGCAAAATTTGCAGAAAAAAGCGGCCTCCAACAGTCAGGGTGGCCGAGCGGTCTAAGCCGCTGTGTTTTCAACACAAGGACTAACATGAGTTTAACAGCCTCTTTCCAACGCCTTTCCGACATTGGATTGCAGTGGGCCAGCATCCATCGGTGTCTGAAGCTTGCCAGTCCATGCAATACTTTTGGGCCTGATCGCCATGAGTATTAAAAGAAGGCAGGGAGCTGTTTGGAGGTAAACAGTAGATATACAGCATTAAGGTACACCAGAAATGTGTGCTTTGCACAAATGGCCAACACATCTCCTTACTGGATGACCTTGCATTGCGGCAAAGTTGAGCCATGATATATCACGGCATGGCGCCGTATGGTGGTATGACGTGCTTTTTATAGAAATGCTTTTTATAGAAATGTGTGCTTTGCACAAATGGCCAACACATCTCCTTACTGCATGACCTTCCATTGTGGCAAAGTTGAGCCATGATATATCACGGCATGGCGCTGTATGGTGGTATGACGTGCTTTTTATCCTGATATTTTGCAAAATTTGCACAAAAAAGCAGCCTCCAACAGTCAGGGTGGCCGAGCGGTCTAAGGCGCTGCGTTCAGGTCGCAGTCTCCCCTGGAGGCGTGGGTTCGAATCCCACCTCTGACAAAAACTGCTTTTTCATGATAGCTTCTGTGTCACCAGCACTGTTGTACCCTTTCCCTGCAAGGACATACATATATGTAAGAACGTGTCCCACAGTGGTCTCATCAGCATGTACGGTGGTTCCATGGTGTAATGGTTAGCACTCTGGACTCTGAATCCAGCGATCCGAGTTCAAATCTCGGTGGGACCTGGTTTTAAAGTAGGTTGCCCTCAGACTGAACACAACATGTAAGTACCAGTTAGGTAAGCCTGTAGCAGAAGTGACGCCCATAGCAAACAAGGGTTGTCTCGGTCACAATCTTGTCAGATCTCTGACTCCCACAGGGATGCTGAAAAGTACTGACATGAATTTGATAGCAGCTTTTCAATGCAAGGAAAGTACTGACATCAGTTTGATAGCCGCTTTCCAACACAAGGACTAACATGAGTTTAACAGCCTCTTTCCAACGTCTTATCCTGATATTTTGGATTGCAGTGGGACACCATCCATCGGTGTCTCAAACTTGCCAGTCCATGCGGTACTTTTGGGCCTGATCGCCATGAGTATTAAAAGAAGGCAGGGAGCTGTTTGGAGGTAAACAGTAGATATACGGCATTAAGGTCTACCAGAAATGTGTGCTTTGCACAAATGGCTAACACATCTCCTTACTGGATGACCTTGCATTGCGGCAAATTTGAGCCATGATATATCACGGCATGGCGCCGTATGGTGGTATGACGTGCTTTTTATCCTGATATTTTGCAAAATTTGCAGAAAAAAGCGGCCTCCAACAGTCAGGGTGGCCGAGCGGTCTAAGGCGCTGCGTTTTCAACACAAGGACTAACATGAGTTTAACAGCCTCTTTCCAACGCCTTTCCGACATTGGATTGCAGTGGGCCAGCATCCATCGGTGTCTGAAGCTTGCCAGTCCATGCAATACTTTTGGGCCTGATCGCCATGAGTATTAAAAGAAGGCAGGGAGCTGTTTGGAGGTAAACAGTAGATATACAGCATTAAGGTACACCAGAAATGTGTGCTTTGCACAAATGGCCAACACATCTCCTTACTGGATGACCTTGCATTGTGGCAAAGTTGAGCCATGATATATCACGGCATGGCGCCGTATGGTGGTATGACGTGCTTTTTATCCTGATATTTTGCAAAATTTGCACAAAAAAGCAGCCTCCAACAGTCAGGGTGGCCGAGCGGTCTAAGGCGCTGCGTTCAGGTCGCAGTCTCCCCTGGAGGCGTGGATTCGAATCCCACCTCTGACAAAAACTGCTTTTTCATGATAGCTTCTGTGTCACCAGCACTGTTGTACCCTTTCCCTGCAAGGACATACATATATGTAAGAACGTGTCCCACAGTGGTCTCATTAGCATGTACGGTGGTTCCATGGTGTAATGGTTAGCACTCTGGACTCTGAATCCAGCGATCCGAGTTCAAATCTCGGTGGGACCTGGTTTTAAAGTAGGTTGCCCTCAGACTGAACACAACATGTAAGTACCAGTCAGGTAAGCCTGTAGCAGAAGTGACGCCCATAGCAAACAAGGGTTGTCTCGGTCACAATCTTGTCAGATCTCTGACTCCCACAGGGATGCTGAGAAGTACTGACATGACTTTGATAGCAGCTTCCCAATGCAAGGAAAGTACTGACATCAGTTTGATAGCCGCTTTCCAACACAAGGACTAACATGAGTTTAACAGCCTCTTTCCAACGCCTTTCCGACATTGGATTGCAGTGGGCCAGCATCCATAGGTGTCTGAAGCTTGCCAGTCCATGCAATACTTTTGGGCCTGATCGCCATGAGTATTAAAAGAAGGCAGGGAGCTGTTTGGAGGTAAACAGTAGATATACAGCATTAAGGTACACCAGAAATGTGTGCTTTGCACAAATGGCCAACACATCTCCTTACTGGATGACCTTGCATTGCGGCAAAGTTGAGCCATGATATATCACGGCATGGCGCTGTATGGTGGTATGACGTGCTTTTTATTGAAATGCTTTTTATAGAAATGTGTGCTTTGCACAAATGGCCAACACATCTCCTTACTGGATGACGTTGCATTGTGGCAAAGTTGAGCCATGATATATCACGGCATGGCGCCGTATGGTGGTATGACGTGCTTTTTATCCTGATATTTTGCAAAATTTGCAGAAAAAAGCGGCCTCCAACAGTCAGGGTGGCCGAGCGGTCTAAGGCGCTGCGTTTTCAACACAAGGACTAACATGAGTTTAACAGCCTCTTTCCAACGCCTTTCCGACATTGGATTGCAGTGGGCCAGCATCCATAGGTGTCTGAAGCTTGCCAGTCCATGCAATACTTTTGGGCCTGATCGCCATGAGTATTAAAAGAAGGCAGGGAGCTGTTTGGAGGTAAACAGTAGATATACAGCATTAAGGTACACCAGAAATGTGTGCTTTGCACAAATGGCCAACACATCTCCTTACTGGATGACCTTGCATTGCGGCAAAGTTGAGCCATGATATATCACGGCATGGCGCCGTATGGTGGTATGACGTGCTTTTTATTGAAATGCTTTTTATAGAAATGTGTGCTTTGCACAAATGGCCAACACATCTCCTTACTGGATGACGTTGCATTGTGGCAAAGTTGAGCCATGATATATCACGGCATGGCGCTGTATGGTGGTATGACGTGCTTTTTATCCTGATATTTTGCAAAATTTGCAGAAAAAAGCGGCCTCCAACAGTCAGGGTGGCCGAGCGGTCTAAGGCGCTGCGTTTTCAACACAAGGACTAACATGAGTTTAACAGCCTCTTTCCAACGCCTTTCCGACATTGGATTGCAGTGGGCCAGCATCCATCGGTGTCTGAAGCTTGCCAGTCCATGCAATACTTTTGGGCCTGATCGCCATGAGTATTAAAAGAAGGCAGGGAGCTGTTTGGAGGTAAACAGTAGATATACAGCATTAAGGTACACCAGAAATGTGTGCTTTGCACAAATGGCCAACACATCTCCTTACGGGATGACCTTGCATTGCGGCAAAGTTGAGCCATGATATATCACGGCATGGCGCCGTATGGTGGTATGACGTGCTTTTTATAGAAATGCTTTTTATAGAAATGTGTGCTTTGCACAAATGGCCAACACATCTCCTTACTGGATGACCTTGCATTGTGGCAAAGTTGAGCCATGATATATCACGGCATGGCACCGTATGGTGGTATGACGTGCTTTTTATCCTGATATTTTGCAAAATTTGCACAAAAAAGCAGCCTCCAACAGTCAGGGTGGCCGAGCGGTCTAAGGCGCTGCGTTCAGGTCGCAGTCTCCCCTGGAGGCGTGGGTTCGAATCCCACCTCTGACAAAATCTGCTTTTTCATGATAGCTTCTGTGTCACCAGCACTGTTGTACCCTTTCCCTGCAAGGACATACATATATGTAAGAACGTGTCCCACAGTGGTCTCATCAGCATGTACGGTGGTTCCATGGTGTAATGGTTAGCACTCTGGACTCTGAATCCAGCGATCCGAGTTCAAATCTCGGTGGGACCTGGTTTTAAAGTAGGCTGCCCTCAGACTCAACACAACATGTAAGTACCAGTCAGGTAAGCCTGTAGCAGAAGTGACGCCCATAGCAAACAAGGGTTGTCTCGGTCACAATCTTGTCAGATCTCTGACTCCCACAGGGATGCTGAGAAGTACTGACATGACTTTGATAGCAGCTTCCCAATGCAAGGAAAGTACTGACATCAGTTTGATAGCCGCTTTCCAACACAAGGACTAACATGAGTTTAACAGCCTCTTTCCAACGCCTTTCCGACATTGGATTGCAGTGGGCCACCATCCATCGGTGTCTGAAACTTGCCAGTCCATGCAATACTTTTGGGCCTGATCGCCATGAGTATTAAAAGAAGGCAGGGAGCTGTTTGGAGGTAAACAGTAGATATACGGCATTAAGGTCTACCAGAAATGTGTGCTTTGCACAAATGGCCAACACATCTCCTTACTGGATGACCTTGCATTGCGGCAAAGTTGAGCCATGATATATCACGGCATGGCGCCGTATGGTGGTATGACGTGCTTTTTATAGAAATGCTTTTTATAGAAATGTGTGCTTTGCACAAATGGCCAACACATCTCCTTACTGCATGACCTTGCATTGTGGCAAAGTTGAGCCATGATATATCACGGCATGGCGCTGTATGGTGGTATGACGTGCTTTTTATCCTGATATTTTGCAAAATTTGCACAGAAAAAGCAGCCTCCAACAGTCAGGGTGGCCGAGCGGTCTAAGGCGCTGCGTTCAGGTCGCAGTCTCCCCTGGAGGCGTGGGTTCGAATCCCACCTCTGACAAAAACTGCTTTTTCATGATAGCTTCTGTGTCACCAGCACTGTTTTACCCTTTCCCTGCAAGGACATACATATATGTAAGAACGTGTCCCACAGTGGTCTGATCAGCATGTACGGTGGTTCCATGGTTAGCACTCTGGACTCTGAATCCAGCGATCCGAGTTCAAATCTCGGTGGGACCTGGTTTTAAAGTAGGTTGCCCTCAGACTGAACACAACATGTAAGTACCAGTCAGGTAAGCCTGTAGCAGAAGTGACGCCCATAGCAAACAAGGGTTGTCTCGGTCACAATCTTGTCAGATCTCTGACTCCCACAGGGATGCTGAGAAGTACTGACATGACTTTGATAGCAGCTTCCCAATGCAAGGAAAGTACTGACATCAGTTTGATAGCCGCTTTCCAACACAAGGACTAACATGAGTTTAACAGCCTCTTTCCAACGTCTTTCCGACATTGGATTGCAGTGGGACACCATCCATCGGTGTCTGAAACTTGCCAGTCCATGCGGTACTTTTGGGCCTGATCGCCATGAGTATTAAAAGAAGGCAGGGAGCTGTTTGGAGGTAAACAGTAGATATACGGCATTAAGGTCTACCAGAAATGTGTGCTTTGCACAAATGGCTAACACATCTCCTTACTGGATGACCTTGCATTGCGGCAAATTTGAGCCATGATATATCACGGCATGGCGCCGTATGGTGGTATGACGTGCTTTTTATCCTGATATTTTGCAAAATTTGCAGAAAAAAGCGGCCTCCAACAGTCAGGGTGGCCGAGCGGTCTAAGGCGCTGCGTTTTCAACACAAGGACTAACATGAGTTTAACAGCCTCTTTCCAACGCCTTTCCGACATTGGATTGCAGTGGGCCAGCATCCATCGGTGTCTGAAACTTGCCAGTCCATGCAATACTTTTGGGCCTGATCGCCATGAGTATTAAAAGAAGGCAGGGAGCTGTTTGGAGGTAAACAGTAGATATACGGCATTAAGGTCTACCAGAAATGTGTGCTTTGCACAAATGGCCAACACATCTCCTTACTGGATGACCTTGCATTGCGGCAAAGTTGAGCCATGATATATCACGGCATGGCGCCGTATGGTGGTATGACGTGCTTTTTATAGAAATGCTTTTTATAGAAATGTGTGCTTTGCACAAATGGCCAACACATCTCCTTACTGCATGACCTTGCATTGTGGCAAAGTTGAGCCATGATATATCACGGCATGGCGCTGTATGGTGGTATGACGTGCTTTTTATCCTGATATTTTGCAAAATTTGCACAGAAAAAGCAGCCTCCAACAGTCAGGGTGGCCGAGCGGTCTAAGGCGCTGCGTTCAGGTCGCAGTCTCCCCTCGAGGCGTGGGTTCGAATCCCACCTCTGACAAAAACTGCTTTTTCATGATAGCTTCTGTGTCACCAGCACTGTTGTACCCTTTCCCTGCAAGGACATACATATATGTAAGAACGTGTCCCACAGTGGTCTCATCAGCATGTACGGTGGTTCCATGGTTAGCACTCTGGACTCTGAATCCAGCGATCCGAGTTCAAATCTTGGTGGGACCTGGTTTTAAAGTAGGTTGCCCTCAGACTGAACACAACATGTAAGTACCAGTCAGGTAAGCCTGTAGCAGAAGTGACGCCCATAGCAAACAAGGGTTGTCTCGGTCACAATCTTGTCAGATCTCTGACTCCCACAGGGATGCTGAGAAGTACTGACATGACTTTGATAGCAGCTTCCCAATGCAAGGAAAGTACTGACATCAGTTTGATAGCCGCTTTCCAACACAAGGACTAACATGAGTTTAACAGCCTCTTTCCAACGTCTTTCCGACATTGGATTGCACTGGGACACCATCCATCGGTGTCTGAAACTTGCCAGTCCATGCGGTACTTTTGGGCCTGATCGCCATGAGTATTAAAAGAAGGCAGGGAGCTGTTTGGAGGTAAACAGTAGATATACGGCATTAAGGTCTACCAGAAATGTGTGCTTTGCACAAATGGCTAACACATCTCCTTACTGGATGACCTTGCATTGCGGCAAATTTGAGCCATGATATATCACGGCATGGCGCCGTATGGTGGTATGACGTGCTTTTTATCCTGATATTTTGCAAAATTTGCAGAAAAAAGCGGCCTCCAACAGTCAGGGTGGCCGAGCGGTCTAAGGCGCTGCGTTTTCAACACAAGGACTAACATGAGTTTAACAGCCTCTTTCCAACGCCTTTCCGACATTGGATTGCAGTGGGCCAGCATCCATCGGTGTCTGAAGCTTGCCAGTCCATGCAATACTTTTGGGCCTGATCGCCATGAGTATTAAAAGAAGGCAGGGAGCTGTTTGGAGGTAAACAGTAGATATACAGCATTAAGGTACACCAGAAATGTGTGCTTTGCACAAATGGCCAACACATCTCCTTACTGGATGACCTTGCATTGTGGCAAAGTTGAGCCATGATATATCACGGCATGGCGCTGTATGGTGGTATGACGTGCTTTTTATCCTGATATTTTGCAAAATTTGCACAAAAAAAGCAGCCTCCAACAGTCAGGGTGGCCGAGCGGTCTAAGGCGCTGCGTTCAGGTCGCAGTCTCCCCTGGAGGCGTGGATTCGAATCCCACCTCTGACAAAAACTGCTTTTTCATGATAGCTTCTGTGTCACCAGCACTGTTGTACCCTTTCCCTGCAAGGACATACATATATGTAAGAACGTGTCCCACAGTGGTCTCATCAGCATGTACGGTGGTTCCATGGTGTAATGGTTAGCACTCTGGACTCTGAATCCAGCGATCCGAGTTCAAATCTCGGTGGGACCTGGTTTTAAAGTAGGTTGCCCTCAGACTGAACACAACATGTAAGTACCAGTCAGGTAAGCCTGTAGCAGAAGTGACGCCCATAGCAAACAAGGGTTGTCTCGGTCACAATCTTGTCAGATCTCTGACTCCCACAGGGATGCTGAGAAGTACTGACATGACTTTGATAGCAGCTTCCCAATGCAAGGAAAGTACTGACATCAGTTTGATAGCCGCTTTCCAACACAAGGACTAACATGAGTTTAACAGCCTCTTTCCAACGCCTTTCCGACATTGGATTGCAGTGGGACACCATCCATCGGTGTCTGAAACTTGCCAGTCCATGCGGTACTTTTGGGCCTGATCGCCATGAGTATTAAAAGAAGGCAGGGAGCTGTTTGGAGGTAAACAGTAGATATACGGCATTAAGGTCTACCAGAAATGTGTGCTTTGCACAAATGGCTAACACATCTCCTTACTGGATGACCTTGCATTGCGGCAAATTTGAGCCATGATATATCACGGCATGGCGCCGTATGGTGGTATGACGTGCTTTTTATCCTGATATTTTGCAAAATTTGCAGAAAAAAGCGGCCTCCAACAGTCAGGGTGGCCGAGCGGTCTAAGGCGCTGCGTTTTCAACACAAGGACTAACATGAGTTTAACAGCCTCTTTCCAACGCCTTTCCGACATTGGATTGCAGTGGGCCAGCATCCATAGGTGTCTGAAGCTTGCCAGTCCATGCAATACTTTTGGGCCTGATCGCCATGAGTATTAAAAGAAGGCAGGGAGCTGTTTGGAGGTAAACAGTAGATATACAGCATTAAGGTACACCAGAAATGTGTGCTTTGCACAAATGGCCAACACATCTCCTTACTGGATGACCTTGCATTGCGGCAAAGTTGAGCCATGATATATCACGGCATGGCGCTGTATGGTGGTATGACGTGCTTTTTATTGAAATGCTTTTTATAGAAATGTGTGCTTTGCACAAATGGCCAACACATCTCCTTACTGGATGACGTTGCATTGTGGCAAAGTTGAGCCATGATATATCACGGCATGGCGCCGTATGGTGGTATGACGTGCTTTTTATCCTGATATTTTGCAAAATTTGCAGAAAAAAGCGGCCTCCAACAGTCAGGGTGGCCGAGCGGTCTAAGGCGCTGCGTTTTCAACACAAGGACTAACATGAGTTTAACAGCCTCTTTCCAACGCCTTTCCGACATTGGATTGCAGTGGGCCAGCATCCATAGGTGTCTGAAGCTTGCCAGTCCATGCAATACTTTTGGGCCTGATCGCCATGAGTATTAAAAGAAGGCAGGGAGCTGTTTGGAGGTAAACAGTAGATATACAGCATTAAGGTACACCAGAAATGTGTGCTTTGCACAAATGGCCAACACATCTCCTTACTGGATGACCTTGCATTGCGGCAAAGTTGAGCCATGATATATCACGGCATGGCGCTGTATGGTGGTATGACGTGCTTTTTATTGAAATGCTTTTTATAGAAATGTGTGCTTTGCACAAATGGCCAACACATCTCCTTACTGGATGACGTTGCATTGTGGCAAAGTTGAGCCATGATATATCACGGCATGGCGCTGTATGGTGGTATGACGTGCTTTTTATCCTGATATTTTGCAAAATTTGCAGAAAAAAGCGGCCTCCAACAGTCAGGGTGGCCGAGCGGTCTAAGGCGCTGCGTTTTCAACACAAGGACTAACATGAGTTTAACAGCCTCTTTCCAACGCCTTTCCGACATTGGATTGCAGTGGGCCAGCATCCATCGGTGTCTGAAGCTTGCCAGTCCATGCAATACTTTTGGGCCTGATCGCCATGAGTATTAAAAGAAGGCAGGGAGCTGTTTGGAGGTAAACAGTAGATATACAGCATTAAGGTACACCAGAAATGTGTGCTTTGCACAAATGGCCAACACATCTCCTTACGGGATGACCTTGCATTGCGGCAAAGTTGAGCCATGATATATCACGGCATGGCGCCGTATGGTGGTATGACGTGCTTTTTATAGAAATGCTTTTTATAGAAATGTGTGCTTTGCACAAATGGCCAACACATCTCCTTACTGGATGACCTTGCATTGTGGCAAAGTTGAGCCATGATATATCACGGCATGGCGCCGTATGGTGGTATGACGTGCTTTTTATCCTGATATTTTGCAAAATTTGCACAAAAAAGCAGCCTCCAACAGTCAGGGTGGCCGAGCGGTCTAAGGCGCTGCGTTCAGGTCGCAGTCTCCCCTGGAGGCGTGGGTTCGAATCCCACCTCTGACAAAATCTGCTTTTTCATGATAGCTTCTGTGTCACCAGCACTGTTGTACCCTTTCCCTGCAAGGACATACATATATGTAAGAACGTGTCCCACAGTGGTCTCATCAGCATGTACGGTGGTTCCATGGTGTAATGGTTAGCACTCTGGACTCTGAATCCAGCGATCCGAGTTCAAATCTCGGTGGGACCTGGTTTTAAAGTAGGCTGCCCTCAGACTCAACACAACATGTAAGTACTAGTCAGGTAAGCCTGTAGCAGAAGTGACGCCCATAGCAAACAAGGGTTGTCTCGGTCACAATCTTGTCAGATCTCTGACTCCCACAGGGATGCTGAGAAGTACTGACATGACTTTGATAGCAGCTTCCCAATGCAAGGAAAGTACTGACATCAGTTTGATAGCCGCTTTCCAACACAAGGACTAACATGAGTTTAACAGCCTCTTTCCAACGCCTTTCCGACATTGGATTGCAGTGGGCCACCATCCATCGGTGTCTGAAACTTGCCAGTCCATGCAATACTTTTGGGCCTGATCGCCATGAGTATTAAAAGAAGGCAGGGAGCTGTTTGGAGGTAAACAGTAGATATACGGCATTAAGGTCTACCAGAAATGTGTGCTTTGCACAAATGGCCAACACATCTCCTTACTGGATGACCTTGCATTGCGGCAAAGTTGAGCCATGATATATCACGGCATGGCGCCGTATGGTGGTATGACGTGCTTTTTATAGAAATGCTTTTTATAGAAATGTGTGCTTTGCACAAATGGCCAACACATCTCCTTACTGCATGACCTTGCATTGTGGCAAAGTTGAGCCATGATATATCACGGCATGGCGCTGTATGGTGGTATGACGTGCTTTTTATCCTGATATTTTGCAAAATTTGCACAGAAAAAGCAGCCTCCAACAGTCAGGGTGGCCGAGCGGTCTAAGGCGCTGCGTTCAGGTCGCAGTCTCCCCTGGAGGCGTGGGTTCGAATCCCACCTCTGACAAAAACTGCTTTTTCATGATAGCTTCTGTGTCACCAGCACTGTTGTACCCTTTCCCTGCAAGGACATACATATATGTAAGAACGTGTCCCACAGTGGTCTCATCAGCATGTACGGTGGTTCCATGGTTAGCACTCTGGACTCTGAATCCAGCGATCCGAGTTCAAATCTTGGTGGGACCTGGTTTTAAAGTAGGTTGCCCTCAGACTGAACACAACATGTAAGTACCAGTCAGGTAAGCCTGTAGCAGAAGTGACGCCCATAGCAAACAAGGGTTGTCTCGGTCACAATCTTGTCAGATCTCTGACTCCCACAGGGATGCTGAGAAGTACTGACATGACTTTGATAGCAGCTTCCCAATGCAAGGAAAGTACTGACATCAGTTTGATAGCCGCTTTCCAACACAAGGACTAACATGAGTTTAACAGCCTCTTTCCAACGCCTTTCCGACATTGGATTGCAGTGGGACACCATCCATCGGTGTCTGAAACTTGCCAGTCCATGCGGTACTTTTGGGCCTGATCGCCATGAGTATTAAAAGAAGGCAGGGAGCTGTTTGGAGGTAAACAGTAGATATACAGCATTAAGGTACACCAGAAATGTGTGCTTTGCACAAATGGCCAACACGTCTCCTTACTGGATGACCTTGCATTGCGGCAAAGTTGAGCCATGATATATCACGGCATGGCGCCGTATGGTGGTATGACGTGCTTTTTATCCTGATATTTTGCAAAATTTGCAGAAAAAAGCGGCCTCCAACAGTCAGGGTGGCCGAGCGGTCTAAGGCGCTGCGTTCAGGTCGCAGTCTCCCCTGGAGGCGTGGGTTCGAATCCCACCTCTGACAAAAACTGCTTTTTCATGATAGCTTCTGTGTCACCAGCACTGTTGTACCCTTTCCCTGCAAGGACATACATATATGTAAGAACGTGTCCCACAGTGGTCTCATCAGCATGTACGGTGGTTCCATGGTGTAATGGTTAGCACTCTGGACTCTGAATCCAGCGATCCGAGTTCAAATCTTGGTGGGACCTGGTTTTAAAGTAGGTTGCCCTCAGACTGAACACAACATGTAAGTACCAATCAGGTAAGCCTGTAGCAGAAGTGACGCCCATAGCAAACAAGGGTTGTCTCGGTCACAATCTTGTCAGATCTCTGACTCCCACAGGGATGCTGAGAAGTACTGACATGACTTTGATAGCAGCTTCCCAATGCAAGGAAAGTACTGACATCAGTTTGATAGCCGCTTTCCAACACAAGGACTAACATGAGTTTAACAGCCTCTTTCCAACGCCTTTCCGACATTGGATTGCAGTGGGACACCATCCATCGGTGTCTGAAACTTGCCAGTCCATGCGGTACTTTTGGGCCTGATCGCCATGAGTATTAAAAGAAGGCAGGGAGCTGTTTGGAGGTAAACAGTAGATATACAGCATTAAGGTACACCAGAAATGTGTGCTTTGCACAAATGGCCAACACGTCTCCTTACTGGATGACCTTGCATTGCGGCAAAGTTGAGCCATGATATATCACGGCATGGCGCCGTATGGTGGTATGACGTGCTTTTTATCCTGATATTTTGCAAAATTTGCAGAAAAAAGCGGCCTCCAACAGTCAGGGTGGCCGAGCGGTCTAAGGCGCTGCGTTCAGGTCGCAGTCTCCCCTGGAGGCGTGGGTTCGAATCCCACCTCTGACAAAAACTGCTTTTTCATGATAGCTTCTGTGTCACCAGCACTGTTGTACCCTTTCCCTGCAAGGACATACATATATGTAAGAACGTGTCCCACAGTGGTCTCATCAGCATGTACGGTGGTTCCATGGTGTAATGGTTAGCACTCTGGACTCTGAATCCAGCGATCCGAGTTCAAATCTTGGTGGGACCTGGTTTTAAAGTAGGTTGCCCTCAGACTGAACACAACATGTAAGTACCAGTCAGGTAAGCCTGTAGCAGAAGTGACGCCCATAGCAAACAAGGGTTGTCTCGGTCACAATCTTGTCAGATCTCTGACTCCCACAGGGATGCTGAGAAGTACTGACATGACTTTGATAGCAGCTTCCCAATGCAAGGAAAGTACTGACATCAGTTTGATAGCCGCTTTCCAACACAAGGACTAACATGAGTTTAACAGCCTCTTTCCAACGCCTTTCCGACATTGGATTGCAGTGGGACACCATCCATCGGTGTCTGAAACTTGCCAGTCCATGCGGTACTTTTGGGCCTGATCGCCATGAGTATTAAAAGAAGGCAGGGAGCTGTTTGGAGGTAAACAGTAGATATACAGCATTAAGGTACACCAGAAATGTGTGCTTTGCACAAATGGCCAACACGTCTCCTTACTGGATGACCTTGCATTGCGGCAAAGTTGAGCCATGATATATCACGGCATGGCGCCGTATGGTGGTATGACGTGCTTTTTATCCTGATATTTTGCAAAATTTGCACAAAAAAGCGGCCTCCAACAGTCAGGGTGGCCGAGCGGTCTAAGGCGCTGCGTTTTCAACACAAGGACTAACATGAGTTTAACAGCCTCTTTCCAACGCCTTTCCGACATTGGATTGCAGTGGGCCAGCATCCATCGGTGTCTGAAACTTGCCAGTCCATGCGGTACTTTTGGGCCTGATCGCCATGAGTACTAAAAGAAGGCAGGGAGCCGTTTGGAGGTAAACAGTAGATATACAGCATTAAGGTACACCAGAAATGTGTGCTTTGCACAAATGGCCAACACATCTCCTTACTGGATGACCTTGCATTGTGGCAAAGTTGAGCCATGATATATCACGGCATGGCGCTGTATGGTGGTATGACGTGCTTTTTATCCTGATATTTTGCAAAATTTGCACAAAAGAGCAACCTCCAACAGTCAGGGTGGCCGAGCGGTCTAAGGCGCTGCGTTCAGGTCGCAGTCTCCCCTGGAGGCGTGGGTTCGAATCCCACCTCTGACAAAAGCTGCTTTTTCATGATAGCTTCTGTGTCACCAGCACTCTTGTACCCTTTCCCTGCAAGGACATACATATATGTAAGAACGTGTCCCACAGTGGTCTCATCAGCATGTATGGTGGTTCCATGGTGTAATGGTTAGCACTCTGGACTCTGAATCCAGCGATCCGAGTTCAAATCTCGGTGGGACCTGGTTTTAAAGTAGGCTGCCCTCAGACTCAACACAACATGTAAGTACCAGTCAGGTAAGCCTGTAGCAGAAGTGACGCCCATAGCAAACAAGGGTTGTCTCGGTCACAATCTTGTCAGATCTCTGACTCCCACAGGGATGCTGAGAAGTACTGACATGACTTTGATAGCAGCTTCCCAATGCAAGGAAAGTACTGACATCAGTTTGATAGCCGCTTTCCAACACAAGGACTAACATGAGTTTAACAGCCTCTTTCCAACGCCTTTCCGACATTGGATTGCAGTGGGCCACCATCCATCGGTGTCTGAAACTTGCCAGTCCATGCAATACTTTTGGGCCTGATCGCCATGAGTATTAAAAGAAGGCAGGGAGCTGTTTGGAGGTAAACAGTAGATATACGGCATTAAGGTCTACCAGAAATGTGTGCTTTGCACAAATGGCCAACACATCTCCTTACTGGATGACCTTGCATTGCGGCAAAGTTGAGCCATGATATATCACGGCATGGCGCCGTATGGTGGTATGACGTGCTTTTTATAGAAATGCTTTTTATAGAAATGTGTGCTTTGCACAAATGGCCAACACATCTCCTTACTGCATGACCTTGCATTGTGGCAAAGTTGAGCCATGATATATCACGGCATGGCGCTGTATGGTGGTATGACGTGCTTTTTATCCTGATATTTTGCAAAATTTGCACAGAAAAAGCAGCCTCCAACAGTCAGGGTGGCCGAGCGGTCTAAGGCGCTGCGTTCAGGTCGCAGTCTCCCCTGGAGGCGTGGGTTCGAATCCCACCTCTGACAAAAACTGCTTTTTCATGATAGCTTCTGTGTCACCAGCACTGTTGTACCCTTTCCCTGCAAGGACATACATATATGTAAGAACGTGTCCCACAGTGGTCTCATCAGCATGTACGGTGGTTCCATGGTTAGCACTCTGGACTCTGAATCCAGCGATCCGAGTTCAAATCTTGGTGGGACCTGGTTTTAAAGTAGGTTGCCCTCAGACTGAACACAACATGTAAGTACCAGTCAGGTAAGCCTGTAGCAGAAGTGACGCCCATAGCAAACAAGGGTTGTCTCGGTCACAATCTTGTCAGATCTCTGACTCCCACAGGGATGCTGAGAAGTACTGACATGACTTTGATAGCAGCTTCCCAATGCAAGGAAAGTACTGACATCAGTTTGATAGCCGCTTTCCAACACAAGGACTAACATGAGTTTAACAGCCTCTTTCCAACGCCTTTCCGACATTGGATTGCAGTGGGACACCATCCATCGGTGTCTGAAACTTGCCAGTCCATGCGGTACTTTTGGGCCTGATCGCCATGAGTATTAAAAGAAGGCAGGGAGCTGTTTGGAGGTAAACAGTAGATATACAGCATTAAGGTACACCAGAAATGTGTGCTTTGCACAAATGGCCAACACGTCTCCTTACTGGATGACCTTGCATTGCGGCAAAGTTGAGCCATGATATATCACGGCATGGCGCCGTATGGTGGTATGACGTGCTTTTTATCCTGATATTTTGCAAAATTTGCAGAAAAAAGCGGCCTCCAACAGTCAGGGTGGCCGAGCGGTCTAAGGCGCTGCGTTCAGGTCGCAGTCTCCCCTGGAGGCGTGGGTTCGAATCCCACCTCTGACAAAAACTGCTTTTTCATGATAGCTTCTGTGTCACCAGCACTGTTGTACCCTTTCCCTGCAAGGACATACATATATGTAAGAACGTGTCCCACAGTGGTCTCATCAGCATGTACGGTGGTTCCATGGTTAGCACTCTGGACTCTGAATCCAGCGATCCGAGTTCAAATCTTGGTGGGACCTGGTTTTAAAGTAGGTTGCCCTCAGACTGAACACAACATGTAAGTACCAGTCAGGTAAGCCTGTAGCAGAAGTGACGCCCATAGCAAACAAGGGTTGTCTCGGTCACAATCTTGTCAGATCTCTGACTCCCACAGGGATGCTGAGAAGTACTGACATGACTTTGATAGCAGCTTCCCAATGCAAGGAAAGTACTGACATCAGTTTGATAGCCGCTTTCCAACACAAGGACTAACATGAGTTTAACAGCCTCTTTCCAACGCCTTTCCGACATTGGATTGCAGTGGGACACCATCCATCGGTGTCTGAAACTTGCCAGTCCATGCGGTACTTTTGGGCCTGATCGCCATGAGTATTAAAAGAAGGCAGGGAGCTGTTTGGAGGTAAACAGTAGATATACAGCATTAAGGTACACCAGAAATGTGTGCTTTGCACAAATGGCCAACACGTCTCCTTACTGGATGACCTTGCATTGCGGCAAAGTTGAGCCATGATATATCACGGCATGGCGCCGTATGGTGGTATGACGTGCTTTTTATCCTGATATTTTGCAAAATTTGCAGAAAAAAGCGGCCTCCAACAGTCAGGGTGGCCGAGCGGTCTAAGGCGCTGCGTTCAGGTCGCAGTCTCCCCTGGAGGCGTGGGTTCGAATCCCACCTCTGACAAAAACTGCTTTTTCATGATAGCTTCTGTGTCACCAGCACTGTTGTACCCTTTCCCTGCAAGGACATACATATATGTAAGAACGTGTCCCACAGTGGTCTCATCAGCATGTACGGTGGTTCCATGGTGTAATGGTTAGCACTCTGGACTCTGAATCCAGCGATCCGAGTTCAAATCTCGGTGGGACCTGGTTTTAAAGTAGGTTGCCCTCAGACTCAACACAACATGTAAGTACCAGTCAGGTAAGCCTGTAGCAGAAGTGACGCCCAATCTTGTCAGATCTCTGACTCCCACAGGGATGCTGAGAAGTACTGACATGACTTTGATAGCAGCTTCCCAATGCAAGGAAAGTACTGACATCAGTTTGATAGCCGCTTTCCAACACAAGGACTAACATGAGTTTAACAGCCTCTTTCCAACGCCTTTCCGACATTGGATTGCAGTGGGACACCATCCATCGGTGTCTGAAACTTGCCAGTCCATGCGGTACTTTTGGGCCTGATCGCCATGAGTATTAAAAGAAGGCAGGGAGCTGTTTGGAGGTAAACAGTAGATATACAGCATTAAGGTACACCAGAAATGTGTGCTTTGCACAAATGGCCAACACGTCTCCTTACTGGATGACCTTGCATTGCGGCAAAGTTGAGCCATGATATATCACGGCATGGCGCCGTATGGTGGTATGACGTGCTTTTTATCCTGATATTTTGCAAAATTTGCACAAAAAAGCGGCCTCCAACAGTCAGGGTGGCCGAGCGGTCTAAGGCGCTGCGTTTTCAACACAAGGACTAACATGAGTTTAACAGCCTCTTTCCAACGCCTTTCCGACATTGGATTGCAGTGGGCCAGCATCCATCGGTGTCTGAAACTTGCCAGTCCATGCGGTACTTTTGGGCCTGATCGCCATGAGTACTAAAAGAAGGCAGGGAGCCGTTTGGAGGTAAACAGTAGATATACAGCATTAAGGTACACCAGAAATGTGTGCTTTGCACAAATGGCCAACACATCTCCTTACTGGATGACCTTGCATTGTGGCAAAGTTGAGCCATGATATATCACGGCATGGCGCTGTATGGTGGTATGACGTGCTTTTTATCCTGATATTTTGCAAAATTTGCACAAAAGAGCAACCTCTAACAGTCAGGGTGGCCGAGCGGTCTAAGGCGCTGCGTTCAGGTCGCAGTCTCCCCTGGAGGCGTGGGTTCGAATCCCACCTCTGACAAAAACTGCTTTTTCATGATAGCTTCTGTGTCACCAGCACTCTTGTACCCTTTCCCTGCAAGGACATACATATATGTAAGAACGTGTCCCACAGTGGTCTCATCAGCATGTATGGTGGTTCCATGGTGTAATGGTTAGCACTCTGGACTCTGAATCCAGCGATCCGAGTTCAAATCTCGGTGGGACCTGGTTTTAAAGTAGGTTGCCCTCAGACTCAACACAACATGTAAGTACCAGTCAGGTAAGCCTGTAGCCGTTGTTTCAGAAGTGACGCCCATAGCAAACAAGGGTTGTCTCGGTCACAATGTTCACAGATCTCTGACTCCTACAGGGATGCTGAGAAGTACTGACATGACTTTGATAGCAGCTTCCCAATGCAAGGAAAGTACTGACATCAGTTTGATAGCCGCTTTCCAACACAAGGACTAACATGAGTTTAACAGCCTCTTTCCAACGCCTTTCCGACGTTGGATTGCAGTGGGCCACCATCCATTGGTGTCTCAAACTTGCCAGTCCATGCAATACTTTTGGGCCTGATCGCCATGAGTATTAAAAGATGGCAGGGAGCTGTTTGGAGGTAAACAGTAGATATACGGCATTAAGGTCTACCAGAAATGTGTGCCTTGCACAAATGGCCACCACATCTCCTTACTGGATGACCTTGCATTGCGGCAAAGTTGAGCCATGATATATCATGGCATGGCGCCGTATGGTGGTATGACGTGCTTGTAATCCTGATATTTTGCAAAATTTGCACAAAATAACAGCCTCCAACAGTCAGGGTGGCTGAGCGGTCTAAGGTGCTGCGTTCAGGTTGCAGTCTCCCCTGGAGGTGTGGGTTCGAATCCCACCTCTGACAAAAAGAGATTTTTCACTGGAACCCCGATTTACCTGTAGCTCTTTGTGTACTTTACGCCGCAAACATATCTTATGGCCCGTGAAGAATTAGAACGTGGTTGTATACAATAGTCCACCAAAGTTAACCAAGTTACCCAACAAAGACTGCTTTTTCATGAGAACTGAGAACTGATTGATGAGTGATGGTTAAAAATTGTTTGTATCTTAAATAAACACATAAATAATCAATCAGAACTGAAGAGTGTTTCCTCATGAAATAAAATGTAAAAATAAAGTTTTTGTCTGGATGGAAAACATTTTCTGTTCTTCTAGCTGACATCATTAAAAAATTGACTACTACAGTATATCAGGTATGGTTGAATAGTCAAAGAAATGACCAAAGCCCTTTCCTAACGGTGGATGACTGTCTACCAATGAACTTTGTTTGGGTCTGCTCGAGGTTTCTGTCTGTTAAAAGAAAGTTTTTCCTCGCGACCGTCACCAAGTGCTTGCTCATGGTGGAACTGTTGGTCTCTGTAGATAGTACTGTGGAGAGTACGGCCTATACCTGCTCTGTATGGAAGGTGTCATGAGATAACTTTTGTTATGATATGGTGCAATATAAATAAATTGAATTGAATAATTCCATAAACATAAACGTTGATACACACATACTTTGATACATACTTAGACTTTAGCATCTTATTCACCAAACAACAAGTCTACAGCAAAGAAAAGCTGTTTGACACCAAACAAGAGTCTACAGCAAAGAAAAGCAGTTTGACATTGATGTTTCATGAGCACAAACTCACATACTCAGCTCACTTCTGTGTTTTGACCTTTGCTGTCTTAAACAACTCTGTTGTGCCTTCCATGTTGCTTTTCTAAGACTGATTACATCTCTCTGACACACATGAAACATCACATGACTGACATGACATGATATTACATGACACACATGACTGATAGATGCATAGACAAGCAGAGCTGGCCAGTGGTATACTCGTGGATCGGCAAAAACATTTGTCGGCTGCACGTTCAAACATGGTTCTTTGAGTGTGAGTCTTTGACCTGACCTGGCAGGGATTGATTTGGTTTATTGTTAGCATAACACATCACTGAGCTGGACTTACACATCTTTTTGATTTTAACACAGCTGCTGTTTAGCTGTGACGTTTTCATCTTAGAGAAAGAGATAGAGTTAAATAAAAAAAACTAATTATGCACCAAAAAACAAACACATGCTTCAAGTCTGACTATTTAACCAGCTGCTGTGATTAAACTGTAATGCACTCTTCATAGCACTAGATGTCAGCAGAACACAGACTGGATCTGTGGCTGGTATTGATAGTACTTTATACAGAGCTCTGTCAGCCAAAAATCTGAGTTATTCTGTCAGGATTTCTCTTTTGACACATCCATAGTATATCCTTGTGTCCAGCTGTTTACTACTCTTTTGATGATTTAGCTTTATACATTTCTACTTTAAAATTGAAGTGTTGGCAACATTTGCCAGCTGTTCTGTTCGCATAAATGCAAATGAATGCAAAACCACAACAATAATTTATGTGTGAGCTTGTACAGGCCACTGATCTGTCTTAGTCTTGGACTGGGCTCAAGACCACTTTTAAAGGCCTCGGTCTTGTCTCAAAATCGACTGCAGTTTTTCTGTTCCATCTCAGTCCCACAAAGAAGACTCTGGATTTTATGTCAAGACTGGTCTTGACTGCAACTGTGGGGATGTCAGTCAGTAACATCCCCACAGTTTGAACTGTCTGAGGAGACATCAGCCAAATCTACTGTGATAAAATGTTTTTTTCTAAACTACAAAGAGTTAAAACAGCGTCTGAGAGAACACACATCGGTCTGTACATACTTCAAGGCAATGCTTAATGAGGTTACTCATTGCAGCGCCCTCCCCCCAAGACTTTTGGTTAATATTAACTGTCTAAGAAGACTATATACTGTCTGTTTTTTTGTCTTGGTCTTAACTCTGATCTCACCCTACCTTGGTCTTGATCTTGTCTTGGTCTCAGTCCCTCAAACTCTTGGTCTTATCCTGATCTTGGTCATGACTTGGTTTTGGTTTAGTTGGTCTTGACTACAATACTGTTACAGGTTACTCCAAATGTAACATGTACACATGTACTGTCCTGTCCATACAGTACTGTATTATTAGCTCATTGTTTACTTCCTCTATCTGTGTGTCACACAGTGTGTTTGCGTCACTGCTTTCCACTCTGACCAAATCGGTCAGTGTATTTGTCTGACAGATTATTTCTGAATAAATCTGGATCATAACGAGTCTCCCTGCTGAGGCAAGATGAGCAGCCTGATTTTGCACCTAAAATGCAATCAAACACTCACTATAATTTCCTCCATTATATCAACCTCCATTATTCCACTAGTTGCTATTTTTTACAGACTACATCTGTGGCAGGTTTACATTCAGAGAACTGCATTCAAGTTTGAAGTGATACATGAGAATGTATGTACAGCTGAACAGGAAAAACAATGAACGGTACTAACATGTGTAACAGCAGGATGAACTATGAAATAGTTTGACTGAGATTTAGGCAGACAGCACCATATGATTCAGTTTTTAGTTCCACTAGTTTTAGAAATATTCCATTTGAATTTCTTGTTTTGTAGACTTAGTATGAACTTCAACTCTACCAATACGGCTAATAACCCAGTTTGATTTAGTTTGGAGTACATGGCCAGCCTGAGGACTGGCTTCAGAAATAACGTTTGTACAGTATATATAGTATGTATTCCACACTGATATGGGATTTTAGAAAAGGAAGAAAAAAATAAAGTCAAAGAAGAAAGAGAGTGAATAAATATCTGGTTATATAAGATGGGAAGCAATGTGTGTTGATTCAGTATAGAGTAAAGTATGTACAAAGTGAAACTAGTAGTTAAGTAGTAGTACAGTACACCCATAAAATAAAGGTTTGATTTGAAGAAGCTCAAGTGGTTCTTCATGGTGATGCCATAGAGGAACTTTTTTCGGTTTGGCAAGAAACATTTTACCAGTTGGTTCTTTAAAGAAGCAGCTGCTACAAACGGTCAATAATCAGTATTCCAATATTCTAAAGTGCCAAAGGATATTACACATAAAAAGGTTCTTCAAAACACCAAAAGTGCTAAAGTTTCAAAGAAGTCTTCTCTGCATTCAGTTGTCCAAAGAACCTTAAACAGCTAAATACAATGATTGTTTCTGATAAATGGTTTTTATGGTTCCCAAAGTGGGGGTCGTAACCCCCAAGGGGGGTCGCGAGGCAGAAATAGCATATTTTAGCCATAACTGTAACTTAACATAAAAACATAGTTACATTTAAAATAAAAGCCTTTCGATTTTCTTTGCCCCTTCTGACCCCTGATGTGATTACGTCAGATTAACGACATTAGCAGCAACAACAACAATTAATATTAACGTCTATTACGTAGTATTGTGTTAAGCATTACGACATGTAATAAGGATAAATCATCTGACATGTGGGGATATATTTGATATATTTTGGGGGTCGTGGGCTTAAAAGTTTGGGAACTCCTGGTCTAGAGGACTTATCAAGAACCTTTTATACTGAAAATGATATAATGCATGAATCAAAGATCAAGTTAATGGTTATTTAATTATGCTGCAAATTATAATATATATAAAAAAAATGTTGATGGTTACTATGTTATAAATGCTATAATTCACTATGTAATAATATTATTATGTACAGTATGATTGAAAATTAAAAATGACACTATGGGGAGTTTCTAACAACATCAATAGTATAGAACGAACAAATAAAACCCATTGATAGGTTGATGTATGTGATAACAGCATGGGATAATACCCAGATAGCACAGCAACATTGATTCAATGTTGAAATTCCATCAGAATCATTGTTTTTGTTGAGGATGAATATGATAACTGATTGATTCAATAGTGATAATTCTTTGCTTTTTCAATGTTGTGAAGAGAAACATTCAATCAGTGTTGTTTCAGTGTTGGTCTACTATCTGGGATTGTTTAATTAATGTTCAGTGATAAAACGGTGAGTGGTTATTAGTTGAACTAACACTGATTTTATGTCTGTCTTCTATTTTTCATCATTGAAATAACTTTTATTATTTCAGGGTGCAAACCTGATGAAAAATCAATGTTATATTTCAATGTTGATCAATGATTCAATGACAGTTTTATTGATGCATCTGTGTTCAGTAATGAGCAAGCTGTATAATTAGTACTACACCACATTACATAATGTCACATTATGTCCAAGATATGATTTATTAATTTAGTTATTTTCTATAGTAAAGTTATGCATTGAGGTGTCATTTGCTAAAGACAACTTGCTGCTGAACATGCTGAATGCCGAATATGCTGTACATAATCAACAAGAAACCAGGCCCTTAACAATGGCCACCTCATTTATCTGTCATGTTTTACACGTAATGCACATAATCATAATCGCAGTGAGCAGCAGCAGAGCACTGATACACACACATAGAACCCTGTTCACACACAAAGAAAGACACACTAAACATGCTACACATGCATTATCTAATCAGCCACCTCCCACACTGTACATAGTGTTGATGGCCTGCCTACAAGCCCAATGTGTCGAGTTAATGAGATGTTTATTCAAAAGGCTGTGTAAATACCAGACAGATGCAAATATTCCAGTAACCAATCAAGTTGGGACATGTTTATTTTTGAACAGTTTGTTTTATTAAACTGATTACATGTGTATTAAACTGATACGTGTGTCTAACTGATCAAGTGTGAAATCATAATCTACACCTTTGGAGAACAGGTTATTACATTTGCAGTGTTCACTCAAAAAGCGTTAAACAAAACCAAGCTTTATAACGTTGCGAGGCAGCTGAACTTGTCAGATCACGCAAGGTGTGCGTGATAAGTTGGAGAAGTGTCTGCTTGCTTGAACAACAACAATGGCAGCTGCTAAAGAAATTAGCATCGGTGCTGCTGGCATTAGTTATATCAGAACTGAAGAGTGTTTCCTCATGAAATAAAATGTAAAAATGAAGTTTTTGTCTGGATGGAAAACATTTTCTGTTCTTCTAGCCGTTAACATCATTAAACATTTGACTACTACAGTATATCAGGTATGGTTGAATAGTCAAAGAAATGACCAAAGTCCTTTCCTAACGGTGGATGACTACCAATGAGCTTTGTTTGGGTCTGCCTCAGGTTTCTGTCTGTTAAAAGAAAGTTTTTCCTCACCACCGTCACCAAGTGCTTGCTCATGGTGGAACTGTTGGTCTCTGTAGATAGTACTGTGGAGAGTACAGCCTATACCTGCTCTGTATGGAAGCTGTCATGAGATAACTTTTGTTATGATATGGTGCTATGTGAATAAAATTGAATTGAATTATATTGACAACAAAGATGTGAAGGACACTTCAAAAGGAATTAGTGCGCATTCAGACAGGAACAGGGAAACCGGCAACCATCGGTGAGGGAGTGCGGTGGTAGGGGGATGAGAGGAGCCGAGGTGTGTCTATACCCGCTGAATGTAACCGCTGTGAAACAATCAGGAAATAACTTTTTATTTCTTTGATTACCAGTTTTATTGAGGCCTCGCTCTCTGTTATTGTAACTCTATGTCTCTCTACCAAAGCTCTCTCTCTCTCTCTCTAATCATCAATCAAATCAAATTAAACTTATCTGTGTCGCTATTTTGTGGGATAAATTGTGAGTCAGCCTCAGATTTAGAAGCTGGTACATGAAATAAACAAAGTGAAAACACACACAGTTAGATGATCAGAGTTTAGCCATGAATCCATCTGGACAGTCTCTGCTTCAGAGACATTTCAGGACTGTCTGTGGATGTTTGACCGATCTGAGTGTCTGATTGGCTTGCGGAGTGTGATGTGGGATTCCAAAAGGTTTTGGTTTCCCAAAAGTTGAATCTGGCTGAACTTTTCTCCTGGATGCTGGCACCGTGTTTTGTGGCAACCCCTGCTGGTGTGAAACGCATGACACCCACTGACCCTGGTCCTGTCTGAACGTGGCATTAGGAGAAGATGACCGCTGTGTTCAGAGAATCTGACTGCACGTGACAGTGGATGTTACTGAAGTGATCTGTGGTAAAACTACAAAGTTCAGAATATAGATTACAAAACACACAGAGATACTTTTCCCTGTGCGCTGTTAACAGTGTTTTTTATTCGGGATATATACATCTAGACAACCTGGTGAAAAATATGACTTCATTATCAACATCAGAATTAAAATAATAAAGGAACATTGTCCACCTGTCACAGAAGTGACACAGTGGGAACGGCTGCTCACACTCACCCTCATGTCCACTAAATGTTAAATGTTAACCTCCATGGTGATCTGGATGGACAATAGACATCCATCACACTGAATGATGTGATATTCATGTTTGTATATTAATTTGAATAGTCAGGATAACTTATCTAGTTAGTAGTAACATTTTATAACAGTAAACTTGAACACCTGTGTGTGAATTCAGGTCCACAGTCAACAACTGAACAGACTTCATGATCAAAGTTTTTACATCACGTCATATTCATACTCTCTCTCTGCATCACAGTTTTTTAAAATTAATTACTGTTTTTTTTTTTATGTCTAGTTGTGAATGACTGAACGATGCGTGGATCTTCAAACTTTACTGTATTAAAGTTGTTAGTTTTGTTCTTTGTGGTCATTTTTGATTGAATGTGTATATGTATTTTTCTGGTGTACAATACTTGTTGTGTGAGATGCTAGCTCAGCTGTCGCAGGCTGCCTTAGTGAACAGCACTGAGCAGAGCAGTTGTTCATGTGCCGGCTGTCTCTCTCTTGTGTTTAAAGGTGTGTGTGTGAGAACAAATGTTGCTGAACTGATTAATTCACTCATTTTGTTGTACACAGAATAAACCCCAATCCAACTGGAGAACACATGTCCATCATCTTTCATTATTAACTACACAACGAGAGTCCATTTAATGGACTGTCATTCCAGACCAGCGACACATCCATCCATCAATAACCACTTATCCTCATCAGGGTCACGGTGGGGCAGGGTACACCCTGACCAAGTCATCAACTTATCACAGGACACACAGAGACAAACAACTATTCAATGAACTTCTTAAGCTTCATGTCTTTGGACTGTAGGAGGAAGCCGGAGTACCCGGAGAGAACCACACAGAAAGACTCTAGCTGAGGTCCAAACTAGGGATGGGGCCGATCCAATCCAGTATTGGTATCGGATTCCGATATCAACGTAATTCACGGATTCGAAATTTTCGATCCAACCTGTGGAAATTTCCGATTCATTAATTATGTCTGTGCTTTAATGTTGTCAGCTGAAATGAATCCACAAGTGATTCCTGCCGGTTACCCTGCTAGCTGGCTGCAAACTGTGGAACGAACTTCGTTTGTTCCACAGTTTGCAGCCAGGCATCCAGCAGGTTAGCATTGAGCAGCACTGGGGCTAGCAAACTTTTCCACACAACATGGACACTGTGTGGATATATTTGGAGTAAATTTGTGGAATATACAGTCAAAACGCCACAAAGCAAGACAGCAACATGCAGTGTTTGCAAAACCATCATTCCGAGCGGCGGAACCTCTGTTGCTGATGTACAATTTCACATTGTTTTATTGATAGTGTGAATGTTTACAGTTATTGCACTTTTCTTTTATTTCTAATATTTGACATTTGAAAACCTTGAATTGTTGATGCTACAAGAGCCAGTGTATTTAAAGTGTGCTGATCAGACGAAGCCGCCCTTTGTATTTATTTGGAGAGAGGTAGTGTAGAGACATTTAGTGATTTGTATCTGTGCCGTGTAATTAATATGACAGGTGTTTTTTTTTTTTTTGACAGTGTATAGTAGTTTAACCCTGTCTTGGAATTGAATAAATATTGACAATCAGTTTGAAACCCTTACAGTTGCATATTTGTTTTCAGGATGGTAGTTTTCCTGTTTTCTGACCTCATACTTACCTCAAGTTGTCTTTTGGGGCATAAATGTAGAGAGGAGTTTATTACAGCCTCATATTAAATCAACAATAATGATAATAATACTAACAAACAGAGCTCTGGTATCAGAATAGTATTGGTATTGGCAGTTATCCAAATTCAGGTATCAGGATCGGATTGGACGTGAAAATATGTAATTCGGTGCATCCCTTGTTCAAACCAGGAACCTTCTTGTATGAGGCCCAATGATTCATATATATAGATATAATATATATAATATAATATGGTTTACATCAAAATTATTCTTCAAGAACTCTTCAAGAGTTGCACTGTTAGGCTCATATCTGTACTTAGCTTGTTTTATTTTAACTTATTCTAGTGCTCAAATATCCAGTGTCAGGATTGTTCTCATGTATCTGCATTATTACAACCTGCAATTGTTTTCTAAGTGCTCCATAATTACATAATAATTGCACCAAAATTATCCCTGTACTTAAGCAAGACTGTAATCTGAAGGCACCAAGCGAGCCAGCCTTCAGCCACTGTAACAGCAATGTAACAGCACGACTGACGGGTCATATATTTTAGTTCCAGTGTCAGGAGGAACAGGAAGTTTGACGCAGCATTCATAGATAGAGGGCGGAGCGGAAGGAGAGGAGGCAGATGGCGGGAAAGTAGGAGCAGAAGGAGGAGTAGAGGGGGGGCAGGAGCACAGGAGGAGCAGAAGCTGGTGTTATCTGCTCATGTGGGTGACACCTCTGGGTGTCCAACAGTGATATGGAGTGGAGAATGGAAAAGGAGAGGAGAACATGTTATATTAAAAGATACAATGCACAATACACACTGGATGCCATAAAATGAAATGCAATGTATGTGTGTCACAGAAAACAAATATGATCTTGGTGGTAAGTCTGTATCTGCTTTTGCTTCTTTTTTATTTCTTTACTTTTGTTTTGACTTTACAGCAAAAAATCAAAAAAATATTCAAACTGAGGTTGCTGCCCAGAATGGGTCTGTGCCCAGTAAGTCATCCATGCCTCAGACCAGTTCTAATCAAATTATTTCTATGTTACATTTCAGTCAAGTAAATACACATGAAACAACAACTTTGAATGGCTTTAGGGTCAAGTCTGAGATGGGTTTGATCAATCGCTGATTTTTACCAACACTTCTATTGCTCAATCACCTTTTTTCAATCAGCTTTATGAGGGTGTCACTTGGAATGTATTCAATAACAGGTACCAAAAATGAACTCCTTCTTAATGTGTATGTAGTCATCATCATTGTTTTGTTCGGAGTAAATAGCCCTATTTGGCGTTGTATCAATCCATGTTATGGGAAGAATTAGTCAACTAAGTAAAGAGAAACAACAGTCTATCATTACTTTAAAACATGAAGGTCAGTCAGTCCCGAACATATCAACAACTTTGAATGTGTCTTCAAGTGCAGTCACATAAACCATCAAACACTCTGATGAAGCTGGCTCTCATGAGGACTGGCTTAGGAAAGGAAGACCAGAGTTAGCTCTGCTGCAGAGGAGAAGTTCTTTACAGTTACCAGCCTCACAAATCAACAATTAACAGCACCTCAGATTGGAGCCCACATAAATGCTTTACATAGTTCAGGTAGCAGACACATCATCATAAAGTGTTCAGGGGAGACTGAATCAGACCTTCATGGTCAAATAACTGCAGAGAAACCACGACTGAGGAAGACCAACACGAAGAAGAGAACAACTTGAACCAGCAAGCATGCAGAATGGACATCAGACCAGAGGAAATGTATACTTTGCTGGTTCCAACCTCTGTGAGACACAGAAGGTAAAGAGATGGTATCTGTATGTGTGGTTCCCACCATGAAGCATGGATAAGCTGTGATGATAAGGACGGGCTTTGCTGGTGACATTGTTGGCATTTTATATAAAATTTAAGGCCAGCACGGCCACCAAAGCATTCTGTACACTGTACAAAAATGTCTGTAGATTTTACAGTGGAAAGAATAATATTATAGTATAATAGTAATCTTTTATATTTGAGACTGTTAATTGTACAGTAAAACACCGTAATATTTAATGGCATATTTTATGGTCTGGAGGCTATGTAAGGGCTATATGACCAAGAAGGAGAGTGGTGGAGTGCTGCATCACATGACCTGGCCAGCTTAAAGTCAGCTGAGATGTTTTGGGATGAGTTGGAACACAGAGTGAATGAAAAGCAGCCAACAAGTGCTCAGCATGTATGAGAACTCCTTCAAGACTGAGAAGGTGATGGCCTCATGAAGCTGACTGAGAGAATGTCACAGAGTGTTCAAAGCTGCCATCAAAGCATCAGGTGGAGACCCATGAAGAATCTTAAATTAAAATGTATTTTGTTTTGGTTCCTTTAAAAAAACAGATACAATAATTTACATTGATTTATAGATTTCATGTCTTCAGTGTTCATCTACCAATCTTTGTAATAAAAACAAAGAAAACAACATTGAATGCTGTGTCTAAACTTTTGACTGTTACTGTACACATATATGTACCCACAGAGATTCATTGTTTAAGGTTTGACAGTAATTCAGTTAAAACAGTGTCAACAGACAGCTGGTTAGTGAAACACCCCTCTAACTGCCTGCTGCCTTCTGTGAACCTCCTAATGAGCAGCAGCAAACCAGGCTGCTGCTGCTCAGCTTCACTCAATCATCTGTTCTACTTCACTGCCACATGTGAGGGAAACACAAACACTGTGGCCAAAACTATATGAAGCAAAGAAAGGCTCTAAACTTATCGTGGCAGATGGCCGTCCACGTGCTTGCTCATGGTGAAATGTTGGTCTCTGTAAATCATATTATAAAGAGTACAGTCCAGACCTGTGCTGTATGGAAAGCGTCACAAGTTAACTTCTCTCATGATTTGTTGCTATAAAAATAAAATTGAATATTAATGACCTGAATCTTACGAGCAACTGAGAATCCAGTTGAATTAGTACTGAATACTTGATGGTCTGATCTAAACATCACTGAGCTTTCAGATATTTCATTTGAAACCATCTATTTGATTATCAGTATGTGGTATGCATTTACCTATAGAGGAGCAAAGATGTGTTTAATCCAATTTAAGAAATAGCTAACCTCAACACACAGAATGCCCTGTGGCAGGAGCTAGGTAGTGTCAATCCAGCATATGAGTGCAAGTTCGTTTCTGGGTCTGTGGACTGTGGCGTGTATGGTATGCTTAATGGGAACTTGGAAGTGTGAGTTATGGGAGGATATATACAGTACAGTATGTCTAGGGCCCAACAGCAAAGGTGTTTTAGTTTAATAGAGTTCTGATTGTCAGAGAAGGCTTCGGGGTGTCAGGAGTTCTTGAAGAAGCTGGACTGGTCATTGCCAGAGGTCTTTCTAGTAGATATGTAGATGTGTGAGAAACCATTTTATCTCATTCATGACATTGCAATTACTAAACTTTGTAAAAATAACCACCATAACAACGACACGATTAGTCCTGGCAGCCAATTCTGTGACGCTGCGGTCAGTGTAATGATGGGTTAAACGGTTAAGAGTTGTTCTCTCCATTCCCTTCACGCCCTGCAGTCTGAGCAGGAGCCATTTCAGCTCCCGCACAGCGTATCTTATCTGGCCTCTCATCAGTTAGTCGTGCGTTGCCTTTTCTAATGCGTTTTTCTGGGACTTTAAACAATTAATTAAGCCGGTGTGCAGCCCGTGACGCGAGCTGAATGGGTTCCGCTGGCTGGCGGAGCCCCGAAAATGCGCAGCTCCTCTCTCTCTCTCTCTCTCTCTCTCTCTCTCTCTCTCTCTCTCTCTCTCTCTCTCTCTCTCTCTCTCTCTCCTCCGTCTTACTAAGGTGACCGGCGGAGCCGCGCTCACTGCTCATTACTTAACGGCTTCAAATTGAGCGGCAGCGGGAAGACGAGCTTGGCGCAGATCTGCTCCGGACACTGTTGTGACTGCTGGAATAAGCTGAGAGGGGGCTACCCGGAGGGAGGGGGGGAGGGGGGTTCTGTTTTATTGACACCTGGAAGTGCCGGCGGGAGGACTGTATGTGCCGCTTCATGCGCCAGCCCTCAGTCTTCAGGTGAAGCCTCCGCACACCTACAGGCTGCGTGTTTTTTTTCTCTTTTCTTTTTTTTTTCTCCGCTTCATTTTTATCCAAGTTCGGTTTGTCTCACCTTCGCCGCTGACGCTTGGATTTTGGTAAAACGACGCGCATGCGTTGCTTTTGGAATAATTTTGCAGCCTAAGTTGCATCCCTGAGATCTTGTGTCAAAGTCGTTGGCAGGATCGGAGTTAGTGATGTGGAGTAATCTGGACCGCGGACGCTGGGGGATCTGCTGCTTGTCCCTGCTGGCGACTGTAGTCTGCGGGGCGCAGAGGTGAGATCTGATCCCAACAAGCATGTTGTCATGTGTTCTTTTAGACAGGCCCTGTCAGATTTATGAACTGATTTGTGTTTTTTTCTTCTCAGTGCCAACGAACCTAGCAACATGTCATACGTAAAAGCCACCGTGGACAAGCTGCTGAAGGGCTATGACATCCGTCTGCGGCCTGATTTTGGAGGTACCCGCTGTGTTCATGTAACCTACATGTGATGCTCACAGCGGGCTGCTGTAATGCTTACTAATTCTCTGCTGTCATATTTTCCATAGGCGCCCCTGTGGATGTAGGCATGAGCATAGACATCGCCAGTATTGACATGGTGTCTGAAGTCAACATGGTAAGTTACCGTCCACACCGCCGCGATGCGATGCGGTGCGTCCACACGCACAGTTGTCGGCCGCTCTCTCCTTACAAACAGCCCGGAGAGGCTGGAGCTCCGTGTCAGTCCGGTTCGCCTCTTTACTTGGTGCAGCGCCTCTCCTGAAGGAAACTAAAAAGATCCCCCCTCCTCCCCCTGCCTCCTCCTCCTCCCCCCTTTTTCAGCACCATGGAGAGATCCGCAATGTGTCAAAGCCAATCCGTATGCATCAAGTACTTCCCCGCGGTGTCACAACCGGCGGAGGCTGAGAATTAACAAGACAGAGACCGAGAGACACAGAGAATGAGATGAGAGAGCGAGATGGGCTGTTTAGTGATTCCATGCACGCATCTGCGGGCCCAGCGTGCGTGGAGAAAGGAGAAAGCTTCACGAGCGGTGTGGCAAACGGGACACGAGGATGAATGAGACGTCTGTGTGCGTGATTTGTCCGGCTCTTTGTTTTGTTTTTGTTTTTTTGTTTTTTTGGCCCGAGTGCAGTAATTACATAACGACTGCCAGTGAGTCAACAGGGGGAAGGAGGCCCAGAAAAGCAGTGTGTCTGCAGAATATGATTTGACCACTTAATACAGGGTATCAATGCAGCGCTGCCAAGGTGCCCAGGGACACACACACGCACACACAGGAGTTTTATCGCAGGACTGGACGTGTCAGAGGGACAGAGGCACACTCATTACTAAGACAGACTGCTCAAATACTATTACATGTTGTGGCTTTACTGCAGCTTCACATGTAGCACAGTCTGTAGGAAAAGTTGCAGTATATCTATTGCTTCAACTGGAAAAAAATTAATCAAGAAAACTTTTGTTTTTAAAAAATATTGTAATGTAAGAACACATATCAGTTTAATTTGTATGTATGTGTGTGTATTTGTATGTATTTTGTACTTACTTGCAGTGCATGTATGCATATGTTCACAAGCGGTATGAACGAGGTTTCAGCTAACTTCCGACTGTGCCACCTTTCTTTTAATTATTCCTTTAAAGGTCCAGTGTGTAGGATTTAGTTGCATCTAGTGGTGTATTTGCTGCATTGCAATCTCCTCACATCACTGACCCTGTTCAGAGTCAGTGTTTAGTTTGTCTGTTCTGGGCTGCTGTAGAAACACAGCGTCTCAACATGGCGGCCTCCATGGAAGAGGACCCACTGTAAATATAAAAGGATCATTTTTTCAGATTCTTATTTTCAGGTGTTTATACATGCATAAAAACATGATTGTGAATAATTATTTTTCATGTCTGCCTTAATCTGACATGGAAGCCCCAAACCTTACGCACTGCACCTTTAAATACGATCGCAGCAGCACAAGGCGCAGTCTTATCTAAATGTAGCAACAAAAAAAAAGTATGTTCACTTGACAACAATGCCTGTATACAAATACAGCGCACTGAGGCAAGAACTGCATTGTTAGCCTCACAGGAATTGCATAATTAGGTGAACAATAAGTTCAAAGTTGGCAGAACTCTTGTCTAAACTTGTAATCCTTAGTGAAGTCAACAACAGCAGGCATAAGTTGAGAAAACAAAATAGGATATAGATAGATAAAAAATCTCTCCTATCATCGATCTGTTTATTTGATCGTTTGTGTTTTGTGCTGTCACGACCAACAGCGCAGTTACCTCTGGAACTTATTGTAGATCTGTAGAGGTGCCCACATGTAGTTCCAGGAAGCTGACCTTAGAGTGAGAGCGGATTGGTGGAAACAAAAGCCAAACCTGTCAGGTTATGGTTTGTTAAGTTCCTGCCGCAGCATGACTAAGACCATTGCTATGTGAATTATCTTTTGTCATTGGCTTGCGGCATGTATTTGCTTACTCACATTCAAGGTAGAACACACTCAGGTCGAGCATTGCAATAACAGTTATAGTGTCATTCAATCTTCTTCCGCAGCCTAAAAACTGTTATTTGTAAATGTGCCTCAGGATCTGGGGCAGCTTCCTGTATTTTGAGGTCGGTATTATGCTTAGTTGTTCTTCACTTTTAAACAATGGGTGCTTCCTCACATCCTCTTAGACAGGAGCACAACTTTAGGTGTGGCTCATACGCATTGTCAAAGATTGATAGCGATACAAATAGTTTATTTTGAGGCTACGACAGCAAACGTTTTATATAAAGTGCGAATTATCCAATGGCAATCAGGTGAGAAACACACGGCTCCTGTGGAATAGATGCTGCTGCTGGCAAAGTTAATTTGGCAGGTTGAAACTGTAAACGTTAGCTCTCATCCATAGATAGTTCAGAAAATCTGAAAGTAATGTAAAGTTTATTAATCCACATAGCTAGCTACTTATATGAATGTACAGCGTCTACATCAGCTTGCACAACACTTGTGCAGACTGTAATGATAGAAGGCAGACGAGATCTTCAACTAAAGTCAACGTCAGGAAATGGTACAATCCAGTTCAGGGGTGTCATATTACAAGATTCATCTGGACATAAATATTAATATTTATGCAGGTAAAGAAGGATGTATAAATATTTTAATCTCCTCTGGACCTGTTGTTTTTTTTCCCTCTTTTGGGGAGTTCAAGACTTAAATCTGTAAAATCTGTGACTTTTTGTGATTTTCAGAGTGCAATAACTTCAATATTCACAACTGTACATGTGCATTTGTTTTGTTTACTTTGCTTATGATCAAAAACTTGCCAGTTAGTCGTGTGTGACTTCGAGCCACGAGCCGTTCTGACGGGTGATACCCGGCTCAGCCAAGATACATAGTACAAGAACAGGTGTAAGCAGTTGCAGAGTTGGAATGACAGAGGTAGTTTACCCTGTTATAAGTCAATGTAGCACCAAATGATTCGCAAGCTGTTGTTTTAAGGTAGAAGAGTTACATAACATTGCTTTAATTGGGGTATTAAATATAATTTAAATACTTATTTTATGTCAGAATGCATGATTTCTTTCCATATTAACATTTCTGCCCTTAAAAATAGGACTGCAGATTCATGATTTACAGAGAACTAGATATTTGTTTCAAGAGTCAGCCGCCTGTATCGGGTCTGTTACATTATTCACATTCATAGCTCTCATACATAACTCATGTTTACATGAGGCTGTGAATTTGTGTGAGTAAATACACACAGTGTTTGTGGAGTTAATGATGTGCTGTCATTGTAAGCTCAGGTTATGAATTGTTAAATAGCTTGACTCTGAGCTTTCAAAAGTTGCATTGGGAGAGAAACAGAGCTCAGCGGCCAGATCTGATTGGACCATGCCTGTCTTTATGTGTCACATTGGACCGCAGCATCCTGTCTGATTTTGGATCTTGATGAAAACACTGATGGAGACAGCTTGTTATTGTTTTGTTAAAGGGAAACTCTGGCACAAGATGCCACTTGAATATGAGCCAAAGCTAAAGCAAAAGCCTGAATGGTCTTATGACATGCAGTAAAACGTGTATCGATTTTACGGTAAAAATCTCCTGGCCTCAGGAAAGTGTAAAAGTGAGAATTTCTTTTAAAAGGTGTGTTTCCACTCAGCCTTTTTTTTTACTACAGTAGTTGAGATAGTGTAGATCGGCCCTATCAGACTAAATGAAATCTTGCTGCCAGGAGAAAAATCTGTGTGTGAAAGAGGGTCACACAAATGGGGGACAGACACCCATCTGAAGAGGAGTGAAGTATATATATATATATATATATATATATAAACAGTGGATCAAATGACAGTTTGTAGCATGAAAGGTGACTGCCTGTTGTCTAAATATGCAAATGTTTGCTAACACATCAACTTGTGGTATGTATGATTTTATTTTATTTTTTTTGCTCATTGAAGTGTCCAAAAAAAGGATTAATGCAGCGTTAACAGCAGCATTGCATTTCATTAAGTGCAGGAACAGAGCCATATTTAATGTTATTAGTTCCACCTGTGGGCATATCAAGGAAACAAGAGTACTCCGATGCCACAGAGCTCTCTAGATTCAGTTAGCAAGATTTGATTGGAGAGCAAAACGATATGTAAAGTACAAGATGAACAGGCGTTTGGCAAGGAAGAAATTACAAGCTGAAGAAGCTTGTTATGCTAACATGCCAGTCAAGTAAATGGACTGTTCTTATATAGGGCATTTACACTACATATCTCGTTCAGGATTTTGCAGAAAGACACTTTGACATGCAGACTGGGGATGCAAGAGATTGAGCCATTGTTCAGCTGATGGTCTGCTCTACCTCCTGAGCCGCAGTATGATCATGATATGGTACACTTATGATCAAAAACTAGGGAGCTGGTGGTGTGTGACTTTGAGCCATAAAGCAATTTGGGGCAGCAGCTGGGCCTCTCCTCCGTCTTTAACCGGGACTGAACCACCAATCATCTGATTAGCGGACGACTCTCTATGCTGCAGCTCCTGAGCCACAGTGTGAAAAAGTCAGGTCTTGTTCAGAAAAACATTAAAGTGTCTTACAACAGACTCAGGTCCCTATCAGCCCTAGAATTGCTTCAGTGCTGCTTTCCAAATCTGTGGAGTCTGTTGGAGGTTTAAACATGGTTCCTCCACAAGATATTTACTCATGTATACATACAACCTTCATTCTATCAGATAATCAGACTTCTGAAGGCTGTGCCATCAGTGTGTGAATGTGTATGAATGGGTGAATGAGATATGTAGTGTAAAGTGCTTTGAGTGGTCAGAAGGCTAGAAAGATGCTATATAAGTAAGTGTAGTTCATTTACAATTTAATCTCACTGAGGTCAAGATCTGTTTCACAAGAGAAACCTGAGTTAGAATGAAAAACAAACCAGTATCCAATACTTTAAAACTATTAGTGATACTTGGTTGCTCAAGTCAGACTGGTTAAAAAAACTAAATCCAAAAGCATTTGTTAAAGGACTCCTTCAATTAAATATTCTGACATGGAAAAGTAAAAATAAGTTCTCCCAGCCTGGAGCATAACAAAATACTATTGTCTAGCAGCTTTAAGGTTTGGCTCCAAATAAAGTGGGTAAATCCGGATCAATGGTTGGTTTATTTACAACCTGTCTGATCACCTGGCTGCTCATGCTTATATCCCCCTCACCCTGATGTCACACTGTTCCCATTTCTCAGGAAATGAACCATAACAAAACTACAAAAAACACCCGAGCTGTATTAAAGCAGGATTATTCTAAGCAGAACGATTTATGAAAGCATCTGAAGAGAGACTTTCCACCGTGAGGTGCAACGCGGAGTTCAGCTGACATCTCCTGTTTGTCTCCCCTCCCTCTTTAACCGTTGGTCCTCTCACTTTCTGCTTTGTCTGTCACCTCTTGCAGCTTCGAGCCACCATTTCTGAGTCACCGCTGATCTGCTAGGACCTATACCGAAACCCCTTAAATAACTTTCTTCACACCACCCCATGGGGTACACTTCACTGTTCTCACCTCTGATGGGAGAAAATGTATTTCCGTCGTCGTCACACAATTTCAGTGCATCTCGTTGTGCCTTTATCATAGACAGCAAAACATGATTTAACAGACCGAACTGACGGCCTCTCATTAATTTGCCTTCAGAGGACCTTCCTCACTCATGCTCACAGTTGTGTTACTGTAAATTGACTTGAAGGTCAGACACTGTTATTATTTATACAGCTTCTCCACTCTGGATTGAGCAGTCCTGTAGAGGTGACGGAACACACTGTGGTCCTGTGTTTCTATGTTTCCAAGGAAGAGCGTCTCAGGTTTCATTACATTGCAGTGTTAATACTCTCACTGTTCAGAATAATGGACTGGACGCCATAAGTGATCCAGAATAACGCGACTTAAACCTAATTCAATGAGATGCTGACTCAGCCTAAATGAGTTACAGTGAAACACTGTATATCCACGGTTGCTGATTCTGTTAAATGAATGGGTTTGTCTTTCCCACACATCACTGCCACTCTTTGTCAGGAAGGTCACACATGAAACAGACCTTCACTTTCAAATAGAGATGCAAAACTCTAGGTTTTCCAACAAAGTTCTGGAAGAAAAATTAAACAGTTTGGGTGCATTTCATTTTCAGTGACTAAAGCGCACTTTTCATGCATTCATAACGTTTCTGCACATTATTCAGTGTGCGGTATGTTTCATGTTCCCAGTGCTTTCAGTCAGTATTTCACAGTAGTGCTATTACACAACAGGCGGGGATTGATGAACACAGCTGGTTTTATAGTACTGATGTCATATCAGTAAAAGGAAGGACAGCTGTAAGAATGCAATTCTAAATGAGTAAAGTACTCTTTTGCAATAACTTTTACAAAGGAATTTACTGAGGGGGAAAAAACTGCAACTGGTAGCTCATCCCAATCTGCAACAGTCAAAATTAATGTTTTTATCAGACATGTCACATTTACTCCGATATCTAGCCCAACAATGACAAAGAAGTCATTTTTGAAATACATTTAGCATTCTTCTTTACTTTTCTGGTAAACGCTAAAAAGTTTTTTCATGACCCATCAAGCACCTGGGTCATATACCAATGTCGAATCCAGTGAAACGCTAGCTGTCTCACTTATGACACCACCAGCACAGAGTGATTGTGAGAGCCGCTGTATGCATCTATGGCTGGGCCTCACCGATCCCTTTACAAAAACAACACTTGCAATTTCTCAAACGTCCACTTGAGGCTGGCTGCAGAACATTTCAACCTTCAACCAAGTCTTTAATGTATAAAAAACAGAATAACTGAGTCGACCTGTTTTTGTACTTTTAGATTTGATTCATTACATTACATTTAGTCATTTAGTTACTAAAAAAGGAAAACAATCAGCGTACAGTGCAGCAAGGACATGTTATCTCAGCAATAAAGACACTCTCTACTCTTGCTGGATCAGGGATTCCAGCAACTCGTAGCAGGGTTGTGCGGTGGTTGGGGGGTGAGGGGAGCTGAGGTGGGCTGCCTGACACAAATCAAATTAAACTTCTTCTGCGTCTCTATTTTGCGGTGTAAATTGCGAGTCGGACTCAGATTTAGAAGCTGGTACATGAAATAAACAAAGTCAGACCACACTGAAATGAATTGATAGTCCTCAGATTTTGCCGCAGCGCCTGATTCTGTCTGAACCCCCTTGAACCCATAGAGTCAGTGACAAGTCTAGAGGGAGATAGTTTACAGCATGTCCAGCTTTTGGTAGTGCAAGAAGAGGAGGTACTCTCTGAAGAGCTGGAACTGAACGACGGATGAGAAACGTTTGAATTGCCCTGAGCATACAGGCGGCAGAGCCAGGCGTCGGTCATTGGCAGAGCACAATGGTCAGGAGGTACCGTACGCCTGTATAAGGGCATTCAAGTAGGAGGGTGCAGAATCGAACACTACTTTGTAGGCAAACATTAGGTATTTGAATTGAATGCAGGCTGCTACAGGTAGCCAGTGGAGCTCGATGAGTAGCAGTAACGTGATGTTTTGGATTGATTGAAAAGCAGACGCACAGCGATCACCTGAAAGGGTCTCTCTGTGGGAGGCCCGGTGGGAGATTGTCACAGAAATCTAGTCACGTGATGACCGCAGCCTGTATCAGGAGTTGGGCAGCATGTTCAGTCAGGTAAGGCCTGATTTCTCTTATGCTGTGAAGTGGGAGGCGTACAACCGGGCAACTGAGACAACGTGATCACAGAAGGTTAAATAATCCTCAATCATGGCTCCTGAGTTTCTCATGAACCTGGTAAGCAACCAATTTTGATGTTGATGTTGTGCTGTATCGTAGGTTCGGCTGGGAGGACCAGCAGTTCAGTTTTAGAGAGGTTCAGCTGGAGGTGGTGTGCACTCAGAGATCTGAAGACACACGTCATCGACACAGAAAACCACCTTCTTAGGCTACTTTCTATGAACACAGAAAGTAGTGTACATGTACACAGCACTCTGCTATCAGCCCCAGCATTGGCATCAGACTCTGTGGTTCAAGAGGAGCTGCTGCACGGCCAAAGCGGATGCTAGCCTGTACCTCCGTCCCCTCTTTATTGCATTTCCATAGCAGTGTGAAAGTCATTTTAGCTATCTGGAACTCTAATGGCTGAATGAGCTTTAGTGACAACCAGGGACAGACTGGCAATCTGGCATACCGTGCATTTGCCCGGTGGGCAGACATGCTATGTGGGCCTGATGCAGGTCATGTCTACATGGAAACAAGGCTGAAAACTGGAAACGTTCCTTTAAGTTTAGAGTGTTGGAGAGTCAAAAGTGCAGTAGCAAATGATCCTGAACGAAAACCTCTTTTTTTTTTCTCCCCCATGTTTCTCAAATATAGAAGACAAGCAGAATATATGAAGTATTATATTGCTGCATGGGCACCAGGTCTGGAGGTGTTTCCTCCAGCCCAGTCATAAATCTGTGAGTCTGCCCTCTGCAGTCAGCAGGGAAACATAATCATCCAGTTACACTTAAGCAAAAATAGTAAGCTGTACCACAAGGTCTGACAGGTCAACTCATTTTATACTAATTTAATAGGTGAACATAAGAGAACAAATTAGAAACGTTAAAATTATGTATGTTTACTAGCCTGACTTGTGATACACTCTATATGCAAATTAATGTTTATACATCCCTTTAACCTCAATAACCATGAGCCAGTCATTACAGATTAATGATGTACAGCCAAACAAACTTTCAGAATAGCTCTTAAAACAAACTTTTTCGCAGCAGTCTGCACATTCACACTTGTATTTTAGCAGGCTACAGTACTGATTTACCTTCCAGTGAACTGCTAGTGAAACACTATTTCGTACAACATGCTTTCATTGAACTTTACAAACTCCAGTATAAATCTCATCTTTGCTTTACTGATAGCCTATCACTATTATACATTCATTATATCCGTGTGACTGCTTTTAGACATCTTTTTACCACTTTTGCTCACCTATAGAACACAGAAACATGCACACCAGCATGACTAAAACATTATTATTACTCCTACTATTGCAAATAAACAGGAGGTTGTTACAGTAGTATAGTCACAAGATGACCACAGTCTGTATAAGGAGTTGGGCAGCATGTTGGTCATCGATCATGACCTCTAAGTTTCTCGCTACCCTGGAAGGGGCAAGACATAGTAAATGCATTTTGACACTGATGTCATGATTTATAGAAGATTTGTTTTTGGGAAGACTAGCAGTTCAGCTTTTGAGAGGTTCAGCTGGAGGTGGTGTGCCTTCATCCATGTGGATTTATCTGAGAGACATTCACCTAAATCTTTAGACATTAATCCAGTTACAGTAAACAAAAAGAATTTTCAACACAGGCTGCATTTTACAACGTGTGCCATTGGATTAATCATGGCACAAAGCAGGAAGATTTGTGGACATGGTTGTTAGTGGCACTTATAGTTATGAGGTTATTAAATGTACCTCTGATGTAGTGTGTGTGTGTATGTGTAAGTTTTTGTGGGTATCATACAGGTGTCAATCTCAGGCTGGAATATTGCAGACTTTATTGAGTTATTGGCCCATGCAGAGCTCTACTAGAGAGTGTTCAGTGTTAATCGCATTCTACAATAATAAAATTTCGTCAGAGTAAAGGCCATGTCTTCAACATAATGTGAAGGCCTTATCCCCTTGGGAATATGTATGTGCTCACTAAATTTCAGAGCATCTGCCAGTTAGATTATGATGTGAAGTTAAAAAGTTTTGGCCGGAGGGTGAAATTAGAGGAGTGTTTTGAAATGAAAGGTTCCTCCTCTGGCAGCATGAGTGACATCAGTATGTTTCAAAGCAATCCATGCGGATGATTCCTGAATGCAAGTAGAAATTGTGGCACCAGAGTTTATGATGAGCATGAGGGAAAGACCGGGAAGTTATTCATCCTCTGAAGACCTTGAATGCCACACAACCAGTTTCACTCGAATGCAGCTGTTTGTTTCATGGCTTATCTAAAAGGAAGATATTAGTCGATGATGTTGGCTGTCCTACCTTTTCTGACTCCTGACTGATCTAAAAATTGGCAAAGACATGGATCATCGATGGACCTCTGGACCAAAGTGTTGAATTGATTTGACTTGTCTCTATGAGTGTTTGTTTCTCTGCTTGTTTGCATATGGACCAGGTTAGGTGGAGGAAGCAACCTCCTACAGGTTTCCCTAAGGACACTTCTCATGTCACACTGGGACAAATCAAGCGACCTTGTCCCTGACATTGACGTGAGTCCGGCAGACAGGGTCTGTATGCTTGTGAAGCTTAGGCGAACTTGGCAGTTAGTGAACAGATTACAGGAAGATTTCAGATCATTGTCAGGCCTGTACCGGCCTTAGTCATCAGACATGCTGTGCTGTCAGATGCAAGAGCAGCTGGTGAGGTAAAGCGACACTGACACAAGATTTTTTTGCAGAGGTCCAACTCTTTCTCTCAGGATATGGGCTGATCAGCTGTGGCATCGTTTCTGTCTTGGTAATGCGCAGCATCTCCATGTCTGGAGATACATTGTTATTTGTCTTGTGAATGTCAAACACCAGCTGTGCAACTGGAGTTCGACCCGTTTGCTCTTCCAGAATTCCATGCAAATACAAGGGGTTATCTGCTCAGTATGCGACACAGCTCATGATGGTGATGGATCATTACAAATTTCAAGTTAATCCTTTCACTTTCACAAACCTGCGCCTCCAGATAGAATTTAAGAACATTCTTGAAATACTGTAAAATAGAGGTGAAAGGCAGAAGTCAATATTTTGTTATGTTGATAACACTCTGACAAATATATATATTTTTAAATGTGATATAAGTATAAAAAAGTATAAATTATGTAATGTTGGAGTGTCAAAGATGTCAAAATAGGTTTAAAATCATGGCACACCACTCAAAAATAACTATCTGAGATTATCTAAAGTACGATCTTTTACTGTTTTAGTCTTTGACCATGTCAATAATCACTATAATATGCACTCATGGGGGCTACAGTCACCTTCCACTATTTATTTTATTCTCTAAGTTTAGAGTGTATTCTAAAATCGCCACAATGGAAAAGAAATGTACACTGTCACTGTAAACTATTTTCTGCTAACAACATGTCACATTTTATGAACGCCAAAATAGCCCTAGTATGACTCTACACCTGCCAGTGATGACACATTTACAACCATGATTCATGAGTGTCCAGAACCCCAACTCACTGCTGGGCACAGATAAACTGCTGGGTGTCAACGTGATTTCAACGTAAGTTTGACTTCTAGATTTGTGCAACCTAACTAACGAGAGATCAAGTAAGACTCAACTGACATGTTTGCACAACGGTGTCTATACTTTTACCTTCTACCTCAAAGTTTGTATAAATTGGTAATTTTGTGATTTTGTTGCTCCCAGTTTCAGAGTGTCATCCCACTGTGGTAAAAATGGACAGCTGTACATGTGTATTCGTTCCGGTTACATTACTTACATAGCAGCCATAGCAGCCAGCTAATATTACTAATAGTCTAATAGCAGACAGCCCAGCTCGACGTCTGTCTTTCAGCCTTTTACTGTATTTCACTAAGCTCTCAATACTCCCCGGCACTCTGAGCTTACATTCCAGGCAGCCTGACTAACAAACTGAACTAAAGATAGCTAACAGCAGCTACAGTTGGCAGCAGTTTACTTTACTGTCTATCAGGAAGGAGAACCAGAAAACATTTTCTCGATCAAATAGTTGGTGGTGTGTGACTTAAAGTGTTACATTCTCATGGGTGATTGTACCAAGAGCACACAGTTACATAGTGTGAGAATGACTGAGACACCATTCACATTCATTGATTTAAAATCTGTTATTTTATGGTATAAAAGTTGCATAATTTTGCTGAGGGGGGGTTCTCAACATGACATGACGGAGACTGAGATAATTCCTGTACCCTGTGTTCTACTTTACTTTGCTCTACTGTGTTTAAAAAAAATATCAGGTCATTTCACCCTGGTGACTTTGGGCCTCTCCACACCAGAATAAACTGGTCTTTTTTATTTTCTGCAGCACTACCTTGCTCTCATCCTGCATTACAGCCTGTTTGCAGCTCTAGCAGAACAGTTTGAGGTGTGTTTTGTTGCTGATGACGAAAAGTACATTTTGTTATCAGGACAACCACAATGATTGGGCCTGAGTGTGAATTCTTGAGTGCTGTGTGCTTTGATGACACACCTTCTGAAAGGAAACTGTCCCGATGGCTGTAGAAAGCACAATGCTGCCAAAATCAATCAAAAGCATCAAGCAGCTCATCAGCTTTTAATGAAAATGTGCTCATCGCCTTCAGTGCCATCAACATCTATCTGTGCATTACACTGACAGCCAACTAATACGATTACATAATAGTCAATGGATGTGATATCTTTGTCTATTAGTAGTCGTTTAATCTGTCTTGATAGCAGCTAGTAACTAGACTGCTTTGGAGTGGTTTGACATGTACAAACCTAGTATTACGTGTGTATATAATGTACACTTATTTTGTATTGACTAATATGAGATCATTACTGATGAAATTGAATCCTGCAGTATACATTTAGAAACTTGATGAGTTGCACGACCGGGCAACCAAAGCAACGCGATTAGAGAAGGTTAGTTAGTCATTGATCCTTGGTAGGGGCGAGAGACAGGGACTCAATTTTGATGTTGATTACATGGTGTATAGTATGTTTAGGGTATAGTATAGATCATTTGTGATGATCTGTGTAGATTTTCAAATGTTACTGACAAATTTAAAGAGAGTCATATGTCATCACTGTATGTTGCGGTTATCGATTGACCCTGGCAGGGTGATGTGTCCAGCACCACCTCGGGATCAGGATTTATGAGCCGCTCTGCAGACAGCACTTCATCTCTGCACTGAGATGAAATCAAGGTGTCAGGTTGTGTCCTGCTTTCCAACAGCTCATTTAGACCTGGGGTTAACAGGGGTCACACAGCTCTAATGCTCCACATTAATATGAACAGGTTGACTTTATAGAGCCTTTAATTCACAGAAAATCACTCTAATGTGACCTACCAACTGTAATGTGTTTGCATAATGCATAATAATAGTTAGATTATAGAGTTAAACGATTATTATAGCAGCAAACTATTGCTATGTAAAGATGGAGTCATAACGTCCTGAGCAGAGGATGACGTCTAAAGCAGGGCTTGTTGCACGTGCATGCAAATGAAATGGCTGTTGGAGTGGAAAGACTAGCAAAGTCCAGTTTTAGTGACTTTTATTTACTTTGAATGAAGCTTGTGTGAAGCTGAAGTGTTATAATGAGCTCCAAAGTAAAATTTGCGCTTTTGCCTATGGAGTCTGATGGTGGGAGATTTCTAGTCTGGCGTACAGATGTTTCTGGTTTAACAAAAGATCTATCTCTGTACGGATCCTTCCCACAGATGTTTCAAAGAACAGTCTTTCACAGGAGCATTTGTCCCAGAGGATTAGCTACATTGCAAAATCTAACTCATTAAATTAAGAGTTTATTTTGTGCAAACCTCCATTTATGATTGTTGGAAAGAATGTGGGAAAGACTGACAAGACAGTTTCGAGTTTTATTTTGTTCGTGTCCAGTATGAATTAAGTTTCAAAGTTACAATGATCTGTGAGGTCAAATGGTAGATTTTGTCTATGGAGTCTGGTGAGGCATTTTATCCAATTGTTTTGGGCTAAGATGCCATGCTTTAGTCTTGTATCTAGTAGCAGTGAGTTTTGTATGTATAACCTTTAATGGCTTGGTTCACACAAATTATAAAACATATTGCCTTACCACCATAGTGGTATTGAACCAGGCAATTTTGTTTTTATTTGTCAAGACAGGAGAATGCAATTTTATTTGTGGAAAAAATGACATTTGTCATTCAGCTGCAATATTTATTCACATCATTCCCTTTACTCTGGACAAACCACAGACTTGACTGTCACAGTTAGGTTAATATCACTATATTCTCTATAAAATTTAAAAAGCATATAAACCAATTTATAGTGCCATAACTTATAGTGCCATAAACCATAAAATGTTTTTCTTTCCTCCACAGAAAAAAATATTACAACAATTGTAAAAAGAGGATTTTATAACAAATGACAACAGATTGGTAATTTCATTCATTTTAACTTTAATTTTATCAGGACTGGAATCTGCATAGACCTCCTGATAGAACACTGATGATGATGAATCAATTGTCTAGGAGCAAACCATCAGAACTCTTAATTATGATTCAACTCTACATCTCTACACAGCTGCTTTTAAATCACTGCTTTGACATTATCATGCTTTGATAAAGCCACCATACACCAAACTGTAGACAGACAGTTAGGGTAGCACAGGTTTCAAACTTTTAAGAAAAATGTCTTGATACATTTCAGCTAGACACAAGGAATGTAACAGAAACAAGAAAACTCCACAGTGCACCTTTAACTTTCCTATATAGCCTGAAACTTTGAATTGTTTGGTGCTAATTAACAGGGTGTTAGGGTGCATAACCAGACTCTCCTTTGAGAACATTTTCTGTTCAGGACACCATTACTCAACTGTCCCTTTTAAAATCTAATGTCCATGTCCATGTATGTGTTTGCCACTGTGAGATTAGTTTTCCAATAAAAAAAAATCAATTTCTTTGACCCAAGTGTCCTCGGCTGCCATGCAGTTAACGTACTTATATAAGTGCCCTGTCCTGTTTGAAGCAATGTCCTCCATAGAATTCAAGGACTCACAGCTAGAAGCCTTTGCTGCCAAAAATTTTTCACTTCCTGCTCTTTTGTTTTCAGGTCCTGCCTCGGTAGGCAAGTCAATTCAACAAAATTTTACATTAAAGAATTCTTTCCGAATACTAAATCAGACTAGACTTAAAAAAACAAAACAAAACCACATCTCCCCATCAGTGTCTCCTGAATGTGACAAGTGATGCTCTGCCAAAGGATCATTAGGGCATCTATTCTGGTTCTGCCCTACAGAATAAAGCTCTCATTAGCCTATTCTACAGACATTAAAGTTACCACTCCACCCTGTTTGGCACAAGGAAATGTTGTCTATATATATAAATAAAAAATGGCATATCTGAAAAGAGAGATGAAGAGCCGGACTGACCTGCGCTGGGTGAGATCAGCCAGTTGGGCGGCCATGAAATATGAGGCTATGGCCAGCACAAGGCTGTTAGTGAAATATGAGCCTGTGGGTTTTACGATAAATGTTCCACTGCCCTGTATGCAAATCAAACAATGGGGGAAAAAAACTGCCGTAACATTACAGCTACTCCAAGGTGTTTGAATCAGAGAGAAGAAAAGATGATTTAGGCAACAGTCCAAGACAAAGACTGTAAACACGTAGCGGTCGGAGTCGCTAAAATGCTTTGTTAAAGGCATACATCTAAGGCCACATTGTTCTGATATTCTCTGGTCTGTTGCAGTATGAAGAAAGTTTTGGCCTGCAGTTCCAAAGGGTATGTAGGAGACCCAAAATTTAACCAAGGACCAAAGATGCTTCACCATAACTTAACCATGGTTTATTTGCAATAACCATAACCTTTATCCATATTGTATTTGTCATCTGCAGATATTGTACAAAGAAAGAATATTGAAATGTTGTCATTGAATACAATCAATAGTTGCTTGATGTTGATTTGACTTTAAAAGTATTAACCTCTGAGCTCTGTGAACACAGTGAAGAGTGGTCAGACAATCAAACAGGTTGCCAACAAACAACTAGGTTAGTCAAACTCAAAGGCCACAAACACAAAGGCCAACATATATGGATATATATATATATATATATATATATGTATATTTATGCATCGCCAAAACCTTTAGCACTATGTTGGTGCTGGTGCATTATCATACTGGTGTAGGCAGAAAAAAACATAATCATAATCATCAAGCCCAGGATGTCACTGAATAGGTAATGTCACTAGATTGTGGAAGAGGAGGAGAATTGCAGCTGAATCTCTTTATACCCAAAGCCTACTTCCTGAGAGCCAGACTAATGTCATTATTGCCCAAACTGTGTGCACAAATTCAGTTCACAAACCTACCTTCTGCTTCAGTTCTGACCTACTGTACTTACTGTAGATGCGTGCACAGTTTCCCTGTACTATTAGGGATTATTAGCAATTATTTTAGAGGCGTCCACTTTCACTTTCCTCCAAATAAAGTGCTTTAGACAATCCGGATAAACCTTTCTGATCATTAAATGACTCATGTTTCTTTGTAGACTGTTGTAGTGTATGTCACTGTGGTCCCGACCTCAGCAATTACTTTGGTGAGACCAGTTTTATCATAACCTGTAAAAACTATATAAAATAAAACAGATAAAACAATGGTCACAGCAAGTCTGAGCTTTATATTCACTTATTAATCTCATATATTACCATGAGATTAATAAGTGAATATAAAGCTCAGACAGTGAAGGGACCTACTGTACCTTAATATCACTCACTGTTATGTCTTTTAGTTAATGACATTTTGGAGCAAAACTAATTTGTTTTAAATAAATGGAGGAGCAAAGTCAATCTGCACAAACCTAATTAGCCTTGTGTCTAAGTCAGTTGACAGAAATTATATGGAAATATATGAACAAGAAATGATTTTAGAGAGCTCAAAACTGATTCTGTTGTTGAAAATCATTTTATTTTGGTAGCTGTAACTGATGTGTCCTGCAGGCACTATCATGTCATAACATTCAGTCTTGGTCCATGGCTTCAGTGTAAGCAGAAACAGGTAATAACCAGCTTCATGATACTGGTTATTATCCAGGATCACCAAAAACAGGGTATAGTTTCATGTAAACAATGTCTATTGGCCCTAAATTCTAAAACAAAGGGACAAATTGGGCTTAAGTAAAACTAAAGGGGTAACACAGAATTGATTGAAAAGCTATACTATATGCTTTAAATAACAGTCAAACCAGGCAGGGTCACATTTGGCCTCAGAGGACAAAAAGTGTAGGACTTACGAGGGTCAAGTCAGTGGTTCAGTGGCGCTACTGCAGGTGGCTGACTTAGCAACAATATAGTTATCCTAAGTCAAATAATTATGATTCATGTAGGAGTTTTTGATGCTATTCTGCAGACTTGTATTGAACTAAAATTCAATCCTCATTGGATCCTTAATCATTGTTAATGATCGTGGGGTGGTGGGCATGGACTTTTTCTAACCTTCCGAAGTGTGGCATGCCAGAAAAAGTGCAGTGGAGTACTTGAACCACTGGTTCAAGCCAAGCAAGTAACCCAAAGATTGACAGAGACCTCAGGCCAGCTAGCGATAGATTGTCTCTTTTGTGGTTTGCCTCTGTGGTAGTGCAAAACATGCTGCCTCAACCCAACCGAGAGAAATTAATCAGAACACAGAAAAGCATGGGCTTGACATTATCATGACCATGGTATTTTTTGGGGGTCAAATTTTTCCTTCATTTGTTGGGAAAGATATGATTACATGCCATGCTGAACACTGTCTGCTCTGCTATTGCATTTTGAAAGTAGTTCAGGGAGTGTAACGGGATGACCCTTCACTCGCAGGTCGAACTGAGCAGGTGATGCTCTGCACTCAGTTTGCGCTCAGAGGATTCAGACTGCCGAAAGTGAGTTCGAACAGCTTTATTCTTTACGAGCATTAAAATGCCTGTTGGTGGCTCAAATGTTGTTACAGTCCCTCTCGCATCCTCAAATCATCTGTTACACTTATGGTTCTGTCCTCCCTCATGCACAAATCGAATGCTGCTCTTGCAAATGTCTGCCTGTTGACTCTCAAAGGTTGACTTATGTACTGAGTAGTGCTCATATTTGTTTTGTGCTCTCTCATAGAGTTTGCTGTTGGTATTCATCTATTGAAGTATGCATGTATGAACATGAGCTCATACAGCATTGAACGTTGAAACAATTGGCTTCGGTAACTCTGTAACCAGTCTGCATGTCCTTGCCGCAGTGTCCTTGGGCAAGATACTGAATCCAGAATTGCTCCTTCGATGATTGCGCCATCAATATGTGAATGATTGATGATTGATGTATGAATGGTTAGCTCCTCAAACTGATGAGCAGTCGGCACCTTGCATGGCAGCCAATGCCATTAGTGTATGAATGTGTGTGAATGAGTGAATGAGTAATGTAGTGTAAAACCGTCTTGGGTGGTCAGTAACTAGAAGAACACCAAGTACAGTCTGTTTCCCAATTAAGTTTAGTAATAAGTTACTTGTCTTCTCAGTACCATCACTCTTCTTACATGTGAAAAGGAGTTTGTGGTGCCACCGGCATATGTTATGATACGTCTTGATATGCCATGTGATATATTGGCCTTTAAAGGGGCTGATGTAAACGGCTCTGGCCATTTTAGTGACCTAAGAGGATTTTGGTTGGTAATTACTTCAGAAATTTCTTCTTTTCTAGAAAATATTATTACAAAATTTGTAACACCTGTTCATGTAACAAAATGCAGTGAATTCACAGTTTAAACTTAATGTAGCCACAACTTTAGAATTTTTTAGGTTTTACACTAAAGTCAGAGTCAAACACTCTGTTCTTGTTTCTTGGTGATGAGAGTCATTCATCTTGTCCTCGTGCTTATTCCTGCCAGAACCTTGACTTGTATTGAATTGTCACTTTCTACCTGTATGTGAGTGCATGCTGGGGTTGGCATGGAAACAAGGGGACGGATGGGAGCATGCTGGTTGGTCTGGCAACAGCAAAATGCCTGATTGGTTGCAGAGTGTCAGGAGATTACTGAATCTAACTTAATCTGCAAAGACACTTAAAAAATCAGGGAGCATTTACACAGCCTACCTTTTTGTCTTTAATTCTTTAATTAGTGGATGTGATGTAATGGACTCTGGTTTTATTCTTTATTCTAGTTTTTATATACTGTAGAAGGAAATCCCCTGAAAATACCAAAACCAGCAATGTGTTGTCAGCCTCTCAAAGGTTTTCTCCAAAGCCCCTTCTAATACAACTGTACCTCTGCAGTTTGTGTTTGGTGATAAAAGAAGATGTCCATCAATGCAACTATCACAGTATGGTTTTAATTCCATAAGCAAATGTTGCCATATGATACACTGGAATAAGATCAATAACAAGCTGCAAAACACAACATTAACACCACTGTTACAGCTGTTGTGGAGTAATTGCTGAAATCAATGGTCAATGTTCAGGTCAGGAGTTCAGAAAGTGTTCAGGAGCCTCTGATGTCTTATGCTGTAATATTTATTGAAGCTTGGCCAAGGAGAATAAGAGTTCATCAGAAGTGTCTGAGTTGTCTCACATTCTGCATTCTGCAGAATTTATGCTGGTGGTCAGACTTTAAACCCCAAGATAACAGCACAAATACTACACGCCCAGAATTAGTCACAGAGAATGTCTTTACCCATGTTAGTGTTACCGTCAGCACATTCTGGTCTGGAGACACAGTTTTTTGTTTATGTTAATGGAACGTCAATGGCCAGCTATCCATTATGTCTATGAAGGCAACATTCAGTTCCTTCGACCCTGGTTACCACAAAGATGCCACCTGCTGTCATCAAGCAAAGCTACTGCCGAGGACCTCAAGGCCCATGCCTGACCAGGTGTAACCTAAGGATAGAAAACTCCATAACAACAGTGAAAATGCTCGCAGACATTTGCCTATTCACACATCCTGCAGACACAGAACATTAGACTTTATTTCGAGCATGCGTCTGGTTTGGTCTCCACCAACTCCCAAAGAGATGAAAATGCTCTCTTCAGTTTTCATCAGCATGTCAACTGACAGTGTCTGTCTGTCTGTGCTGTTTAGTGGTGGACAGGAGGACAGTGGATTTATGCTCTCTCTCATTGAAAACAGCCTCCTGCTGCTGCTGGAAATGGGGTTGCAGAGAGCGCTGAGACTCAGACTAACAATTATCTTCATCATCAATTAAACTGTTAATTGATCAGTTAGTAGGTTGGGAAACAGTGATCGTAACATTTTCTGAACCAAAGCCCAAAATGTCTTGTTTTGTCGACAGCCCGAAGATGCAGTTGACTGTCCACTACTACTAGAACTAGGACTAAAGAAAAAATACTTAAAATAGCTAATTAAATGTTCATTATTAATCTGATTGTCAATAATGGATTAGTCGCAGTTCTAGCTGAGACTAAAACAGACAAGGTGTTGGCCTTAAAACAAAAACAATGAGCTAAAAGAGGCGGAAAAAGAACTGCAGAGTTGGCAGATCTATTGCTACGAGCAGATCAGAAGTTGAAGTAGGTTGCAGAAGGACTGCACTGCTACCCCATCACCAACTCACTCCCTTACTTTATGATGTCAGGCTGCACCCAGAGACGGCTGTGGGTATGAGGGAAGAATTAGGTCAGGCAGGAGCACACTGCAGTGGGGTTATAGCATGGCATAGGTGCCCATGTTCTGCAGTGCATCTCGTTTGTTTGCACAGAGAGAGGTGGACAGATACGCAGATGTATAAAAAGACAGAAAGAGAACAAGTGTAGTGGCATAGAAGAGATCGCCTTCAACACATCAACACAGATTATCAGAGGGAAATAAACCAAGGGCATTTGCTGGCCCTGTTCTGCTGTCCGCCTGGAGTGCAGTGCAGTGCGGTGCAGCAGCAGCAGCAGCAGCAGCAGTACAGCTCTGCCTCTCCCTGCCACTGTGCTTTAGCACAGCTCATATGCATAAGGTATTCAGCTCACGTTAAGGCCATCGCTCTGCCGCGGAAACACCAAGGTGCCATAACGATGATGGCGAAGTGGGTGCTGAGGGGAACAGCTGTTTCTAATAATAGTCTCTTAGAAAGTCTTCATCCCCAATGGGCCTGCAACCCCCCCCCCCCTCCTCGTCACACACACACACGTACATCGACAAACACACGTACAGGTTGTCCTCCTTCTTATTCTGTGTTCCCAGCTTTATGAGGCATCAGTGAGAAACTGCTGCCTCATGAGAGGTGATGTCATATCCAGTTTATTATTGGCCACTAACAGTTCCAGTGGCTGACTAAATGGCTAATCCTTCTGCTTTATTACTCAGTGGCTCTACCGCTACAGAGCAGCACACTTGGATCTAACTCATCATCTGTTACTGTAGACATATTGGATCCATGGCCCTGACAGCGATTTAGTGAAAACAAGTCTTTCTCAATATTGTAAAGATTCACTGAATGAAGTAAGTCTCATGGGATATTTATTATGTCTATTGCAAATTACTCCCTGGGTCGCACAAGCGCCACTAAGGTCACATCTAGTATGTCTGGACAGCAGTTCCATGACAAATGAACAGTTTTTCGTGCTGAAGGTTCTTCAACCCAGCAAGGAATTACAGCCAAGATAGACAAAGTCACCACACACTTATGGGGGGAAACTAACTAACTCCTTTGCAGGTTATTGTTGTTTATTTGTGAACTATAGACAGATCAGTTCAGATTTATATGATATTAGTTAATTCATGTTTTTGGATACTGAGTTTGAAAGATAATCTCCCCCTCTTAAATCAAACTGGTTTATTGAATAATTCAGATAGCCACAGTAGACGTTTGTCACTTATTTGCATGATAGCTGCATCTGCATCTAGGAAGGCAAGGGTGATGTGAGGAGATTGCAATGCAGCGGTTACACCACTAGGTGCAACTAAATACTCCACACTGGACCTTTAAAGAAAAATATGCCACATTATTGTTTAAATAATTAAAGGAGTTTTGACAGTTTTTCCGCACATGCTTAGTGGGTTACAGAATTACACACACACACACACACACACACACACACACACACACACACACAGTGTGTATAAATACAGTATGTAAGGAAATACTATTAGTTAAAGACGCTAATTTTTTCAACTCAACAAAAGTGTTAGCAATAAAAAGTTTGGCATAGAGGGTCTGATTATTTTTTTCTTAAAGATATCAATTTAAAAAAAAACATTTGATTGCTTCAGTGCTAACATGGACTGGACATGTGAAGGTAAAATTGTGCCAAAAAATGAATAAGCTGTACTGCATTGCAGGTCTTTTGTCTTGTGGCCTTAGATGCATCTTTTAATTTGCTGCACTCATTTGAAGTACTTTCAATAATCTGAGCTGTTAGTGAAGACGAGCCAAAGCTTTCAGATAAAACAGCTGCTGCTGCATATGCTGATATGACGATATGAGACAATAATGAAGAATTACACATTTTATGTGTGACCAGTGCCCGTGCTTGCTGTAGTACGTTTGTGTTTGTCTTGCAAATAAAGTTAGACACACTACATCCACATCGACCGCCCTGACCTTCACAACCTTACTCTACACCCCTCTGCATACATAAAGCATATACTGTACTGCTTCCTACACTGAATGTTGGCATTGGACATAAATCATGGAGTGCTGAATCATACAATACTGAAGCACTGAAAATACATACTGTAAGCACAATATCTGTTAATTTACAGAAAACAGAACCTAAGTTTGACATTCCACCTAAGTGGAATGACCTATGTCTCTGATGTATCTATATAGCAAATTATTAAAGAATGATTAATGAAGAGAAATAAACAAGCTGGTTTAATTTGGATGGATGAGGTGCCAACCTGGAACCAGTTCTCCAGATAAAAACATCCATGTCTGAACAAGCCTAATCGCGTGACTGTTCACTAATGTAAACAGCACAAGCCTTCAGTTCAACTACAGAGTAATGTGTCCCAAATACAAGGCTGACATGTCTGCTTTGGGGGTAATTTAAACTGAACAGCTCTGATTCATCTTCTGGAGTCAATAACCGTTCATACCGTAATTCATCATAATCTACAATAATTTCATTCAGGAAAGGTTTCTGACCACTTACTGTACCTTCAGTTGAGAGCTTTGTGATCCATGTGAACCTGAGTTTGAAAATGTTCATGAAATACCTTCCATGATATAAGGCTTTGGATGCTTGTAGCATTTAGCAGGTTCAAAGAACTAGCAGTTGTCTTTGTGTTGTTTAATGACCACAGATGGAAAGTGCTCAGATGTGCCTTAAGTACATGCTAGCCTTTTTTTTTTTTTCAGAAAGTTTGTTTCCCCTCCAGCTTGTTGGGAAATGCATGCATAAGCATCTTTACAAACTGCAACGAATGCTGGAAAGCCGCGAGAGCTGTGAGTGGAATCTTAACTGCAGCTTTGCACCTCAGATTAGCTCGATAGAAGAGCAGTGATGCAACGTTCTGCTGGCAGCTCTCTGCAAAGGTTACCTGCAGTCAACTGAAGCATTCCGATGAGTCGCTCATCAGAACGCCTGCAAGGAGCTAATATGAACGACTAAATGAAGCCATCTTTGAACTTTTTATACTTTCATACCTTGTTTTGGCTTGTTTTATCGCCTTCGTCATGTGTTTTTCCTCAGTGACCTTGAGCAGATTTTGAAGACCTCCCCCATTGCACATCTTATTTTCTGATTATCAGCAATGTTCTTTTTATTCTGCACTTGTCCTTGTCTCATACTCCATCTTCAGAGCCAATCAATATGCAGGTGAAGGTGACCAGGCTTCTCAGGCTGACTGTTTACTGTCCAACGCTCAAAATGATCTAGATTTCTGTAACCTTTTCTTTCATTCATCTGCTGTCCGAGTAGTAGTGCTGATATAGTATCAACTGGTCATGATTGGCATGTCCTACCTAAATAGATTGAGAGGGGTGGTGTGAAATTTTGATAATCTGTTTAATAGGACAATATTAGCTTCTAATTACCTTGTAAACATTTAATCTGATTGGAACAAAAATATTCTTTATGTGCATGTTTGGCCCACATGGGGTTAATGTAGTGAGAGCTATGAGTTGCGCCCATAGGGGGTTAATTCAATTCAATTCAATTTTATTTCTCTAGCACCAAATCACACAGAAGTTATCTAATCACACTTACCATATAGAGCAGGTCTAGATCATACTGTATAGTATTATTTACTCAACAATTCCCACCATAAGCAAACACTTTGCAACGGTAGCTTGGAAAAACGTTAAAGAGGCAGAAACCTCAAGCAAAACCTGGGTCATGGTGGAGGGCCATCTGCCGTGACCGGGAAACTTTAGAGAGTGAGAGGGGTTACGTAATATTAAGATGGAGGCTCCGTAGTCTTACTTCCAACATTTTTTAATGGCAAGGTATTGCAGATCCACTCCTAATTTCTACCTTCCACAATAAAAGCCCTAGACTGCATAGCAGCAGAAGTTCACTAAAAAAGAGAATTTCACTAAAAAGCAACTCTATAAATAGAGTTATTAGATGCTGGGGCGGCTGTGGCTTGGAGGTAGAGCGGGTCGTCCACTAATCAGATGATGTCCGGCTTTGAGTGGTTAGAAGACTAGAAAGGCGCTATATAAGTACAGTCCATTTACCATTTACCATGCTTAACTGCCAGAATAGATGTACCATGTTCCCATCCATTCCATCCATTTTCTGTAGCTGCTTATCCTCATCAGGGCTGCAGTTTGGTGGGGTTAAAGTCGCAAGTTTTTTCACAGGGCGCAACCATTGACACTCACATTCACACCTATGGACAATTTAGAGTCACCGATTAATATGTTAAGTGCATGTATTTGGATGTCAAGTACCCCACGCAGACACAGGGGGAACATGCAAACTCAAAACAGAAAGGAACTAGCTGAGGTTCAAACCAGGAACCTTCTTGCTGTGAGAGGACAATGTTAACCACTGCACCACTGTTCCATGAGATTTGTCAAATGTTTTAATAGTATATATATTAAAGTAGCTCGATGTATGTATTAAGACAGTTTGGAAAGAGAGAACGTGAGTGCTGTGGCTCCACGATGCTGAATGTATGCAGGTCGTCATAATGTGCTGTGACACAATGCATTTCACACGCTGTACAGTGCGACTGTTGAAATGTAGTTTGAGAGCGGGAGAGCAGCAGAAACACATGTTCCCCAAGGCTCAGACATCACACATCAGCTTGCAGAGCAGCAAAACAACAATGCTACGAAGAGACAATTGAGCATGGTAAGGCCCCTGAAAATCCTGTTTTTACCCGTTTACTATGTGTCCATGTTTGGAGCCAAGCACAGGAGGGCTTTTTTTTTATTGCACCAGCTGACATCACCAATCGGTCAAGCCTAGGATTGCACCATACACTGAATGTTGTCCTGCCAAGAGGAACACATTGTGCTTTTCATTTGTTTAGTTTGCAGGATTTGTTGTACCAGTTAATATAAATTCTTTGATATGACAAATAACCGACTCCAAGTGACATTTGAGGCTGATAAAATATTGATTTTGAGAGTTTATTATTTCCATGATTATATACTAACCAATATTTTGTATACCAAACAGACGAGACAAGACGAAATATGTTCGTCAACAAGCCTTTTTTTCCTTGATGAAGACGAGACGATACAATTTTCTAAAAACACTGATGAAAAATGTGCCAATGTGCGTTTTTGTTGACGAATAAACATGAGACAAAAATGTCACGCAAGAACAAACGTCCTCCTTGTTTTCGTATAGAAAGTCCAGTCCTGCTGTCATGTGTTGGTGCCAGCAGTTCTTTTACTGTAGCAACGTCACGGCCACACATTTGAGATCCTCTGGCTGATCTCGCACCTGTGGCTTGAAAACAAACAGCATGCAGGAGAAACAGTGCGTACGGACAGCGCAATATAGAGCATGAAACAGGCCTTAGAAGTCAGGCCCGACACGCCTGGGCCCGGTAGAATTCGACACGAGCCTGGCCCAGCCTATTTTGATTGACAGCTTTGTAGAGCAGCCCGACATTATTAAAATGTGCGCACAGTCAAGAATGAGTCTGGCCTCCCCATTTGTGCTAAACACTAACAGTGATGCAACTGGCATAAAATCAATTTATTTATACTGACATTTAACAATTGCATGTAGAAGATGACAGAACATGTCATAATAGAATGTACCTGCTATTAGTAGATTAAAAAATTAAATCAAGTGCATATTAAGTGTGTATTGACACAACAGACAAGACACTTAGCAAAATTGCATTGACGATGAATTCATTCAATTCAATCAAGACATTTATTCAATGTGTTAGCTGTGAACAGGAATTAAGAAACAAAAAAATATTCCTGAAAGAAATAGAAGAAGACTAAAATGTTTTGACTAAAACTGGACTAAAATTTTGAGACTTTTAGTCGACTAAAATATGACAAACAAAACTGATTTGTGAAAGACTAAAAGTGACTAAGACTAAGAAAGAACTTTGAAACAAGACTGAGACTAAACTGAAAAATGGCTGACAAAATTAATACTGATACTAACACACAAAACAAACATTTTTTTTACCCTCAAAGGAACACTACCAGATTATCTTAAAAACTTTATTTGGATGAGATACAACATAATTCAACATGGTATGTGATGCTGCGCATATTGTTGTATAGGTCACGTAGGTCAGTGCTACTCACAAATGAGGGAAGTTTCACTGTCATGAGCCGAACACGTGACTGACAAGTTATCTTTTCCAGGTAATAAATGGCAGCACAGAAAAAGACACAAGCCTACCATCCATCACTCCTCCACCCCACACGTGAATGAAAGGGTTCATTAACTGGCTATTTGTAGAGATGTCTGGCTGAGCTCACCTACAGCATAAACCCTGAACAAACACTGACGATGATAGGACTGGAGACATGTTTGTGAAATAAACAGATATATAAAGATTCCAGCTTTGTGTTAAACCCTGAATACATGCAACAAAAACACATTTGTTGTGTTTGCACTGCAATTTCTATTGCATCATGTATCAGTACTACAGAACCTGAACTGTCAGTGTTACAGGGTTCCATCAAGAAAAAACAAACCTCCTGTCAATACTTCTATTTTTAAATGTGGCGTTTGTGGAGCTCATCAAATGTAAAACACATTTAGACGTGTAGTCATAAGGAATGATTGGGTGTGCGTTGATGTAGCATGTGGTGCAGGAGACAGCTGATTATTCAACTCAGAAAGTAGAAGACTTTATAGTTATGGTAACACTGACTGGAGAGGGTAGAGCAGGTACTTATGTCAAACTATATGAGCTGTCATAACTTTATGATGACATGGAGACGTGGAGCAGCAGTGCTGGTTCCAGAGGAGTTCAGGTGTGGGTGGACATGCTGACCACGGCTGAAGCAGGAAACAGTTTGAAGGGGCTGATGCGGTGACAGGAGCCACTGAAGGGCAGGTGAAGGAGGGAGCTGCAGCTCTCCAAGGAGTAGTGAAAAGAATTGGAGCGAGCGGGCAGGTGACTGTTCCTGCTGCTTAATAAGAACTGACGTTACACAACATAATCCACCTCAGCAGTCTGTGCTGCGGCTGGAACAAGTTATTTTTGAAAAGAAAGTACTGCATGGGAAGCTGCGGCATTCTGCCCCCTGACAGGCCAGACTGTGAATCATGGCGCTCAGACATATTTTCCTCTCTCACACACACAACTGCCCTGCTGTTCAGGTACTGTCACACAGCAGCACTAACACACAGTTGTCTTAATACTTATGTTGCCAAACCTCGTGACTTTCTGACTGCATTTGCTCAACTGACTCACATGACCTACGCCCGATCGTTATCTCAAAGGACTCGTCTAGTCCTGATAAAAAAAGGAACAGGAAAATATTAATATAGGTGCAGGTTTTGTACTGTATGCTTAGTCTATAACAAAACTGTGTGTAATTCAATATTAGTCTTGACTATTTTCAAAGCATACTTATTAGCATGGCCTCCAGTTTAACAGTCGGGTGGTGAGGTGGTGTGCCAGCAGAAGAAAACTATAATTCAACAAGTCAGTGGGAGGGACAAAAACAACCAGGGGCCATATTCACAGACATTCTGAGAAGAGAGATAAAAAATACACAGCAAGCGAGTGCTTTAAAAAAGTTGAATAAGTATGGACTTTATTCAGTGGTTGACTCATACGGGAATCCAACTTTTACCTAAATATGGACTAAATATCTGACACATTGAAATAAGCGCTGCCTATGAATCTGATACACCTTTTCACAAGCAGCGTGATCCAAATATTAAATGTTCTATTAAATATTAAGTTTATAAGCTTACACCGAAACTGATGTAATCAGCTTGAGAGAGGACACATCGCTCTGTTGGGGTTGTGGGAACTCCAGTCCACTCCTGATTTAACAGTGGTTTAACAAAGTCACAAATGATCTTTGGCTGGAGTACACACAAAGGCACAGCTGCAGAAAACACTTTGCACCGCAGACTAGTTTCATTCAGGTCAAGTTACTCTCGGAAATAACGCCAATTAAGTGACAGCTGCCGTTTGAGCAGTCACAATTGTACACCGTAGATGAAATATTCATGACATTGAGTCAACACACACAACCCGGTGAACAGCAGGTTTTGTTACTACCACAGAGAATTTAAATGGATCCTTTAGATACTGTATGCGTTCTATTAAGCCACACTTTTTCATACCATTTATGGGAGGCACTTTTTGGCAAGAAACTTCCAATCAGGATCAGGAGTTCAGTACTATCATGTGTGACAACCACCATAACCACTTTGTGTTACGTGTTTTGTATAAAAAGTGCTAAACAAATAAAGTCGGATTGATTGGCTGATGTTTGAAAAACAAGGCAGATTCAGTCATGGATCACTTATGTTCCATGCGCCTACAGAGGGAATCTATGTTTACAGAATAATGGATGTTATCTGCATAATTAGAATTGATTTCTTTTACACAATTTAGACTAATGAAAACACTAAAAAAAAAATTAAAATAATTGCTAATTAAAATGGACCCAAGGATTAAGCCTTGGGGGACACTAACTAACTAACCTGTCGTGGATGAAAACAAATTTCTAATTGTGGCAACGTTTTCTACATCAGATTATCATTCCAGACCTGAAGAGCAGTCTCAGTAAAGTGGTAGGGTAAAATTCAGACTAAAAACTGTCAAAGCAACCAATAAAAATAATAATTAAATACCTTAAACACAACTGTTGCTGTAATTTTACTGCCAAAAATTAGGTTTGATGTCAGTCTTGCTAATCACACGTCACAATCTGAAAGTTTAAAATTCAAACTCAACTCACAGGAAATTGCCCACGGCAGGAGAGACCCATGAGTCATGGGCCCGTTCATGTTGATGCACTAACCTTCCTCTCATTCTGTGTCATTCCCGCAGGACTACACCATCACCATGTACTTCCAACAGTCCTGGAGAGACAAGCGCCTTTCCTACACTGGCATTCCTCTCAACCTCACCCTGGACAACCGGGTGGCAGATCAGCTGTGGGTCCCTGACACCTACTTTATTAATGACAAGAAGTCCTTCGTCCACGGGGTAACAGTGAAGAACCGGATGATTAGACTTCACCCGGATGGAACTGTGCTCTATGGTCTCAGGTGGGAGCTCTCTCCAGTCTTCACTGTACAACCCTTCTAGCTGCAGATGTACTTTTTGGGTTATTTTTGAAAATGTTTAGTGTAGAGCTGCAGCAGCAGCATACACTGTTTGGTTTTGCATTAACCTAACACGGCTCTACTCACTGTGGAGAAGTGATCTGTAAACTATTCAATTGAATTGAAAACATATCATGTCAAATCATAACAGAAGTTCCATATAAAGCAGGTTTAGACCTAACTTCCTATAATATTATTTAAGAGCCTCAACAATTCCCACCATGAGCAAGCACCTGGGAACAGTGACCAGGAGAAACTTCTTTTAAGAGGCAGAAGCCTCGAGCAGAACCTGACTCATGGTTGAGTTTAGAGAAAGAGAGGGATGCACAGCAATATTAATAAGGATACCTTCAACTATAATTATAACAGAAATATGACTCATAATGGTTGTAGCAGCGGGCATCAAGCAGGACCACTGCAGCAGGCACAACCTCAAACCCCAATCCCAGTGTATCCACAACCCATGAGAACCTGTAAGGAAAAACTCCAGGGAAGAAGCTAAGTTAGTAACATGCATTACTGCGATATGAATGTGTCCAAATGGAATGGGAGTGAAGAATAGAAGAGCTCAGTGCATCATGGGAAGTCCCCTGGCAGTCTAGTCTATGGCAACTAAGGTCATCAGGTCAAAAATGTTTTGATGAACCCATTAAATTATAGCTGAAATTCTGCACAACTTAATTGCATCTTAATTATTTAATTTCAAATCTATTGTGGAGGTGTGCAAAGCCAAAATAAATGAAAAAATTATCATTGTCCAAATACTTTACCTAACTGTACTTCTGATTTTTTATAGCCCATTTATGTCATCTGACAAACTGAACCTTTATGTACGATATATGTGCTTATTCCTTATCATTTAAAATAAAACAAGAACAAGTCAGCAGGTTTTACAGACATGAACTATGAGGATCATAATACAGGTAGCTTTATTAGGATGTTTTGTTTCCCTAAAGAGGAGTGGTATGTATCTAGAGTTTAGGCACCATTGCTGCAGATGATAGCTCTTCCAATGAGGCAGTCTGGTGTAGGACAGCTGGCTTCCATTACTCACTTACTGTAAAAGTAGTAGCTTTCAGTGGACGGTGTGATTTTAGTTATTTGGGTCGTCTCTGGTTTGGTCATCTCACACTGAGAGTTATATCAGCATTTTATTTAGATCTGTTTTCAGTGACAAATCTTTCCATCACTTGCTTTCACAGTCACTATTTGTGACGGCTGCACACCTGGGAAACATGTGCCAGAAAACGGGTTGCATCACTATGGTAACAGTCTTTGCTGTGACACAACTGCAGCTCTAGCAACACCTTGAGTTAATGTAGTGAATGTAATTGTTGCTTTGTTTTTCTGTGGTGCAATGTACAATGAAAAAATATAAAATAAACCCTTGTCACCCCAGGGTGCCGCAACACCGTACGGGGTGCTACAGTATATCACGAGAAATTGGCCCTCACTATAGTGACTGTGAGGCAATCACAGTGCAAAGTTGGAACGGAGGGTTGTGTAATGACCACTAAATCAGGTAGAAATGTGTTGTTTCAAGCTATAAGACTGCCTAACAACTAAATGTTTGCTCACATTTTAGAGCTCATTGGCCATGCGTGTGGATGGGCTGTTCTACTCTCACTTTCTTGACATCAACAAATCTTAATTAGAATATGAATTTTGCTCATGTTTTCATACAGAAACGCTGCAGAATTCAGTTAGTAGAAGCTGATTATCATGGAGAACATTCCTCAAAGCATAAGTGTTGCTATGTGTATGTCTCCTGGAGCTTTGAGGGAGAACCAGCTGGTAAATCATTTATGAAGCCTCTCCTGGTGCAGTGTACACATGACCGTGCCCTCTGCAGTGGAGCACAGCCACGATGAAGTGAGCTTGCACAGAGTTAACTGAGGAAACAGTGGGCCGGTCACTGTCAATAATTCAGTCCTCTGGGTTCAAAGACATTGTGTGTTTCAGAGAGAGAGAGGAATGATGACTTGACAGTTTTCAGCTTTGAGGTGAAGCTGCACATTTCAATAGGGTGTTCAAGGCCTGTCCTGGATTAGCAACTAACGCTGACATTTAAAATCACTGATCCCGTTTACATGCACACTAAATGGCAATATTCAGAATCTGATTTGGGTCATGTAAACAGCACATTCCATTCTGGATAATCATATTCTTTTCTCTTTTTTTTTTATTCGAGGTGTAGCATTTTCTGTTTACAACATGTGGGATATGCCAATACAGGAGCATTCACTGGACACTTATATAAAGCAAATTCAGAATATCCTCGCTGTCATCATTGCTTTCATGACTCTGACTTTTTTCTATATACGAAATGTGCATATTCTCATCTTTCTTCGCTCTTTTAGAATCTTATCCACCAATGAAAAGATGTTTTGTTCCAGCATGTATGTAGGATAGATAGATGGAGACCTTCAGATAAATAACATAATGAGTTTCGATTAAAGGATAGATGACGAGCTCTGTGATCTCAGACTGACGCAGCACATTAGTGTCAGATGAAGATTAACCTGATTTAAATCAATTCAATTTAAGTTTAATTATATGGCACCAAATCAAAACAGAATTTTTTTTTTAATCCAGCAGTCTATTCCATTAACTCACCATGCGTGTCCTCATTCCAACCTCACAGATCTGCCAAAACAGGGCTACATTTCTGAATCCTAATCCCATGTTGAACGTTGGTGTATGTTCACCTTAAAGATAAGGTAGTTCTTTTTTTAACAACTTTCAGTCAGGAAATTTCAGTCTCACAACAGCTGAGATAAGAAAAATAAAAAATAATACAAATGCTAATAATAGTAATGAAAGTAGTATTCGTTACTATGAAACCCTAACCTAATCCTAACCCAAATTATAAGTAGTACAACAACATAATATTTACAGCCTCTGCCGTAGCCTCTACAACAGAACAGTGACACATTTGATATAGTTTGGAATACACATAATAAAACACCTCTCCCTCTCTCCTCATGTTGGTTTTGTGTACATTGAAAATCCAGTATCTTTGGATCATGTCATTTGATCGTCCTTTGAGCACACTCATGTTTGGTTGACATGAACAGTGTGTGTTGACAGTTTTGGCCGGCTTTGGTCGGCACCATCATGATGCACAGGATCTGGTGATGGTGTGGCAGGTGGCTGACCAGCAGGACTCTGACACTGAGCAGCACAGGATCAGAACCAACATGGTTATCATGGCAACACTTCATTTAGAAGGAGGACACTATGTTGACTGTAAATCCTGTAATACACAGCGCCTGCCACAGCGCCACGAGATACGACATGAGATGTAGTGTCATGATTTACTGTGAGACATGGCCCTGAGGAAGGGGATGAAAATACAGATATAGTTGTGTAGATTGTTTTCAGGTATTACCATACACTCATATCAACCTTCAAATGCCCTGTGGATGTTTTTTTGCCACCTCTCAGGCTACATATAGACTGCCTACCTCCATGTTTTGGGGAACCATAATGAGCCTGACAGGACGATCTGCACACAGTAGCAAGTGGCAAGGAAAAACTTCTTTCAGAAGCAGAAACCTCGAGCACAACCCTGATCATGGTGGATGGCCATCTGCCGTGACTGGGTACGTTTAGAAAAAGGAGAGGGGTTGTTGATGTGTTAGATTGCGGTGCCTAGATGACTTGGTCAGAGCATCTCTAAAACTGCAGTTCTTGTGGGCTGTTCCCGGTGTGCAGGGCCCAGTACGGTGAAAAAGTGTTCTGAGGTAGGAAAAGCAGTGAACCAGTCACAGGGTCATGAGTGGCCAAGGCTCATTGATGCACGTGTGGAGTGAAGGCTGGTTGTAGTTTGTTGTGTATGGGGATGCGTAGCCTCAGACTTCTCAGGGTCCCCATCCTGACCCCTGTCCACTGCCAAAAGCATGGCTATGTGAGGTGTTGAGATATGTTCCCTGATCTCAATCCAATTAAGCATCTATGGGCAAACATGTCCGACCCATGGAGGTCCCGTCTCGTAGCTTATAGGGCTTAAAGGATTTGCTGTTAACATCTTGGCGCCAGATACCACAGCACACCTTCAGAGGTTTAGTGGAGTCTTGATGAGTGGGGGCTGTATTGGGAGCAAAAGGGGGGCCTACACAATATTAGGCAGGTGGTCAGAATGCTATGCCTGATCCCCATTTCATCAGACATAAATATGCATATTTCCATTCGATTTATAACAGTGCACATGCGTATGGTTCTGTTATATAAAGCTTAGTCATTGTGGAACTACAGGCACACATCCTCAAGCCTCATTTCCACTCCCACAGTTAGCCATGAACTGACATAGACATACTCTTAATCACAAGTTTGCATATCTATATCTATACCGGTGCCGGCTCCACCACTCATTAGACCTGTCAATGTGAAGAACGGCAAAGAAGCAGTGCAGTTTTACTGATTGTGTCAGTTTCTCCAACAGCATCAGGACAGCTGCTCATTACGCATGGCTGTGGCTATTTCTGGCATGCACGCCACACATCCATGACACCATCACATGGATATCTCATTCACCATTATTAAACATTTGAAGAATGATCAATAGGGCTCATATTGAAAATACTTAGAAAGCGCTTCACAGTCCAGGATGAAATTTAAAAGATCATCAACAGCAAGAAAAATGAGCTATGAAATCTGCTAATCAAAATTAAGTTTACAAATGTACTAACAGTGTTGACTTCAAAAAGTAATGGTGTAAAATTGGCAACCAACCTAAACAAAAATATTTGACTGTAAGATTATGTCACTCACCTTATAGTTTATGACCATCTTATTATATCACCCATAACTGTGTGTAGACTGGTCTGTCTCTTGAAGGAGGTTTTTCCTTGTGACTGTCACCAAGTGCTCAAGATGGGAAAAGTTGAGTCTCTGTACAAGAAGAGTATAGACCTGGTCAGCATTAAAAGTGTCATGAGATAACTTCTCCATGATCTACTGTATATATGTCTATGTTTAGGTATTTCTATAATTCTAATAATAATTGAAAAATAAATAAAACTGGAAATCACGTCCAACAACCCAAACAGAAAGGATCGGTTAACAGAATTCATATTTTTTAGCCTTGATTAAATCAACAGCACAACTTTTTGAACTGAGTTGACACAGTGAGATAGACTCAGGTTGTGCACACACACAAACAGAGAGAGAGAGAGAGAGAGAGCAGGAGTGCTTTCCATTTAGGTCTGAACAGGAAAGAGCATGTTGAAAGGGCCAGAGAGCAGTGGCTTGATTTGTCCAAAAACAAACGTGGCTGGCCCTGCCTTCATAGCTGAGTGGACACAGGCCTTGTGGGTTGTCCTCCCCATTCCCTCTTTTCTCCAAGGTAAACACTCCTCTGTGTGTTCAGATAAGCAGAGCTTGATTTCCCCCCTTTTAAGTCAGTTCACACACAACACATCCCGTTCACCTCACCCAAATCTCCCCTCCGTGTTTCCTCTTTCCATCTTGCTTGTTTGACTGCCCTGGATTTTTCATTCCACTGAGGAGGCTGTTTCCAGATTGAGAGAGAACATTACAGTGATGAGAGTGCTCACTGCCAATCCTTTTTATGGCGATATTGTCATCTTGATGGTCCAAAGTGTCCATCTGCATCTCTGTGAACTCGTATGGATTGTCATGTCAGTTCTTGTTTTTTCAGCAGGCCTTACTAAATCACGACATGTTCCACTGAAGTGTCCTCTCCATGAGGCGTGGAGGTTCTATGACACTCATCATTCAGAAACCTGCGGGTGATGTCATCATTTATCCAGTCAATGCTGGTAATGCACATTTCCTGCTGAAGAGCTCCTTGTGAAGCTCAGTGTGTGGTGGCTTTAGCTGCCGCTATATTGGCAGCCCTACCTCCTAATCCCAAACAAACCACCTGTAAGTTACCATCAGTACAGTTGTCATGAACGGGGAAATTAGCTACAGAGACCAAAACTGTTTTTTGTACCAGGCTGTAAACATGTTTATTTCTGCTGTGAATTGGACATTTGAACATGGGGATTTAATGAGACTGACTCACTTCTGGAGCCAGCCTCAAGTGGACGTTTGAGGAACTGCAGTTTTTGACACCTCTGTGTTGGCTTCATTTCACAGCCACGAAGGTTGGTGCTTGGTTTAGAATTCTTAATTTTAACTAATTATTATTTTTTATGACTAAACGATCTACATGTCTGATAAGCATTCTAACAGGAGCTAATTTGTTTCTATCCCTGATTTTTACACTGAGGTCACTTAATAGTACACACAGCGCTGAGGTTGCACATTTCAAACAGACATTGCTTTTATGACAGCTGGATTAAATGGTCACATATGAGTGATCTATACAGTCTAACTGGTAAAACAAAGATGTAATTACCACAATATACTTAATAAATATTTCCTAATGATTTGTAACCAGCACCGCTGCATGGAAACCAGTTTTTCAGATTCTGGGAGGACATGTCTTTCTCCTCCACCACTTTGGGTTCATCTTTTCGCAGCTTATGAAGGAGCTGGGAAAATTTCCTTCACACTGGCATACTGCAGAATCATTATCCCCTGCAGGCTCCCGCAATTATTCATCCAGTGTGCTCGCTGCCGACATGAGGGCTATATTTAGGTTTGCCAAAATGACCTCACCGCTGACTGGCACATACACATTTTTGGTTGTTAGTGGCTCAGCACCCTGGTTTGGCATATTAGACATATAAGACACATATGGTCTGTGGGTTTATATTTAGTTTTACTACACCCGAGCAGCATCAGTTTCCCTGTGACAGATGTCCTCAATAAAGATTCAAACATGACAGATTAGCCAAGTTTGGTCTGTGCTGCTGACAGTTTATAAAGCTGCTTGTCATGGTGGTCAGATGTGATGGGATGTACACTAGCACAAAATGAGCATCAGTACACATTGTTTTAATACGTGCTGTAGAGCACGTTAGGGTTTGGGTTAACTGCAGATACTGCAGCTTGGTCCTTGACCTGACACTTTAGGTACCCCGCTAGTGACATTTCTGGTGCGCTTCCAAAGGCATCTGTGCAGTTTGCTCCATTTGAAATTCAGACATGCCTCCTGCTGTCATCTCTGCATCTCTCCTCAGCAAACACAAACAAGACCATCCCTACTCAGACATACTTACGTCAAGAGATACACCAGTCATCTCCACTGTGATGTATATTTCCAATAAAACAAAATGTAATATCATACACTGCACTGCCAGTTTGATTTCATTTGCTACATCTGTAGATCTGTATATATTGCTCATACAATATATACAGATCTCACCAGTGCACAGAGGTTATACAAGGCTAACTGCTCAATAAAACATGAACTTTAACTTTACATTCAGACAAACCAATTTGAGAGCAACAAATATCAGATCTGACCACTGAGAGTGAACGTTATCTTCCAAAATGAATTATGTTTTATGATTAAATGGTAATCGTCGGTGCTGCAGGGCTGCAGAGATACTCCTGTTAGACCTGAGACTGGTCGATGGTCAGACATCTTGGGAGTTGACCTATTAGCCAACCAAATTCTAAAAGAAAAGATGAAGAACCACATATATTATATAATATTTTAACACTTAATATTTTTATCTCAGATGTGGTGATTAGGAAGGAGTACATGGGTACATTTATGGTCTACTCAGCACTGTGAATTAATTAAGCATATGTGCGCATGTGACTTTGAGACTGACTCGACTCTTTGTGTGGTGGTTCAAATATCTAAACACAGTTGGTCCAGTGAGGACTTAATGACTGCCGTTATGGATCAAGTGCATTGCAGCATCCTAGCAGTCCTTCCTGACAGGTCACAGAGCTGACACTCTCTATTTTTACTGTCCATCCGTGCTCTCTGCACCTGCTCTATAATTAATCTTGTGCTCCTTAATGTGTTAAGTGTGTCCAAGACATGGATCGACAGCCCTGGAATATTCATCAAGGTAAGAAAATAATGAATATTCATGACCTGAGGGGCTTTTTACATCCTGACAGTGTAACAGTTGAGTATGGGGAGACATGTGTGTGTAGCTGGAGACTCTCAGCAGAGTGAGAAGAGACGAGGAAGAGTGTTCATATATTTTTTTTGGCTTCCTAAGGCACACCCCCTTTCTCTTACCAGAGAAGATTTGGTAGCGTTGACTTATTTTACAACATAATGTCTTCAATATGTCCGATATGTGTTCAAACTATAGAATTTCAGCCTAAAACAAAATGTACTGAACTTGCACAGCCAAGATGAGAAGTCCAAACCACTGCCACATTCAACAGCAGGAACCAGGACAGACTCCTTATTAAAGATGCAGATGATACAGATGCATGCTAAGTACATTTCCAGCTATACCCATACTTATATGAAATCTAAATGAAACCATCCTCTGGACCATGTTGTTTCAAAGTGAGAACCTTTCACCACTCACCCAAGAGAGTCAAAGTGGATCAATGCCTCTGGACTACAGAGGCATAAACAGGACTCCGACCTTGCATGCCTCTGCTGCAGGAACTGATCTATATAACACCACAATGTGTTGTACATTACCATACCTTGTCCCACACACACTAACTGTGAGTGTGGAAATTCATTCTCGATATTTCAGGGATGACATTTTTTTGGTAGGCCAACCTGGAGGTTAGCATCTCCCTGGTTCCTCTTTCCTTTGGATTAACGCGTAAAAGAATCTCTGTGACAAACAACAATAATATTTACAAATGTACTCACCAGGAGTAAAAACTAACATTAGGTTGTAAACTTCACTGCCACCACTAAACCTTTAAGTGTTCAGAGTCCATGAAAACCTCTGTAGACTCATTTAGCTTTTTTAAAGACATGTAAAAGCTCCAAATTCAGGAGTTGGGTATTTTCTGACATACTGTATGCCATAAAACAAAATGTGAAAATGTCATGTTAACTACAGCCATTATTTCAGACATTTAACCAAAAACCCCTTAAAAACACACTACTCTGTTGTTTTTAGCTTTCTAGCTAATGACGCTTCAAACATGGACACGTTGCACCAAACTACCACCCAAACATCCACTGGGGAAACGGTTCTGTTAGCAATGCATGTTTGCCTTTAGTGGCCCTGGAAAGATTTGTGCGTGTCGCTTTCCAGGTAGACCAGTGGGAGGGCATGTGTACAATTTAAACAGGTAGCGGTTTGATGGATTTGTTTGGAGCTCATTGATCCATGATGTGTTGTGGCTGGGGAAATGTGTATAATACCTAGAGGACCTGGTACTGGGTCGACAACACAGCTAAAGTACTTCACCTACTAGCTTCCTCATCCTTGTTGTGCCTCATTAAAGACCAGAAAGATGGGAAGAAAAGTACATTAAGTCTTGTGCCACTCACATGCTAATTTACAGCATTACTGACTGGCCTGAGTAGGACATTTTTTAGCTAAGAGATTTTTTAATTACATGAATACCAAGAAAATGAGGTTTAACGAGTTACCATCACTCCATAATGCAGCTTGATTGTAGTGTAATAGAAAGTAGCACCTTTTTTGTTTTAGCTCACTCAGGTAAGATCCAGATGGTTTGGGAATAGGGGTATTTTTTATGTAATTTATGTAAATTTGTATTAATTAACTTGTGCCTGACAAGTACATAGCAGTGGTGTTGGGTTTTCTCTTATAATTGCTTCGCTCAAGTAGCACATGTTTGACAGTTTGCTAAATTACAATGGAAAAAGGACGTAAAGTCTGTGTGTGCAAAGAAAAAAGGAGGTTTGATCGTCATCGCTTGTAGAGAATCAGGCTGTAATCTGACGTACATTCTTCAACATTTCACATGAACGTTAGTCCAGTGGTTCTCAAAGTGCGGGGCAAAGAACCACTGCAGAGGGGCGTGTGAAGCAAAGTTGCTATGATAATATAATTATATAATATCTAGAATTTTTTTCAGTTTCTGAAGGCAAATGAAAAGTTTCTCACTTTCTCACCTACAGACTCATAACACTTTTGTACTTACAACTGGAAGTTCATTACTATGGTGGTTGATCTTAATAAAAAATGGATAATTGGAATGGATAATTTTGACTTTAAAAGTTTTGAGCATATAAAATGAGTGCTTACAGTTTATCTGATGCTTTCTCATTGAGTGTGACACTCACATTGGTACACCATGCGTACGTTTTACTAAATTATATGAGTGCATGGATCGTTGCCAGATTTGCAGTTTGAACGGTTGTAACTCTGTGCCAGCAAGAATACTGCTGTCCATAACCCCTGTAATATATTCTGCCATTACAGCATATTAAATGTTATATGCCTAAATGGTTTTAGTGGTTAGCCAGGATGAGGCTTAATTGTGTTTGCTGTTTTAAATGAATGATTAAGATGACTGACTCTTTCACTGCACAACAGACCCATAAGCAGCGGCACAAGGCTGTAACCAAAGCTTGCTTTTGTTTCAGGGGGCCAAATGAATGATGCTGGCGCACTGAACTACCACGGCCTCTCTCGCCCTCGCCAAGAACTGTTTTCTCATCAGCACAGTACTCAGAAATTAGAAAAAACAAAATGACTCAATCGCTAATTCTCCCCTAAAACGTGAAACCGAAGCGTTCTCCTCCTTCAGATGTAAGACTTCAAAGAGGGGAAGTCACTGGTTTCTGGATTTTTGTGTTAATTCTTAATTACTCATAGTTGTAATTAAGATTGAACACGAGGATTTTCTCCTCTGCAGTCGTGACTTCTGCAGTGCAAAGGCAATTATGGGAAATAACAGATAGTTCAGTTCCAGTCGAGATGTAAAAGGATTTGTGTGATTGAAGTTTGAGAAGGTAGAAAGTGTACTGCAGGATTCAACGTGAGTGTTAGCAGTAAACTGTATTTTTTCATTTATTCTTTTATAAAGTCGAGTGTTTTCCCCCGGGCATCAGAGAATGAAATGTTCCCCTCTTATGAAACGTGAATGCCGAAAGCGTTATGGTGTGGACTGAATTGCCCACTTATGCATATAGATGAGGAAGTGCACTAATGTAGCGGCACAGTGCATTAGAGCTCATGATGGGTTTTGTTTTTTTCTTCTTTTAGGATCACCACGACAGCTGCCTGTATGATGGACCTGCGCAGATACCCGCTGGACGAGCAAAACTGCACCTTGGAGATCGAGAGCTGTGAGTAGCGCTGAGTGAACATGTGTGTGCATGAATGTCACAGCCCCAACTAAGACTGAGACAAAATCAGATTTTTACTAAGCGATTATCAAGGCCAAAATAATTCACACTAACGATATTATCCCAAAAAAAAAAAAAAAAAAAAAAAAAAAGCTGTACAAAAGCACACAAAGTGAGAAAGGAAATAAGTATTTAACATGGAGTCATATGTAAACTAATTCAGTTTTGGTGATGTCAAACATCATCAGGCTATTTGGACAACCCACAGAGGAAAAGCAAACTGTGATGACCATCAGCGGATCATGATGCACTTTGCTAGCCCTGATGTATTTACGAACTTCGCTGGTGTCACAAAGAGCAGAATTTAATTTTCAAGGTTACTGCTTGTTGGAACAACCTTTTTCTAAAGGTCAAATTAATTTTATTTCAAACAAACACAGCAAAGGTTTCATCACTTGCTAATATGAAGTCAACTTAGCAATAGGACTAGAGTATCTGTTTACTTACAGGGTTACAGGTAAGCAAGTAAGGCGCACGTCTCCTAACATGTCGATGAGCGAATTCCCATACAATCCACTTGAGCTCCAGAAAGTGAGCACATTTATTATTTGCAATACTTGCCCAAACAATATTTCTTGTGCCATAGGTGCTTCTCAGATATCTTTTAATTTCTTTAAGTTTTTTAGTACTTGCGAGAGTCACAAGTACAGTAGGAAATACTTAAATAGCCATGGTTACAAAAGGCTGTAGAAATCAGTAGACTGTACAAATCAGTAGACACCAGGTTGGGTTTGGTGTGTTTTGTCCCATGTGCAATAGTGGATGGATGGTGGGTGTAGAAACTGAAGGACTGTGGACTACTGTGGTCCTTGGTTGTGTATAATTATGATTATTTATTTATTTTAGTTAGAACTAAAATCAGAGTTGGAATCTATCACACAGGTATGCCCTAACATGCTCAGCCCTGCTGAAAGATCCATTCCTGTCATGATGTGCAGACAAACAGAGAAACCCCCTTTACCACTGCTGGAGAAATTGGAGGTCACCTTTGGTTTCACCAGTCTTTTTTTATCCCCCTTGATGGTGCTCAAAAACTGATTTGGGAATGACTGGTGCTCTGATAACCCAAATGCTTCTCTGAAGATAGCAGTTATTTCATCTCTCTGTTGGTCTTCAAACCATTCTGTGGATTTTCTTTTTTCCAACAAGGACAGCCTGAGCTAAGCTGGTCCGAGTTTCTCCACAGCATATAGCAAAACTGATGCCTCTGGTGAAAGAGGCAAACATACAGCTTCCTTTGTGTATGTTTTGACGTGCAGAGTATCCTGATTGATCACCTCGAGGGACAGATGGCATAGGAGCCCATTGAAAACAATCAGACCGAGAGATTTTTCTTAATGGAGCAGATAGTGACCCTGTTAAACAGTGAAGCTGTAAAGACCTGCATACAGGCCTCCAGGCTCTGTCATTTTGCCATGCACAGGATGTTATCTTTACTTTAATACATTTCACATTACAATTTAATATTTAAGTGTACTGTGACCAAAGCTCGTGTTTTAAGGGATACTTTGGGTTATTTGACATGGCAGTAGGCAGTGTATTAACAACAGTGCGTGGCGGTCAGTTTGGACAGGAGGAAGCTGAGTAATACATTGACATAGATAGAGGCAGCAATAAAACCACATAAGGCGAAATAATTTCTTAAAATAATAATCTGGTTATATTATAACATTAACCTGTTGGTCCAGATTGGATTGCATAATAACATATAACTTATACTGCTTTGGATGGTTACAAAGGAATTTATCTAAAAGATTTAGATTTAAGATTTAGATTTAATCTTTAACATGATTCATTTTTACATGCATATTGTTATCAATGACATTCACATGAATTTCTCAAATGTCAAGAAAGTATTCAGCACCCCATAATTATGCATTCATGCACAAATATCTGTTGTCACAGACATGTTACTATAGTTATCATAGTTCTGAAATTATTTGGCATAGATTTACCCTTTCCTACAGATTAAGAGATCTATTCCTTCACTGTGGATTTAATAGTTGTTGAGCAAAATTCCTGCTAAAATCAAACACCTATCCCAGAACTCAGAGGACTGAGACTGAATGTTTCAGATACAAATGTTCAAGTGATGGGCGGTCGGTGGTGTAGTGGGTTAAGCAGCCGCCCCGTGTGTGGAGGTTATAGTCATCGCTGCAGCTGGCCCCGACTTGAATCCCACATCGGACGGCTAATTACTTACTTGCTTATTAATTACTTACTTACTGCGTGTCACTCCTACTCTCTCTGCTTCCTGTCTATCTTCAGCTGTACTATCAATAAAGGCATGAAAGGCCAAAAAAATAATCTAAAAAGAATTTCATGTGATCTACGACCAGTTGTTTGGTACTCACTGGAGAACCATTGACAGCTGTCACACCTAATGTAAGTCAATCAGTCAGTAGTGTTTATAATATTATTCACATAGACCCAACAATTAACAAAGGCAGAAGCCTTGACATTTTTCCAACAAACCACTAATTACAAGAAACAACTTACAAGAAATATAAAACGAGCACAGAGTTGAGTGCTAACTGTCACAAATGTTAAGTATCATGAGTGCAGTTTGTTAGCTCCACAGATGAACCTCAAATGCAGCTGATTGCCCTAATTAGACTTTTGTGTTCAATGAAATACATAAAGCAGTTTCTGTCTTTGTGTGGCTGGTTGAATAGACGGGTGAGAGGGCAGGCTATAAAGACAAGGAGAGAGACAAAGATACACAGCAACAGTATTAGGGACAGAGAGGGGAGTTATTCGATAGTAGGCGAAAGTTGTGAGCAGTCTTGGTGAGGGATTGGATTTGGGACTAGTCGTGATCATGCTTGATTCGTCACAGTTCAGTTTGAGGAAGTTTATTTTCAGTGAGGAATTTGGTCCAGGTGGAATGAGTTGACGTGGTGATGATTCAGTGGAGATGTATAGCTGGACGTCATCAACATAGCAGTGGAAGGGGAGACTATGCCAGTGAGTGGATATATTTGAAATAACACGTTAATAAATAAAGGGGAATTTCTGCAAGTGCTCTGTCATATTTTAAAATAATCTCTTATGTTAAATTTGTAGGTCTTCTCACATACATTAACTGGACAAAAACAGAGAGCAAAATCATAATGAAGCCCCTCCAGTAATGAGAAGTAGTTAATACTCTGAAATCCTGCAGCTGCCTTCAGATAAGATGTGGACTCTGTAGACAGAGACTAGCTGGCCCAATTAAATTGGTCTAATTACTGAAAGGGCAGCAGAGGCTTGTTTCACCCTGGTTCAGGCTGTAGACATAGCCCAGAGAACTGTAGAAAAAGTAACGGGAAGGCTTTATAGTTGCTCCAGTCCAGCCCATGGGAAGCTGGAAGATGTACAGCAGAAAATGTGAAGCCTACTTTCTGCTTTATCAGTCTACCGCTAATGATTTAACAATAATTTTTGTTTCTAGATTGTTTTTTTTCTGGAGGACATAGTTATGAAATTTTCGGTCTGAATGATTTTAGGTCTCGTTCTGGACCAAGATTTTTCTGTTATAATTTTTGTTTTGACCAGCCCTTTTTCATTTGTACCCCCTGTAGCATTTTTTCTGGATGTGCCCATGGTGTAACATCCAACTGCTAAAGAATACTCATTCTTCTTCACCACTTCACCACAGATACTGAAAACAGTTTAGCAACTAAATAATATCTAATATTTAAGACTGAAAGATCCACCTCATTATTGTTAGCTTTATCCTTAATTATAGATATTAAATGAGGTCACATTCCACAAAGTCATCTCCAACTCTTCTTTGGGAAAAAGAAAAAATCATTCAAGAAACATTACCTTGAAACATCAACGCAAGTAACAACAGAGGGAACCCAGAATAAGTGAAAATAGGCATTTCAACTAAATCAAATTATGAGTAAGAAATGTTGTTTAGCTCAGTTGGTAGAGCAACTGCCCCATGTCAAAGGCTCAGTCCTCGCCAAGGCCCAGGGTTCAAATCCGATCTGTGGCTCTTTACATGTCATTCCCCATCTCTCTCTCCCTGTTAAAAAAACACAGACATTTCGACCAGAACAATAAATCCTGACAGTACCTGTAAATTAAAGTAAATCAAATAAAAACTGTAATCATTAAGGACACAGGGGAATCCTACAGTCACCTGAAGAAATAAATAAAAAATATTTTTTACAGCAATCTATTCTCAACAGTAATAGACCCAAGTCAAGAATATATCAACTAGTTTCTCAACAGTATTGGCCTACCACAACTCTGAGGACCAAACCAACATAAATCAATTCATTAACGCAGGAGGAACTTTCTAGGAATTTTGAAATTCTACACAATCCATCATTAGGAAAAGGGAAGGGGATTAGTTGGTAACTTGTTGTTCAAGAATTTTTTAGGAACTCAATTTAACCACCCTGGATAAGAAGAACTCTCTGTACTCATCTGGATTTTTCTGACTACCTGAAAAGAGAACATGTGAGACACAGAGGCAAGTGCTGTTTCTCATATTAGAAATAATTCAAGTTTTTAAGGTTTGAATCATAGATTCAAATACAGCATGAAGACATCATAATGCCTTATGTACCTTTAAATGTAAGAAGTTCTCTTCAAGACAACAGCATTAATGAGTGTATGGGAAAAAGCACAGCAGGGCATTGTGGACATTCTACCTGTGCGTATGTGGGCCTAACAGTCTTGGCTATGATCAGGGTTAGATGAGTAAAGAGGCATTCATTAATTAATGTTAGGAAGTCGTAATAGAGCACAACTGAAAAGTGATTGTGCATCGTAAAACCGATCAGTTTTTCACAACTGTTTGGTTAAGAGTTGTATTAAATAAACCTCTACACCAGGGGTCAGCAAATAAGTTTGGACCCGGGCCAATTTTTTTCTGACAATTCTATTGCAGGCCATGACCATGCTTTCCTACTGGGGGGATTTCTATTTTTTCTATTATAATAAAAATAAATGTTATTTAACTTTAAAAATGCATTTAATTTAATTTAAAACATTAATTTGCTTCCATGTGCTGTTATTACGCCCACTGCTGCATCTCCTGGCGTCTGTCATGAAACAGGCAACCTGCCCTAGCAACCTGCCGTAACTAACATATACAGCAGCGCAGATCTGTTTCCCCATGCCGCTGATGTGCATTCACATTTTTTAGGCTATTTGATATTTGAGCCGACCTTGTTTTTTTATTTTATTTTTTTATTTAATGAAACACACTTGTTCAAGTTGTCCATTGCAAGAGGGACACTTTTATTTCCCACAGGTTACAGCGCACGCACGCACATGTCACTTAGCGTTCCAACCTGTGCTTCAAGTAAAGAGGCTAAAGGATGTTCTGGCTGCTGTCACGTTACTTATCAGCTACTTTTCAGTAAATGTTGTGAAATCTGTGGAATTGTTGTATTTTGACAGGAAACATGAGGTTTCAAAGATATATTTAAAAATATATATATATATTCTAAAATAAATCAGCATTGTTTTGGCCCGCGGGCCGCTAATTGCCGACCCCTGCTCTACACAATCTTGCTTCTACCTTCATTAAAGTTTTACATGTAACTTAGCTTAGCCACTTCAAGCACTCCTCGGGTTAGACTGAAACTCTGTTTTGATAGAGCCGGACAACTGTGGAACTGCAGCCCTGACCTAACTTAAGTGAAGCAAACTCACCTTACCTTCTTGCAAATCACTGCTCAGACCATGACATGATGGCTACTGTAAATCTATTGTTCTATCCCTGTTTTTTTTATTTTATTTTTTTTTATTCCACACTGTTTTATTTATAAAAAAACATTGTTATAATGATTTTTATTTTTATAATTTGCTGAGTGTCTTGACTTGGACTAGTATTACAGTAGGATTTACACACTAGGTTTGTGCACAGCATTCAAATTAGTTTGGTCTCACTGCAACTTCAATATTTCCAAAAGATCCCAAGAAATCTGTCCGTTCTGTTAATAATATATTATATTTTCTGTGAAAATCAAAGAATATTATTCATTAAGTCATACTTTATATTCATTAGTAACTGACCATAACTTTCAATTTGTGATGGCACTCTGCTCACACACAAACCTACATACATACATACATGCTCGCTAAGGTTTAACCTGTTGTGTTCTCCTGCCCTCTCAGATGGATACACCACCGATGACATTGAGTTCTACTGGCAAGGAGGTAGCAACAGAGGCTCAGTGACCGGGGTGGAGAACATCGAACTGCCCCAGTTCTCCATCATAGACTACCAAACCCTCTCCAAGAAAGCTGTGTTTGCCACAGGTAACAGTCACACAGTATCAGTTTAATGCTTTTAACCCGTGGATTTTATTGTCATTGGCTGTGCTATAATTTGTATGATATGTTGAACATGGCATCATTTACATAAGGGATAATCTGAAGCATGCTGGTCATTGTTGCCTTGCTGTACATCAGGGCTATTAACCTACATATCTTAGTCTGTGGAATCATTGACTGCTATAGAGATGACATCAGCTTATTTTAGTTTTTCTAACAGTGTTTCATCTTTCAACATCTGTAGCTAAAGTTTAAACCCCAGTAAAAGTGTCTGACAGAGGCCTATTTTTTAATAGCCAGTATCACGCTAATTTTGATTTGACCTCATCCATGATACCAGCATTCTGTCACAGTTTCTGAGTCTGCAAACTACTTCTTTGCCAGAATCCAGGGACACAAAGGGAAGCTGCTGTAGCTCTCTTTTGCCATGACCGCATCAGTGTAATACAGCTCTGATTGTGAGATCAAACTCTTTAGCTCTACCGCAATGTGATTCTTCAGCAAAGTTTGACTTGAAAATGGGCTCTCTCTAAATGTCATATTGTTTATTCTATACAGTGATGGCAAGTTTATTTGTATAGCACAATTTGTACACAAGGCAATTCATAGTGCTTTACAGAGGCAAGGAAAAACACTGGACATTGAGACAAGCAATAGAAAATAAATAAATAAAAATAAAGTAGTAGTAATTAGTACTAGTGTAATTAAACAAGTACTTGTCAGTACAGGGAGGGTTACACTGACTGTTTTGATTGTCAATTCTTCTTTCAGGGTTAACAGAGATATATTTTCAGCCTGTGACTATCAATACTCAAATGTTTTGAAAAGAAAAAAAAAAGATGTTGATTCGTAAATCATGATAGTCAGTGTCCTACATCCATAAACATCTTGATCAATTGTCTATGTGCAACTCTCAAAAAAGTAAGCAACAAACTAGATGTCTCTCTCATTAACTATAATGTTAATACTAACTATATAGTATTTACATCATTACTTTGCTGTTGTGTAACAGAAAATGTGACACTTAACACAGATAAAATGTTTTAAAAAAATCATTTCTAGCAACACTGAATGGAATCTCAACCTAAAAAACCAGAACCATGTCGTCTGTGTTGGTTTCACACTAATGTCATGTGTTAAACAGTGAATGTTTAATAATCCAACTTTATGAGTCTGCAGTTTGTGGTACTGTTGAATAGCATTGTAGAATCCTGAGGTCTTTCTTTTGTTTGGTCCGCCTCATTTATAGCAGTATGGTTTTTACTGCTGTGTTATGCTGCATTAATATTCGCCCTGCTCATCGTTCTTTGACCCATCACATGGTACTTAACTGCTATGCATTTCAAGAAAGGAGTGTGCTTTGGTGCAAAGTGGAGAATATAGTGAAATGCCTCAGGTGAAGGTGAAGGAGCATCCTTTATCTAGCTGTTCTAGAAAGTACACTCTCCAATTTAATGGCTACAGTTGATCCTGCATAAACATATTTTGTTCTGATGTTACAAAAGCTGTACATTTGCATTAATTACATGCCCCGATGATGCATAATGTTATTACTGTGCTATACCATCTTGTTCACTCCTTATTTTTACAAAGGCTGTTCAGCTGAAATGGAATATATTAAATACGATTCATACATGGCAGAGATAATTTAACATATTGTCCCCTGCAGAATTGCCTGAATTACTTCAATACAAAGTTTTGTGCATTGTGTCCCCTTTACAAAATAACAACCCAAGCAATTCTCAGTACAGTCTGGGTTATATATAGGCATGAACGTTTACCACCAGAATATTTTATGGCTGGAGTGCACTAGAACCTAAATAAACCAATGAACACACTCAAGATTGAGCCACTAATAATTTACAGGCACATTCTGTACATGGCACATTGTAGATGGAGGTGGAAGTGAAGTGTACAGCAGAGAGAAATGCTGCAGGAGTGTCATGATCAGGGATGTCCTGAACATGCTTCACCATGCCTCGTGACTTGGCCTCCATCACTTCTGGATCTCCTTTAGGGATGGAAAAGCAGTTATTTCTGTCTGATGTTAACATACCTGAAAAAAAGTTGAAGTCTTGGCACAGGAATGCAAAATTATTTAATTCAGGCATTAAAGAACATTATATGATATCTGGAAATATCGTTTTAACCTATTTCCTTATCAATAATACAGGACGCAGTCACAGAGGATTATTTGTTAACAGACCAGTATGTAGTATTCAGTGCAGATCTGATGCAACTAACTGAATATTTATTAAATCAATATTTATATACTCAATATGAAAAGTGCCATCATAACATCGGGTATGATTTGGAGCTATACAAATACATCGGGCTCTATTTACAGAATATGGCAGAATTGTCGCCTCGGTTGTGGTTTCCACAGAACAAACAGAGAACAGGTCAGTAGGGCTGGCATTCCTTCAGATATTTTCCCAGGCTGTGAGTTGGCTCAGACTCAAGTTATTCCTGTTTACATGTTTACACAAAACAGACCCAGGTCAGCCCATCCAGTAACCCAGTATAAATCCACCTTCTGCTTCCTGTGTTTTATTTTAGTCACATCCCGCCCACCTAAGCCATCCTGTACTTTGTCTGTCACAGGTTCGTATCCACGTCTGTCTCTGAGCTTTAAGCTGAAGAGAAACATTGGCTATTTCATCCTGCAAACCTACATGCCCTCCACCCTGATTACCATCCTGTCCTGGGTCTCCTTTTGGATCAACTATGATGCCTCGGCTGCAAGAGTGGCCTTAGGTCAGTGACTTTAATTCTTTACATATTAGCAATTATGTTTGCTGTGTTTGTGTTCCATTGTTTTTCAGTTATGTTAGGAGCATAACTCTATATGGTCTGTGTGTTAGTTTATGCACATCAGACTCAGCTGTAAATGTTAGCTTATTAATATGCTAAACTAACATTCTTAACATGAACATGTTGTTTTTCACCCTTATGACTGATTGTAATAGGGATTGTTTAACTGGTTTTTATCACATCTGGAGCTATATGTCACACACTAGTATCTGGATCAACAAGGACAAAAAAGTTATTGATGAAAAACAATAAAATCTTGTTGATGACTTATCGTGCACCTTGGGGCATGCCCCGGAATCCCATTCGGCACATCTGTGTCACGGCGTGGCTGCAACGCTGTTTTGGTCCGTCCTGCATGCGACTTCAAACCCAACTTCTTAATATGCTTCTGCTCACGGAACCCGTCAGAAATAGAACAGCCAACCACGCAATTCACATAGAGCCTGAACGGTTTGGGTTTGGAATTTGGGGGTCATTTTGTATCCAGTGAAATGTTTTATTCCTTATGACACCACCGGCACATTGCTTCCTGTTTGAGTCTATGAGTGATTCTAAGGGCTGCCACATACATCTATGGCCGGGCCTCACTGACAAAAGCACAACACAACAGCTCTGTCCAACTACGTCCACTTAAGCAATATTACATGACAGGGTGTACTTTTCATCTAGCTGTCACACTAAATGATCACCTAAACACTGACCACAGACTGTATATGTCAGGGTTAATGGACTTTATTTACTTTTTCATGGTGCTTCCTTGGTATGCAGTCCTCCCTCTACAGTAACTGTTCCCTCTTTGTCTGCAGGTATAACCACTGTACTGACCATGACCACCATCAATACCCACCTTAGGGAGACGCTACCCAAGATCCCATATGTCAAAGCCATTGACATTTACCTCATGGGTTGCTTTGTCTTTGTCTTTTTGGCCCTGTTGGAGTACGCCTTTGTCAACTACATCTTTTTTGGCCGAGGTCCTCATCTGCAGAAGAAGGTAGCAGAAAAGGCTGCCAAATCCAACAACGAGAATAAAAGCAGACTGGAGAGCAACAGAGTGCAGGTGGGAAAGGGCCTTTGAGAAGTTTAATACTGTTTTGTAAATTTTATCATGCCAATAGTGTGTGTGTGTGTGTCAGGTGCTATGGTCAATGTTTTATTACTGATTATAGTATAAGGCTACCTGTTGTACTCCATTTGTAGGCAGGTTTCATTCACAAAACTTCCCCCTTACTATAAGAAAAACAAATTGACTAGTTACACAAACACAAAACATATGTCAGTTATAGATATGGCAGTCAGCTTGCTGTCAGTCATGTGGTGTGCACTGAAATTTACTCCATGTTGTTAGAGAACCAGCCTTTGACTTTGCTATCTAATCGTGATTTGAGTAGAAAATGAATTTAAAAGAATCTGATAATTTCCTTCCTCAGGTTGACCCTCATGGAAACATTCTCCTAACCAACCTAACCAGCGAGATGGGTGGAGCAGATATGATGGGGGCTCTCACTGACCCACGGGCTACAATGTTCGCTTATGATAGTGCCAGCATACAGTACCGCAAGCCCATGACCAGCCGAGACCTCTACGGACGACCAGCCCTTGACCGGCCAATGGGCAACAAGAAGGGCCGCTTGCGGAGGAGGGCCTCGCAGCTCAAAGTCAAGATCCCTGACCTCACGGATGTCAACGCCATAGACAAATGGTCCCGTGTCGTCTTTCCAATCGCATTTACCTTCTTCAACTTGGTCTACTGGCTTTACTATGTCCACTAGGGTGGCAGTAGCAAGCCTGTGTTGCTGCACAACTGCTTACGATTTCTCAGAAAAGCTACCTAGGTCTTGTACAGTGATGGAAATAGAGGAGCGTTCAATCGGTTTGTATAAATCCTGTTTTGGAATGAGTAGTACAGGATGTCTTTTCAATGTAAATACAATTTAATATATAATATATAAATATATATATATCTCTATATATATACATATATGTGTATGTATATATTTATATATATATATATATGAAACAGAGGTATAATTTATTAAAACTCCTATCACTTCTGCTGTACTCATCCATAAAAATTAGATATAGATAAAAAATATTGTATGGTATTTGTCAAAACATGCCAAAAAGTCTTGGTGACTCCAACATTAAGGGCAATGATGTTTCCTTTGTTCTATCTTTTTCTTCCTTTGTTATCTCACTTTCTGCATGTGAATGGAACACAACTTTTATTTGATTATAAGGTCAAAAAAGAAAAAAAGAAAAGGGAGCCCAGTGCAAAACAAGTAGGTAACTAAAACAGTTTTTACACGATCTTGTGATTGCTCATTCAGCTAATTAACAGAAGACGTTTGGTTGTAATCCATCGTAATAAGATAGTCCTTATTTGGTTTAAGCTCAATGCTCTGACTGAGGTAATTTTTGTGGTATATATCATTGTGTTGAAATCCTTATGCACTGTAAACCAAACTCAGTTTCCTTTCATTTCTGTAAAAAAAGAAAGCTTTGCATGGCTCTACTGAGCCACACTGTATTATAATCATTATACTGTATGCTTTCGAACAATCATTGCATTTAAGGTAAGTAGAAGACCAATGTTAATTGGAAGTCCACTAATTTCTCAAAAATAACGTAGTCAAATTTATACCTATGATATTCTCACAATATATGTGAGCATGTATAATGTAATTTTCTTTAAAAGAAATCAGGTAAAGAATGACCAATGATGTCACCACACTATCAAAATCACATAAAAAATGTTAAGCCCTGATAAAACATGCTACTGGTGTTGAAACACCATGGTTGTCCGATACCTTAAGTTATACTGTAAATAACTGTTGTGTAGAGCTCGATCCCCCTCAATGTGTTAAATTTAAAGGGTAAGTATGAAATCAGTGTTGATCTTGTTTATCTTCCAGGGGATTGCCTTTCAGTTGTGTTGTCAGGGTTAGAGATCAGTGGACCCAAGTTTGAGTTTTCCACAGCCCAATACAACGTTCGGTTCAAAACACATGTTTTAAGACAAACTAATGGTGATGACAGGGACAATAGCAGCTATAACCTACAATTAGCAAACTTACTAAATTTAGGTAGGCAGTTTGATGTGTAACCTCAACCCTAGAAAATATTGGACCCCATATTGGACAGTTCCTTACCTTGTGAATTATGTGCAGTGCCAAGGAAGTAGTGTGTCCTTTATGGTATAGAGTAAGATGGAAGTTCAGGAGTCATTCCGAGATCAGAGATGTGGATGGGCATGTAGAAAGTCTAACTTTCATGCAGAATAAAGCGTATGTTCTGTCACAGACCTGCAATAATATTCACCTCAACCCTAACATGATCTTTCCCTAATTTTAGCCATTTGCCATAAAGATGCACAGAATTTGCAGAGCTGTTAAATATCAATATGCCCAATATTGTGCTACATTAAAAACAGTTAGCTTTATTGAGCTAGACATTAAGAAACCAAAGTAGCACCTGTTATGGCCAGCTTGTTCAAATGCATCTTTCTCAAACAATTCCAGGATATTCTTTGACATGAACATTAACATTATTTTGTTGAACTGTCCAGTTTCCTAGCGTGGGAAAGTATTATTATGATTTGCTGTTGGTATCGAAGTGGTGATCTATAGGTGACCCAATGTAAGCTGATAGTTACCTGGATACTTGCCAAACCCTTGCCAAGCATGTGAAAGTATAACCATTTTTGGTCCACGACAAACTGACTGTGCCATCATGGTGGTTCGGTTGGATTCAAAATTATTCCAGAGTGCGTCACTGTTTCTGAGCCAACCCTGTGACTAACCTAACTGTGTCAGATGGTTTGTTGTCCAGAAACCATGCCCATCCACCACCCAAAGCTCTACAATTTGACACTGAACTTGAAATTGGGCTTAGGATGCAAGATCGTCCAATATGGGCATACTGTCTATGGCTACTGAGCTGTTTTTAGCCCAAACAGTTCATTGACAGGACAGGCACCCTGCATGGTTGTCTGCTGTCACACCCCCATACAGGTAAATAGAGCGGCATTGTGTGTTTCTGTATCCCTTGTTCTTGCTAGAGTCACTTGATATCGCCCATATTTCGCGAATGTTGGTAGACCTAAGAGGGTCTGTCTTAGCAAACAATTCTTATTGGGTTTCTTTGTGTTCTGTTCAAATTTGAACCTGCTGCTTTTATAAAACACATAAAGCAGAGTAGGTGATTAGACTGCTGGCACTGAGACAAATGCAAATGGTGAAAGAGGGATCACTTCTTTGGTTGTGGCTTTCCATTTTGGTCACTGAGTGTGTTTGATATGAATGTTCAGAGTAGATCAACAGCTGTGTAAAGGATCATTTTAGTTTATTACAACTTTGGTCTCTGGCCATCAGTTTCAATCAGCTATGCTAGTTCATTTCTGGAATCTGGGAACACAGATTCGACAAACTAAGATGGGTCAAGAAACAATCAGATGATCAGACAGGCTGTAAGTAAACCAACTATTACACTGACTTGTGTTTCCCAAAGGTAGCCTTTGGAAACCTGTTCTTCTTTAGCAAGGTTGCCACTTTCCCAGATACTAAAACTGATAAATGAAGCTGTGGCCAAACCCAAACTGATTCCCCTGTTGTGGACAAATTGGTGCAGTATATTATTGGGCAATTTGATGGTTTGGCAAATGTGGACTGCTTGTCTTATCAGGGCTTTAAACAAAAAAAAACAACAAACAGCAAAACCAGACAGGACACAATAGTAGCAGTGTGCTCTTTCCTCATGGCTGAATATTGTGCCTTTACCAAGAATCTCAATATTTTCACAGGGTTTAACTTAACTTCTATCTAGTGAGTAGAATTTAAAACGAATCATCTTGTACTTTTTTAGATTAAGAAGAACAAGGAGAGCCAGAAACAGAAGTGGAACTCTTTAAGATCTTTTCTGAAGCTCTAAAGTACAGAACCATTATCTAAGCGTAGATTGTAGTAAGACATTCCAGCATTACGATGACAATCTTTTGAATTCAATGCTGAAAAAACAAAGATCTCCTGCGAGGCTGGACATCGTGCTGTCAGTGTTGCTGTTTCTGGGCAGAGCAGTGCGGACGGACGGACAGGAGATTTAAAAAAAAAAAAAAAACATAAAAAAATTAAAAATAAAACAACTTGGCTTTCTTCACAACAAAGGACCCGGAGCAGATGGACACATGTTTTCTGAGGACAAACAAGCTAATGGAAGCCTCGAACAACTGGTTTGCCTACAGGGGAATGGAGCGTGAAGACATGTGCTGGACTTATTGTGTAAAATTACTGTACAATTTTTCTCTCATGCTCTATATGTGCTCTCAAGCGGAATGGTTTGTGGGTGTGTTTGCGTGCGTAGTGTATGTGTGTCTTTCAGCTTGTTTACAGGCTAACACAAGACACCAATGCAGGAATGGTTGTATGGATGTTTGTGTGTGAGAAAAGGGAGCGAGTGGGAGCATATGGATGCATGCGAGAGGGTGAAAACACAAAATACAATTTATTTGTGTCAACTTATAGAGACTTCAAAGATTAGAGTTAAATAAAAATGCTGACATCTCTACCAACTACATATAAAGTGTATTTTTGCTGGCTTATCAGAAACTATGTATCAGAATATGTCTAAGTATGTTTGTGTTTGTGTTTTTTTTTTTTTTTTTTTTTTTTTGTTCCTCATACCTAATAAACACACAGAGGATGGGGGATGGGGTTGATAATTCACCAATTTACCAAGTCCTGCCACCCTTAGTTACTGTTGCTCGGCTGGAAAAACTTGACAAATATAAACATGGAGATGACAGTTCTGTCTATCCAGGTACTGCAGCAAGGACTAAAGTCTGAGATGTAAGCATTAGCTGTATATAACATGGACAAAGTATCCATGATGTCAGCCACAGGGTTCTGAAGAGCCATGAAGCTCAGTGTTTTGGCTCTGGTCGCCACCATCTTGGCAGTCATGCCCCTGCCGCCTCCCAGCTAAGCTTGTCATGAACGAGGAAATGACCAATTTGTACCGGGCTGTAAACATGTTTATTTCTGCTGTGAAGTAAGTAAGGGATCATGGGGGCTGATGGAGGTAGACATGTTGTGTAGTCAGCCTCAAGTGGACGTTTGAGGAACTGCAGTGTGTGAAACTTTTGCATAGGTTTCATTCCACAGCCGCAGAGATTGCGAATGAAAAATGTTGTGCAGGGTGAATAGATCAATAAGTAATTGATAAAATATGTGCAGATACCAAATGGATAGGAATGAAGGGGTAAGAAAAATAGGACTAAGAGTTAAATGAATGTAGTTTTATCCGATCTGAGCTGAAAGGAAATCCTGAATATTGCTGCACGCTCCTGTCCTCTTGATTGTTTGGTGTAAGGTGGTCAGAAAACTCTTCTTCTCGTCTTGATGCTCTGATAAAATCAAACATGTTTAACATTATCTGAGGTTTTTAGAGGAGGAATCTCCACTCGATTTGTATCCCAATCGAGTGGAGAAGTAAAAAAAAAAAAAGAACAGAAATGACTGCAGACCTTGAAAATGCTCACACAAGGACAGCTGCTTGTTTCTGCTCCATTCTTTAACAGTCATTCTTCTTGTAAACTTCCACCAGGTGCATGATGGTCCATGGATGTAGTTGTAGTCTTCTAAAAACCCTGTGACTGTAGACACACTGTCTAAAATCTATAATAATAAAGTATTTTCAAAGTTTTCTACTGTATGGTCGACATGAAAAGCTAACAAGCTAATGAGATATTTTCATCCCAAATGTGCTGAATCAGTTTGACCTAAAAACACACTATGTCAGCATAACTCCTGTTTCCCAGCAAATGAGAGGCACGGGACGAGTCGAGCTGATGAGGCCGCCTAAAGCTTCAAATGGACAAACAAGCGTCCATGGTCCAGTGGGCTACTGCAGGTTCAGGTCTGATGACGGTGGATTCTGAAGGAGACATAAACAGTGACTGCTTTAAAGTATGGGCCGCTTATTAAAAAGAGAGATTAAGAAAATGATTTTTATCATATTAACTAAGCAGCTAACTAAGCGATAAGTGACGTTTAACATTGAAATACAATAAAGGGCTGCATTCTGCATATTTGTCATTTATAAGATATGAAGTTGCATCATATTTTCCCCTGTATCTTACTGTAGGTTAAGGGAACCTTTGGAAATCATTGTCGTCTGCTCATGTTACTGCAGTGCAGTACAGCTTACAGTCACTTGAAACATGCTTGTATCTCTGCTGTTAATACACCCTGTTAGATCGTTTCTCTGAGAACAGAAAGAATGCACAAATGCAACAGCTTCTAAATTGTTCTTCTTCTTTCTAATTCTTCTTCTACCAGCTGTGATTCAGAGCAGTGCTGACTCGGCATCTTTTCTATCCAGCTGTATCTGCTGCAGACTTGAAGAGCCATTGTCTTTATAGGGACTGAAGTGCAGTGGCTGGAGGAGAATGCCATTAGTCCAGTTAGCATGTCTGCGGCTGACAGCAGCAGCGCTCATTCTCATGATTAACGTGAAGCTCCGGAGTGAAGACAGGATCCCATTAGCACATTTAGCATCAGTGTCTGTCGGCAGCTGTGCCCGTTCTCATTATTAATCAGACAGCGGGCCGTCTAATCGTCTCGAAGGCCACAGCCTGGACACAAACTTCAGCATGCTGTGACCTCTCTGCCTTCTCTCACATTTAATTATTCTTCTTCTCATCTATTTCTTCTTTTAGCCAAAACATGGCTGCTTTGCTGCTCATACAGGCGACAACTCTCTCTTTAAAGGTCCATCCAACAAAATACCCCTCGCCTCACCCTTTCCTATCTAGTGTGAAGGTGCAGGTGATTATACAGTAATGAAAACATAGTCATTACATCACATTTATGCTAACCCTGGACCTTCAAAGGTTAGGGTCGGCATAGTTTCAAATCTGTCTTAAGTCAATGCTGACATGCCTTTATGAGCACTGTGACTGGTATCACTGGCTCTAACCCTCCAAAATTGGAAGTAAGGATCTTTGAAGATCCTTACTTCCAATTTACATTTTGGAATTGTTGGATCTCTGTAAATAATATTCTAAAAGGTACATCTCAATCTTCCTCTATATGAAAATTAGATAGATAACTCAGTTATGATTTCGCTATCAAAATAAAATTGAATCGTATCGATGTGAGGATTTCTCTCGTTCCCAGCTGAGCTGCAGGGGAGGATTATGGGACAAGTGAGTAGAGAAAAACCTGCTAGCTGTGTGTCAGCTGTCTGTCGGCTGTCTGCTTTTTTTCCACACAGCAGATCGCAGCTCACCCACAGTGTGTGCGCTCCATGGTCCTGATAAAAGTCGTATTGAGTCATCTCCACACATGTACAGACGGTGGTCGCAACACATTTTTAAAGCGAAATGGTGAATTTTACAAAAAGCCTCCTACCTACACTACTGTTCAAAAGTTTGGGGTCACAGAAATTTCCATGTTTTCTATGAAAACATACAAGAAATTAGTTTGAATATGTATAATATATATGAATATAATATAGTATATATATATATATAATATAGCCATTGACAAGGTTAGAAATAATGATTTTTACTTGAAATAATTGTTTCCTTCAAACTTTAATCAAAGAATTCTTCATTTGCAGCAGTTACCGCCTTGCACAACTTTTTTCATTCCACTTGTCAATTTGTAAAAGGTAATCTGAAGAGATGTCCTCCCATGCTTCCTGAAGCATTTACCGCACGTTGAATTGACTTGAATGGCCCTTCTGGTGGATCTGGTGACTGTGCTGGCCACTTCATTACAGACAGAATACCAGCTGACTGCTTCTTCCCTAGATAGTTCTTGCTCCGAACTGAGCTGTGTTTTGGGTCATTGTCCTGTTTTAGGGTGAAATTGGCTCCAATCAAGTGCCACCCACTGAATATGGCATGGCGTTGCAAAATGGAGTGATAGTCTTCCTTCATCAAGATCCCTTTTACACTGTACAAGTCTCCCATTTTACCACCACCAAAGCACCCCAGACCATCACACTGCCTCCACCGTGCTTGACAGGTCACATCAAGCATTCCTCCAGCAGCTTTTCATTTGGTCTGCATCTCACAAATGTTCTTCTTTGCAATCCAAACACATCAAAATTGGATTCATCTGTCCGCAACACTTTTTTTCAATCTTAATCTTTTCTTTTTATTGGCCAGTCTGAGATATGGCTTTTTCTTTGCCACTCTGCCTAGAAGGTCAGCATCCCTGAGCCCTCTGTACGCCTATGTAGATATTCCATTACAAAGCAGCTACAATAGTCATTAATTTTTTTTTTTTTTTTTTTTACAAATAAATGTATTTCTGATCAATTTTATGTGATTTTTATGGACAAAAAAAATTGCTTTAATTTTGAAAACATGTCATTTTCTAAGCGACCCCAACAACTGTCACTTGAGTAGTACTTATTGTTGGACTAACATGTCCATGTCTCACTGTTTCTTTTTTGTAAGTCGCTTTGGATAAACGCTAAATGATGACAAATGTGGGCTTGAGTAAACAATTTACTCTGTAAAATGAAGCAAACATACAGAAATAATTAAAGGCCTTAAAACTACGTTGGAACTCAATGCCTCTCTACAAGACGAGACTCAAAGATGAGGTAATGATGCAGATAATGCCTTAAGTAAATATTGTGCTTCAGTAGTCCATGTAATACTAAGAAATGCATAATTAAAACTAATATATCATTAGTTCAACAATCAGACTGAGAGGATTCCATTGGGGAGGGGCACTAAGACCTTGACCCTTTTGTATAGTATATACAATGTTATCTCTGTGACAAATATTCAAATACAGGTTCCATGGGTAGACTTTTTTCATCAGTTCCATCATCTCGTGCATCACTTCAGACAGTCTCAAACCTCCAGAACTGTGGGTGCTGAGGGACCAGAGCGCCGCAATCGTTTAAATCCAAAAAGGAATTCATTTTTTTTACTTTCTCAGAAGAAGTGATCTCTCTAATTATAAAAAAGTATCTCATAATCATGAGATCAGTAGTCGCTGACTCACAAATAGGACAGAGGATGATAGTAGAGCTATCAAATGTAGTGTGCTATTATTTCCTTCTTGCTACAAGACAGAGAGAAGTATCAACATTACTTAATACGGATGGAATTAATATGTCAACACTGCACAGACATCTCAAGTCATCTGGATGAGTCAGGCTAACTAAGATAATACGATAAGTTAAGCTAAGATAATTGAGCTTTTCTATGGCTGTGAAGAAGTTGCAGTGACCACGACCACCGGACAGGTTCATAAAGAGATACAAACTCATAATTTATGAGACAATGTGTGAATGCATTGTGCTTTTGTAGACTGTACAGTTATCAATTAGCTCATACTGTAGAAATGTGATCACAAATAGATGTGACTGTGCATCACCTTGTGTAGGCTACTCTGTGTTTAGATCAAGTCAATCTCAATCAAACTAATGAAATGAGAGGAGGGGTTGATTTACTGGAATACAGATCTGACTGTTGGAACGTGGAAAATGACCAAATTGTAGAAAATGTACAAAAGCTACCCAACACTGAACACGTATCTGTTTTACAGCTACAGGAATGAACGGACGATTCAATCCAACAGAGTGAAAAAGCAATGAAACATGTATTTCAACATATCAATGATACAACTCTGCGTTACAAAAACAGAAAGAAAGTTCAAATACATGGCTGAATTACAAAATACTCATTATGTCATCATCATGACATCATGACTTTGTGTGGAAGGAATCATGGCAGGAAATCTCTTGTTTGGGGACATGCCGTCCATCCACTGGGCGTCCTCTCGCCGCAGGTTTAAATGGGATCAGTGGTCCGCGATCTTTTCTGTCACTTCAACTGCAGCACCACCTGCATGACACAAACACTTCATCAGCAACTCATCGGACTGAACACGTGCAGGTTTACTACTCGCATAAAATGAGTGGAACAATGAGGATGTATTAGTATTATTTGTAGGTGTTCGTTAAAATGCTGCAAAAGTTGACTTTGGATTCAATATTGAACACGTTTAACAATTAATTATATTCTTAAAATATATTATATTATATCACATTGACCCACAGCTCTGCAGGTCCCTTCAGCTCTATGGATGTTTTTAGCCCCTTTTACCACATTGTTTTGATTGTATGCCCCCAGCAGCAGCTCTGATAAGCCCACTGAACACTACCACACCATTTAGCAGCTATACAGACAGATATGACGAGCTGCAATGGAACAGTATTTATATAAAGCTTTTTCTGGTCTACTGACCACTCAAAGTCACTCAACACACACACACACACAGATGGCAGAGACTCCCATGTAACGTGCCAACTGCTCATCAGGAGCGATACAGCACTTCCTATCCAAAGCGCTCATAATAACATACGCTCACACTCACACTCTGCACAGCCATTGGAAGCAGTTTGGGGTTCACCATCTTGTCCAAGGACACTTCCTTCCATCCAGAAAGGATTAAAACATAAATTATACGCCCACGACTGTGTTGAGTGTGTTGAGTGTGTGTGTTTTAGGCAGGGAAAGAGAACTATGATGTTTTGATTCATAGATTTATCAGGATGATTTGTGACCTGAAGCTGTGTGCCTCTCTGTCCTTATACTGAAACAACGGCACCACCTAGTGTTTATTCTCCATCAGTTCTTTCTCTTACATTATAACACACCTTATGAAAAACTACCACCTGACTTATGCAGTCTTGAAAAAAAGCCCAGTTGGCCATCTTGACTCTTGGTGCGACGCAGGGTTTCTCAACATTGGGCTCAGGGCCTCTTGCAGTGTCACTTAATCTGCACACAGTTTGTTCTGCTTCATTTGTGTTGTTGCAGAAAGAAGTGAAACTATAAAGTTAACTATTTAGTCTAGAACAGAGTCAATGACTCTTTGAACAAGAGACAAACAGAACAGGGACCCCCACATGTAATTCATTTTCCATCACATTTTAAGCTTGGCCTATAATCACGTTTATATTTACTTTATTCAACTTCTATTTCACCTCATTAATCTATTTATATACTGGGTTATTAGCTAGTTTATGATTGATTAAAAAGGTTCATGCATAATTATTGTTGGTTATTAAATGCCAAGAGCTGTGCCTTTGGACATGTCCACTGATTCATCCAGTTGGAGTGCAGATGCCTCTGCTGTTTGTAGTTTGTCAGTTACCTGCACCCTCACAGTCACCATTACTTTGGTTGTTGAAGCGTTTTGGAGCTCCAGTCCTCGAGTCATGTCCCAACGACAGCAGCGTTACAGGAGTGCAATGCAGACTGGTGGAGTCTTTATGATCATTTACTGAAAACCAGAAGATTTCTAAAATATTAAAAAATATTAGTATTTTAAAGTTAACACACTGATCTACAACTATAGATCTTATTTTTTAGAAAGCTTAGATCTGGGGTAACTGGACTTTGTAGATCCATGAAGATGTTTCACCTCACATGCCAGACGCTTCTTCAGGTCTGACTGACTGGTGGGGAAACCCAGTATTTGGGCTTGGCGAGCTCGTTAATCAGGCCATAGTTTCCACTTGGTTTGTTAGTGCTCCCTGTTGTCGTGACGACAGACGTCTGAGTAGTTAAAAAGTCGCCTGAGCTCCGGCTGTGAGTGAATGTTGCTGTTCAGTCTCCTGGAAAGTGATGAAAGGACATCATCGTGTGTGGGGGATAAGTGATGTGTGTTCTGTTTAGTGATAGTTTCTCTCCTTTTACATACATGCCTCTTCACTCCTCTTTCGAACCACCTGTCCTCCCTGTTCAAAATCATTGCCATGAAAACAGTGTTCTTTGTCCTTAAGGTGTAGGAAAACAAGTCCAGAACTGAAGAGTTGGCCCTCTTGTGTTGAGCCATGTGTTTGTTTCATTGGCTGGTTGGTTTCCCAGATGTATAGGTCTGTGCACTCCTTGCAGCATTGGACCACAGTGGAGAGTCTTTGGGGTGTACCAGCTCCTGTTGTAGTGTTGCTGTGTCTGCAGAACACCAGGATTCTATGCTGGTTATGAATCCTCCTGAGTACTCGCCACACGTAAGAGATGATGACTGCGTCTATCCTTCTTTTCTTCATCAACCGTTGCGTTGGTGTCCTTCCAGTTGGGGTATCCACAAACTTTGAGTGTGTCCTCTACTGTTTAACTCATCTTTAGAAACAGATCCATTGCCCCCAAAGACTAAATCGTAATCAGACACTGATCAGATTTCTTCACTAACTACAAACTAATTCAACTGTTTTGAAAGCTTCATTATAGCATCATTTCCTGAAGACTCTCTGTGCTCAAATTCACATGCCAACAAGCCGACTCTCATATTGCAGGAGTTCAAATCACCAACTCCCAACATTGTGTACCTTATTAGCAGCCTCTAGTGAACTGATGAGCGTGTTTAACTCCTCTCTGTTCATCTCCATGGTGACAGGCCGGAGGGCCGTGTTCTCTCTCACATCCAGACTGAGACTGAGCAGAGGAGTGTGCAGAGACGAGATCTTATCGCTGGACAGAGCTAACTGCAGGGACAGGAGACAGGAAGAGGAAATTTAGACACAGCAGCCTCTGGAGACAGGACCTTCACAATATCCGTGTTTACTGAGACACTGAACTGCCCGCACGTGCTTTCACTTCATTTAATCAACTTTAAAATATAATGCTAATCAAATTGATATCTGCATCAGAAATAGATTTGAAATAATGCCTAAAGCCAATTAAACACGCAGAGAATAAAGCATCTGGTCACCTTAAGCTGCCAGTCAAAGTCCTGTAGAGTGGCAGAGGAGATGGAGTTGGTTCTGTCCAGCAGAGCACGGCGGATCTCATCCCGTCTGGCTCTGAGCACACTCAGCACAGCCTCTGCGTGGCTGCTGCCCACACCCGACAGCCCTGCCAACACCTGTACACAGTCAGCAGTGGGACACCTGAGAATCTGACCTGAGAGCAGCCACACCATCAGCACAGCCACCACACCCTGCTGATTTAGAACCACTGCTGAAAGTAAGACTACCTGCTTCTGTCACACAGACAGTGGACAGATATTATACAGATGCATGTAAAGAAATCTCATTGGAGCCTTCCTAAACGCTTTCTATTTTTGTACTGTGCTCCAGTCGCAGTTAAGCAAGCCTCTGTCAGAACCTCATTCAACTTTGTCCATTCCTGTACTCATGCTACATCTTAGTCTGTGTTGTAAACACGACCACATGAACTCAAAATGCTTCAAATATAAAGTGCAGACTGATGTTTAATCTGCAGAGGGCTCTCTGACCTACCTCTTGTCTGAAACTGTGTCATTTCTGCTGTAACATACAGTATTTAAGTGGTTTCCTGACATGTGCAGCTGTGTGTTTGAACCTGACCCAATGACTGTGTTATTTGGGGTTTTCTCCTTCTCTACTTAAATACAAAGTTTCAGTGCAAAGCACAATTATGTATGCAATGGTAACTGCAAAGAATTTAATACTTTGGAAGTCAGATACTGTGCCTCAGTTTGAGATCTGGTTAAGTGAGCTCATTGGTATATTGCATATGGAGAAAGTTTGATATGGCATGATGGACAATCCTAATAAATGTTTGGGTATACAGCAGCCATTTCTGACTTACTTTGATAAATATAACACTGGTCTTGACCAGCAAGGGAGTTCATAGAGTGCCATCCACCTTTACCATCTGTTTAGTACCTGTGTCAGTAAAGCAGCAGTGTACTTAATTATTCCTTTTAAATACGCAGGTTTGTTTTTTTTGTTCCCTTTTGTTTGTTGTTTCTATTCTGTCTCTTTTCTGCGTATGTTTTTTGTAACTTGTCTTTTACAAAATTCTAATAAAAATATAATTAATATATATATATATATAAAGTATAATGTTAGCAAAATGCTAGCTAACTAGCGAAATAATAATTGATGTAAATTAGCTCGCTAGTGGCTCACGTTAGCCAGCTAATGAATAATGAAGGTTCCACTTAATAGCAAACTAGCTAACAAACAAATAATGTAAATCAGCCAGCTAATTTACTTGAGATGTGATTATATACTGTCACTTTTATTTTTTAAACATTTCTTTGTTTTGTTTTGTTTTTCTTCTGTTTTTTTTTTACAAAGCAAGCTAGCAGTTAGCAGCTAGCAGGTAGCACATTGAAATAGAGGAAAGGGGAAAGTTGTACGAGGTTCTGACCGAGGCTTGCTCAACTGTGATTGCAGAACAGAACACATTGGGGCCGGACTAGAAGTCTGGACACAATAGATTTGTTAATAGTGTGTAATAATCTAACATGATAGACAACTCTCCAACACTCCAAATAGCAACTAGAACCTCAGCTAAAAACACAAGTCTGTCCTGTCCTGCTGTCGCCGTCTCACCACTTCATCAGAGCTGTTGTTGCCCACCGCCAGGCGGAAGAAGGCCGTCAGGGAGTTGAGGAGCTCCAGCCACTCCTCCAGGCTCCAGGTGGAGCTGTAGTCCGCCCTGCATGGAGGATCCCGTCCGCACAGTCCATCCACCACCCTGTGACACAACTACACACCAGACAACACCGGGGATTACAGTTTGACATTTGGAATAAAGAAATAGATATCTTGGCAGGCTTTGTTGATGTACTTTTACCTCTAATACTGTAAGCTCATTTAGCCTATAAAATAGGTCCTATATGGCTATCACGTGCAACTCAGTGTGTCCCAGCCTGTAGGCATTGAGGGAACATCACTGGTCACACTGTATAAAACACACTATATTAACACACTATATTAACGGACTGTATTAACACACTATATTAACAAACTTTATTAACACACTATATTAACACACTATATTAACACACTATATTAACACACTATATTAACACACTGTATTAACACACTGTATTAACACACTGTATTAACACACTATATTAACACACTATAATTAACACACTGTATTAACACACTATATTAACACTATATTAACACACTATATTAACACACTGTATTAACACACTGTATTAACACTGTATTAACAAACTTTATTAACACGCTATATTAACACACTGTATTAACACACTATATTAACACACTATATTAACACTGTATTAACACACTGTATTAACACACTGTATTAACACACTGTATTAACACTGTATTAACACACTATATTAACACACTGTATAAAACACACTAACACACACATAGTTAGGGCTGGCTCAGGTCATCCCTTAGTTATGCCCATGATGCACTGAGCTCCTCTCTCTCTCCATCTGTACACACTGATGTCTCATTAGTGCAGTTAATTAGTGAGTTTTTCTGCTATCTCGTCTTGCAGGTTCTCATGGATCGTGGCTGCACCCAGATCAGTGAGTGTGGTGTACCTGACGTCCACTTCAAACTGTCACTGTCACTACTTTTAATGATATGTCTGTTCAAATGTATAGTTCTAATTATCATTGTTGTTATGTCTGCTCTCTCTAAACTGAACTGAGCCAGCCTCTAAAGGTGTTCGAAATGACACATGTGAACGTATGAGCGCCCGGGTCATGAGATATGACATTTTATGATTTGTTGCTGTATCAATAACACGGTGTGTGCATCACACTGATCTTTGCGTTGTGTGTGTGGTGGCACACCAGGACACACATAAACTATCATTCACACTAACGCTCTGCTGACTAAAAGAAACACTGTGTGTGTGTGTGCTGTGCATCTACATGCAGCTGATGATGAAATGAAGCTCGTACTCACCTTCACGCAGTCTGTGACAGGCAACCCGCTCAGCAAAGACACCATGTTTCCTTCTGGTTCCGCCTGACGATCAGCTGATGTCAGTCACGTGGTAGTCTAAGCTGCGTTCAAAGAACTCGGAAAAATGATTTTCGTCACCTCCGGTGACTGTTTCTAAGCACACATAACGGTAGCAAATGGACATATCACGCTGTATATATTGTTTACTGTATGTGTGTGCGTTCCGCTGTCTCCCCGGCTGTTATATAGAGTCCAAAATGAAGTCACGCAGAACTCCATTGGCAGAACGATCATTTTACTGTGACCTTGATGGCGGCCGCGGGGGGCGCCAGGCAGACCTAATCATTTGTAAATGTGTAAAATGTTATTTTTCTAAACGCTTAGGATGACTGACTGTGATGCCGAATGCAACAAAAAACGCCCAACAGTGCATACGCCTGCTCAACATATATTAAAACTTGTACGTGGTATTGCTGATATGATGGAAACGTTAAATTCAACACTTTGTCTATGGAGTTCCGCCGGGCGTCGCTCGTACGGGGGTTACTGAAGCCGTCGCCGCCGGGGGGTTGCCACTAGAGTTTCGTTTCACATCCTGCTTGATGATGCAGGGCGGTTGTTTGTCAGCTGCTTTGACCGTCTTCACGGCGATGTGACCGCAGAGACACGGCGGCTGTTGTTACAACAGACGGCGTCTGCAAGGAGACGACAGGTAAGTGTGTGTCTGTCTGTCTGTGTCTGTCTGTCTGTGTGTCTCACCGTCCGTGCTGTGGATTAAAGCAACTGCGAGTGCTTGTCGGAGATTTGTCCATTCATCACACTTAATGCAGAACAATATGCGGTTTAAGACACTGTGGGCCTGTTGTGGGCCTATCACCTGACACTGCTGTCTGGACACACACACACACACACACACACACACACACTTACACACACTTTGTGTTTTCAGCTGTTGTCTGTCTAGATAGTGCAGGGCTTCAAAGTTCATCCTGCACGGAGAATAACTAGAAAACAAAGCAGTGATCGCCGCACCCCTGCCACACATCTGACAATATACGCATAAAACAACAGGTGTAAAGTGTGCAGATAGCACATTTAGATAAGCTGGACAAACAGGCGCGGTTCGAGTCCAGCTCGGAGTCAATGCATTCACTTTGTGTGTAGATTCAGTCCGTAGGGCTGAAGGTGATCATAAAGCATCGATGGGCAGCTGATCATGAAGTGGGGAGATCAGACAAAAATGAGCACAGTCTTAGTTACGGTAATTATTGGTGACACAGTCATGAAGGATGTCATAAACTGGCAAATGTTTGTATATACAAGTCTGAAGTCCAAGTTGATTTCATGTATAGATCAAATAGGCTTTTGGACCAAAGTGCTTCACGAAGACAAACACACAGAAATCAAACATAATAAAAAAAATGCAGTTCAGCAGTTTAAAGCTGGAGAATAAAAGAAGATCATATGGCTCATCTTCGAAGCATCCACAGACTCAGCCTGTCTAACGGCCTCCAGGATGCGCGGATCAGGGTGATGTGGACTTTTCTTTTCTGCAGACTTTTTAATTAATGGATTGAATTGATGAATAGGAAATGCTTGAGAGATGCTTAGTAGTCCAGCCTGGATGATTTGTCACTCATTGGTCTTTATAGGAAGTGGTTTTGGAGAAGGCTTTCAGTTGGAAGAAGTTGGCTCTGACAAAATTTACCTGTCTGTTCAAACTTGTATATCATAAAGAGTGCGCTTGGATGATGGAAGGTTGAGATGGACAGAATTATGTGTTCATGACACCCCAGGATGGTTAGATTGAGGCAGCTGTGTGATGGTTAAAATGCTGACAGGATAGCACCGTATCTCACCAGAGGGTGCATCACAAGTGTAAAAGTCTACCTGGGGAAACTTATTTCTCCATTTCATTTCTGCAAAAAAAGGGAGAATCCCTATATACGTTACCTGTTTCTCGCCTCTTGTCTAACCGTTCAAAATGTCACAGCATCAACAAGTTACCTTTCTGCTTACATTTCCACGTATATGTCTAGACATCACACTTTCCTCTTTTGATTACTTAGACTTAGACAGACTTTGTCATTCAACTGCACATTCACAATGTACGTTTGAGCGACATTTCGTCGCAAGGCTCAAAAGAGAACAGAAGACGAGTACAAACAGTATGAGTATAACGTATAGAAAATAGAATAAAAAGAAACATAAACAAAAAAAAAGAAATGCGGCTTTTCCACTTACATTGTTTAAATATTCAAATGTTAAAGCATGAAACAGTCATACTTTGGAAATTTCCATCACAAACTTGATGTCTGATGAACTTAAACTTGAACCTGAACTGAACTTGGCTTTGATCGGCTGATGGCTGATGTCCAAATTCATTAGCATTTATAGATACTTATAGATGCTGGTGTGAAAAGTATTGAATTTTATCTATATTGCGCCATATCATAACAAAAGTTGTTTCATGACACTTTTCATACAGAGCAGATCTAGACCGTACTCTTTATAATATTATTTATAGAGACCAACAGTTCCACCTATCCCAGCTGACAAGTCACCAGCTCATCACAGAGCACATAGAGACAAACAACCATTCACACTCAAATTCACACTTACAGCTAATTTAGAGTTACCAGTTAACCTGTTCTATGGACTGAGACAGATACAGGGTGAACATGCCAACTCCACACAGAAAGACCCAAGTTGGGGTTCGAACCTTCTTGATCACAGCATTATTTCTAGTGAATTCTTGCTGCAGCAGACAAATTATTTCAACCAGCGTTTCCCAAACTTGTTGGTTGGGACCTGAAATGTTTGTCCCAAGTGACAGAGCAGAAAATATGATGCGTGAATTTATTCTCCTAATTAAAATAGAAGAGTGTCGTCACTTGAAATGGAATTAGAAGTGAACTAGAGTTCCTGCCAGAAGTTCAGCATGACGGAAGCCAATTCCCCTGTGCTGCCTTTCCCTCATAATGACTGGAGGGGTGAAAGCTCCTGAAGTTTGGGTCCTGGGTCGACAAAAATGTCTCTCTCTTGGGCCTTGATCTGAAAAAATACTGTTCTTCTGACTTTGTGTCGATCAGTTTGTGTTTATCCCTTTGTTGTTTTAACATGATCATGCACAAAGCCAGATCCGGAAAGAAATCATTCCCCCAGATTGCTTTGGAAAAACTTGAGAGCCTTAACCTCAAAACCATCAAAAAGGCACAGGTCCTATCGCAACATCAGTGTTGGATTTCACTAATGTCTTGTGAATGAATTGGAGCAAATCCCCTCAGCCAGGTTCCAACATCCAGTGGGAAGCAAAAGAAAGGAGGCTGTTACCTTCATTTATCTGAAATCTGTTTGTGAAAACATGTGAGGACAGAATTAGTCAATACAGTAACAGACTCTGGATTCATATTTGATCAGCACTAACTAATGTGACAGTTTGTTCTGAGGACTCACTGAGAATGGCTTGTCAATCAAAAGGTAGTCACGCTCTAAAGCATACGCTGCTTTATCGTCTATGTTTCTCTAAAGTGGAACCATGATTTACAAGATGAACATCATGCTGTTTGGAAGAAGACTAGAAGACCATAAACCCATGAGGAAACTGTTCACTGAGGTCATAAACCAATAAGAATTTTTACATAATACTCAGTGCTGTCTGACTTCCTGACGTAGCCAGTGGAGCCGCCCCCTTGTCCCCTAGTCATTAGAAATAATGCAAATTGGCTTTGTGTCACAGACTCTGTCCACCAATTATCTAGTGCCAATCATTTCAACAACAAATGTTCATATAGATCCAGAGATTTGAGTGTGAGCTGACGGGTTTCAGTGGTCTACGCGCCGTAAACACTTTCAACACTCTGCTTTCACCTTACGTAAAAACAGTCTGTTAAAAAAAACTGACATTAGTTTCAGCGCTGCCCATAAGAAAGTGCTGTTCTTGTTATCACACAGTGTGTGATTAACACCCCTGTGGCTCTGTTTTGTTGAAGTGAGCACAAAGTTCACTCACACTTCTCCAAAACCACGTTAAGAACTAGTTATTTTTAGGAAGTGTGTTTATGGTCAAAGAAAAGTGATACTATGCTCGGGGCAGGCAGGGGAAAAAAAAAATCACTTCCTCGACATTATCCACCATGGCTTGCCAGTACAATCTGGGCAATTTTGAGAACGGCCTTCGTAATATTTGAACTGACATCATGACTCGTGGTTTTAAGGTCATGCGGTGAGAAGACATCATCAGGTCCCAAATTTGCACTGTAGCATTCTTTCCTTACTTTGATAGTGTAAAAGAAGACGTGCATGTGCAGCGGATTCTGTACTGTCAGTGAGTCATTATCTCAACCACTTGAGAATGGTGGTTAGCAGATTAGGTATGTCACAGGGCTCTGTGAGAGAGCCACGCTGCTTCTTAAGGAGGGGGAGGGCACCTGGCCTTAGGTTGAGAAAGATTAGTTCACAAGACATTTTACTCGTGCACTTCCGCTGTAGATATAGCCATTGTCCCCTGCCTTTGACTTGGAGTATTTGTCCCGCTGTATATTTGCACTTGCACATTCCATTCTGATTTCCAAACTGACGGTATACTTCACGTGGAAGGAACGGCTTCAAACTGGACGAGAGTAGACAATGTAGTAATGTAACTGTGACCTTGTGCATGCATTTGACTGCTCTTTGTGTCATGTGCCTTCACAACATTAGTACCCGGTGACTAGCTTAGCTGTCTCTGCCTCCACTGGGAGCTCAGAGCACCAGGGGAGTGTCTGCGTTTAATGTTACGCCTTCCAACTCCCTTGTTAGCAGTTAGCATGAGGTAAATGTGAAATGTCACACACACACACACACACACACACACACACACACACACACACACACACACACACACACACACACACACACACACTACTTTGAAATTAGAGTGCCAACTTCAGTGCAGGAAGTACTAAAAAATCATAATAAAAAAACAGATCAAACCTAGATAAAGGGATAAAAACATGGACAAATTTAAAACAGTGCACACATCCACATACATACATATATACGGAGCACCAGTCCTTAGCATAGAAGCTGTTTTTTAGGGTTTTTATATCTTGTATGGCCTGCTTGAGGTTAACTGTTCAAATAAGATGTGGCCAGGGTGGGATGGGTCCTTGATAATGTTCTGGGCTGGAAAGTTCTTCCAAGGACTCTTTGTTTGATATTAATATCCAACATTGTAATCTTATGGTATACACAGAAGCTAAGGAAAAAGTTGCATGTAAATGTAAATATTAGTGGAATATCCATTTCAATCCATGTAACAGTTTAGTAGAAATATTCTCAGAATAAGGACCAACACACTATATTAACACACTCTATTAACACACTATATTAACACTGTATTAACACACTATACAGTATTAACACACTGTATAATATATAGTATATAATTTTTTTCAATGCTTCACGTTGACTAGTATCGTGTGAAAGTTGTCAAACACGTTTCTGAATGAAGGTCAATGTTCTGTGAGTGCTGGATGTGTAAATAAGCTGCTAACACGTTAGCTCTTGGTACTTAAGGTGATCGTGTGTCAGTGCTGGTTTCAGCCTGTTGCTCATTTGGCCAAAAGCAGTCGATGAATGCGTCTCTAATGTTTGGATGGTTTCTTGGTTATGAAACATGATTTTATAGTGAAGGGCTTGGAACTAGTTGTTGTAGTCGTTCCGTGTCCAAGAAATATAAACACATAAAACGCTATAACACAACAACAGGAAGCGTCATGAGACACTAAGTGTGGTTGTCACAGTGTATGACTGAACCAACATGCACTGTACCTGCTTTTTTCCATTTGTAATGTTAGACTGCTCATTGGATGGAAACATTGAGAGGTCAGGTGTCTCTCTGTCAGGTCAGCTGCTGCACACGGCATGTCACTCGCATGTCCAGTTCATCTCAGAGGGCATGTCCGCGATGATGTCATGTTTAGAAACGTAACAAAAGCTTCCTCCACAGCTACTAGAGGTAACACGCAGGAGGCCTGCTGCGTCATGTGCTCAAACATTAGCCTTGAGCTGTTTCATATTGTATGCACATTCCTCGGTGAGTTCATATTGTACAGTATGCACACTGACACAGAGAGTTCAAAAGATGTGGCTTGGAACCGACAGACAGCACATTCCACACTTTCTTTCACGCTCTCACTGTGTGTTCACCTCCATTCTTAGTCTTTGGAACCATATCACTAGGTACAACATTGTATGCCTGGCTATGTTTTATTAGACAGTTGTGGGCACTCAATGAAAAAACGCTGCATCCTGTTTACTTCACCACTGTGTTTGCACAGCAGGGTGCCAAAACATTGAACTTTACTCATTTTATTTATTCATTACTGTTTTTGCATTGAGTAAATATTAGTCAATTAGTTAATAGCTAATGTGTTTTAGTTGACTTTCAGCTCATTTTCTTCACATCTCAGACAGAAATGTATGTAAAACAAGTTATATGTAATTCTTAGCAATATATTTATATTAAATCTAAATGTTTAATATTCAGTACCGTGACATCAACATCAAAATCGATTCCCTATCTCCCGCCCCTACCGAGATGGTAGCGAAAAAGAGTAATGATAGATAGTTAGTCATCTGTCATGATTCCATCTCTAATCACGTTGGGCTGCCCGGTCGTGCTGCTTTGTGCTACACAACATACGAGAAATCAGGCCTTACCTGACTGAACATACTACCCAACTCCTGATACAGGCTGCGGTCATCTCGTGACTAGACTACTGTAACAATCTCCTGACGGGCCTCCCAGCCTGCACAGAAACATTCTCAGATGATCCAGACCGTGTTGGCACGCCTGCTTTTCAATCAACCCAAAAGGTCACGTTACCCTGCTGCTCATTGAGCTCCATGGCTACCCACACGAAATTCAAATTCTTAATGCTCGGGTTCACAGTAGTTTACCCTCCTGCTTGAATTCCCTCATACAGGCATGCGTTACTGACCATTGTGCTCTGCCAGTGAACGATGCCTGGCTCTGCCACCTGGGCAATTCAAACGTTTCTTGACTGTTGATGGAACATGCTACCAGTTCCTGCCTGGTTATGAGCGTGTGAGTAGTTGCACTAATATTGTATATGTCCATGATTGTTTCCCTCTTTTGTAAGTCGCTTAACTGATAAGGATTGATTATGGCTTTAATAAAAGAAGTAATTAGCATAGCTGGGCTAGGTGATCAGCCTATTCCTTGATTCATTTTCCAATACATCCATCCTGTTTTGTGGTTTTCTCTCTACAGGATGAAGACATTGTGAATTCTCATAGCTTGGCTCGAGCCTCAGCTTCATAGATGGAGCGGCTCCACTGGGTGCAGCATCGCTGTCGGCAGCTGCTGGCGGGAGACTCTGGGCGAGGCTGGTACTCTACCCCCGATGGCCTTCCCAACAAAAGTTCCCTGGAAGCTCACACCCCCCCACACAGAGTTGGCGGTAAGCGGAGAACAGTGTTTGCACGCCATGGGCCCCGGCAACAGGACTATGAAGCCGTCTGCAAAAGCTACAAGGGCAACGCCATCCGCACTACCAAGTACAACCTGTTGACCTTCATCCCCATGAATCTGTTCCAGCAGTTCCACAGGTCAGATTTCTACCTAAACACAAAACACATATAAACACACACACAACGCATATTCTTTATGGAGGTGGTGTTTTTAAAAGAACACAGTGTTGTACGTGCTGGAATGTGTTTGTTCAGGCAGCCTTTTATTGTTTTACTCTGATGGTTCACCTTACCAACTTACATGTTTCAAGTCCCTCTAGATTTTAATGATTCAGGTTAAACCTGTTTATCTGAATGTGGATGAAATCGCTCATTTTGTCTCCTTCAGATACAATGCACCCAAAGTTCAGACAGTTTTAATCCAGTCCAGCATAACAACCCTTAACAAAGCTGAAGTTGTGTTCCATTTCAAGGGTGCTTTTGGCTGCATTTGTCATCACATGCAGCTTTTTCCCACAGTTAGACAAACTATTGTATTCTTTGACATATCCACTGTCCCAGACTTTTGTGCACCTTGGTTAAGTTTTGGTTTTTGGAACTGATTAGATGCTCTAGAGCAGGGGTCGGCAATTAAGTTTGGACCCGGGCCCACTGCGCCTGTCATGAAACAGTCAACCTGCCCTAGCAACCTGCCGTAATTAATGTATACAGCAGCGCAGATCTGCCGACCTTCTTTGGTTTTGTTTTATTCATTTAATAAAACATATTTGTTCACGCTGTCCGTTGCAAGAAGGACACAGGACACTTTTATTTTCCACTGGTTAGAGCGCACGCACGTGCCAATTAGCGTTCCGACCTGTGCGTCAAGTAAAGAGGCTGCGTAGATGTTCTGGCTGCTGTTTTGTCACGTTACTCATCAGCTACTTTTCAATAAATGTTGTGAAATCTGTGAAATTGTTGTATTTTGAAGGGAAACATGAGGTTTAAAAGATATATTTAAAAATGTATAAATTAAAATAAATCAACGTCATCTAGCGGGCCAGATACTGTATAATTGATGGCGGGCCAGTTCTGGCCCGCGGACCGCTAATTGCCGACCCCTGCTCTAGAGAATCTTGAATGGACTGTCATTGGGTTGAAAGTGCTAGTTCAGCTCATTAGTCTTCAGTTTTATGAAAACCACAAATTTCATGGCCATCCTAACCAAAGTGGTAGACCGACCAACCAAGAGACAGTCTGATAAGAGACCACTGGAAATGGTGCCGCACTGCTACAGCCTCAGCCTCTTTTGCACTTTTTCATTTTCTATATACTAATTTGCTGCCTGTTGTCTTCTTTTGCAGAGCTGCTAATCTCTATTTCTTGTTCCTGGCGTTGCTGAACTGGGTGCCAGTTGTCGAAGCCTTTCAGAAGGAAATAACCATGATTCCTCTGCTTGTGGTTCTCGTTGTTATTGCCATCAAAGATGCCCTGGAAGACTACAGACGTTACTTGTTCGACAAGAAGGTCAACAACAATGTAGTGCGAGTGTTCTGTGGGTGAGTGAACCTCTGCTCTGCTAGGTTGGAGGTGGGGCTTCTAAAATGCTGTATGAACACTGGCGCTGCTGGTGATTGCTGTAGAAATAATGTTTGACATCGGCATGGTTGGGTTTCGCTACATGTATGATAGATAAAGATTGTCTTACTAATATCAAGTAAGATGAAATTTTCTAAAGTTGCTAGGGTAACATGAAAACTGAGCAACATTGTAGAGATTTGCTGTATACTGAGAATAGGTAAAAACATATATATCTCAACACCTGGACAGATAAAACCAAAACTGTCTGCATGACTAGATACCAATAGCAAAGGCCTTGCCCCTGTGAGGGAATTTTTGGCTTTGTCAGAATTGAGGCGACATCATGTCATGACAAGTGTATTGATGAATCCTCCATTGTCCTTGGCCATGCTTTTAACACAAGATATCTCAGACTCCTGTGCACTTTCCCTCCCGCCCTAAACAAAATATCAGGTGGAATTCTGTGCTGACAGCCTCAAGACTGCAATAACGTTTGTCTAATTTATTCAGACTGCAAAAAAAACAGGAGGTTGTCACGTTTATATGAAGGGGAATTTCAGTTCAACAAAAGAACAATGAAAAAAAAAAAGAAAGATGGGGGTGCATGACAGGCAGAGTAAGTAAAAGAAAAGGAAGTGAAACATAGCTGATTTATTTTGGAGGCAGGCACCTTCACGGTGTGGCATTTTTTGATTTCAACGCATTTCCTCTTCCCTTTGTCACACAGCAGTGCTTTACAACACAGTGGCCTTGTACATGCATTAAACAATAAATAAAAATCTCTCAAGCTCACTTTAAATTAAGTTGATGGTGTTGTGAAAGACTGCTTCAAGGTTGGATCATGATCGTAGTCTTGGTTATTAAACCTTTGACACATCCCTCTAATTTACAACAGCAGATTAAATTGCAGAACTTTTTTAATGACTGTAACTGTAGTGTTGCAGAAAGTTCGTACTTAACAAAACAGTGGAAATTAAACTGTAAATAATAATATGTTTTTATGGTTCTGTTTAGTAATCAATATCTAACCACTATCTTTCTGTACTGAATAAAGTTATTTTATTAACCTAACCCTAGCATGCAAGGCACTCAAGATATGATTCTCAGTGGTGAGTGTCAAAGTCCTGTGCTTTTTTTTTACCCAGCATCCACCCTGACCACCCCCTCTATGACTGTGTGACGCAAGAAAGGAACATTTCCTGATCTGTAAACGTCACCAGTAATCCAGGAAGTTATTATATTTCCTCTTAAACACATTTAGCAAACCCAGACTTAATTTTCCGGGGTCAGTGTTGATTTTTATAGATATGAAGGTGAGTTGATGGAATATTTCTTCCCTTCTTCTGCTAAGCATAGCATTTGTTGCCATGCTTGAGTTTGAGAGTAAGTCGGATCAGGCATCTTTTCAGTTTTTTTATCAAACCATTCTACTTCACGAATGGATAAACGAATCCTGCTCTGATCTTGAAGGATCGTCAGGAGATCAATGACCATGCTCCTCCTTTTCCCTACATCTGATTACACAACCAGTCTGTTCAGGCAGCTGTAAAACTTGGACCTTGAGTTTGCTTACAACGTGAGTGCCCTTTTGAGGTGTGGCGATAATTTACCTCTCTTACATGGTTCATTTCCCACTCATCCCTCCCATTCCCACCTCGCCTGCCATGTCCATACATTTACGTAGGAGGCACATGGAAAAAGATTCCACATCAGAATGGATAGGGACAGTACGAACGCAGAAGTAAAATTACAGCTGGATCGCAACGATAGTTGCAGTAGGTTGGAATCTGAAGTGGATACATAAACCGGCAGATGGATGAAGTCACTGGAGCAGTGGACTCATGTATAGCTTGGAACGTCCATCCTGTCTTCATTCTACCAAACAATACCTGCAGAAGAAGAGGACCGTGATACCCTCTTCAACAGAGGATGAGGAACTAAGGAATCTCCTGGGGTCATACAAAAACAACAAGATCCGGACCACAAAGTATTCTTTCTTGTCCTTTCTGCCCAAAAATCTGTTTGAACAACTCCATCGTTTTGCCAATGTCTACTTCATCTTCCTTGCTGCTCTCAACTTTGTTCCTGTGGTCGAAGCATTCCAGGCAGAGATCAGTCTTGCTCCTATCTTACTGGTGCTCACAGTGACGGCTGTCAAGGATATTTGGGAAGACTACCGCAGGTTTAAGTCAGATCATTTGATCAACCGGCTCCTCTGTCATGTTTACAGCAGGTAGGTTAAAGATGAATATGAGACAAAAGATCATCATTTCAGCTTTTATTTCCAGGTATTTACATCTTGATCTTATACACTATGTAGAAGATAGTACCTTTTGTTTGAACATGTTACTGACAGACTTGATGCAGTTATGTTTAAACAAAAGGTACTATCTTCTACATAGTGTATAAGATCAAGATTTATATACCTGGGAATAAAAGCTGATATGTATGTGTATGTATATCTTTTGTCTCATCTTTTGATGTCAAACCCAAATGTTTTCATTCTACAGCAAAAATAAAGGAATTGGCATCACAGTTACTTTTGGAGATAACTGTATATGATTTCAGTGGATGAGACAACAAGCATCGTCTAAGAGACTTATTCCTGTAGACTGACCTGTATATTCTCCTTAACATTACATTTTTACTTTCAACAAAGGTCACTGAGCTCAGAGTTCACTTGGGTACCTCGAAGTTTCCTCTGGAAATTGTATGAAGCACATTTGTTTAGTACAGTTTAAAAGTTCCAAGAATCCATTGAGTTCAAGTTCAAAACATATGTTAAGAAATAAATAGTTACAGACATAACTAAGTTCACACTCTGTGAAAGTAGTGAATGATGGTGAAAAAAGATTTTTGATTTTAGATTTACAGGCTCAGGCTCATCCCAGACAGCACAACAGAAGCTTAACAACATGTCAGTGAACCCTTTTACGATTACTAGCTCACTTCTTGTCTTTTGCATATCTACCTCCAACTGATAAACCTCTACCAGCAACTTCTCAATCTCTGTATAAGAGCAAGCATCCTGTCAACAAAGTGATGTTGACAGGATGCATGAGGTAATCCATAGTTCACAGTTCTTACTGTATTCTTGGTAAATGTTTTTTAAGTTTCAGTTTTAATGACACTTCTTCTCTCTGCTTCTTGGATAAATATTTTCACTTTAAATCAAATCAAATCTATGTTTCCAAAGTGCAACAGTTTGAATATGTTGGACCTCTCTGTACCACTGATGGTACTTTCTTAATTAAACAAATCTATTTAGAATAATTTAATACCATGTAATATCATGTTTATACAAGTAGTGCAGTATGCATACATCCATCACTAGTTACAAGCTAGAATGTGATAAGGATATAATGAGTGGAGGTCAAATGAATAGTTCAAAAACACGACAGTCATGACTCCAACAGGATATATTAGGAAGGGTTAGGTGCAGATCAGGAGTACCCCTTTTCTACCCAGTGTGTTCTTGAACTGGTTCCATTCAGTATTCAACAACATCAATAATAAAAATTCTTCCAAATAGCAATAAACCTTTCTCCTGTGTGTACATATGTAGCTGAATAGGTGGTGGCTGAAGTCATACACGTACATGTTTGAGAAACACTGTGTTAGACTGTTTCCGACATGTAGAAGGCTTTTAGGGTCTCAACTTATGTCTACGATCTGTATCATTTTTAATTTTGACTGAACATTGCCTTCTGTGGTGTACCCCAAGGCTCCATTTTAGGGATTCTTCCACTTGGCTCTGTGTTTGGGTAATACAGCATAACTGTTTTTTTTGATCTTTGCTTTAAAAAAAAAATATTTGATCATTTTACTTCTTTGGACCTCACACAATTATTTGAATGAGGCCATCTGAGAGTTTTTTGGGGGAAATCTCTTTGGAACTTTAAATGGTAATAATAGTCATAGAGTAGCTAATCTTAGATAAAAAATACAAAAGTTTTTTCTGGAGTGTACCTCAACATTGTTCTTTAAAAATGTCCTATTTCAACCACTAAAATCTCCCTGTACTCTGTCCTAAAATAGTTTCTAAAAGCCTCAACTGTTGTCTCTTCTGTCTACTGTATTTGTCCCACAGCACACAGAAAGCCTATGTTGACCAGTGCTGGAAGGATGTGCGAGTTGGAGACTTTGTCCGTCTGTCCTGTAATGAAATCATCCCTGCTGACATGTTGCTGCTGTATTCCTCTGACCCTCGTGGGGTTTGTTATATTGAGACCGCCAACCTGGACGGAGAGACCAACCTGAAACAGAGACAGGTTGTTTTAGACCTCCCATCTCAGGTAAGACATGAAGTGGATTAAGTTAGTTTTATAGTCTCCCAAAGTTGTGGCCCCAAGACTAAATCTGCATCTTTTAACCCATTTTCTCTCTTTTCATTAACTTAACATATCCCTATGTCTCTATGTATGTGGTTTTTGCTTCCAAACAACACAGCAGTTCAGTATGCTCTCTTTAAAATAGTTTTTATGTTTACGTTATGTTTTTACATTTAGAAAAAAAATGTATTTCTCTGTAACGGTAAAACAACTAGGAGAAAAGGAAGGACAACATGTTCTACAACATTTTACAATCAGAAACTGTGGATTACCATAATTGCCTGGGATACCATGAACTTGCGCACTCCAACCTACAAATTAGGACTACAGTCTGGTGACATGGACATTTAGAAAGCAGTGAAAGAGCAGCAGTAAAGATGCAAAACATTGGAACTACAATTCCTGTCCACACTTTTAACTTTGACAACGCAGCTGTGGTGGACCTGTGATTTCATGGAAATACAGCAAAAAGGCCTATCTGACAGAAGTAGAGATCAATACAACAACCTCCTCCTGAAGGTCAGCCAGACTAAGAAGATGATGGTGGACTTAGAAACAATATGAACGGGTCTCTTCCTAATGCAGACTTTCTTGCTCTTTTTACTGTAATATGACATTGCCTCGAACAAATGACTCTAAACAATGTAAGTCAGTAAAAATTAAAACATGAAACAACTCGGTGAGTTATTGGCCATTGGTGGTTCCAGGCCTGGTGGAGATCTGCATTATTTATGATATAATATAAAAGATGGTTTCAACAGCAGCATTGTGTCAGATATCACTTCCTCTGGAGACAAGTGTTTTTTTTCCACATATACAGCAGTACTTTCCAACACTCGGAAACAGAATTTAAATGTGAAATCAGAGTTCCCCTTTTCACTCATGAGGTCGGCCTCATTTACACTTGTGGAGGAGCATAATGATATTAATGTGGACATAGTTCTACTTTAGGCCAAGAAACAGACACAGTCAGGTGCTGTGCCTCTGCTTGCATCCATAAAAACCTCAAATAGAAACTTTGCATTGACGTCATCACGTGTCATGTGCCTCTAATTGTGCGTTGTATTATTGCATCTGTCTATTTGTATGTGTACTTGTCTGCATGCTGGATTGAACTTGATGTGTGTTTATGTGTTCACCAGGGAGAAGAGTTCACCCTTGATAATTTCCACAGTCGCATCGAGTGTGAGAATCCCAACAATGACCTCAGCAGGTTCAGAGGTTACATGTGAGTTTGTTATTCTCTTATTAATTATCTCTGGATCATTGGATCGATCATATGCTTTGTCTTCCTGTATCTTTTTTTTTTTCATTTCGGACTGCAAGACAACTTTAAAGTCCAAACTCACATCTGGCCCTAATCTTCTTCCATATCAATTCAATATGTGGAACAAAAGTGACTTTGTTTAAGCATGACCAGTGGAAATGTAGTGTTTTTTTGTTTGTTCAAACATTGTGTAAAGTATTGTGAAAATGTCGACATGACATCATCACATGTTCACAGACACAGTATGACTGCTCATCTTTTCAAATGGCCCTTTTGATAAAGCAACACATTCAGAGCTTGTGTTTATTGATTTATTGATAAAGCACTGTGTCACTATTCCACAAGAACTTGTCACATGTGACGTGAACAGATAATTCTAGAGAGCCAATACAGATGTGATCACTGGCTGGTTGGAGGAACAAGCATGACTTGCAAATGAACCCATTCTTGACACTGAATCCCTAATCTCGGTGTGTGTGTGTGTGTGTGTGTGTGTGTGTGTGTGTGTGTGTGTGTGTGTGTGTGTGTGTGTGTGTGTGTGTGTGTGTGTGTGTGTGTGTGTGTGTGTGTGTGTGTGTGTGTGTGTGTGTGTGTGTGTGTGTGTGTGTGTGTGTGTGTGTGTGTGTGTGTGTGTGTGTGTGTGTGTGTGTGTGTGTGTGCGCGCGCATGCACAGGGAGCACCCCAATGGGGTTCGTGTCGGCCTCCATAACAACAACCTGCTGCTGAGGAGCTGCACCATCCGCAACACGGAGACCGTCGTGGGCATCGTGGTCTACGCTGGTAAGAGCTCAGCATCACTCGACACTGAACTGAGCTTCAGTTTGAGGCATGCAGCCATTTTTCAAAGATGTGGTTTGTTTTTTTTAATGTGCGTCTCTTATGGTGCTTCAAGATGGAGTCTGTCCTCCACAGACAGCTGCTCTCAGTGTTAACGTTGCTCCGTCCTCTCTGCCTTTCCTCCTGTCCTCATGTATTGGTGTTAACTTGTTCAGACAGCTCTCTGTCAGTTGAGGTCTGATGTGGACTAAACAAACAGACCACCTGAAAATGTGGGTTTGTGGTGTGAAAACACAGGATGTCAGTCAGTTTAGTATCAGTTATATATATATATATATATATATATATATATATATATATATATATATATATATATATATATAAATATAACAAAGATCATTCAGTAACCACAGTAACTGAACTGCAGGTCCGTGCCGGAACTTTCTCTGACTGGTCAAAGTGCTCAGACAGAGGCGTGTCTGTCAGAACAGTGCCTCAATAAAAAGAGAAGTGAGTGAATCTGTGAAACCACGTGCTCTATTGTTTCTGTACACACAGTCTGGATTCGTAATCTGGTTTCTCTGGTACATTTTAACCTGTAGTAATTTCACACCTGTAGGGACTGCCTAGACCTCTACAGTCTCATGCAGGAGGTGAGAGGAGTTTGCTATCATCCTCCTCCTTCACTTCCTCTATGGAGTCTAGAGGACAGTCCAGGACAGAGCTGGACCTCTTGACCACTATGTTCAGTCTTATTCTGTCTCTGTCTGTGCTTCCTTCTCCCCAGCACACGACTGCCACAGTTATAGAAGGGCCATTTTAAATGTAATAAAGCCAATAATGTAATGACGTTTCAGTTATTACATTATTGGCTTTATTACATTCAAAATGGTTTGCGTTATCATCAGGTATTACATCATTTGATGTTGCTACTGTACATACCCCACCTGTCCCTGATGAGGATAAGTGATTACAGATAATAGATGAATGAATTCAGTTTTCTTTAAAAAATCAACAATTAAAGTGTTAAATAATCAAATGCTAAAATATAACACTAGAATCAGAATCAGAAAAAGCTTTATTGCCAAGTACGTTTTGCACACACACAAGTTTGTTCGTGTTGTTGGTGCATGTCAAACATTCCTTAAATTCTGCATACATGTAGTCAGAAATGTATAAGATTTCTGTATCTATATATTTTTTAAGTTTCTGATATGATTTTAGTGTTTTTCTGTTTATATTAGGCCATAAATCTGCATTTACTGGGTTTTTTTTTTTCTCATTAGAGACATGCAGATTTTAGATGCAGAGCTTTTCCTGCTGTGACACTTTGAAAGTATCAAAGTGTAATAGTATAGTGTCAAAAACCCAGCTCCGCTTCACATCAGCCTCTGATCTACATCTGGATAATGACATGAACCTTTGATCAGATCTAAATATGCAAATGAGACCAGTTGAGCTAGAAGACTTGTCTCGGTCGTACTGTAGTGTTCTATGGACTTGGCACAGGTCTGGCTTCTCTTCACCTCCAGATGTAGTCCTGACTGGCCCGATCACATGGTGACTGCGTACATACACACCTGCATGAACGTGTTTTGTAATCATCAGGGTGAGATATCTAGATCCAGATCAGCTGTTGGAGATAGGGGTCAGTGAGTAAGACTTCAGCTTCTGTTCTCATGTCTGCTGCTTGTAATACCTGAAATACCAACTCGCAGATCGTAGCAGCCATGTGCTGTGAGAGTCTACGTCCTACACCTCCTTCCTTATTGTGTGTTTTGGGTCCAGTTAATACAAGTAGAACCAGTCTTGAGTGGGTGCAGCCCCCCCCCCCCCCCCCCCCCCCCCTTCCGCTGCCCCACTGCAGGTATTGTTACAACACTCATTCTTGTCCACAGACTGTTAGCCAAAGGACGGAGGCTGCCATGAGTATACAGTCTAAACAGGACAATGAACATTCAGCCGTGCTGTTCTCTGAGCTGGAAACACTGAGGAGGCTGCAGCAGGACCGTGATTTTGGCTTGAGCTTGAACTGAGCTGTAAGCAAACCTCTCTGAGATGAGTGTAAAAGTCATTTGCTCAGATGTTGGAAGGCAGCAACCCAAAACATGTGACTGAGACATCGAAAGACGCGTGCATCATGACTAACAGCGACTCCGAATGTTTCCCTTTATTTTACACATTCTGAGAACGTCCCCAACCTCAATGTGCATCGTATTTAAATATGGCCACAATAAATGAGTCTCCTCACTCTGCACAGCTCAATGCGAGTATAATAACTAATAATGTTCCCTAAAGGAAGCATAGATAAACTGAATAGAAGTGGTCCTAGCACAGAACCTTGTGGAACTCCGTGACTGACTTTGGTATGCATGGAGGATTCATCGTTGACGTGAACAACAAGACAAGTAACAAGATAAGACGAGTAACTTTGACTAGTGCGGCCTCTGTGCTATGATGCACTCTAAATCCTGACTGGTCCACAAATTAACTATAACCTATGAGGAAAGTCACACAGCTAATTGGCTACAGCTGATAACAGACCGATAATAAACCTTCCCTCTCTCTAAGATACTTGAGAAAGCTAAAACCTCTGGATCTAGAATTCTCATAATATGGCTTCGATGTTAGCAGTCAGGTAGCAGCAGCATAAAAACTAAAACTAAAAACAGACTGCTGTTTCTCAGAGTATTTATCTTCTTTGTTGTCGTTTTATGCAAGTAGACATTTACTCAATGAATAAATGAGAAACAATGACACTGTGTCCACCATTTCTGCTTTTTGACAAAGACATTTGATTTGCCGTCGTCCAGTCTTGCAAGCGAAAATGCAACAAAACTTTGGCTCTAAATCTCCAGCAAGATGCCGAATGCCCGGTGCCTCTGCTTCTCATCATGCTGACGTTGGTAAAAGCCTGTTGCTCGTCAGAGGAGTCGATTTCTGCAGCCTTCGTCTTTAAAGTCGTGTACGTCTTTACAAACTCATCCGAGTTGAGGCAGCAAGTAGCCTGTGACTAAAAATAGACTGCTGCATCCCCCAACCTGCCGTTCTTCTTCTCTGCTCTCTGTTGTGTTTTCATCATAATATTCCATTCTTCGGGCACTGAAAGGAGCCATGAACACAAAAACACGCTGGCTTTGGATTTAACTGCTGTTGATTCTAGATTAGATCACATTCCATTTCAATGATATGCACGAGTGCACAGGATGAACATTAGACCAGTGAGCCGTGAACATCAATAAAACCAACAGATAAACAGAAAGTGGAGTTAATGATCGGTAATCACATGACCACAGTTGTGCCAGAATCAGACCTGAAGCAGCTTTGTTCATTGACGCTGGCTTTAGAGTTTGGACAGTGGGAGGAGGTGAGGGGAGGGTCAGGGAGAAAGGAAGGAGCAGATTTAGCTACTGCACTGTCCGTCTTTTTTTTAGAGGGAGCTCCTGGTTGGTTTGTCAAGTCACTTTCATTTCCTTCTCAGCTGTTTCCCACCAGAATCTGATTACCAGCTTTCATCACACCCAAACGAACTGAACCAAACTCAGCAGAGTTAGTTTGAAAGCAGAAGCAGAGTTTAAGCACCGAGGTTCTATGAATTAAGGCATCGTTAACAGGTTGAAGAAGATATACTTTATTAATCCCCTCAACGGGGAAATCATTTTTTCACTCAATCTTTTTATTTACATGCATTTTTAACCCCAAACACACATACAGTACAAGTACAAGGCTCATAGACATGCAAACGTGGGGACAGAGATGGTGCCCTGCGAGCAGTACAGTCCAACCCATCCTCCTTTACTGCCCATCCTGCCTTTTTTAACACACCAATAAGAAGAAAGTGACACACGTTACACAGCACACCTCCAAAGTCATTGGTCTATCCACCCCCAACCTCTCAGACCTCAACAGCCATTACACACAGAGCACACAGTGTAGGACACGACCCCAGCTACCCCCTCAACTCATCCTTGAGCATTAATTAGCACACTGACATCTGTGGCGAGCTGTATGGATGGATTTATGTGGTGTTTCATGTATTTCTTTGTTTATGTGCGTATTTACCGAGCGTGCTCTGTGTTTTTCTTCTCTTGCTGTGTGACTCAGGTCATGAGACCAAAGCCATGATGAACAACAGCGGGCCGAGGTACAAACGCAGCCAGCTGGAGAAGCGTCTGAACATGGACGTGCTGTGGTGTGTGCTGCTGCTCATCGTCATGTGTCTGACTGCTGCTGTAGGTGTGTACTGACACACTTCACATCACACAGAGAGACTGGTCAGGCAGGCAGGAAGACTGTCTGCAGGCCTCATGGCGTTTTCTGGCCTTAAAGTTCCCAAACACAAAGCAGAGTGTTGTCTGCAGCCTCATTTCAGGCCCCCCCCCCCCCCCCCCCCCCCACACACACACACACACACACACACACACACACACACACACACACACAAATATGCAGATAGCATCCGCGTCTATCATCCCAAACCTGGGACCAAACACAACCTTTGAATACAGGAAATACAGAGTCCTACTGAGGTGACTTTGTTCCTGGCATCACAGGCCTGAATCAGACAGACTTTATTAAGTCAGGAAATGAGGTCGTCGTAGTCGTAGGTCGTCTTTACTGTATATTTAAATACAGTAAAGATAGAATAGAATAAAATACTGAGGTAGAAAAATACAAAATAAAGCAGAGAGTAAGACACACAATGCATAGGTAAATAAGGTGCATGATGGTAATGTTACTGTTAAAAACTGCATATAATAATAATAATAATAATAATAATATATAATTAGCTGTTCTTTTCATCCAAGAAAGTCTTTAAATCACCTCCGTACTGTAACGTTACTCCCTGTTGATTCAGTTAGCAGCTGTTCATTAGCAGTTAGTGTCTTGCTGTGCAGAGGGAAAACAAGCCAATGTGTTCTGTACAGAATCTGATTCAGTTTCACCAAAATCAGTGATTAAAGTGATGAAGCAGCAGCCTTCAGAAACGCTGACTGATCAGAGGCACTATCGTGCAGGATGAGTCATCAGCAACTTTATACAGTTTGGTCAGGAAATGACAAACTCTAAAATACCATGAAGTAAAATACCTGAACATACTGAAAACATGACTTTCTGCCATTGTCGGTCCAGGTCAGTGAAAGCGTATGAATGGACCATGTGGCACTGTCTGCCGCCATGTTGGTAGTCGTGTGTGTTCAAATCTAAAAATCGGCAAAGATTATTAACATAATGATGCCTGTGTGCTCAAACAAGCCATCTGTAATGACCACCTGTCAGTTAAAGTGCCCACGCTTGTAATTCTGCATAACTTTAAGCCTTAATATAATGTGAACAGGTGAGTTGTATATAAATTTACCCTCAGTACAGTTGTCATGAACGGGGAAATTAGCTACAAAGACCCAAACTGTATTTTGTACCAGGCTGTAAACATGTTTATTTCTGCTGTGAAGTTGGACATTTGGACATGGGGACTTATGGAGACTGACTCACTTCTGGAGCCAGCCTCTAGTGGACGTTAGAGGAACTGCAGTTTTTGACACTTCTGCACTGGCTTCACTTCGCAGACAGGTTGAAGCTTGAAACTTGAGCATAGGTGACATTTGTGATTAAAACACTGAAAGCTCAGTTTTGACTTAATGAGGACTTTCACTGTGACACATTATGGTTTATTAAAATGATTTCAATGGTTCCATTTCGATTACATTTGACTACATTTGATTACATTACTGGCAGTGCTTCAGTAATAACTTTAATTATTTATTTCTGTTCTCACTGCTCTGTTTTACGATCATTTATTTTCTATTTCTAATTGAACAAATTGTAGGAGCTTATGAAAATCCATTTCACTCTTATTATACATGACAGGGTTATGTACACAATACAACCAGCTTTATCTCTAGAGTAGAGAGTGATGAGCTGCTCCGGTGTCTCTCTGTCTTTCAGGACATGGCCTCTGGCTGAACAGCCTCAAAGATCCTCTGTTTCAGGTCGATGGGGAGACGTCTCCTGCCCTGGCTGCATTCTATGTCTTCTGGACTATGATCATTGTGCTGCAGGTAGAGTGTTAACCATTTCAATCCTGGGATAACTTTTTCTTTTTAAGGATAACCAGAAGTGAAACAAATAAACATGTCATTTAGTGATTATATAGAATTAAGGCTTATGCATTTATTATGATTTTTAAGATAGGACACATTCTGGAAGAGTGATCCACTTTACCTGTGAAATGTTTGGTAAAAAGCAGCCAGTAAATAACAGAAGTCAAAACTACTCAACAACTTCCACCTCCTAATAAATAACATGCAGTTTCAGAAGCAACAGTGAATCATTTACTGTCCGTACTTCTGTATTCTGTCATATCACAAGAGCTGTCAACAAACACATGAGATATGGCATCATACAGTAACGTCAACCTGCTTTCCATAATAATCTTCATAACTGTGACTTTATCACACACTAAAACTTCTTGGATGAATTTTCTTCAACGTGTTCAGTCTGGATAAACCAACAAAAACAAAAAAAGTCACTCACGATGAAGCCGGAAGGTCTGCAACAGACACAAAGCAACGAGACCCGAGAGATAAATATAGATGGAGGAATAAATGAGGGTGTGTGGACCTTCTCCTGAACGTTGCTATAATCATTGTTCCTACTTATGTGTATAAGTGTAGATATATATGCAAGAGTTTTTGCATTATTTGTTGCACATGTTTACTCTGGTCACACTTAAAGGTACAAAGCTCATACACACATGGAAACACAAATGTAATAAATCATTCATTTGATTGGCCAACATGTTCCATGTTCAAAGCTGTAGTTACGTTCTGTCCAACAGGTGCTGATCCCCATTTCTCTGTACGTGTCCATTGAGATTGTCAAACTGGGCCAGATCTACTTCATCCACAATGACTTAGACCTGTACAACGAGCAGCTGGACTCCAGGATCCAGTGCCGGGCCCTCAACATCACAGAGGACCTGGGTCAGATCCAGTACGTGTTCTCTGATAAGACGGGAACTCTGACAGAGAACAAGATGGTGTTCCGTCGCTGCAGCATCTACGGGGTGGAATATCCTCATGAGGAAAATGGTAAGAGCTGCTAATATGACTGCAGGAACGCCTTGACTTTGACGCAGTCCACTAAGTGTGTGTGTGTGTATGTGTGTGTCAGCTCGCAGGCTGGAGGTGTACGAGGCGGAGAAGAACGAGGTGGCGGCGGTGGATCGCTCTGTGACTCTGAAGTCGGGCTGCAGTCGTAAATCTCTGAGCTGTCGCTCCCTCAGCTGCAACCGCAGCTCCGTGTCCCTGCACACACTCACTGCGGAGTCGGACGAGGAGGACCAACTGTCCAATCACATCCATCCCAGAACCAGCGCCTTCTGCAGCCGCGTGGTCAGACCCACACACAAACACACACTTATTCGAGTTCAAGCCTGTATGGTTCATAACTGAGAACTCGCGTTGCTGCTTCTGTGTCTGTCCGCTCAGGCGAAGGAGGTCATACCAGACCCCGAGCTTGTGAGGAAGCTGAGCTGGCTCTGCTCTCCCATGCTGCCTCTGAGTGACAGCTCCTCTGGGACCCCATCCAACCTGGAACTCACCTACATCACAGACTTCTTCCTCGCTCTGGCCATCTGTAACAGCGTGGTGGTCTCCTCGCCCAGCCAACCTCGACATGTGGTGAGTAGATGACGTCGGTGAGCGTGTGATGAAGACTTGTGAGATTCCATTTGTCCTTGCACAGCTTGTTTACATAGTTTGGAGTGATTTGTTGGACAGATGTTAGTTGTTATGGTGACATGCATCCACTGTCCTCAAGCGTGACTAGACCTTTGTTCCTGTGTGTGTGACAGCGGCTTCTAGCAGTGGTAACATGTAGTGAAAACACTCATTAAAGGGGCTCTTTCATTACGTTGTTGTCACTGCAGAATGAGCCCTTTATAGATGAGTGCAATGACCCAGAAGTATTTACGTAGCTGCCAAGATAAGAGCTGTTCGAATTCTTTAAGAAAAAGGAGCCTCGATGCTTCCTTTCTTCTCTGCTTTAGGAGAAGATATACCGGAGCATCCTTTACCAAGGGAAAAATCATAATGCCTTCCCACAATTCCATGTGACGGCATCAAAAAATGCACTGTTCAGTCATTCACAACTACATCCGTTTATTTGAAAATTTTGTGAAAACTTTGGTGCAAAATGTTGTTAATAACTAGATAGTTTCTAAGTTATCCTGACCATTCAAATGAATACAGAAACATGAATATCACGTGATATCACCTCTTACTGTGACTGATTTCCAGCAGACCATCATGCAAGTTACTGTAGATTATTAGTCATCCATTTTGCCATAACTTACTATGAGTGGACAGGAGGATGACCATTCCCAATGTGACGCTTCACTTTGTCCATCTGAACATTGTAGTTTTACCACAGAAGTGCAGTCGGAGTGAAGTCCTTATGACCTCTCCTTCACATCTTTTCTTGACCTCATGGCATTTTACAGCGAGGTCATCGAGAGAAGTGTTTAGGAAAGAGGTCGTTTTTTTGACTATTTAACTGCACCATGACCAGGGTTATTTTTGAAATATTCAAAATCAGAAACTCCATGGGAATATAAAAATATATCTGAATTAACAGGAAATTGGGGGAAATTTAAACGACAGTAGAACTTTATTAAGTTTGATCATTTTATTGAATAATATTATGTAGTCCACAAGCTCAAATGTGTGTCTTCAATGTGTGCTCTGGGCTCCAAAGTGTGGTCCAGGTACAGAAATCACCTGTGCGGGTAGGGGGCGTGGCCTCAATAGCCCTGCAGTAAGCAGTGTGCTATGTGCATGTGACTGAGGAATAGCAGATATTCAAGTGGACCTGCATGAAATCTGGGTGTTTTAGTCAAGACAGTTTTTCCACAACTATATTTAACTTTAAGCCAACCTTCAGTTTTGTTATTCACATTTATTCCCATAAATTCCCAATAATTGTCATGGAAAGTTTCCAACTTTAAAAATTCTCAGAATTTTGCAGCCCTAACGATACCTCTGTTGTGCCACCACCATAGTTTTCCCCCTTCACACCACTCAATCCTACTCACTGACCCTTCAAAGTAAGAAGAATAAGAACTGTGCACTAAAAATGAATTAATGACACAGTCATTAATTCATTTAAAGTTTGATAGCTGAAAGATCCAATCACAGTGATACTAGTGCAACATTTGACTGGAGTTCTGATGATGACTGATGGCTCGTTGTGTGCTGTTGTCTCAACCCTGCAGGTGCCTGAAGCTCGAACGCCTCTCAAGTCTCTGGAGGAAATCAAGCTGATGTTCCAGCGCTTCAGCTTCTCTCCTTTCTCAGCGCTCTCCCCTCCGCAGATCAAAGGCAGCCCTCGCAGCTTCACCAGCAGGCTGTTCTCCCGAGGGAGGACCGGCTCCTCCAACTTCTCCACCCCCCCCAACAGCAACGCCACAAACGGGTCAGAACCAGTCCAAGAAAGCAACCTGGAAAACCTTAACCTGAGGCGTAAACTGGACTTGTCCTCCATAGTGGAAGGAGGACATGCTGGACAGGTGGAGGAGAGGGAGATGGAGGATGATATCAAGGAAATCAAGAACAACCCTAACGGAGCCAGGCTGGATGTGGAGCTCACCAAAGAAGTGGACTGTGAGGGCGACTCTGATGATGAACTGCTGTACGAGGCAGAGAGTCCAGATGAGGCGGCTCTGGTCCACGCGGCCCACGCGTACCGCTGCACCCTGAGGGGGCGCTCTGCAGAGAGCCTGATGGTGGACCTGCCAGGAATCGGCTCCCTGACTGTCCAGCTGCTCCACATCCTGCCCTTTGACTCCAACAGGAAGAGGATGTCAGTGGTGGTTCGCCACCCGCTCTCAGGACAGGTGGTGGTTTACACCAAGGGAGCCGACTCCGTCATCATGGATCTGAGCGAGACCCCTAAAGGTAACTTAACAGAGGCATTGTGGGGGACTGATGACTGATCCAAAGACAAATAATATGAAGAGTTCACTGTCCTCGTGTTGTGTTCAGGTGCAGAGCAGGCTCAGGAGATCTACAGCCACATCCGAGAACAAACCCAAAAACATTTAGACAGCTACGCCAGAGACGGACTGCGCACACTCTGCGTCGCTAAAAAGGTAACGCCTCAGGAGGTGAAGCCAAATCAAACCCTAGATAATAATTCCTACATAAAAAGCCTTAAAAGCAACTTCTTCTGCACAAAGGAACAGCATGGTTGAATCTTGTGAGAGTTTTGCAAATCTGGGGTTCCCGTCTAGACACAGACCTATCATACATGCCAAAATGAGAAACAGCTGACCAATCACAGCTTTTCATCACTGCTACAGCCTGATAGCAGCTCAGCACAGTAAACTTGATTTTCCTGCCACAAGCTGATTTTCAAACTTACCTGAGTTCTTTTTCTGTCTGATCATGAAGTACAGTCCCACAGATATGTGAACAGCATCTGTGAATGTGTGCATCACTGACTCGACTGTGTGTTCTGTGCTCTGAGCAGGTTCTAGAAGAGGAGGAGTACGAGGTCTGGCTGAAGAGACAGCTGCTGGCGGAGAGCAGCATCGAGAACAGAGAGGAGCTGCTGCTGGACTCGGCTCAGAGGCTGGAAACCAACCTCACCCTGCTGGGTACGAGACCCTGCATCCCTCCCTCCTGAAGCTCCTTGCTTCTGGGAATCAATGGGGTTTGAGCACAGAAACATTGTTTTCTCCAGATAACAACCTAGTAGGACAGTGTAGCACGTAAAGTCTTTGCAACTGTGACGTTCTCTTGTTCTTCTGACATTGCTACACTGAATGACGTTTCCTGCAATGATTTCATTTGCTAGACATTATAGCATTATCGTATGGTAAAACTATATAACTAACATTTGCTGTTCCAACTAATGAAATGAACTCAGAAAACAGGGAATCTAATGTATGAGTGTATGACTGCTTTGGGCTTCTGTTCTGAATTGCTGAACTTTATCTCGTGTAAACATCTGTTCCTGTTGAGGATTCTTTCCTTATTTTATCAATGGTCAGTCCAGTCAGTTCAGGAAAAGTGCACAGGGGTCCAGGATGTCTTATGCTGAAAGGTTTCTTGAGGAGAATGGAGGATTTATCAGTACACTGCCCTCAGGACAGTGACACAACTGCTCTGTCCATTAATGTTCATTAGTCTTACAGACAAGGAGATATGTTTACCATTAGTGGTCCAACATCTGACTCTGTTCAGGCTTCTAACATCATCACGTCAATGATGTTTATAGAGTGAGACAGCCCCCTCTGACCTCAATTACCATAGTAATGATCAGAATTTTTGACACTGTCCTTACAGTGAACTCAAGACATATATTTGACCCTGTGATATGTGACATGCTGAAATAAGACCAGTTGGACTCCACTGACTGAACTGGCAGTTCAGACACAGAGTGCACTGCTTGCCTTTCAGTTTAATGAGCGGCCATGTTAACTGGTGACTTTTAACTGAAGGTGTGGTTGTGAGGTTTGAGGCTGTTACTGGTGGTTACTCTTATTATGCATTTAAAAGAATATGTAATTGATGTATTAATAAGGGAGGAGAGAGGTCTGAGGTGCTGCACTTGGACCCCTTTTGGAACATGGACCATCCAAGCTGGGAGCTGTAGTCCTGAAAGTTTTCTGCATGTATTTTTCAGGTACCACAGGGATATTGGACAGACTGCAGGAGGAGGTTCCAGAGACCATTGAAGCTCTTCAGAAAGCCGGGATAAAAGTCTGGGTTCTCACTGGAGACAAACAGGAGACGGCCATCAACATCGCCTATGCCTGCAAACTCCTCCGTCCCAACGACCAGCTGCTGACAGCCAGCTGTGGGAGCAAGGTGAGCAGCTGATGGATGGAGTGGAGTCACACTGCTGTTTTTACCTCTCAGCTTGTTTATCCAGATCTCTGACTGTTGTTTATTTGCTCTTTTGATATCTATTCCCCTCATTCCGCAAAACACATGCACTGGATTATGAGTCCAGCGCTACATGTTTGGCTTTCTTATGAATCCCACTGGTTTTCTTGATAGGACACACCCTGCACAGCATTCACACACAGGGATTGGGCGGGTGTGCATGATCGTCAGGTGACACAGAAAACTTTCTGACAAAAGTTCAAGTCTAGGCAAGATGGAGGATGTTTTAAACTGACTCATTACTTCCTTTTTTCAAGCTTTATTCCTGACAGAGAAAGCTGAAGAGTGACAATAAATGTGGGGAGAGAGAGATGGGTAATGACATGCAGGAAAGAGCCACAGGTCAGATTCAAACCCTGGCCTTGCCACAGCAAGGCCTGAGCCTTCACACATGAGGCGGCTGCTCTACCAACTGAGCTAAACACCGCCCCAGGGTTTTTTTTTTTTTCAGTTGTGGTTTGGTTAGGTTTAGGAAATGAATATAGTTTGGGTTTAAATTAAACTTTTCACAACACTGACAACATGTTAAAAAGCATTTCTGACCTGAAGACATGGGCACCGTAAATCTTTCTGCCTCGATGCTACGCAGGGTGAGTCTTGCCAAGAAAATCAGCAGAATTCACAAAAGGCATGTCTTTTAAAGTGTACGTTGTAGATTGGTTGCCTTTAATGTTACATAAAGCTGTCGAAACAAGTTTTGACATGGCCCATGTCAACACTCCGGGTTGCCATGTAATCAAACAAAGTGGATCAGAGGAGTTAACGTTAGATTCTGCCCAACTTAAGTAAATCCACGAGCAGAAACATGTTAAAACACAGTAAGTATCGCAGATCATTTAAAAGATAAAGATAGCGTAGAGGCCAGAAGTTCACCGTAGTGTTTAGTTTATTATTTCCTTTGAAAAGTTTTCAAAGACACTACCTGCAACACCACTGTGGGAAGTCATAAAGTCCCTGAGTTCACGTATCAAAGTCCACTGAGACAGAGGCTGCTTTCATGGGGGACGTCAATCCTAAAGTCAGGGAGGACTGACCGGGACCACTGCGACTTTCAGCTTTGAATTTCTTTTCTCAGAAGTTGCAAAAAGCATGACGACCACATTACTGTTGTGCGTGATGTTCTACTGGGGTCTAAAGGGGGTGTTGATTATGCTGAACATAACGTGAAACAAAGTTACAAATTGTTTCTTTAAATCACAGACGTGATCTTCAATCTTGTGTGTGTCGTTGATATTTAGGCCTGATGCACAACGTAATTGGGTAGATCATCTCCTCTGAATGAATGTGTACATCCAATTACATGGTTACATTAGATCACGTCATACCTTGAAATGTTAATCCAGGAGTAACTTCAGTCTGACCGTGCTGCCAGAAGAAAAGTCAAAAAATGAGGATATATGTTGTCTGCACCAGATTCCATGCCAGAAGTATTTATTTTATTCCAGAATAGTTACACACACTTGCCAACAGCTGCGACTCAGGAAAAATAGGACCACTCAAACAAACAAACAGAAACTTCCTTCAACTCTACATGACTTATGGATTTTTATTCCTATCAGGATACATGTACAGCTTTACTTCAGGACCTCAAACTGGAAGTGCAGTGTGAAGATGGCTCGACTGAACTGACTGCAGCGGGGGATCATGGGGAATCATCGTCAGGCAGCGGGGATGGATTCATTCTGGTTATAGACGGCCGCACACTGGACTGGGCCCTGCAGGAGGACCTGAAGAGTGACTTCCTCGAGCTGAGCTGCAGATGCAGGGCGGTCATCTGCTGCAGGTCCACTCCACTACAGAAGAGCCAGGTGGTCCGGCTGATCCGGGACCAGCTTGGCGTCATGACCCTGGCTGTGGGTAAGGACTCCAATCCAGTTATTGTTGGACCTGTTAACAACTGTTACTAAAGCTTAAATAAAGTACTTACAGTAGGTCTGGGCCTTATGGGTGATAGTACATATGATATGCTTTGTACAATAAAAAGTCGTTTGTGTTCATTAAGGTGATGGGGCCAACGATGTGAGCATGATTCAAGTGGCTGATGTAGGCATCGGGATATCTGGTCAGGAGGGCATGCAGGTAAACCACAAGAATTCATCCTGACCGAACACACCCCAGAATTATGAATTCATTAATAGATCTTATAAAAGACACTGGTAGATTTTGTTAGTAAATGTGTTATTCGGCTGAGACAGTTACAGAGCAAGGTCTTACACCTCCTCAATGCGTCACAGTGGGAACCACACATCATTCACCTTTTCTGCAACCTTGGTTTTCTTGTTTACTTCATAAATCCACAGGTTATTTTATATTTTTCAAGTATTTTGTGTTGATTTAGAATGTAGAAAATAATACAATTCAAGAAAAACACATTGAATGGGAAGGTGTCCAAACTGTTGACTAGTACTGTATGTGATATTATAGTAGGAGGTGTAATTCTGGTCAACTTACAGAAGGTTTTTAATGAATCTATCTTTAAATGTGGATTTGGATGGATGGTGATATTGTTGTCCCTGTTTCGTTCCCCAGGCTGTGATGTCCAGTGACTTTGCCATCTCCAGGTTCAAACACCTCAGTAAGTTGCTGCTGGTCCACGGTGCCTGGTGCTACTCCCGCCTCGCAAACATGATCCTCTACTTCATCTACAAGAACGTTGTGAGTTAGTCTCTGTGTGTTCACCGCTTTTCCTTCTTGGGACTTGTTTTTCTTTTCTTTTTAACATTTTTTTTCCTTTTTTTGCTCTGATGTAAACACAGAAAAGATGAGGTCCGAATTTTTTTCATATACAAAGTAAGGATAAGTCAATAGAAAGGACACAGGCATAGGTCATTGACCCCAGGGGTCTAGTTTAAAAAAATAAAAAATACACATATATATTACAGAAGATTACATGGTTAGCCCCATGTTGTCCGATTTTTGTCTACCTTCTTCTTTTGTAATCGAATAGTGAAAGTAATTTTCTCCATAACATGAAAAGAGTTGATTATGCTGAACAACAGTTTTTACTGGCAGCCTTCAAGAGTCACTCTTGTTAAGACCTTTAGGAACATGACCACGGTACATTGAGGTAAAAGGAAAGCCAAATCTCAGGCTTAGGTTCTCTGAGACCAGTCGACCCACTTCTTTCCAAAAGGGCATAATATAAGGGCATGACCAGAAGATGTGAGGATGGTCTGCTGAGACTGATCCACATTCCCTCCAGCAGGAGCGCTGAGGCTCACTAAATTTAGATTTTTGATTGGGGTTAATAAAAATAAAAAAACAAGTTAGATTTTTCCAACAGAAATCTCAGTTATATCGAGTGCTATGTCGAATATCATCTAGAAAAACCATTGATGTCAGGTTGTTGTTGTTGTACCTGGTTTAGCCGCTAGCTACTCTGCTTTCCCTGACAAGATACAATTCAATTCAAAAGCAGACAAATGCAACCAATAACTGTGTGTGTCTTTGTGTCTGTGTTTGTAGATGTACGTGAATCTGCTGTTCTGGTATCAGTTCTTCTGTGGTTTCTCCGGGAGCGTCATGACCAACTCCTGGGTGCTCATCCTCTTCAACTTGATCTTCACCTCCGTTCCTCCTCTCATCTACGGTGTCCTGGACCGGCACACGCCTGCAGACACCCTGATGGAGCTGCCTGAACTCTACCGGGCGATACAGACCACCAAGGTGACGCAGAAATAGTATTTTTGTGTTTTTTGTTGTGGCGCTGTCATGTGTTCAGGAGGACTAACAGATGAATCCTGTTTCTCTACAGGTCTACGTTCCCTACATGTTCTGGGTCACAGTCCTGGATGCTTTCTACCAAAGCCTTGTGTGCTTCTTTGTGCCTTACTTTGTAAGTCTAAAGTAGTTGCTTAGTTTCTCAACCAGCACTGGTATAAATGTTTCTTCTCGATGCCCCCCCAGCTGACATAGTAGTAAACGCAGGTTCCATCCCTCTATAAGATCGCTGTGTGTTTGTCTCAGGCATATGCAGGATCAGACGTTGGGGAACTGACCTTTGGCTCTCCAATCAACGCCTCAGCACTCTTCATCATCCTGTTGCACCAAGTTATCGAGAGTCACACTCTGGTCAGATACACTAAAAGCAAACTGGATTTTGTCTCACGACATTGTATTGCCTGCGTGTTATATATATTATACAGGGATACCAAAACACTGGGGTTTCTAATCCTCTGTGTTGCTTTGCAGACGTGGATTCACATGCTGGTCTTGGTGCTCAGTGGTGGCTCCTACTTTGGCTTTGTGCTGCTCTTCAGTTTGTTCTGTGCGACCTGCAGCCCCCCCACCAACCCTGTGGGGGTGGAAACACTCCAGATGTCCCAGCCTCTCTTCTACATCGTGTGCGCTCTCACCACTGTGACGGCTCTGTTACCCAGGTACACACCCCCACCCACAAATATGTTGTGTTACGATCGCACACGACGCATTTCAGTCCAGTCCCTGATGCCGTGTTGCATCAGTCTGACTTGGTTCAGAGAGACAACAGAGCTCATCGTCCATGAATCCAAACTCAGAGTGTCATTAACCAAAGCTCTCCTCTTTCAATCTATGCCACGTACATGATGGAGCAAAACATCTTTTTTCATTGGTCGATAAGATTCTAAGTGACCGTAGACAGAAGGGAATATGCACATTCCATTCCTCTGGGCTCCAAAGTGTGGTCCAGGTACAGAAATCACCTGTGCAGGTAGGGGGCGTGGCCACGGCCGGATCATCGCACAGGCTTCATAGGCTTAAGCCTAGGGGCCCCCACGCCCCCTCGCCTCGGAGGGGGCCCCCGATTGGTCAAAAGAAAAAAATATATATCATATTCATTAGCTCAAAATCACGCCCTCGCCACCCAGGGGGCCCCCAATTGGTCAAAAGAAACAAAAACTTTCATATTCATTAACGCAAAATGAATATTTAAATAACCGGACACTGATTGGTTGTGGGGAATCCGCCTTCCATATATAAACGTTAGGCGTCACGCACTGTGTCAGTCTGACTCTGTAGTTGAACAGCGACAGCACAGCAGCTTGTAGCCTAGGGGCCCCTGACCATGTTAATCCAGCCCTGGGCGTGGCCTCAGTAGCCCTGCAGTAAGCAGTGTGCTATGTGCATGTGACTGAGGAATAGCAGATATTCAAGTGGACCTGCATGGAATCTGGTTGTTTTAGTCAAGATTATGCTAAAATATATTTTCCCAACTGTATTTAAGTTCCCTGTTAAGGGCCAATTTTTCAATTTTGTATTCTTATTCCCATGAATTCCCGTTAATTCCCATGAAAAGTTGTTGCAAATCAAATATAATCAAACATATAAAAAATGTGACAGTGCCAAATATTAAAGAAAAGTAGAAATGGCCTAATAATACTTTGATGTATTACTGGTTACAGCAAATCAGTATTCAGTGTTCAGTTAGGCTATGGTCGCTACTTTAAGTCCTCCGTCACCTACTGATGCAGTCCTGGTGGACGGACTGATACTCACACTGTGTCCTGTCCTCTGCAGGCTGCTGTTTCGAACTCTGTACAACACCTTACACAGATCAGCTCACATGGACCAAATGGATTCGGAGAAGTATCGCAAGAGAATGCAGCGCTGGAACCAGAGTCACTCCAGAGCCAACAGGGTGCCGGTGTGTGCCGACAACCCCGCCCTGGAGCCCAGCACAGCCTCAGTGGTGTCATGACCTCTGTGTACACTCACACACACTTTAGACTTCATGCTGGATTCAAGTGACAGAATGGATACTTTGTATGGATGCTGCACTCACCAGCTATTTCACAGCTTTGCTTCAACAGCCGAACAACTCCTGGAGAGACTGAGAGCTATGAAACGAAAAGCATGTTTTATTTGAACATGAAGCTGTGAAATGTCAAATACTCAGAGACAATACTGTCGTTGAAGGAGTCAACATTTGTCATGAAGGTATGACAGCAATCTCTAGTGGCCTTTGGTGCGTGCTACAGCTGAGAAGTTGATCCACCACTATGCAGGACTGATCAGCACACTGTCGAGGCTACATTCACACTGCAGGCGAACTGGACCAAATCTTTGTCATTCTGTCTGGATATTCATGATCATGTTGTTGGAAGACTGCTGAACTGGAAGTTTCATTGCTTCACTTTTATGTCAACAAGTGTCACAGCTGTTCTATTGGGTTATTGGGTCAAATCTGATCGTAATTATATTGAACATTAAAGCTGCAGTTTCTATGTGCCCTGCGATAAGCTGGCGACTTGTCCAGGGTGTACCCCGCCTCATCCAAATTCCAAAGTCAGCTGGGATAGACCCCACTGTGACCCTGATGAGGATAAGCCGTGACAGATAATGGATGGATTAAAGCTGTAACTAGTGATTTTTGACCACAAGGGGGCAGGAATATTTAGAAACCCAAACAGAACAGTCTTCACATTGATTTCAAACAACAACTTCTACATCAAGGTAGTTAGCGCAACATTAGCGTCCCATCAGAGCGGTGTATCCACCAGATGAAGAGGAGTCACTCTACTCTTTAGCTCTGCTTTGGTCTCTGCTAGAGTTGTAACGTATGATTCCCTCAAACTCCCATCGTCAAATACTGTCACGTCATCGGCTACTTCTATATATAGTACTTTCACTCAGGAAACCACAGTTTGTGTTCCCTGTGCAACCAGAAGTAAACACCTCAGGTGTGTAACGGTATGATCTCCTAAATTTAACCAAAGTGCGAGCATTACATGGTGTTACCACACAAGCTTTATTTTGAAGGTCTAACTAGTAAATAAAGTCTAACTGCATATTTATTCTCACAAAGTTGACCACAGAGACATGTCCTGTCCAAATACAGCACTAGCGGGGCACCTACAGTGTTTTATTTTTCAGCGTACCACTGATGAATCAGCAGTATTTGTCGAGTTGGAAGTGACAATGTGTGACTCGAACGCAGCCTGTGTGCTCACGAACCAGAAAGAATCTAAACACTAAAATACTACAGAAGGTTTCAACCCTGAACAGGGTTGCTCGGTTGTCATGGAGACAGAGACACTTGTTGATATCAAATGTGTTGCTAAACTGCAGTGTGGATGGAGCCTTACAGATTTCTTAATGGCACAAAACAGGAAGGCGGTGCCATCCTTCCATCACCGCGGAAGCCTTCAGCCTCCACATGACGGAGGCTCTGTGAATACTGTTTTGTTTGTTTTTCTGTTTCTTGTCTCAATCACACTATGGAGCCTTTAACACTGCTGTCTTCTTAATCCGTAGCTGACACAGTCTGCTGATGAACAAAACTCACTGGTGCGCTTACAGTTGTTGGAATGTGTTTACAGACGGTGAAGGGTTGGACTGACAGACTTTGACTGAGACGTTACAACGAGCAGCCTGCCTTTGTTTACCTGCTGCGTCGGTGACACCGGAGCACATGAGTCATGCTGACTTAAATTTGGACTCTAGTTGAGTTGCTGCAATCGACATTCAACGAAGGCTGGCGTTGTACATCTGTACATGAAGGACGTGGTGATACATCATGGATTGAAGAATTGATCATGGTTGACTGAGGAGTCGTAGTCGTGGGCTGAGCTGCACTAACAAATGAATCTCAATGATGAACAAGATCAGGTTAAATATGTCGTTATTTTAAACATAGAAGTTGATTAGTCTATCGTCTGTATTAGATGATGTCACGCTGTATTTGCGGGCTTTACCTCCTTGTGTTTACTGTACTGTTTAAATAATCATGTCAGTTAGCAGACTCTAAAAACATGCACGTGGTGTGAAGACCAAGTCTGCATTAGTTGCGTTACTCTTCCATGGTGATGGAATCACATGATTTGAACAGTCTCTGCTGCATTTCCTCTGACTGATGATATTGTACAAATATGAGTGGAAGCTGAATGAGGCCTGAAACAAAACATTTTAAAAAACACTTTAAGATGCTGTAACGTATGCGTGGACCCTGGTCCAGCCTTGAAGTGTAAAACTCTGTTTAAGTCATATTGCTTTATGGGGTTAGGGTTAAAACCAAATGAAGAAAACAAAGCTCATTGAGTCGTTGTTGGTGCAGCCCAGCACAGGAACACTTGGTTCACTCGCAGTACTTTCAGACGTCCACTTAAAGGCTGCCAGGCAGTCAGCCGCCGTCGCTGATGAGGATTTTTTTAAAATATTGGTAATGTTGTATTTGAATTGTTTTATTGAATGTATGACTGTTTGCACTGTTTCACATGTTGCAATAAACTGATAGTTGCTCACACGTGTGTTGTCTGTGCAGTGTGTGCTGAAAGACGTTGAGGTCACCTTGTTGTGATGCGACCACTTCACGTACCGCAGATCATCCAGCCTGAGAGTTTCTGTTTGACAGCTGACTGTGGACAATCTGGATGCTCCTTCATAATCATTTTCCAATTTTTCTCATAGTACAATAACGTATAGAATGGACAAAATAGAGACAAACAGCAAAAAACAAATGTTCAAATAAGAGAAGAATGAAAAATACACAAACAAGTTTTCCAGGTTCTCTGAAAGTGTAAAGTCCTTCTTCCTTCTGTAGGAACAAACCTCCATGCTTGTGATCAAAAGCATTTCATCAAACCAACTGTTGGAACACGGGGGCAGGGCAGATTTCCTGTTATTATTGCTTTTGCTGCAACCATACCTAGTTTGAGAATTTGTTTCTGATGGACGGAGAGGGCCTTTGTACTGTTAGACAGGGACGTCACTAGAAAAAAGAGAGAAAAGTTATTGCGCGCGCTTTGACAATTTTTTCAGAGCACCAATTAAAGCTTTGTCAATCAATTGATTAATCTAAGACGATGACGCCTTCATACACCTTCAGCTGCTTTACCAGCTAAACAACACCAGTTAAATTGTGCTAAAATACAAATAAAAACATTTGCAGGTGCCATACATACCTGCACAAAATGAAGAGGGCAAGTGTTTCATAACTCATCATCATGGAAACATTATACAGGAGAAGACTGTTCTCTAACCACCACCCTGGACTTACCAACATCTTCATAAACCAGGCCATCACGATGGTTTACTCCCCTGCCCCTCTTTCACCCATCCTATTTTCCCCTCCACCTGCCAGAAAACTAGAAATCTGCACCAATGTGGAGCCATTAAACCAGGAATGAAAACTCGGTCTCAACAGCCATATGTCTTGCCCATTATTTGCAATATACCTTTTCACTTTACATTACTTACCCATTACCCATTCGTTCGCGCTCTGCTCTTGCCACTGTGAGGTTCGGCTCTGTGTACTTCAGAGGTAAACACGCAAGCGGCAGTGAGCAGGGTCGCATGGAAAACATGGATTGGAATTTCAGTGATGTGGGCGTTCTCTATATGAAAAAGTGGAATGGATTGTATAATGACGCACTGAAGAGGCTCTCTCTACCGTACCCGATGAAATTAGATTTATGATCATATTTAAGTGAATAATGACAGTTTATATGATTATTGGTTTAAACTCATATTCTGGCCACTTTGTATTGCATAAATAGGCATTTTTTTGTGAAAATAAATGTAATAAATAAAAATAATAATAAAACACTACCAAATTATTTAGGGGAGCTTGAGAATATTTGCCCCCCTAAAATAGGCCTAGTGACGCCACTGCTGTTAGAGCAGCCAAAAAACTCACAAAGTTTAGAAAAAGCGTTAAATATGTCAGTCCAGAAGTTATTTATTACTAGACAGTGCCAAAATATGTGAGAACATACAATATTAACACAAAGACAGCACACAGCACGGCTAAAGTCCATCAAATATTACTTCAACAATGGAAGAAAATTCAATTAAAAGAAAAGAAGTTCAATCTGTAAAAACAAGATTCAATTCAACATAAATGATACTTTATCTATAATTCTTTATACATGCAATCGATCCAAATATGATCCTCGATACCAAGATGATTATCATTACAGCTCAGCATAACTAACTATAGGCTCTATCAAAGAGGAAAGTCTTAAGTCTACTCTTAAAGGTGTTGACCTCCTGAACCCAGAATGGTAGTTTGTTCCACAGAAGAGGAGCCTGATAGCTGAAAGCTCTGGCTCCCAATCTACTTTTGGAAACTATAGGAACCACAAGGAACCCAGCGTCCTGGGAGCGCAGTGTTCTAGAGGGGTAGTAAGGTATTATGAGCTCTTTTAGATATGATGGTGCCTGACCATGAAGAGCTTTGTAAGTAAGGAGAAGAATTTTAATGCAAGGAAGCAAAAATGGGAGAGATGTGATCTCTGATCTTGGTTCCTGTCAGAACACGTGCAGCAGCATTCTGAATTAACTGAAAAGTCCTAAGAGACTTATTGGAGCAGCCTGATAACAAAGAGTTACAATAATCCAGCCTAGAAGTAACAAATGTGTGGACTAGTTTTTCTGATAGCTCTATATAATACTTTCTTTTTGTACAATGACTGCTGGGTATAATGATTATAGCCATGGAGAAAACACATTTAAACAAAATAAGTGTCTCTGTGGATTTAGTTTTTGTGATATTTATAATAAAGCAGATTAAATCATAACTGAACTTACAAGCCAAATGAATCGTACTTCCTCTTGTTCTATATGAGCAGTGAAACATGAGCCAGCCGCTTTATTCTGAGCCACCTGTAACCTGTTCAAATGGCCTGTTGTGTCAGAGAAAACCTTTAAACTCTATATACCAAAAGAAAATAACAGAGTTACTGTATTAAATCATAAAATGACCATGCTATGCCATCAGAGATTAAGGAAACATGGCCAACTCAAGTTCTGGCTTCTTGACAACAATACTGCAGTCAGTGTGGTTCTTCTTTTGATAGGTGGGAGCTGTAGAGTCAGGGAGGACTGACCGTGCTTAGTCACTAGATGTCACTGTTGCTTATTGTTTCTTTGACCCTGTTAACAGAAAGCTGCAACCTGACAGATTTCTTTATGATTTCAAACAGACACAGGGTGCTGTTCTTCGAGTTTGGACTCAGTTTGGAGCTGCTGGAATAAACACTGAACAAAAGACATGATGATGCATCATGGACCTGTAGGTCTCAGCTCAGATGGGTGCATTTGTGTCGGATATCACATGTGGAACAGTGTGTCAGGTACAGGAAACCACCTGAGTGAATACACATAGTGACATCTGAAATGCTGCTTCTGAGTGTAAATGTGATCAGTGACATGACTCCAACTGGATGATGAACTATGTTAGTCAGGTGTTACATCATGATGATACGATCATATCGAGTCATACATGTCATAAATAGCAGTGGTAGAAGTAAAACAGTAAAATGAATGAACAACTTTAAAATGTAAAGTTTTAAAAGTTTTTCCAAAAATATTTCAGATTTTCTAGTTTAAACGTTATACGACAGGAAGCTTTCATATTTTAAATATTTATTATCCAGTCAGCTTTTCTTTCTTTTCTCTCTGTTCTGTCACATGTCATCAGCATGGATTGAACACACACACACACACACACACACACACACACACACACACACACACACACACACACACACACACACACACACACACACGGGGTGCCGTTTGTAAAGCGTCTCGCTCTGAAAATAACAGCAACATTTTGTCACATTTAGCTAAAAACAATGTTTAAAAAACTGGTTTGAATTTTTGAGAGTCACTTTTTTGCACATTTAGAACAATATTTGTGAACTTAGAGATATTTTAAATATTTAAATCCAAATGTTAGATTATATTTAACATTTAGATTTAGCTTTTAGATTTTACATTTAACATTTGGATTTAAATATTTAAAATATCTCTAAGTTCACAAATATTGTTGTAAATGTGCAAAAAGGTGACTCTCAAAAAACTCAAACTAGTTTTTTTAAACATTGTTTTAAGCTAATTGTGACAAAATGTTGCTGTTATTTTCAGAGCAAGACGCTTTACAAATGGGCACCCCACACACACACACACACACACACACACACACACGCACACACACACACACGCACACACGCGCACACACACACACACACACACAGTGTAGTTCCTCATAGGCGTGTCAGGCGTCAGGCTGACAGCTTTCACTTCTGTCTGTCTGCTTCTCCAGATGATCCGCACACTCTCAGCCCTGAAGGTCGCTGTCTGAATCCTCCTGGAGATATGAGTTTTTACAGTGACGCGTCCACAGAAGACATGAGCGACGAGCTGGAGACTTTGGGGTAAGACCGGATCCGGTACCGCTGTCTTCTTCTTCTCTCCAAAACAACGCGCTGATAACGCGAACGGCTCGAACTATTCATCTGATCATGCTTATTCATTGAACATACATGAACATGTACACTGTCCTTGTTATACGCTATTTATTCCGTGACTGCTTTGCAGATTCATAACGACAATGATGGTCTAATAATAATAGACGGATAATTACAGAACTATACCGTTATTATTATGATGAACATATTTAGATGGCATTTTCGCATGTTCTGTTCTGCCACCAAAGTTTTCCCACAGCACAGACAGCATTAAAATATGTTCCTCATTAAAACAGACAAGTTTGTGTCATAAAGACTGTGCAGCTTAGATTCAACAACTCCTGGATGTTTATGGGATCTTGATTATTCTCTGTTCTTTATTTGAATCCCATTAACGTCCACAGAAGTGGTCACCGGCCTTCCTAAAAACAAAACAAAACTGCAATATAAGCCAAATCTATATAAGTGAAATGAATCTATAAGTAACAAGAAGTTATAGTAAAAAAACAAAAAGTCGCCAACAACCGACATCAAAAATAAGCATAAAGAATTTGAAGCAGCAATAACAAAATAATAACATGTGAGATTATTTTTGATTATATCTGTTTTTCTTTTGTCTGCCGTAGATGAGGAGCAGATTCCATGCTCTGTAAAGGACCCATAGGTACAGAACAACTGAGCCTGATACAGCTGTTTGACATAAGATCAGATTATACCAGATACATGACACAGATCTGTCTGAAGGCATTTACTAGTTTCTGATTCAGACAAAGTGACAAAAATGTAAAATTGGTCAAATTTCTGTATCACTGAACTATCTCTTGATAGTTATTCTGTGTAATCTTTGTGTGGAACTACTATTTTACTGCCATTTTAAAGCTCTACTGATTTGGCACCCCTACATTTTACACCGTTGTTCACTTTTACCATGAATACAAAATCCTGATAAAATATGTCAACTACACGCAGTATACAATGTATATGTCCATATATATGCTTATAGGTGTGATTCACATAACTCATAACTCTACTCATATCATACTTATTGGGAGTTTATGTAGAAGAAGTCACAACTAGTTTTAAAGTCTTCATCAGATGCACAGGTACTGCATACACACACATGGATACACAAACGCACAGACCGGTACACACACTCATAGCACATCTGGGACTTTTGGAGAAGTCTTGGCATCGACAATATTGTGTTCTGGGATGACTGCCAGAATTAGTTGCCTGTTCCACCAGATAACATTCATTGCCATTACTGGCTTTGAGACACACACACATCTGGGATCTTTTTTTGGAACTCGGGGGAAACTCAGAACATTGACTACTTGATCATAACAAAGTTCAGGCTGTATGGTTCCATATTTGGTAGTTTGGTGATGAAACAGTGATGTAAGAATGGTTCTAAAAAGCTGTGAAGTTTGTAAGTAAGTAGAAGTTTTCTTCCACAGCAGTACTCCTCCTCATCTCTGCTGAGAATGCTCGTACATGCTCAGTACAGACCGAACAGGATGTACGGATGAGTAATCATCAATCTGCTGCTTTTCTTGGCAGGTGCTCTCATTAGGCAGTAGTCACTGATGCCATTGGTTGAAGTTAAGGTCAGGTAATTTAATTAAATTCAGTTACTGTGGTCAGGTCTAATCTGCTCTATGACAAATCATTAACCTTCTCAATAGACATAGTTCCGCTGGGACATGCAGGCTCTGATCTCTGAACAGGAAACATCAAGCGTAAATTCTTTTGAATTTCAAGCTGCCTGGTTCCTACAGTAATAACGTTCTAAATGAATAACCTTTATTGTTTCCTTATTAGCTTTATTTCAAATATCAAATTTTATTTGTATAGCCTAAGGTCACAAAGTACATTTTACTCTGAGGCTTTACAATCTGTACAGGGAGTGACACCCTCTGTTCTTAGACCCTCGGTTCCAGTGAGGAAAAACTTGCCCATAAAAAACCTTTAACAGGGAAAAAATGTGGAAGAAACCCCGGCAGGCTAATCCTACGGCAGCATAACTAAAGGATGACCTGAGCCAGCCCAAACTATAAGCTCTATCAAGAAGTAAAGTTTTAAGTCTACTCTTAAAAGTGTACAATACCACTACACCAAACTATACTGTACAGAAAAAACTTTATTCATTATTCCTTGCAAATCAACGGCAGGCCTGGTTACACTGTATCACTGGGTTTTTATAGATCTAACACTTTTCAGTGAGAGCTTCATTACAGTGCAAACAGAAACACTTTGCATCTGAACTTTCACATCCCCTTATCGGTTTCCTTTGCATCTGTCTTACAGTCGGAGGTTTGTCTAACAGCAACAATCATCCCCATTTCCTCTGAAAACCCCTGGATGGTCAGTTCTTCAACACTTTTTTAGGCGACAGTACAAACAGGAGCTGTCTCATTTCGCAGTGATTGGTGTGTTCTGGTGTGGATTTTAAAAAGAGAGAGAGAGAGAGAGCAACAAAAGCTTGGGAACTACAGTATACTGAAACAAAGTGTACTATCTCACACATCTCTCATTCTATAATCTGAACACAACAGTTTAGATTCATCTCCTCTTCTTTGTCCAAAAGAAATGCAATAAATCAAAATTGCTTCTCAGTTCACTCCAGTATTGAGTTACCAGTTCTTTGTTAATTATATTGTTGAAGGTGGTACCACTATGACCTATCCCGCCATGCTGCAGAAGCCCTTCTCTTGTCCAATGGGACTGATGGAAGTTATCTCCTGAGAAACAGTAATGAGGGACCAGGCTGCTTCGCCCTGTCTGTCAGGTCAGTCTGTTTATAGCACTCAAAGTGAAAGATTTGATTTATACCTTCTAAGAAATAATTACTCATTTGTAAAATGCAATAGGCACATAAACAGTGGGGCAGTAAAGAAGAAGTAGAATATGAACAAACCATGGTGGAAACTGCTTTTTTTTGCCAATCTTCACATAGACAATAGAGTAATAACTTTACTGTATTTGCATGTGAATGACTTTAAATTGCAAAGTCAACTGTTGTCTTTCATTTACTGCACAGGGCAAAGGATTCTGTCAAACATTTTCATGTGACGCGCAAAGACAATGCCTATGCGTTTGGGTTTAATGAGTTTTCAACCCTTCAAGACTTCGTAAACCACTTTGCCAACCAACCTCTGCTGGGCAGTGACGCAGGTATGTAGAAGATCAGATCTTCACTAACAAACATACCAAGTGTTACGAGCTTATACAGTAAAACAGCAGGTTTTCCTCCTGCTTTAACATTTTCGTAGTGAATGTGACAGTTTCTTTGCGGCTGTACGAGAAATCATTTGTTCCAGCACAAGTTTGTGTGACAGGTTCAACCAGTGCAAAGATGCAAGACTGGAAGTGCCCAGGGACAGCTATATGAATGAGCTGGAGCTGAAAGGTTTACGGCTGAGGCTGGAGTGAATATAGTTACAGTGGTTCAAGTGAGACTTTAGGCTTGTAGTTGGTTGTGACCCCTCCACACAGAAGTAGAGTCTTCTGTTAAGAACTTTTGTTAGTAGAGAACCAGGGTGTGTCATTGCTGTAGCTCACCATGGTGCACAATGGAACACAGCAGGCTGAGATGCACCTTCACATTTCAGGGAACAACAGACAAGAAAAGTTTGGACTGCCTTGCGCATACAGGCATCGTTTATAGGCAGGGCGCAGCAGTCTGGAGCTAATATGTGCCTGTAGAAGGGCTTTCAAGTAGGCGGGTGCAGAATCGGAGACTAACTTTGTCCGCATTAGCAATTTGAATTCAATGCAGGCTGCTACAGGTAGCCAATGGAGCTTGATGAGCAGCGGGGTTCATTGAAAACAGGACATGCCGCTGCATTCTGGATCATCTGAAAAGCTTTCACTGTGCAGGCTAGGTCATTTAGTTAGAGATGACCACAGCCTGTATCATGAATTAGGTATCAGGAGGCATATTGAATTAGTTAAAGTCTGATTTTTCTTATGTTGGGAAGCGCGAAGCAGCACGGCTGGGCAACTGAGGCAATGTGATCAGAGCAGGTTAGTCGGTCATTGATCATGACCATGTTTCTGGTAGGTGCGAGAGATAGGGAGTCAATTTTGATGTTGCTATCATGGTGTATAGACGGTTTGGCTGGGAGGACCAGCAGGTTATACTTCACCTCAGTTCATATTTCAATTGCTATTAAAGTATTATTTACTGCACCTGTTTATCAGAAAAATACACACTTCTACTCGATGGATATAATTCAACAAAAAAAACAGAACCAAACCTGAGGTTTAGTGCGGTTGCTAATTGTCAGGCTGAGGTTTTTACAGGATTAGCTAAAACCTGCAATACACTTTGTGTGTGTGTGTGTGTGTGTGTGTGTGTGTGTGTGTGTGTGTGTGTGTGTGTGTGTGTGTGTGTGTGTGTGTGTGTGTGTGTGTGTGTGTGTGTTGCAAGTGTACATGAAACATTACAACACTTTCTTGCGTTATTAGGAAAATCTCTGTCATTTGACATTTCAACAAAAGAGAAGTTCCACATCTGATTGCTGTGTTTTTGGATGTTGTATTTTCTTGTTCAGACCTGTAACCTCCCCTTTGCCTCTGAACCAGGAACCCTCATTGTACTAAAATGTCCATACCCGTGGAGAGTGGAGGAGCCGTCCATCTATGAGTCTGTGCGAGTTCATACAGCCATACAGACGGGTCGGACAGAGAATGATCTGGTGCCGACTGCTCCATCGGTATGACACTTACTGCCAATACCTGCGAGCATCTTTATGTCAAAGTCATAAATGTGATGTGACCAAAGTAACCTTCAGGAGGTTTAAATTAATTCAGATTTATTTGCCAGTAATTCTGTATTATTAAACCATGGATACAATATAAAGTTTTACCATAATTTCTACATTGATCATAGTTTAGCTTTATTCATTTTTTTTCACTTTCAGACTTAGTTGACATAATATTTCCAGTTTTTAGTCACACCTAACCATTTGGAAAGTAGTACATCTCAAGCTGAAGCTAAACTTTCAACCACATCTTTGAGTTTTTACCAACAAATGGAGTTGTTGGCTCAATTGTTCCCATGACGTAAGTTTGGACTTTGAACATGCACAGATATGACCTACAAGAAAGCACACAGTCCAATATCTACTCTCCCACACCCACACAACAGAAACATCTGTTGTTGGATGCTCCTACACAGAGCATGACTTCTTAAAAAGGGAGGGCATTCTTTCTCAGTGGTGATACAGAGTCGCACAGGTTGTCAACGACACATGTGACCAGGAGTCAGTGGACAAGAAAGATGGAGGAGGATATTCACATCTGTTATCAGAGAGTATTTTTGAACAGAGACAGATCAGCCCATTGAACTGCTGCTGTCAGTGATAACACCATTACACTGATTCAGACAAGGCAAACCGCTCCACTACCAACGCCTTCTGGCTTGCCAATGAGCCAGAAGGTCTAATTCATCTATTATTTTAGGATTGAACACGCTTGCATTCCCATGGTCAAGTTAGCAAGAATAAATATGCAACATCTGGTTACACTTTCAAAATAAAGCTAACTGAGGTTGCAGTGTGGACAGGTTTAGACAACAAAAATACTTAGTTTAGGTTTAAGAAAAGGTCGTAAGTTCAGCAAGCAGTAAGTTAAGTAACTTTTTTGACTTGACTGTGGTTTCACATGAGACATGAACAGCGGTCTTCTGGGTAAAAGAAAGTCTTGTGTTTTGGTGTCCAATCCATCCTTCCTTTTCCTTTTTTTTAGACTTTTTCACTCTACAGTTTGTTGTTCCCTTCATTATTACCCTCTACTGCTACTGCATCTCCATACATCCTTCTTACCAGTTGATGATTACGACCTTCTGATAACAGTCCTCTGGTGAAGCCTCTGGGTGAACAGAGGCTAACTCTCCCCTTATATAACCACCTGTGTGTTCTCTTGGCTGCATTCCATTCTACTGTGATGTCACAAGTGAAAGTGTTCCATTGGCTGCATTCTATTCCACTGTGCCATCACAATTGGAAGTGTTCTATTGGATGTCTACTATTCAAAGGCCATGTGATGACTGGACTGAACTGTCAACCCAAGACAACCTAATGACAAATGAGCCAACAACTTGATTCAAAGAAGCTCCAAAGAAAACTAATATTTTGCCTCAGATCCAAGTTGCAATAAAGCTGAATTATCATTGTCGAAACTTGACTCACCGTTGAATGATTTTGATTGTTCTACTAAAACAGCATGTCTTTTCAGCTGGGCACCAAGGAGGGATATCTGGTGAAACAAGGGGCGTTTGTAAAGGTAAGAAGTGTGAGGGTGTCACACTGTTTTCAGTCGTCCTGCTGTGATATGAGGCCAGATTTAAATCACATCCACTGCTGATCATTTTTGCAGAACTGGAAACAGAGGTGGTTCACACTCAACAGACATGAACTCAAGTACTTCAAAGACAACGCGGTGAGTCTTTCCTCATACTTTCAGAACTTCATTTCTTGATTTGAGTGTGAGGCCTCCAGACAAACAACAAGACGGTCTGAGCTTCTAGTGTGTGTCCGTAAGATGCAGAGTGTCTGTGTTGCAGTGCGTGGAGCCCATTCGAACCCTGGATCTGAGAGCCTGCACTGCCGTCCAGTTTGACTACTCTCAAGACAAAGTCAACTGTTTCTGGTGAGTCTGTTTCATTCTCTCAGAGGAACCATTTAGAATGAAGTAACAGACAGCAGACTGCTCTAATGGGGTTTCATGTTGGAGGTTTCAGGAGCTGTAGCTCTCTTCACAACATGACAGACGCAGGTCGTTCTTTGCAACGGGCGTTTATTGCTGCGGACATAACTTGCTTCTCATCCCTGCACATCTTTACGCCGTGAGAACTGTATTCACATGAACAAACATATTGCAAACACACGTAGAAGCTTTGTTAGCATGTAAGATGAAATACAAATGAGGTGCGTATAAAACAAAGAAATACAAACTTCAACAAATACCTCGTTGGCCGCTTGTCATGAAAAGAGGTTCAAGTATTTTTAAAGTCCCTTTAGAGTCACTTCTTCTCTTCTTTTAACTTCTACTTTAACATAACGAATGAACAAAGATAACCTGATGACATGCGTAACATGTGTCACATACAGTCTCCACAAATCTCAAGGTGGTGATAACACGCCTGGGAAACATTAGTTCCAGGCCATGAAATACTCACAATGATTAATGATTAACATTTTTATCTGTCCCGTGACATTTCTAACTCGCAATTTTACATTTGCATCAGATTATTTATTTATTTATATAACTTAAAATTATTGTTTAACTTGTGAATTATTTATGCATGACGAACTTAAATCTTCTACGTCACTTACAGGAGCTTTCAGCTTCAGCTTCAGAAGTGACTCATTTGATTGACCTACTATGTCAAGAAGTTGGGATGTGAAGAAGTTTACACAGTGAGCTTTAAAGTTTAGCTCTTTCTCACTTTGGATACTTTAGTTAGCACGCTTCTTTGCAGTACACACTGCACTAAATACTTCTCGTTGTAGTGTGCTAATTTTGGCCAGCTGTCTCAATTTGAGTACAGCTGTTGTTCACTTAACGGAGATGATGAATTTTTACTGCCTCGTCTTCTTGCTGAATTGTAACCGAACTTTATGTTGGTTATAGAGATAGCCTAATAACATTGCTGTCCTTTAGGATCACACAAATACAATAGTAATAATAATCTAAATTAAAGCTGCCTCGCTTATGTGCGCATGTCGAAATGTGCATAACATAACCTTGATAACCGCAAGGGGGTGCTATGGAGACCCACCAAATGATATTATGCAGCCGAATTGTGCATAATATTAACAACCCCAACAAGTTTCAGACAGCCCTGACAAAGTATATGATAGCCGCACACTTTTGCCCGAAAATCACCAAAAAAGTAAATGGAGTCTTGTTTTTTTGTGGAAAAATCGGCAGCGTCGACTTTGACGCGCCGTCACGGCCTCTGATAAAAAGTTGTGATTTTGATCGTTCAAATGCGACCCCTGGAAATGAGGCCAAAACCGGAAAAGTCCAAATTTGAGCAAAATTGGACGGCGTACGGTTCACTGTAGTACGGGGCACCAAGAGACTTTTTTGTGCGTCTGGGCATGTTACATACTCCCACCGAGTTTCGTACATGTGGATGAAACCGTGGCGAGGGGCACCAGCAAAAACGCACACCGAGGTGGCGCTGTCGAGTCATATGCGCACGTTCATGTGTGAGACCCCCAAAATGCGAAATTTTACACTTGACATGGGGGGATAGGTAAATTTTTGTGAGTTTTCGGGGGGATATGGGCCGGCGAGAATGCGATTTACTCTTAAACGTCGTTCAGTGTTCGAAATCCAATAGGGCCTCGTCCCAGCGTGCTGTGCTCGGGCCCTAATTAAATACAGGATGTACATGTTAGTTCACAATAAAACCCCCAAAAGATATCCCTGCCTCCTGTAAATTCATATCACTGACTAAACATATCACTAGGAGTGGCTGTGGCTACTAATCCACTAGTCTAATGATCCTCCAGTCTGCATGTTGAAATGTCCTTGGTAACAATGGGTAAGATACTGAACCCTAAATTGCTCCTGAAGGCTGTGCCATAAATATCTAATGAATGGTTAGCTCCTAAAACAGATGAGCAGTTGGCACCTTGCATGGCAGCCAATGCTGTCAGCGTATAAATGTGCCAGTGAGCCGACCTTTATCTAAAATTAAAACCTGAAATGCATTTCAAAGCAGAAAGCAGCATGACGTGTTACACAATCAGTATGTTCAGGGGAAATTTGGGGATTTCCAAATACAAAAAACTACACATTGTTGAAAATTTTTCAAAAAAAAAAAAAGATTAGAACAGTTTGTGACTCTGGGAAAGTGAGAAAACAATAACATTCCCCAGAGCGAGTGTATCTCTGAACTATCTCTTTCACCCAGTCGCACACATTCAGGTTAACCTGTATGATCTTCTTCTGATGTAATGTCATTTTTTTTAACATTTGTTCACTGAAACTCCCCTGAAGTGGTTTTGCGACTCCCTGGGGAGACACTTTCTCTGCTTTAAATTGTTTTCAACGATTATATTAAACAACAGAAATGTCACAAATGTGAATATTTACTGTTTTTTGTCTTCTATGATGCTACAGAGAATCTTTCCTGGTTTTGATTGCTTCATACATCATATGGTTTATCAACAGATATCATTTTGGAGCCATGTATCTTATAAAGACCTATAACAACATAATATGAGCAAACATAAACAAAATGAATCAAAGTGTATGTATGGTACGATGAAGTTCTGAATATGTAATATGGTCAGAAATATCAAAAGCAAAACGTGTGAATTATTAAGACCAACAAAAGAAGAAAAAGCAAAGGCAGTCCGCTTCAGACCAGGACACAGTTCCACAGTTCTACTTCCTCTTGGCAGCAAAATATGACATTTGTTTTGTTTGAACAAAGAGGAAGTGAGGGCACATGAATAACAGAAGGAAAGAGGGGGAGGAAAAGAGAAGTGCTCAGACGCTGAAAGGCAGCGGTGGCTTTATCGAGATAATCACCAACTCACTTTACCTTGACACAGTTACTCACTGATCCAAACAGGAAGTGCTCATCTCGTTTCATCCAGCAGGGATGTGGTTTTTCATCAAACATAGTTTCTGCTCATCTCGCTCAGGAGGTTCAAATTTGTGAATGAATTACAGTGTTATGTTATGCTGTATACTTACCCATTATTAAACTCACAAGGATATACACAAAAACACACTGATCACACTTCAGGGCATGTCTGTTGCGGTGGCATGATGGCTCTGTGGGTTCAGTGGTAAATGGACTGTACTTATATAGCGCCACTCAAAGCACCATTACCTTTCTGTGTGGAGTGTGCATGTTCTCCTTGTGTCTGCGTGGGTTCTCTGGCTTCCTCCCATACATGAATTTAACAGGTTCATTGGTGACTCTAAAACTGTCAGTAGGTGTAAAAGTGACCATGGTTGTTTGTCTGGTGTACCCCACCTGTCACCAAATTGCCAGTGGATTGGCACCAGCCCCTCCGTGAACTGGTTACAGAAAATGATGGATTTATTTTAAGTTACATAGGTTTCATTCAATGAACTCTATTATGTAATTTAGTATTATTGGTACAAATTATAGTGAAACGAGTGACACTGTTCAATTGTTACATTTACAGACAAGTGTGGGATGTTAGCTACATGTTCGGTTACTTAGTAGGCTACTTAACTCTGGTCTCGCCCTACCTCAGCCCCTTAAACTCTTGGTCTCATCTGTGTCTCGATATACTGGTTTTGGTCATAACTTGGTTAGTTGGTTGGTTTAGGTACTCTTAACTACCTGGAACTTTTTTGGTATCACATAGACAACAATTTGATCATTTCTATTACTGAAAATAATGGTATAACCACGTCAGCTGGGTGTTTTAAGACCTTGAAACCTTTAAATAAATAATAAATACATAAATTAATAAATAAAAACACAAAAGAAAATAATACAGAGGGTATATTTGGTGAAGTCAGCACAACGTTCAAAGTAATGTTTAACAAACACAGGTCAAACAAATCTCATATTACCCATGTACCTCCTAAAATCAGAGCAGCATTGACCAAAGAGACGTGGTTCCCATCATTTGTTCTGATGCCGTGAAATAGTCTGCACTTTTCCAAACAAAGCAATGTGTTTATTGGCAGTGATGATGTATGATAAATTGCACCTTGTTTCTTTTGGCTGATGTGTTGATCTGAATCATATCCTGACTGTGATATATGACATCATAATTCACACTTCTGTCTTGTTCTAAAAGTTGTTGTGCAACAAGACTGTGCTGTAACATTTAGTGTTCAACCAGAAAGAGCTTTTCAGAAGGCAGTTGTCACAGTCTGCATGCTCTTCCCAATGACTCTCTTTCCGTTCCCTTGAGTAACTCTTCATATCTGTGTGTGTCCACAGCCTGGTGTTTCCTGAGAGAACGTTTTATCTCTGTGCAAAGACGGGCGTGGAGGCCGATGAGTGGATCAAGATCCTGAGGTGGAAAATGGTGAGTTTGTTCCAGAGCTGGCAGGAAGTAGGATGTTTTTTTTTTTTTAACAGTAACTCAAACTGCTGCAGGACCTCCACCCTTCACTCATATCATAGTGAAACAAATAAAAAAATCTGCAGGAATTGTTAAAAAGCATTCTGGGAAACCACAATTTTTGCTGTTGTTGTGTAATATTAACCCACTTCCTTATTACTAGAAAAATACTAAACTTTATCAAATTCTGATCTCTTGCTGGTTCAATATTAGAGATGTCAAATTTGGATCCAAATTTTGATTCCGATCTTACGAGTCATTTGAGTCGGTAAGTCCGTAAACATAAATTCTAGCAATGAAACACAAGCCTGCATGTCTTAGACTACAAACATGCTAAATAAATTCAAATCTGAGACCTACAGTATTATACGAGAAAGGCAGTCTACTGTTTGTACATTTGAAATTTTGATGCAGAAAAATAAACCATTGCATTTTCATCTTATTAAAAATTCTTTATTAATGAGGCTATAAATAGTTCACAATGCTCCCCGACCAGTCTGTCCGCCGCCCCCTCTACCTTGTCAACCCCCCCGCTTCCCAAATGAGGTTTTTTTTCTTTTTCGGGCGCTCGTGCGCCCCCCACGGAGACTACGCCCTGGGCGGCCGCCCAAATTGCCCATAGCTAAGACTGGCCCTGGGGTAATTCCAGGGTCTTGAGTTTTCAAGGATGAGGAAAAGGCCTCAGTCAATGGGGTCCTGAATGTTTGAGGTTGTAAAAGTTTTTTGGGAGTGTTAGGGAGAGGGAACTGAGCCCATCCCCCGAAGGGAGCAGGACAATCCAATGTCGACTCAAAACCAATAACCTTTCAAAAAGATTTTATTCACACAACAATGAACTCAAATCACACTTCCAACACACAAAATCCAAAAGAAAACAAAACAAAATCCACAAAAGTGATAAAACAAACATAGTGTTCTAACAGACAACATTTTAACCCTAAAATAGGTCTTCTTCAGGCCTAGGCACACAAAAAGAATATACCAATGATATACAGTTGGCTGGAGAGATTCAAAAAGCTGGTACATAGAAAGAGTTTCCACCCACAGCATACTTTTAGGGGAATTGCGAAATCTCAAATTTTTAGGTTTAAACGTACATGCACAAGCACCCGAAAAAGAAAAAAAGGGGGGTCCAAAAATGATGTTTATTAGATTTTTTGTGCTAAATGCCATAGTCATTATGTTAGCGAGACGAAAAATATGTTATCCACAAGAATGACACAACACCAATATAATAGAGAGACACTGATACTCCTTTGGTTTAACATTTTCTGGAGCAGGGGTTAGCAGCTATGAGGGTGGCGGGATTGCATTTGCAAAATCCAATGCCGACTCAAAACCAATAACCTTCCAGTATTTAAATGATCAGCTGAAGTGTCATTCTGAGCTTTTGCAGTGACACTCTCTTGTTTCCAGTCACAGATGAGGAAAGGTCGATGACTGCTGTCAGTGGAGACGCTGGAAATGCAAACATCAGCTGGATGAACGATGAAGTAACCACGGCTAGAAACCCAAGAGTGAACTTGTCCATGGATGATACTGCGACACATTTCCCTGAGAGTCACCGACTGGAGGCCAACAACTTGGATGTGATTCCACTCTTTGCTTTATCACATAGTTTAGTACAGAGATGCTTCATTTCTCACGAGTCTCCTGTTTAACATGAACATTTGCTTTATTTAAATGGTATTTCTTACTCAGACAGGGAAATTATCCAACTGTTGTTGGGGGACTATTTTATTTTGTAGTAGCAGGATGGTGTGTTGGATTGAGTCAAAGTCATCTGCAGTGTGTGTGTGTGTGTGTGTGTGTGTGTGTGTGTGTGTGTGTGTGTGTGTGTGTGTGTAGCACATGGAATAAAATGAAAAGCATGTTTTGTAAACACTGTTTTTTCATCATTTAGTCAGTGTGAGATGATGAGATTTGGAATTGGCCTTACACGTTACAATAAAACAAATAGTTACAACATAGTACCAACCTATAGTAACCTGCTGTCTCAGTGCCACTGTCCTACAGGGGAGAAGTCACCTCAGCCTCATGAGAACTCATTGAAGACATTAATAAATGTAGTCAAGTATTGATTTTAAATCCACTGCAGGATTCTTATCGCTCTGACAATCAGACATGAAATTACATGCTGCAGCTGACGTTCCAGTGTCAGACATGCAGAAAAACCATAGACAGTATAACGGCTGGACATGGAATCTGTGACGTCATCCACAGGTTTCTGAATTTCATCGCTGCCATGTTGGCTGTCCTGCCTCTTCCGCCTCCTGGCTAATCTAAAAAAAGACATGGGCTGTGGGAGCTCAAACGAACCATCTGTAACGACACCCACCTGTCAATCAAAGCATCTACGCTGTTAATTCAGCAGCATAACTTTAACTTTTAAATTCACCCTCAGTACAGTTGTCATGAACGGGGAAATTAGCTACAGAGACCAAAACTGTTTTTGTACCAGGCTGTAAACATGTTTATTTCTGCTGTGAAGTTGGACATTTGACTTGGGGACTTATGGAGACTGACTCACTTCTGGAGCCAGCCACAAGTGGACGTTAGAGGAACTGCAGCTTCTGGCACTTCCACAGAGATTACCGCTTAAGGAAAAACTCACACTATCAGTTATTAATGCCACAGATGTGGCAAGTTTTGAGGGAGCATGCAGTTGGCATGTGTAGCGCGGTGCAGAATGAAGCTGTCCTCCACTACACATTAAATTTTAAGTATTGTGACAAAAATATGATATATTTTTGTTCTGCAAAAATATATCATATTTTTGTCACAGTTCACAACACAGTAACTGTTTATCCTGAAATGTGTGATCTCGCGAGACTTCCCATATCCCTGCACACACAAAGTAGCGAACGCGCCCTCTGCTGGTAGAAGTATGTCAATGCTTAACAGAAAAACACCCAGAAAATTATCATCACACTCTGAACATGAGCTGGACTAAATAAAATGTAAATTAAATATGTAAATAATAATAATAATAAGGTATATTAACCCACTGATTGGTCTGTATTCCACACTTGCTGACAGCAGGAATGTCCACCAGAGCTGTTGCCCTGTGAACTGAATGTTCATTTCTCTACCATAAGCCGTCTCCAAAGGCGTTTCAGAGAATTTGGCAGTACATCCAACCGGCCTCACAACCGCAGACCACGTGTAACCACACCAATCCAGGACCTCCACATCCAGCATGTTCACCTCCTAGATCGTCTGAGAGCAGCCACTCAGACAGCTGCTGCAACAATCGGTTTGCATAACCAAAGAATTTCTGCACAAACTGTCAGGAACCGTCTCAGGGAAGCTCATCTGCATGCTCGTCATCCTCATCGGGGTCTCGACCTGACTCCAGTTCGTCATCGTAACCGATTTAAGTGGGTAAATGCTCACATTCGATGGTGCCTGGCACGTTTGAGAGGTGTTCTCCTCACGGATGAATCCTGGTTTTCACTGTTCAGGGCAGACAGCATGGGTGGCGTCGTGTGGGTGAGCGGTTTTCTGATGTCAGTGTTGTGGATCGAGTGGCCCATGGTGGCGGTGGGGTATGGGCAGGCATATGTTATGGATGATAAACACAGGTTCATTTTATTGATGGCATTGTGAATGCACAGAGATACCGTGGTGAGATCCTGAGGCCCATTGTTGTGCCATTCACCCACGATCATCACCTCATGTTGCATGGCCCCATGTTGCAAGGATCTGTACACAATTCTTGGAAGCTGGAAACATCCCAGTTCTTGCATGGCCAGCATACTCTCTATCACAGATTTACACAGATTTCTGAACAATATGGTTATTTTGTGTAAATAGAAAATGTTTTTTAACTTTAATTTCATTTCATGAAAAATGGGAGCAAAAACAAAAGTGTTGTTTATATTTTTGTTCAGTGTAGAAATCAGAACAGAACTTCTCAATACACATTTCATAGTCTTTTTCTTACAATATATGATTTTATATATACACTTTATTAATCCTGCATGAGGAAACTCAATACCTGTATAAGTGAATGCTGCCAGAGAAATGCAAACAGAGTGGGCAGAGGTATTCGGTGAGAATGTGAGTGTTTTGAAAAAGAACTTCTCTGCTCCCTCGTGTCCTCTCTGTACTGTTTAATAAATGCCAAAAACACCAGCTCGACTTTCTATGACTGAACAATGTGACACATAATGATATACATTATATTTAAACCACATAATGGAATCTAGGAGCTGGAAGTGGAAAACTGCCTTTTTTTAAAAACTTACTACTAGTAACTAACTAGTAACTACTAATACTGCTAGCATAAAAAGCAAAACCCCCAAAAAGAATCACTGAATTACCACTATTAATGACATATGGACACAGTGACCTTTACTGTTAGACCACCTTAGAAATAATCTGTATCTTTATATTCAAACCTGAACAAAACAAGCAGGGAAACCACGTTAGGTGCTAAAAATGAAACATTTATTCAGACTTCATGACATTTGATTTGACGTAAAAACTCTTAGTTGTGAAAATGCACCTTCAATTCGAGAGAAGACAGCGGAAAGCAAAGTCACCAGAACAAAAAGCTATTTCAAATTATTATGATTTGAATGTAACCCGGGGGACATGAATGCACCATGACAGAGCAGGACGCGGTGATTCTGCTGTGCATCCTGCTCCGGGTCGTCCTGACTCTCACAGGTTATGTCACCTCCACCACCTGCCTCAGCTCCTCTATTAGAGGAGCCAACTCCTTCTCCAGACTCATGATGAGACCTGAGGACACACAGAGAGGACCGGCCTTACTTTATGCTCAAAAAACAGCAGAGCAAGCAAAAGTGGAAAGTAATGCTTGTTCAACACACAGCATGTGTTTAAAAAGTCACAGTGTGAAAGCACCAAACCCACCAGACACATCCTACATCCCGAAGAGAGGTTCAAGTTTGCAGTATTTGATGAAACAAATGCTTCATGTACTCAGATGTTTTACTTCAATGTAGAAATACTCTTATCAAAAGTAAAAGTGCAGAATGACAATACAAACCACAGACTATATTATAACACTGGTTAATAACTGTTGAGTCATTCATGTGCTTGAAACCACATTGATTTGGATTTAGATTCTGATGTTCAGCTGTCGTTACTGCTGATACGTTCATTAACCGGGTCACAGAACACAGTGGAACACTGGCAGTAGGCTGAGACAGCACCACGTCTTACTTTAACTTGACTGGACAGTAGATAAATATTTAAGCAGGAAGCCTCCCACAAAGTTCTTGTTGACAACTGTCTGATCTGACCTACCTGTATTGGCGCTGCTGCTGGCAATGAAACTGATGACCAGTGGCAACCGATTGAACTGCACGATCTGTTCAGCACACACACAACAGGGTCACAAAATATGTGAACATTTAAAGGATGTGTAAAGCAGCTCTGTAGTATGGACTTCTGATCTCCAACATTATATTAATACCATCAAAAATCAGGAAACAGACCAAAGCTCATGAGAGCTGATGACATATGATGAGTCTGACCTGGTAGGTGTTGTAGTAGCAGATGATGCTCTTGTTCTTGGAGAGGCCCAGCTTGCTGCCCTGATCTGTAGCCAGCGCGAAAGTGGACAAGAAGCCAGGTCTCAGTGCGTGGACCGGGGCGTTGTCATTGGCAACTGCAACGATATATACAGAAACAATGTTAAGAACTCTGAACATGGTCACTGACTTCCTGCCAGCACCATTCATTTTAAATCCTGGCTTACAGAAGATACAGCAGCTGGCAAACGTTTGGACACATTCAGTGTTTTAAATTTAGTTTTGGTATATGACACATTATTGGAATTATGTCATCAACAAAAAAGTGCAAACTGCTTCACGGAGTTCAAGGAGACTGTGTGAATCAGACCTCGATGGTCAGATAACTGCAAAGAAACCAAGACCAAGAAGAAGAGAAGCGCTCGAACACTGAATGGAAATCTGGACTGTGAACTGATGAGTCAAATCTGAGATTTTTGTGAGATTCAGAAAAAGTGAACGGATAGTATCTGCATGTGTGGTTCCCACCGTGAAGCACGGAGGAGGAGGTATGAGGACTGTTCTATTTACTCAACCTCCACAATCACCCAACCTGAATCAAACAGATGTTTTGGGAAGAGTTGGACCACAGAGTGAAGAACAATGTATTATTATTATTATTATTATTGAAAAGCAGCTCAGCATGTATGGGAACTTCAAAAGCCTTAAAGGTGAAGACCTCATAAAGCTGCCTGAGAGAATGTGAGAGTACAACCACATCATTTTGTCAACAACCCAATTCCACATGTGTTATTTCATAGTTCTGATGTCGTCAGCGTTCATCTATAATGTAGAAATTAACAAAAATAAAGAAAAAACATTGCAGATCTTTGTTGATAGGTCATGTATGTCAGCTCTAACTTGTTTCTTTTTACTTCTCTATTCTGTTCACGACAGAGTTGACCGTAGAACCTCCATTCAGTTAGTATGTGTGTGCAGACTCTTTCCTAGGACTGCAGTGAGGTCAGTGAGTCTGATGAGACATGCTGAATGTCTGGTCTTCCTCTCAGATGACTTTTCAAAGTGGATAAGCAGTCAGCAGCAGTGACTCATGTAAACATGTGTGCTGGTTTAACCATGAGAAGCTTTTAATGTCAAAGTAATGTCATAGCAAAGAAGGTCAGATCAAGAAGCTGCTGTCACTGATGCAGTTATTTGAATATTGACCCCCATAAAAACTAAATGTGTTGGCTGTTCTTCATGACAGTCTGCTGTCTGAATCAACTGGAAACTTCCATGATTAGGAAGAGAAGCTAATGCAGAAGTGCCAGAAGCTGCAGTTCCTCAAACGTCCACTTGAGTCTGGCTCCAGAAGTGAGTCAGTCTCCATAAGTCCCCATGTTCAAATGTCCAGCAGAAATAAACATGTTTTCAGCCTGGTACAAAAAACTGTTTTGGTCTCTGTAGCTAATTTCCCCGTTCATGACAACTGTAATGAGGGTGAATTTATACACAACTCACCTGTTCACATTATATTAAGACTTAAAGTTATGCAGGATTAAGAGCATAGCTACTTTGACAGACGGGTGCTGTTACAGATGGCTTGGGCTTGTTTGATCAACCAGGCGTCATTCAGCCCACCTCAGGTCCTTCGCTGGTTTTTAGATTAGCCGCGAGGTGGAAGAGGAAGGACAGCCAACATGGCTAGAACAACAGATTTAGAGCTTCCATTCTTTACACCATCACTGGTTTGATCTTTCCTGAAAGGTCTGGACAGCAACATAAAGCCTGCGGCAGCGTCACATTGTGCTTTCTAAGAGCTCAGGAATAAACACTAGCATCTTCTCTCTCATCATCATTTAAAATCTATTCAATCTACATGGAACACCGAGAATGAGCCACACGTCAAGTCGGTGCATGAGAATTCATTAATCCCCCCGAAGGTCTAGGGGAGAGTCTGAGGTTTGTTTTGAGCGGTCCACAGTACTTTTATGGCTCTCACGTGTAGACCCTCTGTGCACTGTTTTACGGGATTCTTGTTGGTGGTGTTGTGGACAGCAGTCTGCGGTATCATTAGGAGTGTAACGTCACGGTTTTGTGGTCCATGTAGAACTTTTCATACCCAAACCACGTCCATGTGACAGTCTGTTCTGTTCACTGCCTGCATCCCTGCTCTGTGACCGTGTGCAACTATATGCCGTACTGTTTTTTGGACACTTTAACATGGGGACCTATAGAGGCTGAAATGTGCGGCCAGGGTGGCCATGCAAGGAATTACATTTTTTGGCACTTCAGCATTAGCTTCATTTCCCAGACGCGTGATATGGACACATTGCACAACCCTGACAGAGAACGTTTGGACACAAGGACTCAGACGTCGTGTCTCACCTTTGATAACGGGGACTCCGTCCCTGTCGGTCACAACAATGGCATGAAGACCTTCGACACTGCAGGAGAACAGACAGCAGGTTTTACACTGACAGTCTGGACATGGACATGGACATGGAGACACACACACACACACACACACACACACACACACACACACACACACATACCTCTGCAGCTGTTTGTACAGGTATCTCTTCAAATCCTGCGGACGCAAAGCAAACAGGTCAGACACTGTGTGTGAGGTGGCCATCTTAAGTCACACACACACACACTGATGTTTAAGTCACAAGTTACATGCAGCTGTTTGTCACTACATGTTTATCTGACAGAGATACACAAGAGTTAGAGGCTAATGCACGAGCTAACAGGGAAGACAGACAGGCAGGCAGGCAGACAGAGAGACAGACAGACAGATAGGCAGGGAGACGGAGAGACAGACAGACAGAGAGAGACACAGCGAGAGAGACAGACAGAAAGAGACAGACAGAGACAGACAGAGAGAGACACAGCGAGAGACACAGACAGAGAGACAGACAGGCAGACAGACAGACAGACTGTACTCACATCAGCCATGGTGGTCAGTGTCTCGTCGTGTTATCAGGCAGCTGTGGGAGAAAACAAACATTAAACAAACTGACTGTCTGTTCAGGACATGCTAACATGCTAACACAGCTAGCGATCACTTCCGCTCATCAGTGAGCTTCCGGCTGCCGCGCGCCAAACACACATGAAAGAACAGTGAGTAAGACAGAGAAGAAGAAGAGAGGACAGCGGCACCAGAGCACGTACCTTCTCTCTGTTTATCTGACAGCTACCTGCAGCACAAGGGGACAGATCACATGACAGACATGTTGTGTTTCCGGCTCACGAGAGTCCGGACTGCGCAGCCGCAGCACTGCACGTAATGCACGCGCCCTGCTGACTCAAACAGCAGCAGCTGATGGAGCGCGAGGCCGCTCAGCTGTTTCACTGAGATAACAACATGGTGAATCTGAATGTGGACGAGACAAAAGCATAGAGACAGAGATAATTAGATTCATTCATAAATTCAAGCATCCATCCCATTCCATTTCTGACACAGTGATAGAACCAAAAATCAATAAATGGATCTGTCACCTCATAGCATGTGTCTGTATTATTTAGACAAACTGTCAATAGTTGCCTCGAGCAGACTGAGACTTTCAGTCTGAGGCACTGTGCAGTTGTCATGTCTCTGAGACCAAGTCTAAATATAGACAACTATTCATAGAATATCCTAACACTGGGCTTCACAAGCTCTCTGGCCTGACAACACCACGCTGCGAACTGTGAAGTGTGTTCACTGTCTGACTGTGGACTGTAGACAACCACAAGGTGAGTTCATCGAGGAGCAAAGAGGAGGCTGTTGTGTGTTGTGTGGTGAGGTCAGTTTCATTTTACAGAATAAAGATCACTTGTTGAGGTATCGATGGTATGGGAGGAGGTGTTTTGATTTGTAAATCACAGCTGTCACAAATCAAATTATTATCGTCCAATAAACATGAATGTTAGTAGTGTCACTTTAATTTTCCTGTTACAGTTCAAAATGTCTTTTCAGTGCTTCTTGGCATTCAGTACTAGTCTTGCGTACTCATTTTGAAAGAGGAGTGACAAAAAGTCCAACACTTAACTTCATCATTCACTTGGCGAGTCAAGGACAGACTTTCAGGTTAAGGCTGGCTTTGCTTTCCTGTGGTCCAGCCAAAAATGACAATGCTCATCAGTGAAAAACTAGTCATGATGAGTTTTTAAATTTTTTTTATTCATTGTCATTATACCCAGAATTCTTTAACACTACTAACGGTTTAGCAGGTGTCCGTTAAGTAAGGGATAATGTACAGTAATCCTGTCATTGTTGTCAAATAAACCAGTAGAGTGATGGAGGACCCCTGAAGGCATGTGATTCACCGTAATGACCAGCTCGCTGTACATTATACGCTATATACTTCTAGGTACTAAAGGAAGCAGTGATTTGACAAAAAAACAGAAACCTGATAAGGTGTCATCATGATTTTGATAAAAACATAAACTTTCCCTTTACTGCTTTGGAAAAATGCAGAAATCACTTCGGGAGCTCGGGTACAACTTTGAAAGGGGAATGCAGGATTTGGCACTAGTTCCAAGCTTTTATTGAATGAAGAAGTGGCAGCCTACTTTATCTCTGTTTCTGATGAATACCTGTGTTGTATGTTGGTTTGTCTTGACTTTGTTTTTCTGATTAGCATGGGGGACTTCCAGCAGTTTGAGCAGGACTTCTACCAGGCAGGATATTACATCGATGACCAGGGTCAAAGTGTAGCCTACTACGATAACCCGGCATGTTATGATGAGTAAGTATTCAGACTTTCGAGGATAGTGTGTCTGAAAAATAATACACAGAAAAATACCAGAAAGTACCAGTTTCTGACTACCATAAACACTATGGAGCAAACCTAGATGAAAATAATGATCAATCAAGGTGAAAAAATATCCTGATGCATAGAAAAGATGTCCCGCTGTACATCATCACTTATGTTGACGTTAATCTTTTGGTTTTATGAAGCTGAATCTGAATCTGTTGTCACAGAAACAAGTCATTAAAGTCACCCAGGAACACATCTTCAAACACTTCCTTTCCTTAACGCCTCACTTTGCTTCAACCAGACTGGTTTATTCAACAAAGAGTAGGTAGGAAATGCAAGGGAGGGTCTAACAAAAGATGTTGCCTTATGGGAAACGTAGTGTACCAGTGTTCTCAGAGCATCTTAATTTTCAAGACTTTTTCCTAGACTTGGCTATTGCAAACCTCTGTGTTCCTGACTCAGCCAAAAGCTCTCTTGGCTACAACTGGTTAAGGATTCTGCTGGCACATCACACCTGTCCTAGCATCATTGCAAGTTTGAATGTGCTCTTAGATTATCTAATCATCAGCTACTTCTTGCTGTTCCCCTGGTCCACTTTTGTGACCATAGGGGATCGAGCATTTTCTGTCAGGGCCCCCAGAAACTGGAATGGCATACACATCCTGTAGAGATTAGATCAACATCTGTATCCACTTTGAAAAATCATTTAGAAACATATTTTAGATGGCACCAAAGTTATGTGTGTGTGTGTGTGTGTGGTGAAGCATGTGCGCAAAGTATTTGTATATGTATATGGATCCAAAATTGAAACTAAATTATAGAACTAAAGCTGTATTTGCTGACAAGCTGTCCTACATTGAAAGTTTATTAATCATTATCACTTCACTACTTTTATACTTGTTTACTCATTTAGATTTTCTTCCAATTGTTCTGTTTTCAGTGGAGCACAGACTTTCATGCCAGAGCCTCTGGATCCTTCTATGGAGCAGCAATACACTGGACAGTTCTACCAACCTACGATGCCCTCTGGCAGTATGGGAGCAGATTGTCCTGAAGAGGAACCTCCACTTCTCGAGGGTAAAAACATCATTTGTTTTCATTGGTTAGATTCTTGACAAATGTGTGTTTTCGTTTGGTCATCATACCTGCTCCTGTTGTATTAGTCTGAGCCCAGCTAGAAATCATCTGTTCATATAGAGGTCGGATGCGTTGACCCCAGGAAACAGCTGGCGAACCAACATTCCTGTATCCTAAATAAAAGCCACATGGCTCTGGGACTTCACTCCATACTAACAATCAGAAAGAGTTTTTGCATTGCATGCAAACATCACACAAAGATCAGTTTTTCAAATATTTATTTGGTCTTTTCCCTCTTCTCTGTTCGTTTTTTTAGAACTTGGCATCAATTTAGACCACATCTGGCAAAAGGCACTAACAGTGTTGAACCCTTTTAAGCCTGCAGATGGCAGCATCATGAATGAGACGGATCTGACAGGTCCTATCGTCTTCTGCCTCTCACTGGGGGTCACTTTAATGATGGTGTGTTACAAACATGGTGCTGGTGATTACTAGGAACCTTCTTCTGGACAGCAGTGAGAGTTAACACGTCTCTGTTTATTCTCACGTTCTAGGCAGGTAAAGCTCACTTTGGTTATGTGTATGGCACCAGTGCCACAGCCTGCACTGGTATGTACATCCTGCTGAGCCTGATGAGTTCCCTGGCAGTGTCTTTCGGATGTGTGGCCAGTGTTCTGGGCTACTGCCTCCTGCCCATGGTAGCCTTGTCTGCATTCGCTGTCTTCTGCTCCCTGCAGTAAGTCCATTCAGTGGTTGTGTATTGTTTCTAGTTGTTACTCATTTGATGTTAAATCTCACAAAGGTTTTTGGACAAAAATGGTGTTTTGTAACTTTGGGAATAAAAATTTGGCTAAATAATAATGTTTTCTGCAGTTTTTATGGAGCTGTGTTGCCAAACAAAACTGCTGCAGAGCTCATGAGAACAGCTCTTACTTCAGAGTTTACCTTGAAAAGTATTGTTGTGGTAAGATCAGTATCACTGCGCTGTAGTTGATGAACTTGTTTTTTATGGACAAAATATCTGACCCAAAAAAACAAATATTTGTCTTTCTTTAATTAAATCTGGGGCAACTGGACTTGGTCAAGAGACTTCTTCAGTTCAGAACTGAAGAAGTCTCTTGGTTGATGGGTGAAACATTTTTACAACAATGTCCAGATGCCCCAAATTTAACTCGAGACCCTTCACAAGTACTCGTCTCCATATAGCAACTGTTATGAAGCCCAGTGTTAACAGGGTTTCTTCCGTCTTTGTTGATGTATCTTTTTCATACAATAAAAAGCTCAGTACATTGTATTAAATTACTTACATTTAAGTTACAGGTGTGCTGTAAAAAGTGGAGATCAAACCAAAACAGATATGATGAGCTTCTGTAGGACACTACTCTCGGTTTCAATTCTCCATTTTAGGCAAGAAAGGTACGATTATAGGCAGTAAGGTATAGACTAGGTTTTAGTTTTAAAGAGTTTTCTAGTTGAGGACAGTGGAATTTATGGAAGGTTCAGGTTAGGGCCTAACATTCCCTGTACTTTATTCAGTCTAATGACATCATGGTTTGTATAAAACAAATCATTCTTCTGTTTCCCTCTTATATCCTTTGAGTATCATTTAGGATAAAACTCCTTCCAGGTTTCCATCATCCAATAAAATAATCCCAAAGCCACCAATCTTAATTACAAACATGAGCACAGAAGAGAACACCAATCACCATTTCATCCATCAGTTGTGAAGTTGGAAGAGCTGCTGGATTCTGTTTTTTTCTCTGTTCTGTATCCCACCTCACAGGACATTTCACCATTAAAACATTCATTAAAACACGCCATCTTCTGCTTTCACCTGCAGTTTGCAGCACACGTCAGGTCAAACTTAAGCCCCATGATTTAACAGTCAGGAAAAAACGAGTCAGATAAAACTTTAGGATTCTTGCAGAGGTCAGCTCAGGTTGAAAACACTTCATATCTCTCTTTTTGTTTTCGCAGAGGCATCCTGGGTACAGTTCTGGCTGCATTAGGGATATGTTGGTGTAGTTTTTCTGCTTCAAAGATCTTCATCTCCACTCTGGCTATGGAGGGCCAGCAGTTGCTGGTGGCTTACCCATGTGCCCTGCTCTATGGACTTTTTGCATTGGTCACTGTGTTTTAACTATCACAGATTAAACCCAGAGAGAAATCTTCATTATTAAAGTTGAGATCTTTTGCTTTAATTTCTTTCTTTCTTTTACCAATGTTACAAGTAAAGGTATGGAAGAACATTCGGGCCACGTGTGAAAATGTATTTGAGTTTTGAGTTTAAAGTTAAACAAAGAAAGATTGAAAAAGAAAACCCTAACTGTCAGAATCCATAATTCTGACTTTAGTCTTTATTCACATGTGGACCATAGCCTCTTCCATAAAGGGGGCAGTGTGCTTTCACCAGTCTATTTGTCTGTTTAGGTCTAATATTCATAAGGACTTTGGTTCATGATGTATATTATTGGCTGTATGCAAATGGTTATCTGTTCTTATAAAAGAAGCTGAAGTATTTTTTGTCTATATACTTTAAGGTTTCTATGTGAAATAATATATATGTATATGATACTGTGTATGATTTCCCTTTAGTTCTTAGATTTAGTTTTTTAATTACTTCATGAAAATAAACAGAATATTTACATGGTTGATATTTGACTGATCTAAAATAATCTAATACCTTGATGCTCTGTATGTTATTAATTCTGTCCACAAAGACTTTAATGTAGTAGTGTTTTAGTTTGAGTGTACAGTATTTCATAGACTGTCTGGTGTCACTTTGTGTTTGTAGTTGAATGAGTCTTTACATACAAACTAAACACTGATTCTAGATAATACATGGAATTAAGAATTTTTTATTCATCCTGAGTTTTAAAACCTGCTGCAGGTTTGTATATCGCACTGCCAGACTCATGAAAACAGGCTGGATTCTGGTGTTTCCAATTCCCATGTATTATTAACTGATATGGATGATGTTACACGTGGATAATGTTTTGAGTCTTCTTCCAGAGGTGTCCTTGTTATGGCAGCAGAGGGAGCCACAGCATCACAGTTTTACACTGTCCAGACCATTTTCACCAGCTGAGGGGGGACTCGTTCTCCTCAGTCCAACATGTCTGAGCCACTTCCAGCACACTGCTGTGCTGCTCTTACTATTAAAAGGAGAACAAGCTGTGGACGTGAGCAGAGGAGTCACAGTCACAGAGCTGTGGAGCGTTCAGGGGAAGAAAAGGAACTCATTTTTCACACAGCCTCTGTGATGTATGGGGGTCTGAGCAGACTCTGACAACTGCAGAGTCACTGATGTTCTGCAGACAACTTGCTCTAAGAGCAGGGAAAGCAGGCGGGGGAGTGAGGGTGGGATGGAGTGGGGGGGTTCATGGATGTCGACACAATTCGCCATGATATTAACAATGGTAACTTCTAAAGGTCCCGGTCCAATCAGTCAGGTGGATCCAGTCCCTCAGGACCTCTAAGGGGTCCGGGATCCCTCTCTGCTCTGTGTTTCTGTTCTGTGAGACGCTGTAGTGACACCAACACTGAGCTCCATCACAGTGACTCAGACAGAAACGCCACAACTCATTTATTATTTCAAGCTGTACGAGACAAAGTGTTAATGAGAGCAAAAACCTTTCAAATACCTTAATTAACCCTTAAATGATCCTGAGGTCACCCCTGAAAACAGAAGAAACACCTTAATCCAAATCAGGAGAACTGCTTTGACCAGACAGGTTGGAAACTATTCTTGGTTTATCTCATTTAAAAGAGACTGAGCAGCAGAATTCAAACTGTCTGTTGTAAACATTCTTCACAGTTTCCAGACTCACTTCCTGCTTGGACACTTGCTGTAGGTGTGGACCAAGCAGCAACCTCTGTGGCAATGAAGGGGAAGTGAAGCCAAAGCAGGAGTGTCAAAAGCTGTAATTCCTTTAAGCCGCCACTTGAGGCTGGTTCCAGAAGTGAGTCAGTCTCCATAAGTCCTCATGTTCAAATGTCCAACTTCACAGCAGAAATAAACATGTTTACAGCATGGGCACTTTGATTGACAGGTGGGTGCCGTTACAGGTGGCTTGTTTGAGCACCCAGGTGTCATTCAGCCCCCCTCAGGTCCACCGAGGATCCACATCTTGGCTGATTTTTGGGCCAAACCTGTAGGTGACATCATTGATATGAATATGTGCTTTTATTGTTTTGTACATTTTTATATTTTACATTCTGTGGACAAAACAAAACTATGATTGGTTCTAAACTGTGATCTACAATTTTATCGTTTGTTCATCAGTTTCTTCAAAACAGCTCTTCCCCGTCAGACGTTCTTTTTTTTCTTTCTTTTGGTCTATCTACCATACATAATGAACCTGCCATTAAACTCCAGTACAAACCACAAACTTTAGTCCTTTGGACTGTGATCCAACATATCATATATATTATTATGAATCTGCTGTCAAGTAGAGAACTGTTTATACTTTGATACTTCCTGTAAGTGAAACATACAGTGTGTTTGGACCCGGCATACATGCAGCTGTTAGCTCTTAGCTATGGCAAAGTGTGATACACCCAGATGAACTTGTGATACAGCATGTTCCTTCATTGGTCCTATGCACAACGATTACAGGGAAGCAGCGACTGGCAGTGAAACTCTTTCTATGTCCTCGGGCTCTGAGACATGAAATAGTGCAGAAGTTCAATCCAACAACAACCCAACAGTTCCACCATGAGCGAGCACAAGAAAAACTTAAAGTAAAGAGGGAGACATGTCGATGTCTGGTGAGCGCCTCTCTGCCACAACTAGGAGATAAATAATAAAATATGTATATAACAAATATGTATAGATTATAACATAATATGAAATATTATTCTGTGGAAGGCTGTGAACGCTCATAAAATAAACTGTACATAGACTTAGGTAGGTTGTGAAGTAAATGCACTGTATATCTACATATTTATGTATATATAATTAGTGGACTCTATCTATAGAAAATGTTATAAAATATTCATAACAATCTTTTCATAATGTATAATCACCTGAAAATAAGAATCATTATTATTAATCATTATTATCATTACCAGCTTTTGTTACCTTAGAATGATTCTTTTATATATATCAGTCATCACAGGGCACATAGAGACAAACAACCATCCACTCTCACATTCACACCTACAGACAATTGAGAGTCACAGATGAACCTGTTAAGCTTCATGTGTTTGGACTGTGGGAGGAAGCTGGAGTATCTGGAGAGAACCCATGCAGACACAGGGAGAACATGCACACTCCACACAGTAAGACCCAGCCGAGGTTCAAACCAGGAACCTTCTTGCTATGAGGCAGTGCAGTGGTTTGCCCGCGATTCACACTATGTATATAAACATCTAAAATAAAAGTCAGAGGATCACCAGTTGGTCTGAGAATAATAAGTAAAGAGCATGGTGACCAGACTCACCACACTGAAACTCTACAGAAACCTGTGGGTGACATCATGGAGACTACGTCCATGTTTCATTCAGTCTATGCTATCAACACGCTAACTAACTGTTATCTTCATTATTATAATTGCTATCATTCTTTCCTTTTAAAGCACTAATCATGGACTACGGGCAGGTCCAAACTAACAACAAGTCACCTCATAAGTTATTAAAAATGGTATGACCTGCATAGCTACTGAAATACAGCATCTTTATCCTTCTATCTTTTGGAAGATGGCAGTGTATGAGTGTGATGTGTAATGTGCTGGTCCTGGATTTCTTTTCTAATTTGTCTTAAATTGTTAAGAGTGAAATCCAAAACAGTCTCTGTAACAGCTGTGAACTTCAATACTTCACAGACTGAAGTCTTCTCAAACAAGGTTTCCTTCCATGCTGTAACCCTATGGTGGTTTGGTTAAGCCTAAAGCGTGGCCCTAAACTCAACCTTACACCCTGTGTAACCCAAACCACAACATAACCCTTTAATTGGTTAATTGTGCTTAAGGCCTTGTAACTGAGGAAGCGTGCAACGCGCTTGATCCCACATCCACAGTCTGAGAAAAGACGACAGTTAGCTGAAGTGATCGCATAAACAACAGCCAAAGAGTGTTTATACGAGTGAGAATACACCAGCCTACAGAGAGAATATATGTGAGGGAACATGTGTGTATGTTTGACAGAACGAGGAGGGAAAGGGAAGGACAGTCCCACGGTGGGACTGCGAGGAGCAGGCCCACTCTCTCTTCTCCTGACTGTTTGGATTGGTTAAAGAAAACAAATCCCTCTGGCCAAGCGGTAGGCTGAAGACAAGCGCTCCCTGGGCCCCTGCCTCTCCTGCTACTTTACACTAAACTCTTCCAGATGATTTATGGGCTCCCTCCTCTCAGAGACTTGCTCCTGCTCACCTTTCATTCACCAGAGCACAGGCAACCCATCATTAACCAGTGAACTCCACATGACAAATAACTGATCCAGTCCACAATCTGGACGTGAGACCTGCGTCATCTGCTTTAAACGCCTGTCCCCTGCACCACCTTATTCATGTTGAATTTTCCAAGGATGCAGGATGGATTTGTTATGCTAGTGTGCATTGTAATGAATCTAGAGGATTTTCTGCAGGGTTGCATCAGTGAACGGACATGATGTCAAGATCGTGGAACAACAGCATAACTGGTCATTTCAGCCCTGCTGTGGGGCTCAAAGTTTTCACATGGGCTGTGATCAAAGAACCAGAAGAGCCCCAGAATGAAAACATTTTCCTTACCTTCATGGAAACATCATGAGGTTAAGCAGAAGATATGAAGAAGAGCTCTTATTTATAGAAAAGATGAACCCCTGAGAATCCAACGGAACTTTCTCCAGGCTATGTAACTATTTTAGATACTCCCCTCCTGTGATACTTCTTACCGTGTTGTTTTAGGATATCTAAAGGTAGACAACCTAGTGAAAATTATTACAATGACCACATCTATGGTGCATATGGGGCATCAACAATGAATTATAAAATGCGTTTTGCACTATATCACCAGTCAAAAAACATTATTTACCATCATTAAAGGCAATTCTGAGATTTCTTTTAAAACACATTAAATATGTTGGAAAATAGTCGTGTGAAAAGTGAAAAGACTTTGAACAATATTTTACTGAAATGTGGAGTTAGAGGTTCAAACAGTTTTTCACCAGTTTTCAGTCCAGGATTTTGTGGGCGGTCCTTAAAGGGTGGCTCGATGACACGCTGAGGCCACCCTGAGCATACCCCTCCACCCCTAGCAGAGAGATAGATGAATTCATCTTGCTCAGTATTAGCTAGTCATGTCATTTTCTCAACTCATCTGACACGTTTCAGTCGCTTCAAAATAGCTGCTTGACTGCTACCCATGAGTAGGCGTGGCTTCAGCACACTCAGAGGACACGCCCCCACAGTCCTGGAGCTAAGAATTCATTTTTACCTGATTTGGACACCTAGTTTCATAAACTTGTCAATATTTTTAATCATTCAAATTTGGCTGGGTGGTCTGACAAACTCAGAACTCATATTTATTCTGACTTTACACGTACTATGTGTTTAAAAGTTTACAAAGTTTAATTGAATTCAGTTCAATTCGATTCAATATTTTTTATACATTTCATATTTTTTAAAATAATATTATTCACAGTATTCATAGTGGCAATGAAAAACGTCCTTGGTTGCATAATGATCTGCAGAGACTCGTACTAAAGGTACTGAGAGGTCAGTCTAACGACTACCACACTAAAGAGTGTTCAGTCATGTTTCTTGTATTCGTCTCAATGAGCAGTGATTAATCATTAGATAAGCTTTATCTAGTGATTAACAACAATCTGAGATTTTGCACTACAACAGAGAGACAAACTCAAACTGTCAACTTTGTCAACTTCACTATATAAAAAACTATAAATCACACATTTGTGTGCAAATATGTACTTTATCACTCATCATTTACTTTGTAATTATTACACAATAAAACTTGCAATAATTTGTTATACAGTTGGGGAAAGTTGAAAAGTTCAGCGTGGTGGTCTACGGCTACAGCAGCACAGAACACATTTGGATGTGCAGAGGCTCGAGCCAAGCTAAATACTCGGGCTGTTTTCCTTCAGCCTGCCGTAGGCTTGGTGCAGCTCCAGCCAGTGTTTGGAAAGATGAAAGATGCAGATAAAGAATTGGCACTTTGTTCCTGGTGTAGAAGATGTCGGAGTCAGGATCAGCTAAATCATTCAATAAAAAACTCCACAGTGTAGAAGTGAGAACCTGAGAAAGTCAGGAGTTACTGGTTGCTGTAATCATTCTTCTTCTTCTTCTTCATACTGGCCATGGAGAGCATAAGCCACTCTTTACATTATGAGATTCATTACGAGGAGGTCTGTGGCAAGTACATCAGATCTGCTGGGCTCTGAGCAGCTTCACCTGAACAGCTAGGGTTCAGGACTTTCGAGGGTGGTATTGAAAGAGCAGAAAACATCGTCCTACAGGAGATTCAGCCTCTCCCCTTGAGTTCCTGAGTTCATCCATCTTTTCTTCTTCCTCATCTGAATCCAGGGTCCAAGGTTAAACATTGTGTGTATGCATGTATGTATGCTGCACAGACCGTGAAGCCCATGGAGGAAAATGTATGAGCTTTACAGAGACCTGACTCCAACACGACATCCCAATCACAAATGACCACGCTCTGACCCCATTTACACCTGGTATTAAGATGAGATATGTATCTGGACACGTTATCCAGATAAGCAAAAACACATGTTAATACAGGTGTGAACGTGGCGTGATAGAATGTGTTCGGATCTGCCTGACCACATCTGGACGTAGTCTGGCTCGCATTGTGTTGTCTTAGATAGCAAGAGGGTTGAGGAGACACACCTCTAATTATTGATTAGAAGTCTGTTCTCTGCCATTAAAGTGCCAAAAGATTATTCAACATACTGTAAGTGCATGAAAAATGAAAGGGCGGGAAATGAATGATACGAAATAACTGTCTGGCGCTGAGCTGCTGTTAACAAGGCATATGAGCAGTCCAGTCACAGAGAATTGCGACACTTTCAAAGAAAGAAAGAACTTAAAGGAGCAATCTGTCAACACTCTGCTTCTCCACCATCATCTCCCTGTTTTTAATCTCATGGATACCGTAGTGTCAGTATGGCGCAGTGGCCAGGTTATCGTGATAAAAAAAAATATATAGAGATTTATTATGATTCCCCTTGCAGCACAGACTGAAGTCGGATTCTGACATAGGAGCTGGTTGTTCATGAAGTAAACCATGTTGTTCTTTTTTTGCACTTGTGGAGGTTCATTGTGAAATATTGCACAGTGTTGGATCCAACCTGTCATGCAGCTGCAGGCTTATAGATATTTATAAGTTCTGTGGAGGTGGTCAGACATGGACACTTTACAGGAAAGGCCAGAGCTATCTGTACTTCCTGAGAAGACAGGGGTCCTTCAACATCTGCAAAAAATACTGCTACAGATGTTTTACCAGTCTGTGGTGGCCAGCGTCCTCCTCTGTGCTGTGGTGTGCTGGGGAGGAAGCGGCAAGAAGAGGGACGCTGCCCGACTGGACAGACTGGTGAGGAGGGCTGGCTCAGTGGTGACTGTGGCAGAGAGAAGGACCCTGGACAAACTGCTGTCCATGCTGGACAACGCCCACCACCCTCTGCACCACAGACAGAATGTTGAGGGGCAGACTGCTGTCCCTGTCCTGCTCCACAGACACACTGTACAACACGTCTCAGTTATGGCAGGGAGGACACAAAGAATAGACAAATGGACAATCTCAGTCTCTCCTGGACATTTTGTCATTGTCATTTTGGACTCAATATGTACTATCTCTGTTCAATGCTTTCGTACACTTTCTACAGCCTAATAGTTTTTTTTTTTATCTTTATTTGTAATTTTATTTCTTATTTTGTATAGTTTTAGATTTTAGACAAAACTATTGTTTAAACACACGCTGATTTATTTTCTTGACACAGGTTTAACTTCATTTGTTTCATTTATATCTGACAGCCTGAGTCACTGTCCAGTATTTTGAATTTTTAACCACTAGATGTGGTCACGTCAGCGACCTCTGAAATGGAGACCACTCTGTTGTGAGGTTTGCATTTAAAAGTTTCATAGTTTTTATTGTGAATATTCTGACTTGTCATTATTGGTCTTTTGATGTTTGTATCACTTGTATGTTTTAGTGTGGGATTGTGAAGCAGTTCTTATTATTGGATTAAGACAGACTTTATCTTAGAGACCACATGTGTGAAGCCATAATAAATAACCGTGGGTAACCCATTACCCAAGTGGCAGCAATATCAATGTCAACCAAAATGTCACATTTCTTCCACATCAGAGTTACTGTGGATTCATTGTCATAAGTGTTAATGACAGAAACATTATCCACCTGCCAGCAGCTCTTCATTCATTGCAGGTGTGTACAAACTGTGCTTTGCTGAGTATATGGTGACACTAAATTAACAGTAAAACTGATTAGACGTGAGCATTTAGCACAAAAAACATGGTCATTACATGGTGCTATGACAACTACTCACCCCATCGGCTATCAGCTGATGATGATTTAACAGCCAGTGGTTATCAAGAAAAGCAAAGTCAATGAGTCAAGCAAGTCAAAGTAAAAAGAATCAAGTCAAGAATGAGAAGACACATAGAAACAGGTATCTGCATATAAATAAAGATTCCTGAGATAGCGATAGCCAATCCGTTCCACCTCTTTTGGTCTCCACACGGACAGACATGAATACCAAATACCAAAATCTTGGTCCTCAGATTCTCCATTCATATGAAGATACATGTGTATAGAGATGAACTACTCACTGATGTAAAGAGCTGTTGTATGTTCTTGGCAATTTAATGCAACAAAATACATAATATGCACCCCGTCTAAACATTATTAAGTGCACTGTATTCTGTAAGACTTCAGACTACAGTCGGATTTTGAAAAATCTGCTCTTACTGCAGGGTAAAGGGTAATAATGTCTTCCTGGATATATGAAAACACATTAAAATGAATCTATAAATGTACAGTCCGTCCCAAATCCTGACATATTATTATCTCTCACCCACGGACACCCTTGTTAAGAGAGATTGTTGATGCTCTGTTCCTAAGACTACATTCGAGCACATTATTTAACGTCATGTTATTCGACTGCCGCTCCTTAATCACATCTGCCCTCTGCTGCGCTGGAGTTTATAGCATGAAAACTGAACTATTAACCCTGACATCTTGATATGTAAAACTATAACATTCTCACACATTCCTTCAAGATTTTCATCACCCACTCTAATCGTGTTGCTGCAGACTGTTGTGGCCTTGGTCGCACCATCATGTCTAACATCAGCTGTGATGTAAAGCCAGCCCGGCTCGTGTCACTGGGGAGCAATAGTCTGTGGAACAGCACCATGTGCTTGGTGGATATTATTACCACAGTGAACGCTTTGCAAGGTGAATTCTTCCCTGAACTGCAGCAACGAGGTTGGACGTAACCACACAAAAACAGGCACGGTTGGTATTACCACAAAACCTCCACGACTTCTAATGGCTATTTCTATCTTGACTTGAAAATTTAAATATCTATGATCACATGTCAGATAATGAATTTAAATGTATGTCCATTAAATATCAATCTGTTTGACATATCAACAGCTGTAAAATAAGAAATACAAATGTTTCACTGCCAGAATACTAAGTCAGAAATGTTTGTTGGATTCGCAGATGCCTGTAAAAACAACCCACTCATATGTATAGGGATGGGAAATGTTCAGCATCATCTAGAGGAGGTAGTGAACTGGAGCGAGTACTAGTACAGCAGCCAGCCTCTGAGCCAGCCAGACTCTCTCTCTCTCGTCATGGTCATCTTCTAAATGTAATGCAGAAGGCATTTAATGTTAGCTGTTATAGCATGTTTTACAAAGCAGCACATTGTAACAGCTAACATGGTAGGCAGTGTGTTATTAACCTTCTGTACCTTCTGTAGTAACCACAGAGGTCAGAGGTCATAGCCTGGCTGCTGCCGCTGCTGCTAGGTTGAGATTCATCTCCAGTCCGAAGTGCATCAAAAACACGACATCCATTTAAAAATATTGCATGTTGTGTGCGGAAATGTTTCTGCATGTTCGTCGTGTTCCCTCCCGACGCTGTTATCTCCACTTTGCAATGATTGCAAGTCGAGCTGTTGACGTCTGTTTTGGTGAAATGTAGCCAAACTTTGGAGCGTTTGAACTGAGTGGGTGACATTGTTACTACTGATTGCACTGCATGTGAGAAACTTGAGGAACTGGAATCGAGTGTGCGTAACTTCTTGCGGAAGTTCCGCTACGTAAACTGCCAAACAATTCCATAGAATTGAAACACACTCGGTTCTCGATTCCCATCCCTACATATATATATGAACCATTAAAATGACCCCACTGCTTACTGGAGAGTAGAAGTCAGTGAAAACATTTTTCAGTGGAGGAAACCGTATATTTGCTTCAGTATGGCCATGATAACACTGACCTGCCATTTCTTCCACATGGAATCCACAAAGGTCAAGTGTGTGTTGGTGGCTGCCTGATGAATGCATTGCCTGGGCATGCTTTGACAGAGATCAGGGTGAAAAACAAAGAGCTGGTCAAAGTAAGAATAACAATTAAAAAAAAATCCTTTTATATATCCTATCTCCTTTGATAACCTCAAATTGTGTGTAGTTTTAGTTAAAACTCAAACTCAAGTCATTCACCTATTTGTAAATTGCATATATGAATGTAGTTGCACTACTACTTCAATTACATGTGTTTACAACTCCCCAAATCTGTTCATGAAATGTCTTACAGTAGAGTATTTTGCAGTTATCTTTTGGTGCAAAGCTTTGGAAAATGTCCTCGTCCATTCAGCATTTGCAGACGTTTAAGTCTGTGGTGGACGACAACATCAAATCAAATCAGTTTTATTTGTATAGCCCAAAGTCACAAAGTACATTTGCCTCAGAGGGCTTTACAATCTGTACAGGGAGTGACACCCTCTGTCCTTAGACCCTTGGTTCCAGTGAGGAAAAACTTTTCCACAAAAAAACCTTTAACAGGGAAAAAAGGTGGAAGAAACCTCAGGAAGAGCCACAGAGGAGGGATCCCTCTCCCAGGACAGACAGACGTGCAATGGATGTCACATCTACAGGACAAATCAACACAAACATATTGTACAATTACAATGACTGACAAAATGACAATAATTTACAATCAATGATAAAGTGACCACAGTAACAGATATGGTTGCAATAATGACAGTAATAATATATGTAGTGGACGTCATGCAGGATCACAGCAGCAGCCACGATCCACGAGAACCTGCTGGACGACAGAGGAAGTTTGGTTAGTAACATGCATTAATGATTAATGGTATTGTTGGATGTACATGTTGTGCTTATTTCAGTGTATGAGTTGATTGTGCTGCATGCCTGAGCACAGTCAGTCCAACAGAAGCTGAGGAAAAGACAGATTTAATGCACTTTTAATTGAACCATTATGTGTTGGACCTTAGGGCATAAGCAGCCTGAGTGAGGCCCTCTCATCTATATTAGCACTGCAGTACCTATCAATATCACTGTGGCGATTAAGGACATTAAACTCTGTAATTGTGCTAATTGGAGTTATTTGTAAAATAAATAGAATGGAGCTGCTATTAAAATGCCCGAGGAGCATTTAGGGTGAGATGGATTTGATAAAGCGACTGCCTCTGTGTTCCGACCTTGTTTTCCAGCTCTCTTTAAATGATCCAGAAAATATCCTAATGAAGAATACAGGTGGGAAAGTCATTATGTATCCTGGGGGTCTCACTACCACTTCATGTAGAAGTGCTCTATCTCTCCAGCGACCTGGAGAGAAAACATTCCCAGCTAATAACGGCTCTCAGAGCAACCAGCATGGCTGACTGAAGCCTAACCAACCCCTAAAGGAGTTTGATTTTTGCCCCCCTCGTCCTCCTCCTCATTGTCTTCCTCCTGTGGAGCCTGCATGTAAATGAGCCAGTCAGTAAATGAAGCACGTCGCAAGGCATTATTCTATTATATACACCTGATTATGGCGGCAATAAGATATCAGACCTACCTGTGAGTGCTGATGAATGAGTCCTTCGATGTGCTCGGTTATTTAAGGAAACATGAGAGGAAGTCACTGATTGAGCGTTCTGCTAAAGTCAAAGAGTGTGTTCACGTTCTTAAAGACAGGATGAGGTGGCCGACCGTTGGAGAATCTTCATCTCATCTTCATCATTCCCGTCTGTTGAGCTTACAGAGATGTTTTAAATCACAAGACGCCAATGAAACGACAGTACTCCAACAACAAAAGAATATCCAACAGACCGGCGTTTTGAATCCAGGACATGACACAAAAAATGATTTGTACAAGAAACAGGATGAAATTATCAGTGAGCTGACTGTTATCTGAATAAAATGTGAACTTTGGGACTGTTTACACTGATCTTTCAGAATGCAGAACATTAGAAACTGAATCTTCAGTTTAAAGAAGGCCATGAGATGTAGCTGGAAGTTCTGCTTAATAATTGAGCGTTGAGTTTATAGTAATTGCCCCAAATTATAACTTTGTGTACTGTGTAGAAGGATTGTAGAAACAATCTCAGAAGCCATAGTCTCTTGCTATAGCTGATGTCTGACAATGATTTAGTCTCTGGGAGCTATAGTCAGTGTTTCTGGGCTTCCAGCAGATTTCTGGAAAACCGATAACAGACATACAGGCCAAGACGTCCTCTGTAGTCCGATTAGCAAGACACATCTCTGCTAATCTCTATAAACAGAGATCTGTATCTGAATGCAGGGAACTTTAAATCATGGTTGAGACGATGGTTGATGGTTCTAAGGTCGTGTTTCGGCCAACACTTTTGCTCTATACACAAAACTCTTGAAACCTGATCAAACATGATTGGTCAACACTACACTGTAAAAATGGTTTACAGATTTTATAGTGAAAAACTGCCAAAGCATGACTATTGCCATGGCAAAACCTTTATTTGTACAGCATTTTAGGGGATTTATATAGAATAAAGCTGCATTGTATGCTAGAGACGGTTAATTATATAGTAAAACCTGTTTTATACTATTCATATGGTATCAGCTTTTCTACTGGTACAAACTTGGATATGGAATAAAACACAAACATTACATATGAAATCAACAGTATTGATATCCTTTTATTGTAACATTAGAAATAGTTATTCCGTATATATTACCACAGCTGCCAGTTTCTCACTGTAAAAACAACCAGAATGTTTTCAGTGATTTCCTCTCCATAGAGACGGCAGCCGAGCCTCGCGAGTGTTGTGTTCAGAGCTATGCACCAAACTAATCGGACAGAAAGTCATTCTGAAAACAACAGATGGTCGGAACATAAACTTGTAGTGTCATGATCTTATCCAGGAGACTTTATAGAAACCTCGCTGTAAACTCAGCAGCACTTCACATTTGACTCCTCTCAGGTGTTTTCAGTCCCAAATAATGGAAACATTAAAAGTATTAATTATTCAGACTGTGATAGCTTTATTCAGGGCATCATCATAAACAAACATTAAAAATGATCTCCATACTCAAACCTACATTCAGTGATTATTTATGCAAATGACATGACCTGACTGTGTACACGTGTCTAGTCAGAACACAATGATATTTCTCTGTATGGATAAAACAGTTTTGATCAGGTCTGAAATGTCTCAATGGCTTAAATGCTGCAGGTTATATCTGGTTGATTTATAATCTTAATTTTTATTTTGTGATTAAACAGTTTAACATTCAAAACTGACATTTTCTCAAGACCTTTTAATAATCACTGGTGTTTACATTGGAGGCAGTGACCAAGCAGATCATCAACATTGTTTTCTCTCAGTGTCTCTTCTCCTTAACTTGATTTTCTTGGAGAGATGCTGAAATACTTTATGAATCATGAGGTAAGATCATCATTTAATCCAACGAGGGTCAAAACAAGGCCTTGTATAGCTCAGTCATCTTCAGCTCATGCTGTCAGGATCGCATAGTTAATCTTCTGTTAATCTTTTGTCTTCTTAAAAGAGAAGTCTTTAGTTCTGGGTTCTATCGACACCAGTATCTGAAACGCCTCTGTTACCTTAAATGCAGGATCAGGTATCAGTGATTATACACCTAATTGATTAGCCCCAAGTCAGGGAAAAGTCCTGTAGCTCTTCTTTTTCTCATGCTGATATTCTCATCCTAACTGACGAACCCAAACCATCTGATTAATCTGTCTTTATTATCAGGATATGTACCACAGTCCTTTAAGGTAGCTGTAATTAAACCTCTTCTTAAAAAGCCCACTCTAGACCCAGAGGTCTTAGCCAACTACAGACCCATGTCAAACCTTCCTTTTCTGTCTAAGATACTTGAGAAGGCTGTAGCTAATCAGCTGTGTGACTTTCTCCATAACAATAGTCTATTTGAGGATTTTCAGTCAGGATATAGACTGCATCATAGCACAGAGACCGCACTGGTCGAAGTTACTAATGACCTCCTAATGCAGTGTTTCTCAACCCTGGTCCTCGGGGACCACTGCCCTGCAAGTTTTAGAGGTTTCCTCCTCCACCACACCTGATTCAAATGAGTGGCTCGTTATCAGGCCACTGTAGAGCTTGATGACGAGCTGATCATTTCAATCATTTGACAGGGTTCCCACACCTTTTTCACGAACAAATTCAAGCACTTTTCAAGCACCTTCAAGCACCAGTTTTTCCATTTTTCCAGCACCTTTAAATAGGTAGTCTACTAGTTGTGTTTGCCATGATGGTCATGGGAAGCGCAGCGGTGCCACTGTATGACATAATGATATGGGTCTAATTAGCATTATTTCATATGGTGGTAGATTGACTGTTTTGATTTTTCAACTAATTGTGAATTGGCTTGTATTCTCAGCTTGTGAGCGGTGTATTGTGTAACTACCATAGCGCAATAACAGTGACCAACAGGTGTGGATAGTAGTCTACTGTTATTTCTCGGCAGAACATCAAGCGAGTATGATAACTGAGTTCTGCATGTAAAGGCATCGGATCAAGCGCGTAGCCGCTTAGGAAACATTTTTGTTTTCTTTTGGTTTATTGAGATAGACATCAAACAAATTTCAAGCATTTTCAAGCACTTCACAAAAAAATCAAGCATTTTCACAACCTTGAAAACACTAAATTGAATTTCAAGCATTTTCAAGGAATTCAAGCACGGTGTAGTGGTGTGTGTAAATATGTTACATCACATTAACCAACCAGTGAGAATCGAACAAAAAAAAAACAGAAATAAAAAAAATAGTGTATCGACCAAAACTGTTTAAACTCTGGCAGGATGTAGTGAGCTCATGCAGGAAGCTATTAATCATGGGAGGAAACTGATTCAGAAAATATGTTTTCAGGCCCTTCAAATCCAAACATGCTTTGATACGTGAAGATCCTGTAAGTTTTCTGTTCTGTGAAGCGGGGGGGAGCAGCTGTAGACATTTTTTTTGACACTAGTGTGCTGCATGCCTGATAAACCCTCTGCTGTACAGGACAAGGCACTAAATATTTAGGATTTTTAAGGCAGTTCACTGATGAGCGTGTTTGAAGTGATCACGTGGTTATGCCCACCATGACTTCACTAATGTCCCACAGTTTACTGGCCACTTCCTGGTCTGTGGCCTTGTCCAGCAGAATCTGAGGCCGACAATCTGCAAAGCATTTACCCTGCACACCCTCCACATCTGGGCTGCAGGCCAAATAGACTGATGTCTGTGCTCCTTCCTCTGGGCTCTTAAACAAGCTCCAGGACAGCAGGTTAAACAGGGGCTTTGCTAACGTTGGGACATGGACGTGCCTCCCCAGATTAGTCCTCACTATGCCTGGGGTCAGAGCATTCACCGTAACCCTGCTGCCCTCCAGTCGACGAGCCAGCTCGCAGGTGAACAGCAGGTTGGCTAGTTTGCTGCGACTGTAAGCGAAGGCCTTGTCGTAGCTCTGCTCGCTGTTCAAGTCCTCGAAGTTAATGTGACCGCGCTTGTAGAGTTTGGAGGAGACCACCACTATGCGACTGGGAGCTGATTGTTTCAGGAGGTCCAGCAGCAGGTGGGTGAGCAGGAAATGGCCCAGGTGATTGACCCCAAACTGCATCTCAAAGCCGTCCTCTGTTTTGGTGTAAGGACACTGGTAGACACCAGCATTGTTGATGAGAACGTCCAACCGAGGCTCCTCCTGTTCAGCAGCACAGAGGACAGGATATCACTACACATGTACACACAGACATGTATGACTATGTACTATAAGAGTTCTGTTGCTAGGCAAAGAACATGAGCTTTGAACTGGTTTCAAATCTCCAACGTATCAACGGCAACTGCAGTAACATGTAGACTAGACGTGTTCAGCTTGGCAATGGCAGTGCAGTCAAAGTGCAGTTGCAGAACTATATGGTGGCGGTAAACTAATAAATGCAACTTGTAGAACTGTTGTATAAAAGCAATATCACGCTTGAGGACATGCTGTTATTCTCAATATCAGCACGGCTGTGGCTTTGGTTGCACACGAGGCAGCAGGCAGTCCCTCTCATGTGATATTCTGTAACTACGTTACTCATGTTATCATGTTTTGTATAAGACATCAGATGCAAATGTATAATTATTATTAGAATATATATATATAACAATACAATTAAATCATCAGAACTATTGCTGTAGTTCACTGACTCGAGTATTCAGTGATTTTACTAGTATACTATCTTGTTAAACAGTGCTGTTACTCCTCAATTATGGAGAACTTTATTTATATTGTATTATTAATGTAATATCATTACATTTTTTCCACAATTCCACAAACTCAATTATATTAATTCTAAATATTTATTTACTTTGATTTCATTCTTCTTGTTTACATTTGTTTATTCTTACTCAGACGCGTCTTTTAACACCATGCCTGTTTGTATATCGTTCAATAAAGAACTCCCTTAAGAAAACGGCCCATTTGAATTGAACCCATGAAGCTTTATTGATGAGTCACCGAACACAGAGTTTCAATGTACTGCTGTGAGTCCATGTACTGCTCTTCAGTTCGGCACTGATACCTTCCACTGAGCAGCAACTGTTTGACCGAAAATGACAAAACATTATGTAAGTGCTTGGCATTGGCTTTCCAGCTAATGACAGGCTGAAGTTTAATATGTAACACTTATTGTCACTGGATGTAAGCCGGACATGTCTTCTGCAAACACACGTTCGTGTATCCTTACATTTATGGTGGTATGTTCTAGAATTTGATGATAATCGAGTCACGTTTATTAAAATGGACATTTTCTGAATGACGTCTGGCAGTAGCTACCTTCATGATGTCTCGACAGAAAGTGCGTACAGATGTGAGTGAGCACAGGTCCAGCTGTTTGACGACCAGCTGTCTGCTGTCTGCACCGGTCTCCTCTCGTATCTCCCGGGCTGCCTCCTCGGCCCCGTGCACGTCCCGGCAGGCCATTATCACGCGGCCCCTGAGCCTCACAACACCGGCCGCTGTGGCTTTCCCGATGCCGCTGTTAGCCCCGGTCACTATCACCGTCTTTCCGTTCATCGTTTGGCTCGGTTAGACTCCTACCGAGCAGCTGCAGCTGTTCGTCAAAAGCTAAGTAACGTTAGCACTTCCTGACTGCACGAAACAGAAATACTTCATTACCCAGAATTCACAACGCGCGTCAGTTGCCTTTAGGTAAACTCGTAAAAGTGGCTTTTCAACCGTTTAACTTGACTTTTACCGTCAGTAACGACAACAAGTGGCTTTTTATCTTCTGGCTGTGCTGGCTGTATACTGTACTCATCATTACGCAGAATACGAGCCGCTCATGCTTTGATTTAAAGACAAACTTTAGTCATTATATAGTGTTTTACACACCACGTCCCAATTCATGACACTGCTATGTTATTAACCAATAATAATTCTAAAGACTGTATGGAATCAAACAGTCATCATTTATTTGTTTGGCCTCAACATAGTCAAATTGTAAAGTAGTGTGTCGAACCCAAGCAACAACCTCGTGACTGTGAAGTGAAGCCAATGCAGAAGTGCCGAAAAACTGCACAAGAGATGCTGGCTGCAGACCTCCACTGTCAAGCCCCTACCTCCACTGTCAGGCACCTCCACTGTCAGGCCCGGAAATGAATGGCATACATTTCAAAATAAAACTGCAGACCTCCACTGTCAGGCCCGGAAATGCAAGGGATACATTTAAAAATAAAATCGTGAATTCGTAAATGCACTTCCGGTTGAATCGTTTTCCTCACAAATGAATGAATTAGTAAACAATGACATACAATCTTTTAATTCCCGGTCTATTGTATAAATTGTTTTTATAGTAAACTTTTGTTTGGTCAGTGCACATTTTCTCTTAAGCACACACATATGTATATGTTCATCAATATGAATATAAAAACGATTAATCAAAATCTGTTAAATGTACACGTTAGTGCTCTTTATTCAGAAAACCCTCGTGTCACATCTACATTTCAGGATTTGGTTATTATAGACACAGATTAAATGTTAAATATAAATATTTCAATATTTATCATCACAGTAACAGTGTTACACACATTAGTAGCTGTAATCACTCAGCATTAGAAAAATACATACATTGGTTTGGTGCTTACATAAGGAGTAAACATTTATAATCATCACTTTAAAAGTTACAAACCGGGGGGGGGCGGTTTCGCCCAGGTTCGCCCAGGGCGCAAATGTGGCCAGGACCGCCGCTGATAAGAGGCATTAACTTAAAGAACTTTGTAGAAAGGCGCTTTATGAAGTTCAGTCCATTTCCTTGTATTTGTTTACGGGACAGATCTGCCACAACCAATATGGCGGACACGTTAACGTAATGCAGCAAGAGACAAACCTGCTCAATGAGGCGTCTATGTATAAAATGACCCTCGCAAAATGTCCTCTCCACCTCCCCACCCCCCAAAAAACGTCATCACTTCCAGGCCTGACAGTGGAGGTAGGGGCCTGACAGTGGAGGTCTGCAGCCAGGTGCCTCAGTTCCTCGAACAGCCACTTGAGGCCTCATTGATGGCACCAGTAGCGAGCATACAGACTTTTGTTGTCAGTAAGCCCTGACTCTGTACGATCATCATCACCATAGACTACTGATGGGAATTCCGGCTCTTTTTAGAGAGCTGGATCATTTGGCTCAGCTCACCAAGAAGAGCCGGCTCTTTCGGCTCCTAAACAGCTTTTCATTTTACCACTTATACCTTTTATAATTCAGGCAAATTTAGCACTGTTTTGACTTGTGATTTGTATTTGAACACACATATCACTTGAATTTCAATAATTTGCTGTAGCCAACTGTATTTACAGTTGTAAAATCCCTTGTAACTCCCTGAAACCACCCAATGAATGCACTAACTTGCTTGAAGAACCACTATGCTACACAAAGCAGATAGAAATGCCTATAAAAACCTAAGCATAGAAATAAAAAAAAAGACAGTTATGGACATTTTATTTTTATATGTAGAAAACCAAAATGTTTTTGGTATAGTGTAAAAAATTATATATATTTTTGCACCACACTCCTCTCTCGTCTACACTCCTCTCTTTTGTCTTCAGCATGTCTCCCTCCTCTTGTCTCTTGTCACCGTCTCAGCGGTGCCTCTCCCTGCTTGGTGGTATGTACCTTGTCAATCCTCACATGATTGGTTGCATAACATGCATGTGACACCCATAGTCAATGCCAACAGTGCCTGCAGGTACTTTTCCTAAAGAGAAAAGTAAAAAAAAAAAAAAGGAAAAAGAACAGTTTGCGGACGAACGGGAGCCGGCTCCTATCGTTTACTTAAAAGAGCCGGCTCTTTGAACCGGCTCGTTCGTGACCGACACATCACTACCATAGACTGTAGGAACAAAACATGGACGCGTCTCTGTGACATCACTCGCAGGTTTGCTCAGAGTGGCTTCTGCCATCTTGGGCAGGGCAATCTCCGCCTCCTTTTTACTAAATGAGAAAAGACATGACATGTGCATGGAGCTGAGGCGGGCTGAATGAAGCCTAAATGCTCAGTCATCCATCAAAGCAGCCACTGCTGTTATTTCTGCATAACTTTAAGCATTAATATCATTTGAACAGGTGAGTTGTATATAAAGTCAAACAGTTTTTTGTCCCAGGCTGTAAACATGTTTATTTCTGCTGTGAAGTTGGACATTTGAACATGGGGACTCTTGGAGACTGACTCACTTGTAGGCATCCTTAACTGGAAGTATGAGGAACTGCAGTTTTTTGTAACTCTGTGCTGGCTTCATTTCACGTGTGTGAAATGTTTTTTTTCTGCACTAAAGCTGATCATAGTTGCCTAGGAATTTTAAGCGGTTGGAGCAAATCAACTGAAGATGAAGCAGGCCTCCCCTGTTTCCTCTGACCCATCCAGGAGGGTTTCCAGAGGCCAAATTTTATGCTCTGGCAGTCAGACCGCCAAAAATTAAGCAAGTGACACAATGCACATTTAATCAAAACTGAGTTGTACACTTAAAAAGTGATGATTTATATTTCAATAATTATGTAACAATGAATAATCATTGCTAATAATAACTTTAGTTACTCATTCAGGGCTATTTCCTAGATCTCCATTGACCCGAGACACATCCCTGCTTTCCCTAGTCAGGCCTTTGTATTGAAGTTGAAGGGGCATGTACAATCATTTGGGAGATTAACCATCATCATGCCATCTTTTAAGTACACACATTGTTATCAGTTTAAGGGTAAATCAACTGATAAAACGTGCAGAAATCATTTTCTCAGAAGTATTCACTTGTGTGATGAAACTACAGGGTCCAGAGGTGGCAAAGTCGTTCCACTCATTCATCGGTCCGTCTTTCTCAGTCCAACACTGTGGACGTCACGCTGACGTCTCGGCCTCAGATTAACACTAAATGTGGTCTGGATATTTGTGATTCACACGGACAATGATTCCAGATTATTCTGGGGACACACAGACAGGTCAAACCTCTCCCATGATAAAAACTTGGCTCTATAATAACGTGTTGGGAAAAGTTCACAGAGCAGACTCATCTCTGAATTGGAAATTTCCTCTTGTATCACCCTCATTTAACTTCCAAGATGTCTCATTATCTAAAAAACAGAGTGACGTAAGGGGGTTATTATGACAGTGCTGGAACTTCTTGATGAACAACAGTTTCTACATCCACCCAGTACTTCTGTGCAGTGTCACTGGTTACAGTGAGGGTTTCCAGTTCCGTTCAGTAAATACAGGGTTTCCCCCTCCCAAACATTTCTGTTTGTGTATCAATCAGAAAGAAAAATATGTACATAAATACATTAAAGGTCCAGTGTGTAAGATTACAGGGCTTAAAAAGGTGCCCCGGACCCCACAGACTTACTAACTACTTGGAGTAAAAGAACAAAATATGACCATATTCTACCAAGTACTTGCCATCCATCCATCCATCCCTCCATCCATCCATCCATCCATCCATCCATCCATCCATCCATCCATCCATCCATCCATCCATCCATCTATCCATCCATCCATCCATCGTCTTCTGCTTATCTGGTCTAGGTGGCAGCATACTAAGCAGGCTATTCCAGATGTTTGTCTCTCCAGCAATGTTATCCAGCTCCTCATGATGGATCCTGGGGTGATGGACTATGTAATCTGTCCAGTAAGTAATAAGCTGGTTCAAACCTCAGCTGGGATTCAAACCAGGGGCTGTTTGCATGTTCTCCCTGTGTCTGCATGGATTCTCTCCAGATACTCCAGCTTCCTCCCAAAGTCCGAAGACATGAAGCTTAACAGGTTCATTGGTGACTCTAAATTGTCTGTAGGTGTGAATGTGAGTGTAAATGATTGTTTGTCTCTCTGTGCCCTGTGATGAGTTGGTGACCTTTCCACGCTATAGCCCGCCTCTTGCCCAAAGTCTGTCTGTCTGTCTGTCTGTCTGTCTGTCTGTCTGTCTGTCTGTCTGTCTGTCTGTCTGTCTGTCTGTCTGTCTGTCTGTCTCTGTCTCTCTCTCTCTCTCTCTCTGGACATGTCTCAATAATGCATGCTACTAACCAAACTTCCCCGGAGTTTCTGTGCTCTGTCGTCCAGCAGGTTTTTCGTGGATCGTGGCTGCTGCTGTGATTCTGGACGATGCCCACTACACATATTATTACTGTCATTATTACTACCATATCTGCTACTGTGGTCACTTTATCATTCAGTGTGATTCATTGTCATTTTGTCAGTCATTGTAAATGTACAAAATGTTTATGTTGATTGTCCTGTACACGTGACATCCATTGCACGTCTGTCTGTCCTGGGAGAGGGATCCCTCCTCTGTGGCTCTTCCTGAGGTTTCTTCCACATTTTTTCCCTGTTAAAGGTTTTTTGTGGGCAAGTTTTTCCTCACTCGAACCGAGGGTCTAAGGACAGAGGGTGTCATTCTCTGTACAGATTGTAAAGCCCTCCGAGGCAAATGTACTTTGTGACTTTGGGCTATACAAATAAAATTGAATTGAATTGAATTGAAGTCAGCTGGGATAGGCTCTAGCCACCCATGACCCTGATGAAGATACATGGATGGATGGTTCATGCGAATGGTTCCAAGCCTCCAACCATCAACCTCAGTTGGTAAATTATGAATATAAAGGCTGTCCTACATGTTTCTACAGAGCACGTTGACCTGATCAAAGATATTTGACTATTGAAATCAGCATAATTCAGGTTAATGACGATCTGACACTGATGTGTGTGCATCAGTCTGACTCGGTTCAGAAAGATCACTGAGCTTGTCCTCTGTCATTAATCAAAACTGTGTTATTTTGATGTATTTATCTCTAAGTTTTATATAAATGCTCTCCTCCTCCTATCTATCCTGCATACATGATGGAACAAAACATCTTTCATTGCTAGATAAGATTCTAAATGCTGACCATAGATGGAAGAGAACATGCGGATTCTATATAGATAAAAAAAGTCAAAGGAGAGATATGTGTTTTTTATTGGACAGCGATGATATTCACAACTGTGTTTTAATGAGTGTGTATAACCACTGTCAGGACGGGCTCAAGGCAGGACTCAGACGCAGAGCAGATGTAAATTTAGTGAGCTTTATTCAGGAAAAGGCAGCAGGAGTAATCCTCTGAACAGAGTGAAAATAAAGGGCTACAAAAACTCCTAATATGAGTCTTCCCTATTGGAGGACGCACGGCTGTGAAAAAGTAACAAAATAAAAGTCGCTCCAAAAGGAGGAATAACACTATGGTTCTAACTACACAAACTAAACACACTAACCTGACCTAAACTCAGAATCAAGATGATCCATCTGTTCTAACAAGGAAGGAAAACAAATACAGGCGCTCCAAAAGGGAGGAACAAAAGCTGGTAAGGAAAATGCAGATAACTAACACTCGAAATAACTGGAGGAAATACCTAGAAGGTCTAAGTCTGAATAAATGCAAAGTCACTCTAATCAAAAGGAAAAGGAAAGGAAAACAAAACAAAACAGCAATACCTTAACTATCAAACAGAATACTAATGCTCCAAAGCTACAAAGAAAAATTACTCTTACGAGGAAAAACTCAAAGCGGCGAAGCAAAGCAAAGCTGTAGCAATGAACAAGGGCACTTGTGATAAAGACAAACACACTGGCACAAGACAATGGACACGCAGACTACTTAACCTTCCTCTCGTGTTAGGGTCGGCTCCGACCCATTTTAGTTTCTAAATGCAAAAAAGAATCACTTCAAATTAGTTTATTGCATCAAGACTTTTTGACTTTGTCAGGAACTTTGATTTCAACAAAAAGAAACCAAAAATATTTTTTTCCACTACATTATAAAATGCTCTGGTTAAAATTATGTCCTTTGTGGTGTTTTGACCCGGTTATAAAAATAAGAATATAAAGCAATAATTAGAGCCAGAATTGAAATCATAAGTGAACTGTCAGCCAACACACTGACAGCCACCTCCTCTCCCAATCAAACACACACACACACACACACACACACACACACACACACACACACACACACACACACACACACACAGAGACTTATAGTTTAGCTTTCTATTAGTTTTGGAAGTAGTAATTTCTATTGGTTTGATTTGTTTGATTGGTTATTGTTTGTTTGAACTTGCAAATCAATATTTTGTGTTATGACCCGTTCTGTGTTTCACTGTGTTTATATTGAGGAAAATATATTTGGGTCGACACTGACCCATAACACCATAGATGTTACTACAGTTATTAATTAATTTATTTATATGATTCTCTTGAGGTTATTTTTTTCTTTTTTTTTTATTGAAATCGAGAGGTATACTGATTTTTTTTTAAAGGCCCAGAGATATAAAAACCTTAAAATATTAAACCTAACATTTTCATGGATAAGGAAGCCTAACAAGGTAACCAAGAGATGACAAAATCATTGGATGATAGGTTATTGTTTTTAGTGTATTTTGAAGCTGATTTAGGACACGGGTCGAAACCGACAGAAAGCTAACACAGGAGGAAGGTTAAACACACGGAGCGAAGGGAGCACCAGGTGCACACAATCTGCGGTTAGGGAAGACAATCAGACACTGAGTGCGTTTGATGGCCACCGTCATTTCTCCCTCACGCTTGGAGGCGAGGGGCTGCACTCAACAACTACTCCCATAGATGCCGCTAAATCCTGCACACTGGTGTCAGATATATATTTTTCCTTGATCTTTCTCCTACCCAGTTGATATGAGTGGTTTAGGTATCAGAGTCTCTACACCTTTAATGTGCTACTGAAAAACCGCATCATCTCTCTGCCTGAGTCTCAGATTTCCTAAATAAATCAATTAAATCCTTGAGAGGCCCTTTGTGGCCTGTAACCAAAAGAAACAACACCGAGTCAAACTCTTCAACGTCAACCAGTGGTACTGAGGCTGGGCCTGTTATGGTTGGTTTCACAGTTGGGGCTCTACCAGCAGCAATAATGTGTTAATAACATCTGTAACATCTGGAAAACATCGGAGTTAAAGCCGAGCTTGTAACAGACAAATAATGGTGGGTCTGCTTCAGCTCTGCTCGGCAGCAGAGAGCGAGGCTTCCCATCGCACCAGTAGCTGTTGCAGAGCTGCCTATAGAGAAAAATAAAAGGTGCTATATGCTTGTGTAAACTATGACGAGGATATGGACACATTTACGGCTGCACGGTGAAAAGCAAAGGAAACATAAAAAAGAAAACATGCCAGGCAGCTCTTTAAAGGAGCAGTCCAGAGTTTCATGGAACCGACAGTTAGATGAGGAAAGTGATATTGGATTATGAGCCTCGACTCTCCTGTTTCTGTCCACCTCAGTGTCACGCTGCCCTACATGCTTCCACAGAGCACACTGGTCTAATCAAAGCTACCCACCATGAGCCAGGTTCTGCTCCAGGTTTTTGCTTCTTAAAGGAAGCGTTTCCTTGTCACTGCTTAGTGCTTGCTCATGGAAGGACTTGTTGACTCTCTGTAAATAATATTATATAATATTTAATAATAAGGGTACAGTCTAGACTTGCTCTATATTGAAAGTGTCATAAAATATCTTCTGTTATGATTTTGTGCCACCCTACCCACTCATCTGAAATATGAATACCAACAATATCAAGTTTCTTTTGAATGAGATTGTAATGGACTTGACCCCATGACCCGGCTGACTTTGCCATGTTGATGCCCCTGTATCATGATCTTGACAAATAATATGATTACAACATTTTCATTACTGACAGAAACAACAACCATACCACAGAAAGCCTACGTCATGGTCAAGAAGAGCACCAATAGTGACATATGGAATCAGGCATATGGGGATGACATAAATACCTCCTCTTATTTCAGTGCACTAATGGAAACATTGTGGTTTTTTATAATGGAGGTCATGGGGTCACCAGAATCAGTGCTGGTCCAGCTAAACACCCTGGCAGTGATGTTGGAGCAGTGCAACTCATTGCACAGCTCGTGAGCCTCAGGCAGCTCGCCAAGCTTTAATCACCGGCTCGCATGGCAACAAATAATTATATGATAATGTAGCCAATACACATCATTTGTACAGTACTCCAAACTGCAACACTATGCATTTACAATGAGAGTACAGTCTGCAAAAACAGCACCAACCTCAGCTCACTGCTGTGTTCTGGGATAATCTGGGGACCCTGTCCAATACACTGTGCTATAAGCATGCAAAGCTTTCATGTATACAGGATCTTTTATGAACTAACTGAATTGAAGAGAAGACGTACACAAATATGGCAACACTGCTTCTTATTATTAGTTTGGCTATTGTCCATAGATTCTTTAAAACATGGATGTTGGATCCATGACTTCACCCACAGGTTGTGAAGTTCAGTGTGACAGGACAAAGAATGGACAGTGTTTTTCAAAAACCTGTGGGTGATGTCACGCATACAAAGCCGCCAAGCAGATGGATGGAAACAAGTGGCAAGTAGCAGGCTACAGCAGCTAATCTAAATCTAAAGATGCTGCAGAGGGGACTAGCAGTTATAGCAAACATCAGTCTTGATTGTAGCTTTTGGGCATCTGGTGTGGCCAGCGGATATCTGGAAAATGCAGAACAGAAATCCAAGGGAAAACTTCCTCTGCAGTCCAGTTAGCAACTTGATGCATGAGAAGAGAAGACACATACTGCTGGCCGATGGGTTCCAAGACTGCATTGCATCCAAAGCGTTTCATCTCTTTTGCTCCCCACAAGGACTGACAGCCAAAACCCTCTCCAGCATGATTCGTCAATATCACACAGACTACAAACGTGAACCAAAATCGGTGCAAAAATCCTGGTCGCACGCCTACACATGTGCATTTTTAGAGATAAAAGAAGCACTTGTGTACATTTGTTATGTTTTGTCTCCTTTTAACTCTGTTTTGGTCGCACCAGCTAGTCTCTAACTCTCACAATCAATGCTGTTAGCATGTGTTTACTGTGTTTTAGCATTTTCCCTTAATAAATAAATGATCTATACTTCATTCATTATTAAAATGGTTGCCCATCTAATTGTTTCAGTACTTCTACTCTTTGATTATAACTCATAGACATATGCAGCTGACAGCTGTAGATAGTAAACCATTATGGATGTTCACAATCCAAAAAGAGTAGGAATTACTGTGACTGATGTGTTTTGAAATAACCTGGCTATAAACTTGTTTCCTCAAATCAGAGGTGGCACCTTTCAGAGCGCAGAGCGCCGTGACTTCAGCACCACAGTCCTGAGAGAATCAGCTCCACACACAGAAAGCCGTCTATGTTACATGTTTAACTGAAACCACGTCCCAGGACCTGGACACACTTCACCGTGCTATCAGCTCTCTGTATATCAGCACATTAGAAATCCTATCACACATGTTCTGGAAGACTTTCCCCTTTTTTCTATCCAAACACAGCACCAGCAGCGTCCACGCATTCCCACGTTCAGACCCGTGTTTTCTCACGAGGAGAAAAAAATAACAAAACAATTAAAGAACTATCTGTCATCCAGCTAATAAAAAACAGCTTTAACTGACATAATGTATGGCCTAGATGACAACCGCAGCCCCAGCGTGTCACTCGGCCGGGCCAAAACTTTGGCTTTGATAAATGGAGGCCGGTCGCTTGGTGTGGAGGTGAAGAAATAGACATAGGTCTGACTCAACACTTAGAGCTGAGCGCTCCCAGGACACGTGTCCGTCCGCACCCAGCCTAGACCAGCGCATACCCATTAAGCCCTCCAGGTGACTACCACAGACATCATGTGATGTCACCTTAAATCTCAGCCATCAAAGGAAATCTCACAGCTGAAATGGGTGAATGTTTCATTAAATCAGGAATAAAGAAGTCAGATATATCGTATCTTAACTGTCTGTGATCTGATAAGCTTTGAGGTTCTTACTGATCTTCCGTTTAATGCCTCGACGACCAATCCACTCAATCTCTATTCTCCTCACATCCTCATATATGTCTTGAGAAATGTAGATTTTTCAGACCGTCCTAGGGACTTAATTTTAAATAAGCAAGGTGGAATTTAGTGACTTATTCAGGCCAACAGCAAATATATATTACATTGTAAAATCATGATCTTCTCCCTCCTTTTTAGTTAAAATATAAGATGTCCATGTAGTGAGCTTTTGGCTTAACCCTTTATAGGGTGAGGAACCATATATGATCACTTCCATGGGCTTTAAAAATGGAGCCCTATGTCTCTCAATGAAGGAGCAGAATCATGTGACTTTCTCCAGCCAATCAGTGAATGTCAGGTTACGTCACAGGTAGTGTTGCTATGGCCTTTAATGGATCCCACTCTAACTGTGATATTTTGAAATAAATGTCATAGGTTCCGATGGACATGTCTGACTATTAATTTGGAAAAAAAAAAAAAATTCACTCACCCACCTAGGGTAATATATATATATATATATATATATATATATATATATATATATATATATATATATATATATATATATATATATATATATATATATATATATATCCTCTAGGTGGGTAAGTATATATATATATAGTATATATATAGTAACTTCTTTCACTTTGATTTGTAGCCTAAAACTGAAAAAAGTCAAAAAGAAAAAAATGTCTTCTTATATCGACCAATAACACTCCAGGTTGAAAGTATTTCAATGAGTGTCCTTTAAGAGTTTAAGATTTCTCTACTTAATGAGTCGGTCCCTTACTACAACCGACACAACTGCAAAGCAACTGAATGCAATGTGACTTTGAGAATTAGCATGTGATGTCATCTGGTGACTTGTAGCGACTTTTGGGGCCAGTGCAGGCTACTTTCATTGGAAAAAAATTAACAACACTGGCTTCAACTGTCTGTGATTTATATTGTTTCCTGGTGGACAGATCGCTTTAGCGTTATTTTCTGAAGCAGCCAATCACTAAAGCTGCATTAGTGATCAAAATAAACAGGGGCTCAATGGTCACTCAGTGAACATGGCTGGACCGAAAGTGTACATTACAAATTACAAATCCATCTAAAATATTAAACTGATAACTGTGGACCTCAGTGTATTTCATTACAGTGTCTTGGACATATGTGTTACAAGACAGGTTGATGATATGAATGGCCAGAGACGTTTCTTTCAGTCTTGATCAGCATCTGGTTCCCACTGACTGCCATGGGGACTGCTATAATGACATAGACATCAGCAACACTATTGTTATAGCTGACAAGCTAGCTTACAAAAATCTCAATTTATCAATTTTCTTTGAACCTAAGATTTTCATTTCTGTCATTTGCCCCCCAAGAAATGTTCCCACAAAACCGCGTTGTTACAAAAAACACTGTACAACAAAATCTGAGAGGATTTAGACTGCTGTGTGACCAGAATATACAGTTGTTATGAGATATTATGGTTAAAAAAATATGTCACGATAACCTCACCAATATGAGACGCTAGGATTTCAGCCGTGGCGGGGGAGAGAGCTCAGAGCCACAAAAGATTTTGTATGTGTCCCTGGTAAGAAAACTGCAGCGTGAGGACATGGATATTAGTGATTTTATTAGCTATAAAACAGCTTTCCAACCCATGGCCGTCCAAATTCATGACCAAAGATTCTTTCTTTGCAGACAGTTGTTTCCATGCACAGCCCATCTCCAGGTAGTAGCACCCCTCCAACGTGCTAACACACACACACACACACACAACCCTGTTTGAGTTCATGTGTTCACATCAGACAACTGAGAGGTATGCTAATGACAGATAAACCTCTTGATGTGCACTTTAAACCAAACTCTGAGAAAGCACAAACTCCACCTCCACGCATTTAGCTGATTAGTTTCCTGTGCTACAGTCATTCTCAAATTGGTCTCAGCCTCAGTCCCCAGTAGAATTCAAAAATAGTTTGGATTTTTGGCCTCCAGAGCTTCTCCTGGGAGCCACACTGACAGGCTTGACCTCGACTAACCCTGCCTGTGATTACCATCCAGTAGTTGGAGGCCCTGGAAACCTGAGAGCGCAGTGGATGCTGTGGATTTACAAGGAGAAAGATGAGTCTGATTGTTTTGCGAAGGCATTGAAATGTACGGGTATTGTTTAAAAAGCCAATCAGTGTTGACTAAGATGACTTTACTGTTTATTCTGTAAGTCGTATCTAGGATGATGCCTTTGAACCTGCTTGGTTGCATTTCAAACCCTCTACATTTGTTGACTTCTAAGGAATTAATGATTCATCCTTCCACAAATGAATAATAGATCTGTAAGTTATAAAAGGCTCAGTTCAATACCTTAATTGGTTTGGTATGAGGCTTATAGTGGCTAATGCTAATATTAGCAAATTCTTGTTGCTTTAAGTCATTTTCCTGCCTTTGGTACTCTATTTTATTTGTTCTAGCTTTACACTGTTTTAGCTTTACTGTTATTCAGTTCGGCAAAAGTAAATAAGGTTGCTTTAATAGAAACGTCTGGTTTAACTGGAGTTTGTTTTTTAGATTATATTATACAATCAAAGTAATAGCTGAGAGGTAGGTGGGTGGATGCACTCCCCTTTTTTTCGCTCTACATTCTAAATTGGTAAGATGAGCTAGCTGAACTATTGACTTGTTTACAACATGTATGACTGTCTACTGCTCATGTTTGAGACTTTTTTTAACCAACCACAAATATCAAATAGCAATTAACTTGATTGCCAGTAATATTGTCATGACACAAAAAACTGATGAGCAAAAATATGCAAAATGTACGTCACACGAGAAAATCTCAGAATACTATGAGATAATAGGATGTTGAATGAGACGTGTGGACTCTTCAAGCTTAAGCATAAAGTTTTGCCTTTAAACATGTTTGGATGACAAAACTAGTTGTTTGTTCTTGCATGCAGTGGCTCAAAGTTGAAGCAGGTAGCAGGTCCATAAACTCTGATGGATATAGAAAACAGACTCCAAATCTTCAAGAGAAAAGACCCAAGTTTAATCAGACTACTATCAGACTACTACCCTCGCAAAGCACCGAAATGAATAAAGACATTTCCAGAGTTGAATTGGCCCCGTGCTGCGTCCACCCTTTGCCTTCCTCCATCAAACATCAACCCAGTGTTTAGCTGAGATTAAAGCAAGAGTGATACATGGTAACGCACTTTGCAAAGCACAATTAGAGAGATGTAATTTGCCAGCTGTGCTAATCCATCATAGGGGTATGTACTGTCAGCCTGGGCTACATCAGGGGCTGCAGCATTCGCCCAAATCTTTCCCTCTCTGCTCATTGATTTGCACTTATTACCCTCTCCAGAGTCATTTTGGGGATATGTAAACAACTTAACAGCAGGCATGTTCCTGTACTGTGTGGATGACTGATTATGCTTGACTGACTTTCATGCAATGCATGGGGGCCATGGTCCGCTTGAACCCCCCCCCCCCTGCGGTAGACCCTACGATCTCCCCTCACCCTCCATCTTGTTCAGCTCTGTGCTGGGGAAGTGCGACCCACTGAAAAGTGTGGTAGCTATTTTCCGCATTAACACTCTGACCCCCGCGCTCACTGTTGGTTCTGATGTTAATCAGGTTTACAGGCCGAGTACAAAAATTGGGGTAGGAGAGAAAGAGCTTTCGGGTGTGGGAATCCAGGAGAGTGTAGACTCTGTGGTAGTTCATGCAGGCCTCCACAGTCGCTAAGCAAGAAGATTTCATCATGATTCACAGCTCTGAGTTTAGATGAAACGGTGAAGGGTGAAATATTGGGATGCTGGCTGGCTCCCCTGAACTTTGTGTCGACTCCCTCGGTGCTGCTCTGTTTATAGCCCCTCAAAGCTTGGTTGTTTTGGCACAGCCAGTGGCTTACAAGCAATGAATTATAATTTCCTACATTTTCTCTCTGGAGCTCGCTCACTCCATTTTAAACTCTGTCATATAATCAGAGTACTGTGTAGCCGTCAGAGTTTGACATTCCCCATCTGGTGAAACAGAAATGGAAACCATTAGCTTTTACCTTCATACAAGACTGAGGACAAGTACATGTCACTCTGACCCATCAAGCAAGAGGATAGTTGGCTTTTTTCCTTTCTAATTTTTATAAAAATGTCCATGGCATCGATAAATAGAGACACTGAACATACAACAACAGCAACAATAATTGCAAAATTAAAGACAATAACAAACAATGACTGTTTGTCATTGTTTGTTATTGTCTTTAATTCATAGAGTGGAAGTGGGGGTTCCATTGATAAACAGTTTGCTGTGCAGCTTTTTTTACAACACTGCATGAGAAATTGATGATGGGATTGTCTAGTTTGTAGGGGGGTTAGGATAGTTCCATAAAAGGATAAAAAAAATGAATGTTCCATTATTAAGTTGTCCTCAAGCCATTGATAGCTACTCATTGCCACTATGTTATAGATCCATCTAGTTCACCTCGTGATCTTGTCGTGATCTGAGTGCTTTTTGTGATTCATCCTATGCGTCTTGTCTTTCCACAGCAAGCTGGAAAACAGAACATCAACCTCTTGAAACCAGTCATGGAATTTCTAATGGGAGAGCAGATATTGCCTATAGATAGGCAGTATGTTCATTGTTGTTACCTCTGCTCTACCCCACAGAGACAGAAGAATCTTCAGCCTTTACGTGTCATCTTGGATTGTTCTTAATAGGAGAAGGTGGTTAAGGTTAAATATTCTGGAAATCAGGGATCTGATGGTTATCCCCAACTACCTCATTCCTTTAGGCTTCTAGACAAAGGTAGCAGTACTCAGGTCTGCTGGTAATGTTCCAGAGTTCAGTGGGGTTGCTTCATGCTTGGTCCAGTTGATTATGTAGCCTGAGAATGAGCTGAATGATTTGATTAATTCCAAGAGAGGACAGGAAGGTTATAGAGAACCTTACGCCACTGCATAGTTTGTTTCAAAACCATACTTTAGATAAGGACACTATAAAAAGCTTTTACTGTGTCAATATCGCTGCAGCTGAGCATCGAAGACAGCTAGCTCTTAGCATAACTTGAAGCAGCAATGATGTTGTCTATCTGGTCTTTATGTACCAGAGGGTTGATGACTACCTCTAGGTGGAGGGCGAGAATTTTCAAGAACACTTCATAGTCATTGTTCCGGAGATATTTGGGGCGGAAATTATCCACATCTAGTTGGTATTTTCCAGGTTTCGGGAGGAGAGAGATTGTTGCAGTACGCATCATCACTGGCATGGACTGGTTTTCTAAGATGTCGTTAAATAGCTGGGACAGGGCTAGGGACCGGTTGTTCTGGAACCATTTACAGAACTCTATGGTGTTAGAGAGAGTTGGCTTCTGATGCTGTGCGTCAGATCTACACCCACCGGTTTGGCCAAGACAGCATTCATGTTAACACTCACGCACTATGACTTAATGGCAGAATAAAGAGCATGTTGAGGTCAGTAACCCCTCATGGTAATGTCATGGTCAAACATTAATGTTTGGACCACTTAGCCTTATTATCATATTATCACCTTATAAGGAGGTCATGGCTTTAAAAAGTCTTTAGGATGGAGTGTTGGAGGAGATATTGAAAGGTACAAGCTTTAGCATAGACCAGAAGTAGTGATGGTGGTTATAGGATTAAAAATGTATTCTTCACCAGTTTACAAAACTGTTGGCAAGGTCAGCAATGAACTTTAAATCACATATTTTGTGTTTAGTACAACTGCCAACATTAAACAGAACTTTGAAGTAAAAATGAGACATGAGGAGGATTTGATCAACAGTTGAGAAAGTTTTACTCACAATCTGTTGAGCATCTCCAGACAACTGACCTGAAGGTTGACTATTTTTGGTAGAGTTTAGCTGTTTATATCATGTCTTGTTGTTTCAATAGCTTTATAAAGACATTCCTCTAAAATTGGATCCAAGACTATTTTATAAGCATCTCACATTAAAAAGAGTTCAGCGGAACTGATCTGTTTCTCTCAAAAGACTCATTTAATGGATCATTTTTCAACATCACTGCAATACATGCAAAAACATGGCACAGCAACAGTGTATGGCTACAAGGTCTGATTCTCAATGAAGACATCTACTAAAAATATGTCTTTTCGTTATATTAAAATATGCTTTGAATGAAAGTTATCCCTGAATCCTGGGAACTCAGAGGTAATACGTACTGCCAGGCAGTATTGGCTCAATATCACTGCTCTGTACTGATCTCGTCAAACTCAAGCTTAAGGTTTCTCATGTACTCAGCCAGCCTGTCCTCACTCTCAAGTGTTAAGTACTGCACCTTGGTCAGTGCTGTAGCTAACCCTCTAGCATAAATTCTTGCCACATCGGTCTGATGTAATCTTTTGATGTGCCATTGAAATGACATGAGATAGTATAAACAGCAGAAATGTCTACATCCAGAGGTGGTTAGAGTGGATGGACTTTCAGGCAGGAGGCTGCTGTTTGTCCCATGTGAAACCAAGTCAACATTGAACTGTTTAAACTCATAAAATGTGAAATATTTCTCAGGAAGCTTTACTTTGGAAGCCTAGTCGGACGTTGCATGTTATTGCTAATTTGACTGCAGACCTACCTACAGCATCTTGTTTGAAGCATATGGTCACCGACCAAGCTGATATATTTCACAAGTCTGGAATGAGAACATGACTCAACATCTCCGCAATCTGCATTGTGCAGTAAAATGCTTTGTTGCCTTCTCCAGTACTGTGATACACATAAAAATCAAATAAATATGATATAATGCAGAATGTTAAATCTGGTGCAAATATTAACTGGGATTTAGGGAAAGGGTGGAGGCAGTCTTTCCAGAGCTGTCCTCATTCAGGATTCAGATGGTTTAAGGAATTTAGCTCCTCTTGAAACCTTGACACAACAGGAACTACCAGTCTTAGTCTAGCATTATCTCTAGCACTACCGTCCTGGTGACATTACACACGTTATAAAAGACGGCAAGCAATGATTAGTTGAAGAACAACATGATGTAGTTCGTTGTGTCGTCCATGGCACGCCAAGAATTCATCACTCTATAATGACCTAATCTGACAAAAATATCATGTAGCTGGATGTTGGCATTAACTGGCTGCAGTTGTTAGAGGTGATAAAAGTTCTGCTGTTGTGCCTTTTTGGGAAGGGTGTTTCTGTCGACACAGCATGTCATGTTCTCAAAGATGGTTCACGCTTTCCACTGAAGTCCCGTTGACGTGTCATATTCTAGATCTCCCTGCAGGCTCTTTAATCATGACTGCCAATCAGGCCAACCACAGCAGTGAGGTTGGCAAATGTTTTGACGTGGTTGGAGTCAGAAGTGGTGTCACAGTCATGAGTGTAGAGCTCAGAGCGCAGCTTTGTGGTGCTCACCCTCTCTGCCTGTGGTCTGCCTGTCAGGAAATCCACTTCCCATTTGGTGTTAAATCCTAGTTGCATGAGCCTGGTGTGAACTGTGGTATTGAAGGCTGAGCTTTAATCAATAAACAGCATTCTCACATGGTTCCTGTTGTCCAGATGGGTTTGGGCCAGTGAACAGTGTTGCAACTCAGCTCCCTCACTCACTGCACTGTCTTCCATGGCTGAGTAGGTTGTGGGGAGCTGGGAGTCTGTTGAAATTCCAGTGGGTGGGGAGTTTCAGTGCCTGGCCAAGAAATCAATGAGTCATGGCTATTGATTAACAACCCTATCAACTTTGGCAAATATATGATTCTCATTTGGAGCTGCGGGCCAATAAAAACCTTGCTAACTGTATTTTTAAAAGAATTAGTAGAATCATAACAACAAACCCGACAACTAGCTGTGGGAAACAAATACAGGCAACGGTTAACGATATTGATGTGACAATTTAAAGTTCATTTGGCAGAATGTGCACATTATATGAGCTTTCTGTTAAAATAACACCTCCGCATATTGTACAGTACCCTGCAGCTTTGACTACGTCACTATCACCTGTCATTTTACTGTTGGCTTTCATTCCAAGTTCAACATCTCATGTTTGTGCAGCTTGACTTCATTTGATCGATGGTGTACCAGTGGAGCAGGCTGGTTCACTTTACATACATGTAAACACTCCCGAGTTCCCCCATTATCACACTGGTTTCAAATGAACAGGACCGGCAGTCCATCATTTTTACTGGATGACGAGAGAAAACATTTGAAGGTAAAAGCTTGTTGCTTCCGGTACATAAAGATATAAGGACAATCGTAAGGACAGCAGGGTGGTGAGGACTCAATCTGTTGTCTCGACAGTCATTAAATTACAGTTACCATTTTGTCGTATTATGTTTCGACATACCAATATACCAAGACAGATCACTTGTATGTGAAAACTTAGCAATAAACCTTATTCCTATCAGGCAGGTAGAGGAGGTGGCTGGACCACTTAGAACACTTCAGACAATCGAACAGGAAGCAGGTGGAATTGGGCCAGGAAGTGAAAACAGGTGAGATGGTCAGTCAGGTGACGAGGAATGACAGGAGTCCTGGAGGGTAAGATAACGTTCCAACATGACAGAATACACTGAACATTCCACGCAACCACAGACGAGGACTGTGAATCTGAAGCCACGAGTATTAAGATCACCTTTTGAAAAAAGAAAAACAAAGATACATGAATAAACGGCAAGTTTTTGCCACTTCTGACCCATGTCCAATCAATCACTGTAAACACGGAGAGCCAGAACTCCACTTTGGTGGTGTCTACATATATCTTGTAGGAAAAACCCTTTCCAGTACAGTGCCGTCAGGATGAAAGCTTACAAAAGTACAGATAGTTCTATTTATTTAATCTGGATTAGTTAGTAATGCTGCTGTTTTGGTGGTGAAGGACAAGACATTCTTCCACGTCCGACAGCACAAATCCACAATCTCCTGGGCTTTTTTCTTCTAGATGTGGATTCAGATATAGAAGCCTGTAGAAGCAAAATGGGTTCACCACACTCCACCAAAGTTCATCGACCTCATCAACCCAGACTCTCACCCAGTCTCTTCATCTATTAGTGAATCTGACTGAACACTATCCGGCATTTTGGCTAAACAAACAGTCTGAGTCAGAAATTGCTCATTATCTTGGCTGGGAAAGCCTTGTTTTGCCTTTTAAGTGGACTGTTCCTATAGAAATGTGACATCACATGAAAAATATGATGGAGTCAGTAAAGCAGGTAAATGCACATGCAGCGAGAACATAACAGGAAGCCAGAATCCTGAGCAGTCAGACAGGTTGGAAACCTCAAAGTTAGTCAAGTTTACTTTGAAGAGGAAACATAGTTGACCAGGAGAATTATTACCCAAACATGTGTATGTGTGTCCTAAACATCCATCACAGTTTCCAGACCTACTTCCTGCTTCAACTTTGACCTACCATACTTACTGTAGTTGTGTGTGTTGAGTTTTGCTGTACAGTGATGGATTATTAGCATTAACGTTTCAGCGACGTTCACCTTCAGTTCAAATGAAGAGCTTTAGATCATTTAGAGAAACAGCTGGTTTATTTTCAACCTGTTTTTAGTGACAGTGTTCCCAGAGCGCATAAGTCCAAATGACTGCTGAAATGTAAGAATGATTATTTTGTATTTTTGTGCCTTTGTTTCTTCTGCTGATCATCATTTATAGCCATAACATTGCATACATACCACACATAGATACATAACATACCATTCCTGTTTCTTATTTTGAGGAGTAATATTTTCACTACTTATCTTCCCATTTCCTACTGTTTCTTTTGGTTTTGTCACTGACTGTTGGATACTATACTGTAACAGTGTGAGTACAATGGAAGTCAAATCAGTAAGCAGCACTGAATGTGTTACAGTGTTTTACAGGGTGGACCCAAATGATGCAGGACATAGACACAGAGGTATGAGGGAGAAACAGTTCACTGAACATGAAGGATAAATCAGAAAAACCGATGACCACTTTAGAGGCCCACACACACACAGACACATGAGAAGACCGTGACAGAGGAAAACACAAGGGACCAGACTGGAGGCACGTCTGTGGTCATGACAGAATGATACTTCTTTAACATCCTCTGCTGGTTGTATTCATTTTGTTCCCAAGAGAAATGCAAATTCTTCTCCTCTGGAAACATTTCAGTCCGTCTCTGGCAGAGTCCGACAGCTCTCTTTGAATAATGACATTAGCAATAAAAGCATACTATCTTCCAACTATGACTCTTGCAGCCGTTCATTGCAGATACTTTGGAAAACATGAGAGAAGACATGAGATAATACTTGACAGAAAGGGTTTTGGGAACATCCAAAAACATGACTCAGTAAATATAACTTGTATGATGCTTTCCACAGTGTACAGTGTTAATTCATTTATCAGGATAAATGTTATCTCTGTCAGCCAGGCTGTGTGCGTTAAAAAGTGGAGGCCTGATTTATAGTTGTACCAGTAATATCACCTCATGTAATACATTCTGCCCAATGAATGCCAAATGTAACAGTAACGCTGTGTGGTCAAAAGCACATGAACATATGCTCTGGACTAAACTGTAGTGATATTTAAGATATCTGTGGCACAAGCTCAGCTAGAACCCAGAGCGGACTGGAGGAAGTACACTAATACCTACAATTTTAAATTCAACCGGGAAACGGTGGAATGCTCATTTTAGTTTGGGAGCAAGTTGCCGCCCGAAGTGAAGGAGTTCCAGTTTCTCAGGGTCTTGTTCACAAATGATGGGAAAATTGTGCATGAGATGGACCGGTGGATTGGTACCAGACTGTGGAAGAGGGATGTTTTTCCAGTCCATCTATGTTCCAGCCCTCACCAACGGTCATGAGCTTTGGCTGAAATTAGCTTCTTCAACCGGGCTCAGCTTTAGAGATAGGGTGAGGAGCTCAGACATCCTTGGATGGATGGATGGATGGATTGATTGATGGATGTTCAACACTCACTTGTAATTTAATTTCTTCCACATCACATGCTACATTAGACAAAAAGATACAACACTTAAAAACTGCAGTTGGTCACTTTGGGATAAATGATGCTAGACCTCTTCAAGGTATCACGATCTAAGAAAAGAAAATATATTTCCATCTTTATAAATGCCATGTCCACAAGATGGATCCTCGTTGTTTTGGTGACCTCCTGACCTTTCATGTAGTGTCATGATCATTTCTCAGCATCATGTAAGTGTGACTGGCTCCGGTGCAAGTTATTTTTTTCCAGCCACCCCACCCAGACACAAGTGCGCGCACACACACACACACACACACACACACACACACACACACACACACACACACACACACACACACACACACACACACACACACACACACACACACACACACACACACAGGAGACACCCTGGAGAGGCTCACCATGCAACTCCCATCCTGCTGCAAACCAAGTTAGAACGTGTCAAAGCTGAGAACAGAGCTTAAGTCAGCTAGCTATTCTAACAGTTTGCTCATACAGAGTGAAAATGACAGCTGCCATCCCTGTTTAAATGCTATTTCACCCAATTCCTGGATGATATCACTTGATTAAGAATTGAGCCAAGCTCATCTAATATTTCTGTTTGACATAAAATCATATGACACATATTAAAGGTCTAAGACATTTATTAGTTTCTGACTCTGGGAAAAGTAGAAACAAAGTAAAATAGTCCTAAACTACTGTATCTCTGAACTATGACTCACACACTTTTAGGCATTCACTGAACCTCCCCTTAAACTGTTTGGAGCCTCCCCTGGGTAGACCTGCCTCCTTGAAAACCTCTCAATGAGGAACATGTTCAGTTTGCAAATTGTATTTTCAATTTGTCAATCTAAGATCAGACAATTTGAATTCATTTGCCAAATGCCCTCAGAGGCCTGTAGCGCCTCTTTTGCAAGCAAGCGTTCATATAGAAAAATGCATTTATAAGAAGCCACTTAAGTCATTTCTGACAGATAAGTCCTATCTGATTCTAAGATGGAGGTCTCAGTCTAACAGAGCTGGAACGCACCATTTCCTCGCTGTTGTTTCCCATGTTATCATGCCAGGCCTTTGCACTTACATATCTGATGTAATAATAAGTAGAGGGTGACAAAATGGCCGAGTGATATGGAGTGTGGAGACCCCACAAAGTCAGTGATTTATGGGGGAAACCTCAGTTCCTTGAAACATGAAGGTTATAAATCCAAACTGTGCTTCTACCTTGCACTTTAAATAACTCTTCATGAGAAATGATAATACATTGTTTCCCCGCCGGACTCATTTTATTAATTTAAAGGTATGTTTTGCTACACTTTTCTGCTCGGCCCTGTCAGATTGTTGACCTTGGCAGGTTTTCTGTTTAGTTAAATGCTTTGTAGATGTGAAGGAGGAGGAGTTGAGAGTGAGGGAAGATGAGCTTGAACTATACATACATAGGTAAGTATAAGAGGACTGTGGTTGAGAGAATCAGCTGAAGCCAAATTCAACACTGAGATCTGAGGCCATTTTTAAAGAGGCATACTGTACACCAACTACTGGTGCCTCACATGGGGTGATGGTTAATGACAACACAGAACAAGGAACAACATTTACTTGTTCCTTGAGTTCCAGCATAATCTGGTCATTGTGGACCACTTGTAACACTACTTTTTACTGCTGTTGCCGGATTGAACTGTAGCTACTAGTTCATCCCCATTCATTTCACGTGCACCCTAAGTCATTTTGTCCTGGACCCAGGCCTGCCCACTGGGGGCAGGAAAAGCCTCCTTCCAGTAAAAAGGTCCATTCGGAATGTCCTCCTCATTTCAAAATGCTCCTTTGTGCCAAATGGATCTGTCTGACATCCAGTGACACATCTCAGGCTGTTTCTCATTTGGTTAAACATCTACTGACTTCTGTCTCTGTTCTCATGCTCTAAGAACATCCCAAATTGGCACTCTGTGGGGAGCTGAGAGGATGTGATAAAACAAGCTGACATTATCATCATCAATGGAGAACAATCATCTAATCTCAAGAGTTTTGCTTGCAACACTGCAGCAGAGTGATCCAAGAATCCAGAGAGCAAAATGCAGCTGAGTTTAATTCTCAGTGTAACGGTTAGCTGAGTGGCTGCTGGTGCTCCGTGAGATGGATGTTATTAGATATTCATAGTGATGACTCTTTATATCCACCATGGATGACTGAAACCATTTAGATGAGAGAAGATAGAGAGGTGGCTCATTGTCTAAAGTCAAGAAGCAGCTCAGTGACTGGTTTCCTCTCATAATGTCCATGTGATCAGTAGGTGACTTTCCAAACAAGGCAGCACAGCAGCATTGTGTCAACATCTGATGGCTCGCTGAGATGAGAGAGTAGGTAATATCTGAGAGGTAATACCACATGCCTAGTCGGGTTACATTTCAAATGAAAGCAGCACCATGACAGTTTCCTTCCCACCTCCAAGCCATGGTCACCATGTCTGGGACTGTCTCATCCACTCCATGGGAGACATGCTTTCTGTGGAATTTCTTGGGAAGGCTGCTATGAAATGTTAACCAGATGCTTGTTTGCTAAATCAACCACTTTGTCTAAACTCTTGCAATCATTACTCTGGACTGAAATGTTTTCAGACAGTATGACAGAATCAGTACATTTTTGTTACCTTAGAATGCAGATCCTCATGGTCAAGTCTGAAAGCCAGCACTGAATGCTCATGTACCTGTATTAAAAACCAATATGATTGCAGGATGCAAATTACTCTACCATGCAAAAAGAAAAGCCAGATATCAACAACGCAATATGAAGTGTACATAATGCTGCCAGCTTCTTCAAGCTAAGCACATGTAAGATGAACTGACAGAAAGTGGAAAAGTGTACTTAGGTCTGACTCTGATTTCAAATTGTCTTTGGAAATCCCATTGTGTTCTCTAAACAGACCATCCAGATTGTTCATTGCTCAGAAAAGCCAGAGTCTGTGACGGCACAGAGTGTGTTAGTACCAATGGTGTGGGTAGCTTGCACATCAGTGAGGGCACCATTAATGCTGAAACGTACATCCAGGTTTTGGAGCAGCATCTGGACGGTGATATTATTTATTTATTTATTAAATAACTCAGAACATAAAGAACTGACAGTCAAAAAATACAATGAAATAAACAAATTAAAAAAAAAACTCAAAAGCACCAGAATAAAAACACAAATAGCATTAAAATAATTGTAAATAGCTATCTCCTCTATAACAGCTACATAAAATAAGTCTGAGTCTTCAGTGAACAGTCACCATCTGGGCAGCTGGTTAAGTCTGCTTACTAATGCTGATTACATGATGTGGTGTGAGCAAAACACTTGAACTCACAATCTCTTTGTCTCTTTCCACTGTCCTCGGTGGGTCAGGATCCAACATAACAACATAATCTGATGGTTTTCAGAAGATTGTAAACCAACCAAACTGACGCTTTGTCGGCAGAGCTAAACAGAATTGATCAGTTTGTAACCAGTCAAAGCTTTAGGCACACCCCGTCCCCAAGGCACAATTCAGACACTGGATATAAACACCGGTCCTTTAACATCTGACCTTTTCCTTTCTAATTTAAATAATTTGGGATCTAACTGAGGTATAGGGTTTGCTTTCTGATTGGTGTTTCTTTTTATTTTCACTTGTTTTAGGGACATTTGTTTTATTTTCCTATTACAATTACATATCCAAATATAATAACACATTTATTTCTAGAACACCACGTCACAATTTATTTACATCTTGCCTGTGCTGGCAGGAACCCCCTAGACTCATTAAACACATTAAAGATCTTGTCCACTGCATTCAATTGGATATGTTGATAAAGATTTGCAAATAGTTGCTGTTCTGTTTATTTCCATTATTCTATTTATTTCCATTTTAGATAGATGAGATATCAAAGAGTTATTAGGATTCATCCTCAGGGGTCCTTGTCTAAATATCTAAACCATATACCAGAAACATCTTTTCATTTCTTAATGCGATTTTGAACTTGACATCAAAGTGGTTGTCCAACCGGCTGACAAGCAATGTTACAACAAAAAAAGGCTGTATCCTAGCAATTCCAAGTGTACGTAAATAGTAAAGGATTAATGGCTGAAAACACAGAGGACATTAGAAGAAAGAAAGCTTTAGAAAGAATTTTCTAAAAACCTGAGATTTTCCATGATTATCCTCATGACAGGGACCACCTCTCCAACTACAGATGCGAACTGGCTAGAATATTGTTCCTCCACTAAATCATTGAGTTGTCAAAAAAAAAAAAAAGAACAGTCCTGATCATAAAAACACTCATGTTATCTTGAGGAATGAAGCTGACCAAACAGCCTCAGCTGTGTTCTCAGGTCACAAGTTATTTCCATTAAACCAAAATTGAATTTATTTGTTCTCTGAAAATAAAAAATGCCACTGCCATTTGTGAAGAAGTTGAACTTGATGGATTGCAACACACACACACACACACACACACACACACACACACACACACACACACACACACACACACACACACACACACACACACAGAAAAAAAAAAACCCTTGAAGAATGAGAAGCAGCTCCCATGGATGGATGAGATGGAGGAAGCAGCTGTTTGTAAATGAACCAGTAGGAATGACATACCAAGTTTCCTTTAATACATCTTGGACAGTGTGCAAGTGGTAATCAGAAGAGCGGTGTCTGGAATAAAAATGGCGTGTACTGTGCAAACAGTGAATCCATCACTGACAAAGTGGACGGCTGAAATTCTCCAAGCCCCTTTAGTGATTTGACAATGCTCAGATTCCACGGGCAACGGACAAAAACATCAACTACAAAGACGGACAAAGAAAGGGTCGTCGGATCCATGCCACCACTGTCATGTGACCTCTGTTTCCTGCTACCAGTTATTGCAAATAAATATTCATTCTAAGACAACAGGGACTAATGTTGTTCCACCCAGTCTTTTTTTGGATGCATCAATATTTTCCTATGTGTCCTTGGACCTATACATAGGTGAGTGAACAGTGGACATCAAAGTGAAGTGTGTGTATGTTTTCTTAACCCTTTCCAACTGTAGCGTGGTGTCTGTAATGTTTGAAAAGGTCCCGTGGGAGCCCAGTACCCTGCAACATTCCAGTCTCTCAGCCCCAATATGGAGATCACGGCAGCTGACAAGATACCAGCTTTTTGTTTGACTCTAGGTGACAAGGTTGTTCTTTGAATTAACAAACTTCCACAGCATTACTTTAATCAGTTCTTTATGAACTTCAGCATATCATCTGGATCACCCCAGGCAACATCCACCCCCTGCCCGCCCCCGTGTCCCACACACAGGATCTGTTCCTCGGGGGAATGCTTTGGATGAGAGGAAGCTGAATCAACATGGAGGCTTTAACTTCTGTCAGTTTGCTCCGGCGGGCCTCACACCAGAGGCAGATGAGCAGGTGGAAAAACTTATGAAGATTCTACGACTTTCAGCTTCAGAGGAGGAAGTGACATGATGCCCTACAGAGGGGCTGGAGGAGGGGTCTAAAAAAGACGCGAGTTCTCAATTAGACATGACTCCTTTAGAGCAAGACAGTGGAAGTCAGAGATGACTGTCCAGTGAAGGCCCAGCTTAGGACACTTCCTGACTTGCCGTGCTTTGTCGATCAGCTTACAAAGACATCCCTGCTGTTTTCTAGACAGCAAACAATACAGTTAAATCTAGACTGATTTCTGGGAGATTTAATGAAATGCATGAATTCAGTATGTACATTTTAAACTCAGAGAGGCTGACACAAAGGATGCACCTCCATCTGCACAGAAGCACCATCTGGCTGCATGGACATGGTGTGTCCTCTGGCATTGCTTCACCCAGTTTTGCAGATTCATATTCTTGGCCCTCCACCAGAAGTGTGACAAGCCCCAGACCCTTATGAAACCATGCAAATGCTCATACGGTAGCAACAGGTGGTTTGTACAGAGGTCAGAGATTTAATCATGGAAGCGTGTGAACTGTGCCAACACATAAGTCCTTGTTCCGGAGAGGCAGTAATCTCCCATTCCTGTCACCAACAAGCTGCTCTTTTTTGGCTTTACTGTGCAACCAATGTTGCGCAAGTTTACTCGAGAAATGTAATGAATCACTCTGCTCATTGAAAAGCCACAACTGCTAATATGTAACAGCTGCGTACATGTCCAACGCGTTTATTACGCACGTTAGCTTTAACTAAGTTAATCGTGACATTTCTTTCTGTCAGCCGGTTACGTCACAAGCGTCTTACAAGACAAGACAAATGTCTTCGTCCATCACACTTTCTGTCAAACAAACCGTCGTCTTTGTACATGTAGCCAGATGTTAGGAGACAGTGACCACTGCACCACTGAAGAACTCCTATCCTCACAGTGCAGCCACAGGCTTCACACACCATCCATCATCTCTGTACGCACATATGTCACTGGGTGCAGGGAGAGCACAGACTGCACGAAACATGGGCCTAATCTCCATGATGTCACCCACAGGTTTTGACGAACCTTGGCGAAGCTCAGTGTGTTGGCTCTGGTCATAACAGTCTTGGCAGTCTAGCTGCCTGCTCTGTCACCTGCATCCAAAATATAGACAGGTGTGGATTGTGGGTGGATCTAAGGTGGGCTGACCTGAAGCCTGGTTGTTTCAAACAAGCCACGCACAGCACACACCTGTCAATCATATCATTTAGAGTTCCCAGAAGGGGAAGTGCTCCTGTTCTGACTGATGCTAGTCACCTTTCTCAGCAAACAAGTCCCTCTTCTTTAAATGTTGATGTAGTGTTCATTATTATTTTCCTCACCTGATTGCTACTCTGCTAATGTCTTTAGAACAACTTTTAGATTTCATTTTCCAGTAGAAGTTGAAGCACTGTTCTTCTTCTTCGAGACAAATTTGTGAAACAGCTTTCCGAATGGAGTGTCATTGTTTTCAGACCTTAAAACTGGCTCATGGGCCACAAAATTTCTTTGGAATTTCTCAGTGTTTACTCGTGCATTGCTGCATTTCTTGTATTCAGCGTGTGTCCTGTGTTGTAGTATGTTCTTGGTCAGAGCTGACTTGTAAAATGCATGCTAATGACTAAAGGAAGCTCTTTTCTTTCTATGATCTCTAGAATCACTTATGTATAAATGTTTTTCTGCTTTGTCTCCATTCAGTGTGTAGACAGAAAAAACAACAATCCCAGGTGCAGAGCCGTTTTGTGTACAACTCCCAAGTTCACCATCAGATCTTAAATCAGAGCATCACAGGCAGTAAGACCCCTTTGAGGGTTCGGCTGGAGCACATGAGCACTCTGGCCCCAGAAGATTCAGCTGTCCAATTGCTAGAAACAGTCTGACACAAAGGCATGTGAACCCACTGGTGGTGGAACAGCTTACTGATGCAACTGAAGAAAACAAAGGCCCTCTAAATACAAATAAACCTCTGTAACATCTGCAGAAAGAGAGGGGAGGGCATGGGGAAGCTAACTGCTTCTGCCAGAGCCGCTGCGACCGAGCGGGGGAACATGTGACCAGAGAGTAAATAAAGTAAACGGCATGAGGTAAGGGATGCAGCGTGGGGTTTGGACCCCTCAGGCAGACGGATGCTCTGGCCTCCACGGTAGAGGTCTGGCCTGTCAGGGGACTGGACATCCACAGCTGTGTTTTCACTGTGTTTGTTCCTGAGGGCCACATGGAGAGGCTTCAATAACCAACAACTTTCTAAGACGACTGTGCCCCATTGCACATACTTAAACATATACACATGACTAAAACCCAGCTATGTGGCTGCTTCACTCACTATTAAATTGTGAATTTGCTGCAGAGATCTTGGAATTAATGTCATTATTAGTAGCAACAATAACAACAATAATGAAAATGGAGTAACAACAGTATAGCAGCAGTGATGGTGGTGTCTGGATTATGTTCACTGGCAAAGTGTGACATTCTTATACTGAGCAGACATCATTCACATCCTGTGCCCCATGTGTTGTTCGGTGTAGGCTACTAAAACACTAGCTTTAGGTCAACACGCTTCAGTCGTGTGCTGTGAGTCAAACAAAGTCAATACTTTGTTTTTAAATATTTAATAAAGTTTTTTTAAAACATATTTTCAGTTATCAAAACACAAACATGAAAATCACAATCGTGCTTTAGGTTAATTGTTATAAAGGGGGATATTAAGTTCACTGAATGCAAATTAATTTGAATTATAACTAAATATATATAACTTCACACATTTAAACAATAGGCCCAAATGAAATAGGCCCAAAGTGTTACTTCAACCATGTAAGAAGAACCGCAGGTCCTTTATTCCAACAGCTGTCAAACTATTTAACACAGAGAGAGAGAGAGAGAGAGAGAGAGAGAGAGAGAGAGAGAGAGAGAGAGAGAGAGAGAGAGAGAGAGAGCTCAGTGCATCATGGGAAGTCTAATCCTATGGCAGCATAACTAAGGGATGACCTGAGCCAGCCCTAACTATAAGCTTTATCAAAAAGGAAAGTCCTCAGTCTATTCTTAAAGGTGTTGCACAGTGTCTGCCGCCTGAACCCAGAATGGTAGTTTGTTCCACAGAAGAGGAGCCTGATAGCTGAAAGCTCTGGCTCCCAATCTACTTTTGAAGACTATAGGAACCACAAGGAACCCAGCGTCCTGAGAGCACAGTGTTCCAGAGGGGTAGTAAGGTATTATGAGCTCTTTTAGATACGATGGTGCCTGACCATGAAGAGATTTGTAAGTAAGGAGAAGAATTTTAAATTCTATTCTAGATTTAATAGGTAGCCAATGCAAGGAAGCCAAAATAGGAGAGATGTGATCTCTGATCTTGGTTCCTGTCAGAACACGTGCAGCATTCTGAATTAACTGCAAAGTCCTAAGAGACTTATTAGAGCAGCCTGATAAGAAAGAGTTACAATAGTCCAGCCTAGAAGTAACAAATGCGTGGACTAGTTTTTCTGCATCGCTTGAGAGACAATGCGTCTGATTTTAGCGATGTTACATAAGTGGAAGAATGCAGTCCTTGAAATTTGTTTTATGTAGGACATTAAAGGACAAATCCTGATCAAAAACAACTCCAAGATTCTTTACAGTGGAGCTGGAGGCCAGGGTGATCCCTTCTAACGTAACTAAGTCTCTAGAAAGAGAGTTTCTGAGGTGTTTGGGTCCAATTACAAGAACTTCAGTTTTGTCTGAATTTATCATAAAAAAATAGGTAGGTCATCCAATTTTTATATCCTTAAGGCATGCTTGGAGTTTAGTTAACTGATTGGTTTCATCAGGCTTGATCGATAAATATAATTGGGTGTTGTCAGCATAACAATGAAAATTGATGGAGTGATTCCTAATAATGTTCCCTATAGGAAGCATATATAAACTGAATAGAAGTGGTCCAAGTACAGAACCTTGTGGGACTCCATGACAAACTTTAGTATGCATGGAGGATTTGAAAATCCTCAAATAGACTATTGTTATGGAGAAAGTCACACAGCTGATTAGCTACAGCTTTCTCAAGTATCTTAGACAGAAAGGGAAGGTTTGATATCGGTCTGTAGTTGGCTAAAACCTCTGGGTCTAGAGTGGGCTTTTTAAGAAGAGGTTTAATTACAGCTACCTTAAAGGACTGTGGAACATATCCTGATAATAAAGACAGATTAATCATATCCAATAATGAGTTACTAACTACAGGTAAAACATCCTTGAGCAGCCTGGTTGGGATGGGGTCTAAGAGACAGGTTGAAGGCTTAGCTGCAGAAATGATTAAAGTTATTTGATGAAGGTCGATGGAGAAGAACAGTCTAAATACATAACAGCTCTTACAGCTGTTTCCAAATTTGCTGTATTAGAATGCAGATCAAAGCCTGTTGAGGGCAAGAGGTGATGGATTTTGTCTCTAATAGTTATAATCTTATCATTAAAGAAGCTCATGAAGTCATTGCTACTTAGACCTAGGGGAATAGATGGTTCAGTAGAGCTGTGATTCTCTGTTAGCCTGGCTACAGTGCTGAAGAGAAACCTGGGGTTGTTCTTATTCTCCTCAATTAAAGAAGAGTAGTAGGCTGCTCTGGCATTACGGAGACCCTTCCTGTATGTTCTGAGATTATCTTGCCAGACTAGATAAGATTCTTAGAGTTTAGTGGCACGCCATTTGCATTCAGATTTACGTGCCTCTTGTTTTATTTTGGGAGTCTGCTACTCCCAATACCATACCATGGTGCTAGCCTTCTTTGTTTAATTGTCTTCTTTTTTCAGAGGTGCAATAGAGGCTAGAGTTGTCCGTAATGAGCCTGTAATACTATTAACAAGATGATCTATTTGTGAGTGGCTAAAGGAAGTAGACAAGTCATCTGGTACAGTTAGACATGGCATTGAATTCAAGTATTACAGGCTCAGTACGGACAACTCTAGACTCTATTGCACCTCTTAAGGAATCACTTCCTTAAATTTGGCTACAGCACTGTCAGATAAACATCTGCTGTAGGAGTTTCTGCACAAAGGCTTATAGTCCAGTAGTATGAACTCAAAGCTTCTGTGGAGGATTCTGTGGAAAAACTATGGATTGGTGTTATTTTGGAAGGATTTAGAAAAGCAAACCATGTTATGTACATGGGGAACAAAATACTGTATAACAGTCCAACCAGCTAAGCAACAATCAAGCTCAGTTTCAACAATGACTGGTTTGAGTATCAAGTGCACAAGAATGTCTATAACAAACTGAAATAAACAGATGTTAAGATATGTTTAGATATTCTTAAAAAATAGAAAAATTGAAAGATGGTTTGGAATTAGCATTATTGAATTATTGAATCTGGATCATAGAAAATAGAACATAATGTGGACTAACAGTCAGTCGATTTAGTAGACTGCAGAGGCCACAAAGTAAAATGGATTCACAAAATATTTAGAGCCCAACACTGTGGATGGTGGTTCAATAAAGAGTTTTAAAATTGAATTTAAAATTGAAGAATATTAAATGGTAAAATGGTTATAACAGTATTCTCTTCTGTTATTATTGTTGCTATTCTGGATGTTTTTATCATTTCATTCATGCTCTTTCTGGGAGAAATATGACACTGTACTATATGCTCTATACTGCTTTCACCACTTACATTGATGTTTTTCTTCATTCCTTCAGTAATACTTGAACAACATGTAGTGATAATAGTGTATATATAGCATGATAATAGCAGAAACAAGAAATTACCTGAAGATGATAAACTATTCAGATCAATATGCAAAACAACTATTAACACTGACAGACACTAAAGGTTTTATTCATATTATTCAGTCTATGGCTGCAGTTCAGCATGTGCAGGAAGTGTTAGGGGCTGTGACAATGTCCAAGAGGAGCTGCTATCAAGCGCAGCCGGGTTAAGTGGAGTGGACAGGTCTGTTTGTATCACTCTGCTAAGTCCCATCAAACCCACAAGTTGACCCGCAGCAGAAGAAGCCGGTTGCCCTGTGAAAACATCCTTTGTAGTGTCCAGATGGTGTTCAGACTATCCCACTGTCCACACCCCTCCCCAGTATCTCACTTGTGGGTGCCCAGTCCTCAGAGAGCAGAATGGATGAGGATGCCATAACCCCCCCATCTCCTCTTTACCCTAATTTGGACATAACTCACCCGTCAGGTGCTGGATGGAGCCATCCAACCCTCGAATTGCTCAGATGGATCCAGCACAATAGATGAGGGGTGAGGAGGAGATGGGAGATTGTGGACAACTCTGTCTAAGATCATCTATTCTGCTCTCTAAGGAGTGGGCATTTTTACCATGGATATTAAGAAATTAGATTATGTAACAAATATGTCTTTTTAATTTGTCACTCATTTGAATGCACAGTATAGATCTGACTCTTACAGTTCTTCTGTAATTGCACTTTTATTCTAATTATTAATCAAACTTAATGGAGCATGATCAGCATCCAGACAGCTCACAGAGTCAGGAGAACAATTTGAGACAAATAGACAGAAGTCACAATGTACTATGGGTCAAAATCAACTTGGGCATGTATGTTTATTTCTATTTCTACTATTTCTCTATTCTACTGTGTGCTGTTGACTGGGAGTTTTTAAAAAGATCTTCATGGCTGATGGTCTGCCAGGCAGTTACATTTCAACAGCTGAGGGCAGTCTTTCCCACAGTTTGAAGGCTGTCAGACTGCAATGAGTGAGCGCACTGTGACTGAATGGAAACATGGACACTATGATTAGTGTTTAGCTGCTGTAAGCACAGACCCGCTTATATCTGACTGCACTGAGTGACTGTAAATCTTTGTCAGACGCACAGTGCAAAAAATGGCCAACATGAATGACGGTGTTGTGACCCAAATTACGCAGGTTGTATTGTACAGCATGAAGCATCTGCAGCAAGCTACATCCCAAACTTGTCCTTCTCCTCCACCTCGACGCTGCCAGCAGGACTCTACTTTATTTGTTATTGTTGAGGACTTTCCAAAGGGGGATATCTCTCACTAAGTATCCCTTTCACTTGCTCCATTTATACACAAGATTGATGCTCAATTGAGGATGAGAACTCCCGTTTCCCCCTACTGCTTCCCTCCACATTTTACCCCGAATGTAGACAGCAACTGGAGGCTGCCCCATGGTGACACTTGCCAGCATGTAAATCTTTACAGTGATGAAAGCTCGACGAAGAGAAAAAAATCAGCCGGGTGCATGAAGGCAGAGAGGAGAGGAAAAGCCTTCCTGTTCACTCTGTGCCTGTAGCTGTGGCAACGGTCAAGTGTATAAAAATAATGTCTGAAATGGATCCATCAGAAGTAATGGGATTGATGCAACAGTTCATGCAACCTCTTTGCACTGCACTGATACACAGACATTCATCAGGTTTCTTGAAGTGGAGTTCCAAGAGGTGCTTATGCAAAGTCAGCGTGTTACCTACAGTGGATGGTGGTCTGGATGCCCTCAGTTTGAAGAAACCTGCAGGGATCCTGGCACAGAAGCTGATCATAATACATTGCTTGACACAGTAGGGCCTTTGCAAAAGAAGTTCACAGTTAGTGCCAAAGAATAAGGCTGTCTAGAGTCTAGTACAATGATTTATGTCCAGATTCCTTCACTCTGTACACTGCGTTCCTCTTGTGAGCCACCCCTAAAACAGTTCCCCACGTCACTGCTTGATCACACTGCACTGAACCATCGATAGCTTCATTTGCTACAACTTGATTGTATTTTTTTATTTTTTTTGCTGGAGCTGCTTAAAGAACTTCTGCATGCATTACTGCTTTTCCTTTCATCGGGGTCAGCTGTGCCGTGGAATGTGATCCCGATTATATTTTACTCAACTGTGTAATTTCTTTTTCCATATGCTGCATTATGATTCCATTCGCAGTACACGCATCTGAGGGAATAAAAAAAATGATCACTGTGGACTATTAGATGTTTTTTCTTCCCCATGTTGTTAGATTTTCATGATTCAGCACAGACCTCCAAACATCACACAAACCATTATATTTATGTGCTAAAATGATCTTAGCTCAAAAGGCCCACCATGCGAGCTTTTCATAGCTTTATCTGTAGTGGATGGAGAGCCAGCGTCATGAAGTTCTACACTTTAGCCACATAATAACAGGTATTTGCATATGGTTTCTCCTGTCTTTAGGCTGTACCAGCAAAGATCTTAATGTATTCAATGGTGTGTGGTGACCATCAACCATTCAGAGTATCATTGTTTCTTTTTGTTCTCAAGTTTTTTTTTAATTCTCTGGGTGCATGAATGTACTCAGTAAGGTTCATAGCATTCAGACTGTTAAATTTAGATTTTGTTTTGTTTGTTTTTTGTCCGGGACTACAAGGCAGAAGGTCACCAAAATGATCTGCAATCATCCTTTGGAAACCATGACCGTGTATGTCAAATTTCATGGCAATCTTCCAATCAGATGTTAATGCGTCTTATGCACGAGTGGATATTTTGGCCTATGGGAGCAGTCAAATGAAAGGTCAGGGGCACACCAAAACGTTCATTAAATCCAGATTTGAAAGGAGGCTAAAAATGTTTGTGCTTTTATCATTCTGCATGTGTTTTTCATTTCAAGATGGACAAAATCAAAGCTTTTTTGGTGTTTGTTTTTTAGGTGAGCAAGCTCAACGGCCTCATGAGAATGTAATTTATGACTTTTTTTTTTGACCAATGGGTGGTTGAGTGTTGGGAGTTTTGCATTTATAGTGCTGGCCCCACATCACTGTGGTCCAACCAAAAAACAAATAACTAAATTATCAAACTATTCCAGCGGCATAACATAGTTCATTCCCCTCTAGATGTGTTCAGGGTTTTTGCAAGCACTTTTTTAGTAGCCTAGAACCTCTCGGTTCATTTTTGATTTCCAAAGGGCATAATTAAAAACGTAGTTGGTGTAAATATCTCACAGTACACACCGAACAAGAGTCAGGCCAGGGGGGAATCTGTCACCATTTGATTTTTATTCCTCCAAATCCTGAGTCCCAAAGTTATTCACAACTCCTACTGTTTGGTCAATGTGGTCACCTCTCCAGACCTGTGCATGCTGCACAGATTTTTTTTTTCTTCCTCTGCTTTTTTAAATGCACAAGTAAACCATCCAAAAAATGACTTCATTACAGTAATGTGAGTAGCTGTAATTTGTTACTTCTATTTGTGGTATTTGGTAATATTACTGTTGGATGCACAGACAGGCCAACTGGCCAGTCAACACCCCCTTAATCAGGACAACTATTGGATATATTGCCATTAAGACATTTATGGTCACCACAGCATGAATAATAATAACAACCCATCGCATTTCATCTAGCATTTATATGAGGTCAAAATTAAAGATTTTCAAAACGTTTTAAAATCAGATAGCAGGTAATCTTTACCATGTTCAACTTCTTAGTTTAGCATGTTTGTGCATCTTTTTGATGCATGAATGTTAGCATGCTGGTGTTGAAAGGACATCTGTGCCTACTGTAAATGGCCTCACAGAGCCGGTCCGCTAGCACAGTGCAAATACTTTCTATATAGTTCATATAAAAGAAACACAAACCAGAGATTCCTACACCAAATGCCTGGCCTTGGAATGGCTTTAGCAACAGTGTCGTCAGTTAAGGTGACACTCAGTTTAACAGGTAACAGAAGCCTGATAAGATACTGAATAGAAAATATGAAAACCACTGTATTCCCTTAATGTACAGTTCTGAATGCACACAGCAGGGAGTTGAGTTTCCCTCCAACTTGGTGATACGCGTAGGCCTGTACGATCTCCCCCTGGACAGCAAAGCAAATGAGAAATGACATCTTTTTAAAAGCTACCCTGTTGGAATGATTTCATAGAAATAAATATGCTGCAGATCCCGTGGGAGATAGAGTCTGCTCTCTGGAAATGGGAGTGGGCAGCTGCTTGCAATTGAGACCAAAGAGCCGAGTGCCAGGAATGTCCCCAGTGCCTCAAAAACAGAACAAAAAACACAACACGAAATTAAAAGCACCAGAGCGTTGGGCTGGGAGGCTTTGGTTCCCTCATCTACTTCATCACCATTTTTTCCTGTTGGGTAGGGAAATGTTTGGTGGGCTGTTGAGGGGATGGGTGGGCTTGGGGAGGGTGTGGTAGGAGGGCTAAGGGGACGTTAGCCGACTATGAAACAGAACATGAGACAATATGACGAGCATGAAGAAACAAGCAGAGCAAGATTTACATTATGTAACATTAACATTATTAAGTCATACTAACATTTGGTAAAGTAAACACACATATTTTACTCTTCCATCTACATTTTACTCTTATCAAGCTGACTCCTTTCTTTATCCCAGCAAAAGTTTAATCATTTGTCTGTTTCCAATTTCACCCCCATGTAGCATTTTCCATTTTCATCACATTTAACAATTAGCTGCACTGTTTCCAACAGCACTCCTTGATGTTATTCTAAAATAATGTTCACTCTCAAGATACAGTTCAGATTTGATGTGTGTTTTTCTTGTGATAAAACAATTGGTATATGATGTGTGTTGTAACAGTGCAGCACGTTCAGTTACATTAGTAACAGATCCAACATTGATCTTTTGTGAAACTGACCCATTCTTATCAGTTCCTGTCTGAATTTGCTGCTGATGTCACACACACAACATCTAGTGAGTAGCAGAGATTTTTTGGAAAGAGGCCATATCCACATTTGATTTGACTTTTCTTACCACCCCTGTGTGCAGCAATAGAAACAGGTATAATAAATCTTTTTGCCTGTGAATGTAAAGGTTCCAGAACGCTTCACACAAACTAAGATGATGCAGATTCACCAAAAAGAACAGGGCACAAGTATAGCCCTGCAGCATAGGCCAACAGGGAGATGATGCATTGTCCAACCACAGCATAATCTCAGGCAAAGTCTTTTATATGACCACAGAAAATGACCACACTCAAAGACAAATTGCCTAAAACGTGCAGAATAATGGCATTTCTTAGTAACCCAACCTGAAAGTACATGGCCTGTGAAAGAAGAAGTACCACGCCATTGTTCCGAGAGCGCATTAACTTGAAACCTCCGAAGTCCAGAAAATGTCTCATCTGGTCCAAAACCCATTATTCTGAAAACAAAAGGCCGTTGTGCCCGAAGAGCCTGTTGTTTCTTAAAATACATGAATAACACATCTGAACCGTCCTAACTGACATGTCTGTAATAGTTACACAACACAACATTATCATGACGACCAAAGTCACCTGACTGTCTTTACGTAATGACAAAGGTCACTTGACTTAGTTCTTTCTTGTGTGTCCAGATTTACTAAAATATTAGGGGCAGTGTTTTTTCTGCTTGGGAAAAACTGGTCTTTTTTTAATCAAAGACTGCTGGACAAAACAGTAATGGGCAAATATGTAATGTATGTATGTCCATTGGGACACTTTTGGACTGTTGGATATTCAGAGTAATGGACCATCAGAACAATGGGCAGTCCCCAGGTAACACATATAGGAACTATGACACTCATTTTTATTATTATTTAACTCTCAAATATATTCATTTATATAATTCAACTTTTGACTCATCAAAAGTCAAAAGTTTATAGGATACGTGTCACCTCTATAAGCATTAGACCAATTACTATAATCATTACAACTGTGGCTATTATTTTCACAGACCTATCTAACACAATTTGTCAAGCTGCTGATGTGTTGATAGCCGTTGGTGCTAATGGTTGAACTGGAGGACATCCCCTCCTTGTATACAGGTGGGGGGCCTCAGAGCAGCCCCTGACATCCTGAGCCCGTTACTATGGGAACAAAGGTCAAAGAGAAAACAGATTAGACCTGTGTGATTCGTCTGTCAGCTGCATGTTTAACCTCTGACACTAACATTTGCGTAATGCAATGCAATAAATCTTTTCTGGGAAAAGAAGGGGAGAAAAAAAGAAGTAAAAATCATATCTCCAACATGAGTTGATAGGCGAGGACTTGGAGCAAAGTGAACACATCACTGCTGTTTCCACACCCCACAGTCCCAACATGAAATCTTGTTTTGATTGAGTTCTTTTTGAAAAAAAAAAAAAGCAAATCCAACCTTCCCATCTGTTTCTGGAAATAGGAAACACTTTGCTTTCATCTTTGCGAAGGGAACAGTTTAACGTTTTCTTTTTTCCTTTACTGTGGAAGCAGTTTGTGCAGTCCGTGAGATTTTGAAGCAAACTGCATTACGTTACACAAAGCTATCCTGAAGTGCTGGCATGGTGACAGACTGTACTACTGCTCAGGCTGGCAGCACCTGACCGGTCTGTGGCTACTGAACATCCAGCCTGTCTTGGACGGACCATCGGCCGCTGCATTGCCACCGGCTGATGAATCAATTACCAATAATGCCTTTGACGTTTAACTGTTTGTCTTGAAACCAATATTGCCCCATTCTGGAGTCTGCATCTGGTGTTTTGGGCGTATTTATTATTTTAGCAGCTTGCTTAAAAGCTCTGAGTGTGTCGGCATGATAAAAGCCAGCCGCCCTGGCTGTAGGAGGGAGACGGGAACTCTCTCTCTCTCTCTCTCTGATTGTCTCTTAAGAGGTAGTTAGGCTCCAGCTCTTCTCTGTCAGGTGCTCTTTTATCATGACAGCAGATATAGCCTCAGTATTGATGTTGGAGAGGCATGAGCACTCTCTCTCTCTCACTGTTGAATGGAAGAAAAACAGCCGTGTCTATAAAGTGCATCACTGAAAGCTCATACGCTCCTCTACAAGTGGGAATATCTCAAGGTGCATGGAATCATACCCACTCAAAGTGACGAGAACAAGTAGTGTGCACTACAAGCAGAGGGTGAGTGGCATTCTGTTGGAATCTGGAGCAAGCCGGTAACTGATCATAAAGCATCTGGGTCATCTCCACTGAAACTTCTACGACATAAGATGACGACAGCCGCCCTCCTTCAAGAAGGAGCTCAAATATGATCCAATAACAATGATGGATTGTAAACTGGGAATAGTGGGTCACTTAAAACCCTGAGAAGCTAAGAGTGTTGAGATTCAGTGTGTGGTAATTTAATTATTTGAATTCAATTAAGTGGAAAATGTTTTTTCTTGTGTGTGTGTGTGTGTGTGTTTATGCAGTGAATATTGTTATTATTTCTCTTGGGCGACTTCTTCTCTGCCATTATATCTTTTTACATTGCCCACCTGCCCAGCTCTGGTTCTGGCATGGGCTTAAAAACCTCCTCTTCTTTTCCTTCTTCTTCTTCTTCTTCTTCTTCTTCTTCTTCTTCCCGCTGGTCCAAAACACCTGTGGTACAAACACTAACACTCCCCCAGTGCTCTGAGCTCACAGTACTGGCAGAACTGAACTAAGCTACAGCTGGCAGCAGTTTACTTGACTGTCTGTCAGGAAACTCAGAACCCAAAGTTATATAGTGTGAGAACAGATGTACAAATGACAGAGACACCATTCACCTGATTACAAGTCAGTGTAGCACCAACAGGAGTTAACGTCTTAGTTTATGGTAGAAAGGTGACACAAGGGGGCTTTAAAAATGATCCAATAAATAAAAAAAATCTTTTCTGGATTCATAATTTATTTTATAACGCATATTGTTTATCCCCTAGTTGTATATGTTAATTCTGACATAGAATTATATGTGAATAAATTCTGTTTAATAAACCTTATTTGTTTTATTGTTTAATCCAAAACTCTATTTTCCATCTTTGCTCATTGTGTTTTTTTGTGCAGGACAAACCATCCCTTGGCAGCAGAGCTCCTCACACTTCCATTAGTTTGATGGGGTGCACCTGTTTACCCAACTCCTGTCCCAGCTTTATTTCTCATGAAATGTGTTCAGAGATATGTTTGCCTGTGTGTGTGTGTGTGTGTTGTTATTTATTTTTCTAAGCGGTCATAAAATGGTACCTAATTGGAAAAATATGTCACAGTTCTCGGTACCTTCTGGTCCAAACATATCATGTTTTTCTAGTTAATTATAATGAAATACCACGGATGGCTGAGGGCCACTGCCACTAAAAGCAAAACAATTTTCAACATCAGACATAAATGTTTTCTTTTGGTTATTAACAATGGAAATTGCTGCTTGGCAGCCTCTGTGACTGCAATCAGCTCCCCCTAATTGTCAGGCATTTTATTCGCAGTTGAGCTCATAGTGAATGCACTGGGGCGAGGCTGGATTCTCTTCACTAAACATGCCATTACTCAGCACAGTTTGAGCTGCGCGGACAGGGAAAGCTTTTCTTAGTACACAGCTTCCGTCATTACCCGACATTAACAGAGTAAATGACACTTTGACTGATGCTCGTAATTTAGAAGGCTTTTCTTTCGAGCAGAAACATTCGCTTCTGCTCTCGGAGAGGGTGCTTAATGAAAGGCAGGCTACGGCGTTTTGCTTTCATCTTCGCAGCTTCAACATGTATGATAGTTTGATAAACTGTCAAACATCGACCACGAGCTGAAGATTTCAAGATGATCTACTGGCAAAGAGAACAGCATTTTGTCCTGCTGGAGTGGGAGACTTCAAAATCACATTGAAATGTCTGACTCATGTAGAATAACGGAGTGGGTAGTTATACATAGATCCATTTCCTTATTTATACATGGAGCCTATAAATAATATAAAAGCACACCATTGTGATATACAGTGAGTGAGATAATCAATCAAATGTAATACAGGAACATGAAATAAAAATAGTGTCAGATATGTTAATAGCTGTGGTTGGTGGAACAAGCTGCAGGTGTATTGTTGTAAATTGCTTGTTAGAATGTGCAACGTGAAGCCAGATCGTGGTTTACAGGTCCAGTATCCACACCTGGTCTTTGTTTTATGTCTTAAACATAATGAATGTATTTGGAAATATTAGTCAGTGACATCATTCCTTTTGATAGAGCCCATGCGTTCTTTGATTCATGAGATTTTCACCTACCGTATATTTTACCTCATGGGTGCTGGATCATGTAACTAACTTTTTTTTTCTTTTTTTGAATAATAAAATCCCTCATGTTGGCAGCATATTCAACCCTAGTATTAAAAAACAATTCTTGATACCTTTTTTGATACCATGGCAAAAAATTTAAGGTTTTAGAAGCATGAAACAGGACAAAAAGTCCAAAAATGTTACACATGTTGATTTATATCTTATTTAAATCAATTATTATATATTAGTGTTTATTCCTACCTTAACCTGGCCACTTTGCTCAACACCAACTGTAGATCGGTGACAGTAAAAAAGTTGGATGTCGTAACCGTGGGCATGACACAGGGCTTACACAGTAAGCGCCGCGGAAAGGCCGCGCTGCATTTTAGCTGCGTCTTTTGCCCGGCGTCAACTCACACCAGGCGCATGCTGGCAGCGTAACGGCAGCGTAGCGAGCCGGCCGTATTCACGCGATATCACGCGAGAATCATGGACGTACACAAGACCCCGCGATAAACTGTGTACAAGGAAAACAACAACAACAAACAGCTGACTTTGCTTCTCCGACGTGGAGGAGATTATAAAAAGCATCTGTTGTGTCATAAATGATTGTGTGTTGTTCCACTTCAGCAATCAGTTTCTCATTGTCCATGTTGAACCCTTTGATCGATTGACTGCTGACCTGGTGCCACCGGTCATGATGTAACTTTGGTGTGAAGTTGTGATAGGCTACATGAACTCTGAATTGTGTTTTATTTTGAAAGGGGGCGGAAGTTTATTACATTGATTCTGTGTCGGATTTCCTGTCTGGTGCGCAGTGCTCTGTTGAAATTTACGAGGTTTAGCAGCGGCTCGCGACAAAAATAGAAATGCTACGCGGACGCGGAGAGACGCTTCTGAGACGCTTCCTGTGTGAGTCTCATTGACTAGACTGGCATCGATCAGCTCTAGTGACCACGACGCAGCCGTTACGCGGCGCTTACGCCCCCAGTGTGCGTGGGCCTTTAGGTAGATACACTATGAACGGAATAAAATCTCAGGTAAGGTACAAGATATTGTTCCAACCATATAAAATGAAAAAAATAAATACGCAAACGCTTTGTGCAGTAACTTTGTACAAGAAAAAAGAAAAAGAAAGTCTCACTCTCAGTACAGTTTTTAAATTAGCTACAGAGACCAAAACTGTTTTTTGTACCAGGCTGTAAACATGTTTATTTCTGCTGTGAAGTTGGACATTTCAACATGGGGACTTATGGAGACTGACTCACTTCTGGAGCCGGCCTCAAGTGGACGAGAAGAGGAACTGATCGAATATGTAAATAACGGAGATCATACTGATTTACACATGTAGTGTCAAATAGTTCTGACAGTGTCAGTAGTTTGACAAATGTGATGGGGTCCACCATTTTGCTCCATCTGATACATTTTAAAAGCTTCTGGGTGGACTGATCTCTGAGAACATTCCTGTTTTCAGATGACGTTCTTGATCTTAGAGAATTGTTTGTGACAAATCTTCTTTGTGTTTTCCCTCGAATAGAAAACCATTTTTACTTTTTGATCATCGCATTGTTCTGGCTTCCAGCTTCACTGGAGTGTGATTAACATGCGGAGAGCGAGTGGTCAGTCCATATGTTCCTCTGACTTTTGTTTCATGTTTGAACCGTCAGCGCTTGCTCATAATTGTTTTCTGGCGAGTGAAATGATTGATGACTGATTGAGTAGCTTCTCTCTCTCCATCTGTGTGTGTGTGTGTGTGTTTAGAGAGGGGGCAGTTGAGCCTGGGCCGTTGCTAAGTGAAAAAATTGTTAAGAAAATAGTCATTTGGCAAGTGTGACCTCACATGTGCAACTAAACAGAGCAATGTTTTGGGTAGGCTAATTCCCTCATTTTGATGGTCTCTGCCAAAGCCAAGCTCAAGAATGTTGCTTTTCAAATGGTTAACATTTCTTGGCTGTTACATATGAGAGCTGAATTAACAATATGTGAAATTTTAAATAAATATCCCACATGTAGCCAATCATGCTTGTCAGCGCCCCTCAAAGCTGTAATCCTCCCCAGAGTCTAATGTTTGTCTAAACCCAAAGCTTTGCAGCCCTTAGTTGCCCCGGCCCGAGGTCATCATAAGACCATTAAATACCTCCAGAGGCTCCCAGAGAGCAAACACAACAACGGTTTCTGTTGCTGTCTGGACCAGACGGGTTTAGTTTACTGTCAGTAGCATGTGTGGACGCTCCTTATCTTTTTTTTATTTTAAAAAAGGATTATTGGGAAACTCAGAATTTAAAAAAAGACAACATTTCTTTATACATATCATGTATGGATATGAATGGATACCATCTACTGTACATTACCTTCTGAGACTGGCACACTATACCTACGTCACTTTGTGCCAACTGAAGTTCCATCCGCTGATGAAGACTCAGCCTTGAATTACCTTGAATTAAAATCACATGTGCTGACCCCGAGGTCAACAACAAACTGAACTGCTCGAGTCCACTGTGTTCCTGCCACAAGGCGTTGCTATTTTTATCAGTTAGAAAACAATTAATTAGTCCAGACAGCAGAGCCAAAGAAAGAAAAGAAATAAAACGTCAACACCACTGATCATGTAACTATATCTAACGTGGGGACAAAACCAAAAACCAGCAAATCACGCATGACTTGACAAGCGTTTGGCGAGCTGCAGAAGAAGTGTGGATGCACAAGAACACATGTCATCGTCTGTAGTCCGCAGTCCGTCCCAGGACGGCAAACATGGCGACGGTGCAGTGACAGTGATGGAGCACATGTTGAAATCTCAGGGCGGGTCTCCTGGTGGAGGTGACAGCACAGTGCAGAGATAAGGCCTCGGCTTTATACAGACAGACGCAAGCTGTGTAAGCTACAGCAGCAGCAAGAGGCTGAATCTGTGTTTACCTGTGGACTTATTAACCCTCAATTACCAGCCGGGGATGTTTACCTATCACGGTTCCTCCAGGCAAAACGGTGATTATGAGGTTAATAATCCTGTTTGGGTTAAAAAAAGGAGGAAGCGTTATATATTAACCAAACATAACTAATCTGCACGTTCCACCTCTCTGTTGTTCCTACCAGAAGCTTTCTAATTTAGATTGATCATCGTGCATCTTTTTCTTTTTTCATTTTTTCAGTTTGGCCAAATTCTTGTGCTAACATGAAACGATTCCTCACTGTGATTGAGGAACTAGCTCAAGTGCTAATGAATAAACTTTATTATTTGGTCGTAGACCAAAATTTGGACATAATTATGGAGGTAAAAAGACATTTCTCCTGTCACACAGAATGTGATCATTCAGCTGGATCATAAAAAATAAAAAATGCTAGTTGGACTGAAGTAGTGTAGTGCTTGTGTTAATTAATTTGAATCAGCTACATTAGTGGTTCCCAACCTTTTTCCTTAAGGGACGCCTTTTCAATAATTGAGTAAACTGATGATTGAGTGACATGTTTTTTGGTGTGTTTCATCTTATATTCAGTGTATAACAATACCAGAATACAATAACTGATAAACTGTACAATGAACACAATAACTGCAGGAAGTTTGTGTTAAACGAGTGATTTGGATACATTTTGAGTAGATTATGTGCTTTGTAAATATTGCATCAGTGATTAGTTTTCATTGGACTTTGTGTTTAGACAGTTCTGTCAGTCTAATGTATTTTTATTTGATTTTTAACAATCATAAACATTTCTTGACAGATTCAGTGTTCTCTTCTCATGAGCTAGGTTGAGGCTGTTCAGCAGAGAGTGAAGACTCTGAATATAGTTTGTGTTCAGCTCTTTATCATGATCTTATGCTGTGAGGTCATATCGAAAATGATAATCTAAACTTTTACAATTTAATTTTAAAGATATGAACACAATGCAGAGATATAAGCCCTGTGAAATCAAGAAGCCTCTGTGACCTCCTGTGAAGCTTAGTGAACCCTACCCGGAGACCGGAGCCCCAGGTTGGGAACCACAGAGCTATATCATACATGCACAATCACTGGCTTATTCACCAACCATGGCATCCAGTCATATTTCTAAAGGTGTACAGTACAGACTATTCTAACTGTAACACTGCCAACAACTGAATGCAAGCTTTTGGTAACGCTGATTTAATGTTCAAGTCTACGACAATCTAAATGTATGACCGCTTGATATAATTGGTTATGAGGTAAGAGCCTCTGACTGAACTGGCTTTATGTTAATACAGCCTATATTTGGAAGTTAGAATGTAAGATACAAAATTTCCATGATGGTCATTGAATTTATTTAAACACTTGAGGAAGTGTGCACCTGGCTCATGGAAAAACACAGACACAAAGTGGAACTCCAAAGCTCTCATGAGAGTTTGCTGTGTGTGTGTGTGCCAGTTTGTACTGCGTCCTACACACACACACACGCAGTTAATCATCTTGTCCTGATTAGGTTGGATCTAGAATCACTGTCTTTGCTCTCCTGCCTGGCTGCGTATGCACGATAGAACATAAACACAACGCGTTCTGAATTAAATGGCCTCTGTGGTTTAATCAGCAGTGTTTTGACAAGTTGTCATACACTAACTGAAATTCATATCTCATTCATCTCTCTATGTTCAAAAACTACTGCTGATGGAGATCACCTGAATGCTCCAACAGTCAAACAGCGGACTACTCTGGAAGAAATATGACTTTGTTTGAACGCATCAACCTTTAAAAGGCAGCCTCTGAAAGTTCAATCTAACAGAAAAGCGAGAGAGCTCTGGTAGACCAGGAGTCATCTGTAAAAATGTGCCTTCTGAAGAGGAAAGCCTCAGATCAACACATCTGTCAGTCCTGGCCAACAATGGAGTGGAGAAAAAAACACTCAAGATCAAGTGTTTACCTGATGAAAGAACATTTATCCAGGTTGTGCCTCTTCAAAAGCTCACTGTTGACATCAGTTGCTACATTTCACAAATCTCATTACTGATTAACACGTGGAAAAATGCTCTGGAACTCTGGAATTTTCCTGAGCAAAGAGAATTCATTGGCGATGTCTTTTTTATCTTATTTACACATCAAACATGCAGTTTTCATTCATGTTGAGCAAACATGTTCTCTTTTGAAGGTAGACATCGATGTATCGTTGATGGAGAGTTACATACGGCGCACACGTGGCAGTCGGCAGGCTGTTGATGGGGTTATCACATAAGCAGCTGTGGAAAAGTACAGCATGCTAACCAGTGTTGACATCCAGGCCTTTACCAAGGTGTCAATATGATAAATAAAACTGGAGAATGAAGAGACGTGAATGAAAAGGTCAGGGCCACAGGTAGTATTTTAGAAATACTCCTGAATTCACAAGTCCTTCATGCAGCTCTCTGGTGTGGTGTGTTTTCTGCCTGTTACACGAGGGGGAATGATGATGATACACTTTGGCTGGTCTTTCTACAACAACACATTCTCATTCCGAGGTCATCACATACTGCCACTTGGTCCTTGGTCTTGACACTGCAAGTACAACTCTAGTGTTATTTCTAGATGCGCAAGGCTTTGCAGTCAAGTCTTTCTGAATGAAGCTTTAAAATGGTTGCACTTAGCTTACGGCTTAGCCACAAAAACTACTTGGTTGGGTTCAGGGAAGGATCAGAGTTACATTACATACCTGATGTAACTTTTTAGTACGTAACTTCATAAAAGTCAATGCTCATTTGGTTTCACATTGGACATGAACAGTGGGTGAAAGTCCTGCCTTTGTTTTTTTACCTGTCTTCACTCCGTATCACTAACTGTGGCGGCAGACGTGTCTTGAAATGATAAAAGGTGTCTATATACAGTAGCTACGTACCTGTTCCAAAGCTTGGGAGTGTGAGATGGTTGTCTCAAAGATGGAATAAAGCTCCAAATCCTTTAACAGATTTGGAGGTTTCTGTCTTTTAAAGATTGGTTTGTTTTTCCTTCTAGATGTTAAACACAGGTTATACAATGATAAATTACTGAAGGTTTCTTAGGTCATCGGCGTACGTCATTAGCAAAAGCTAGTAGTCAGTATAAATGATAAAAAAAGTTTTATTTGATAAATCCAGAAAGCACATGGATTCTGGTTCTGAGGCTCTGAAGTGTTTTGAAATTAATTCTTCTGATGAATTAAAATGTTTAAAGAATCAGAGTATTCTTCTGGAGTTAAAAGATCCTAAACAAAGGGATCTTCCTCTGCTTCTGAGCTGGAACGGGGATGATTTCTGACAGTACGTTTTTCACTGAGAGAAATGACTGAATGTGTTTCTGTCATTGTCATCATCATTGCTTCATTGACTCTTTACCTCTCCTGCTCGCTGAGTAATTTGAAGCCCTTTCCTAAACTCCCAAAGCATAGTGTTCATCCATGCAACTCAATAATATCTGCTCAAATCATCAGCGGACATTATCAGAATATCTCAAACGTTCATGCGAGGAATGTAAAGCTCATGTCGCTCTTATGTCTACGTGCACATCAGCAGTGGTGGTGATGATTCCGGTGTCACAGAAATTCCAACGTGTTTTTAATGGGTCTTCATTGTCACTCCTCGGTATTCCACACAGTAGTCTCAGAGCAGCGAGAGCTCATGGGATTCCAGCAATGAGCCGCGAAATTCGTCTTTTGAATCATTCTTTACTTTCAGCAATGGAAAATGGTCTTCCCCTGTTTTGATGGTTGATTGCAAGCATGTGGGAACCCCATTAATTTTCCCTTTCACTTCAGTGGCCTGAGGTCTCATAAGGACATTTCATCAGTGTAACTTTTTACTTCTTAGCACAATGTGGTTCATGGCCTTAGAACAAAATGAAGGTGACACTCAGATGATGGAAATATGAGTCCTGGATTCTGATAATCAAATCAACCTGTAAAAACACGCAACTCACTCAGTGACACTCCAGGAAATGTCACAGCTAATCACTGAGTGCTACTTTTTGGGGTTTTGTCCCCCCTTAGATCCTGATAGCTTTGGCTTTCAGCCTGCTTTGGAGTCGCCCGCTTAACAGGTGTGTGTCTACCATCGGCTAGACACCGTGCAGACAATGTTTGGAAGGAAGACGTTCCATTTCCTGACCATTTCAACAATGGAACACTTTGCTCAGAGAGCAGAGGAAACAGCGAAGTACAGAAAAGACAGTCAATAAAAATATCAAGAATGTTTGATAACAAAAGAAATTTTATGACTCAATAAATGTTGCTTAAAGGTCATTATAACACTCTATCTAGAATGTATAGATGTAATAGTAATTCCAGGGTAATCACTTTGTATATTGTGATATCCAGGGACAATATAAAACAGGATAACCCTAAGGTTAGATTTGATTGACAGGTGGGTGCTGCCACTGATGTACTAACTGCGCATCCAGGCGTCACTCAGCCTGTCTCAGGTGTGCTGATGATCCACGACGTCCAAAATGAACAATATAAGGGCCTCACGTGTTTACTGTTGCTATTAATCTAATGAAGTGCTGCTTGACATAATTTATGAATTCAAGTGGGGGGGGGCATGCCTTTATTATGCTCTTTTAATAGTAAAGGCATAATAAAGACATGCATGAACATACTGTTGCTGAGCTGGTAATAGCTAGTTTAACAAGTACTCGACTGTGCTTTCTCTGTAAATATAGATCATTTCAGATGTCGCCCTTGCTCCCCTCTGGGGACGATGAACAGAAAACCTGCAGCCACCAAGACCCTGTGGACCACTTCATAATCCACTGATGGTTTCTGACACTGAACACAATCCAACAGCAACAATGACCTCAAAGGTAGATATTTGTCTTGTGGTTGGTCTGTGTTTTACTTGAATGTATTTACTTGTATATAGTCATGGAAATCTCAAGTGGAAAGAAAGTAACATAAATCTGAAGTGAAAAGCCACAAAGACAACACGAAAGTCCAATTAGTTTATTTCTTCTAAGCCTAGATAAGACTGCTGAGCTGTTTCGGACGATGAAATCATACTCTGTCATGGGTTTGTTAAACTGGAGGGAATTTCCCTTACTGCAAAATAAATGGCAATTTATGAAATGTGGAAAAGTAATATGGAGCTACAACAAACATAATCTAATTTAGCTTTAAATGTGATTTAAAATGGTTTATTGGGGGGAAAAGGGAAAAACAAACAAGAAAACTCAAGTATGAAGTATGCTGGCAGTTTGGTCAGCGCTGAAGAAGAGTGAGCATGTTCAAAGTGGAACGGGTTGGTCCTCATGGGACATGGATGTACGCAGTAAATTCAGCAAACAGTGATCATTTAGTCTACTGATCACTGGAAAAGGGAGACCATGGAGATTAGTTGCAAAACTCAGTCAGAACCAAAGTGACAGACAGCACCGAACTAACATTGATCCACAAGGCACAATTCATATCTGCCCTCAGTTTCAACACAATTCATCCAGTAGTTGCTGATATATTTCCACTTAAAAATTCCAAAAGTCAGGGAATTAATGAAGATATTTTAGTAATCAAAAAACAAAATCAAAAGAAAATACTTATTTTGATTTTGTAACAAACACCTTCTCATTCATTGTAGATAGACACTGATGGCATCAAAACTATAAATGAACGCATATGGAATTATGTGATAAACAAAAAAACTGAAGGTGGCAGAGAAGGTAAACTGATGGTGTCTACATGTGTGGTTCCCAAAGCGAAGCATAAAGGAAGAGGTGTGATGGTGTTAGCGTTTTAACATTCATTTAACCAGCAGGACACACTTCCAGGCTATGTAAGGGCTATTTGTCAAAGAAGGAGAGTGATGTAGTGCTACATCACATAACCTGGCTTCTGCAATCGCCGACCTAAACTCGACTGAGATGATTTGGGATGAGTTGGACTGCAGAGTGATGGAAATGCAGCCAATAAGTGCTTACCATATGAACTCCTTCCTCCAACTATTGGAAAAACCTTCAGGGTGACCACCTCATAAAGCTTATTCAGAGAATGCCAAGAGAGAAGAACATCTAGATTACTGACTGGTAGTGTATCAGTGACGTGCGGTCAGGAGAGGCACCTGTCATCATGGAAAAAATAAAATATATAATAAACATAAATAAAAAAAAATTCATTTTTCATTTAACCTTCAAAATAATACCATAAAAAACTATTTTGATTGTTTTTATAATAAAAAAAAATATGGGGAAGAGACACACCAGCAAGCTGTGAGCCTCTCCTTGGATTGCGCAATCCCTCACAAACTGTCTCTGTATGTCGCCAACACAACATCGCTACAGTTTGTATGTGTGAAGAATGCGGATATGAGATATGAAACAACCCGTTAACTGCTGCTGATCAAATGGTGATTAATCTACTCTGTTGGGTTTATATATTTGTAAATCTGATTCTGATGGAGTCAGTGAACCTCACTGCACGTCACTATACTGTATATATCAGTATCAGTCAGTGTGGCAAATGTACTTTGTGACTTTGGGCTATACAAATAAAAATTTTATTTGATTTGATCTGATTCATACTTGCCTTAATGACATTTACTAGAGAAGTGAAAACTTTGACCTGCTGGTGGTGCTAGATGAGTGAGAATGAAGTAGCATGTCTATTCTTTTCAAAAAAATGTCTTTCAAGGTAAACTACATGGTTTACAATAAAACCATAAATCAAGTTAATGTTTACATGGAAAACAAACAAAAAACATTCGACAGCTTACAATGAGTTTATCAAGAGCCTAAACTCCACCCAACCTTGACACTGTGTTAGGTTGAACATTTACTGGACCCAATCTGCAAATAAAAGCCAAATAGTTGTTGGTAACAGGTGGTAACAGAAGGTAATGTGCAGTGGCAGGTGAGGAGAGGCAGTCCCAGAGGAGGTGCAGGGCTGGATGTGGTTGGGGACTGAATGATGTGGCAGAGTCTGGGAGGTTAAGGCTTCTTTGGAAGGGTTGGTTGGATGAGGAACAGGTGGTGAGGTGATCAGGCAGGTGGGAGAGGAAACTGGAGGGCACGCACAGCATGACACGCAACAGAGCGAAACAAGGGAAATGTCGAATAGTCTGTTTTGCTTAGGAAGGTGCCTAACTATTGACATAGCTGCATAATAACAGCTGTCCGAATCCTTTAACTGTTAAGGAAATGAGCTTCAGTGCTTCCTTTATTTATCTCCTTTAGCATAGGATACACCGGACCATCCTTTACGAAAGGAAAGGAGATCTATCCCACAATTCCATGCAGCAACAAAAAGAAGTATCTCAGATGTGTGTTTTGTAGTCCATCTTCTGAACTTTGTAGTTATACCACAGATCATGTCAGTAACCGTGTCCATGTCCTAAGTCCGTTGTCGCATGATGACGTAGTCTAGTTTAAGTGTGGTTTCTCAGAGCACCATGGTCGTCTTCTCCTAACTCTTTATGAATTCCCCTTCACATCTTTAAAGTGCTTAGGAAAAGTCGGAAAAGTCATTTGACCGACTATTTGACCTTCCCAATGAAGATGGACACTAACAAGGTGAATTTTTAAAGAACTCATTTGTTTAAATGATATTCAGACTTGGAGTTATGCAGAACTGACAGGTGCGTGCTGTTACAAATGGCTCATTACAGCACACAGGTGCCCTTTGACCCAACACTGTTAATTAAACAAAAACAAATCCATGTATTTATTGCAACTGTTGCCAAATCTGTTTCCGAAACACAGATTATATGTTGTTTTATATATATTGTTAGTGTTCTGCACATACTTACCTGTTATCTTGTAGTGGTGTGTTGGTCGTGAACATATCGTTGAATTTGAAGTCATATTTTTTATGACTCAGGAGTAATGAGTCATCTCAGTGAGTGATTCGTTTCTTTTCATGCAGTACAGTACGTTCCTTGCCACAAGACAGCTGCATGGCCGTTCAGCCTGTTTGACTAGCAGTACACCCAGCAGTTCGTTCATGCGGATCTGTCTTTTGTTCACGTTTACATCGGCCACAAGAGGGCTACAGCGCAGCACTAGTTAAAATGAATGAAATGAACGAAATGACTCAAAAAAAGATTAGTTCAATTTACCATCTCACTTTTGATGTGATCGGATCCATTTCACTTGGTCTAGTTTGTGCTGTGCTTGAATCATCCTATGATATGAAAGGTCACCTAACTCAGAACTGACAGATCAGGGGTGTCAAAGATGCGGCCCGCGCGCCACATCCGGCCCGCCTAGCTTTTTTATCCGGCCCGCGGCCCATTTTTATTAAAATATAATTTTATTACATTTTTATAATATTGTGACGCACCGCTGCGCCGTGCAGGGAGTGTCTGCAAATTTCAGTACCAAGATAGACAATGCAAACAAAAAGTCCACTGTTGTACAGTATGGAGACTCCAAAATGACTCCACACATCAACAGTCTCCTCATGGTCATACTACAACAGCTGTTTTGGAAAAATATAATTTTTCATAATTTGGGTGAATTTTTATTGTGAATAATAATCAATAACTCCACTGTTAGCTATACATTATTTAGACTCCAAAATAACTCTGCACATCAACAGTCTTCTCATGGTCATACTACAACAGCTGTTTTGGAAAAATATACTTTTTTATTATTTTGGGAGACTGGAGGTCTAACTTTGATTTCTGTCATTAATGTAACCTGGAACATTTCTTACATTTTTTTTTATTGTTCAAAGCTATATTGTTAAAATAATCCAAGCTCATGCCTTCCATGTCATCTGCTTGCTCTGCTATGAGCTCTGCTGTGAGATATGACAAACATTGAGCCTCGGGTTGTTACTTTTTATTTTATTGAAGAATAATTCTTTAAATGAAAAGGATTTCGTATTGCACTTGTTTTTAGCACATTTTTTATCTATATATCTTTTTATATTTTCAAATGTATGCAGTGATTTTTGTGCTCCGGCCCCCTTGCGTTCATATATAGTTGTATGCGGCCCCTGGACCAAAATGACTTTGACACCCCTGTGATAGATACATTTCATTTTGCATTTTTAACTTTGATCCAACACTCTGGGCCAATCAGGAAACTCACATTCTGAAATAAAGCATCTCCTACAACATGCTACAACCACCTCACTGCACCTCCTTCGCTTGGTCATTTTACTCAGCATAGACACTAACCACATGGTAGCTACTGGGCACATCTTACGGCCATTATGTACATTTACAGACTGCTCAAACAGGTGTATAAATGACATGACTTCTTGGACTGTGGACATGTACGTGATTAACTGTACTCTGTCTTTGTATTCTTTCATAACATGTGCTCCTGTGAAGGAGGTCTGGCTAACATCCACACTGTCTGTTTAATTAATAAAGTATGTCCGCGTATTTATTTATGATGCAGTTGTGTCTGCAGTAATGATCTCACAGGCCCTTGGGGAGAGAAAATCCAAGCCCAATGAAAAGACAGGTGTGTTGGGATCACTCCAGCATAGACTTCTTAAGCATACTTCTAACTTGCTGCTTAACCACTCCAAAGGAGCCAGGAGTGTGTACGCACACAAACACACAGCAGGGAGCACTTAAGTCCGTTTAACACTGAAACACTGTACTCAGCTCAATGATGATGAAGATGTTCGTATGTGATTAACAGATTTAAGGAGTACGCATGAATACGTGGTGGAACATCCATCAGTGCTCTCTGTGTTGCTGAGGCAGCAAACCCCAAACTGTCGGTGTGTGAGAAAACCTTATCTAAAAATGATATTTATGTGTTTTAGCTCTCACCGTGGTAAATATGTTCAGCTGTACACACATATTTGTTCTGATTACATTACTTATGACCAAAAACCAGAGAGTCTAAGAGCCAAAAATCAAGCAAGGTCAACAACAGCAGACGCAGCAGCAGCTAATATTACTGACTAGTCCAACAGCAGTCAGCCCAGCTCGGCGTCTGACTTTCCCACATTTACTCTTGTCCGGCAGCTTCTTGTTTAGTCACTCTCTCATTTGCTCCATTAATGTTATTTTTGTCTAATAATAAATACAAAAATAAATAAATAAATAATGTCTCTTTGCCTCTGTCATCATGTCCATTAAGGCTGATGAGCCCAGTTACATTGCCCACTAGCATTTACATAGCACAGCAGGGCACAAAGTGAGAATGACAAATATACCATTCAAATCAAATCATATCAGATTTTATTTGTATAGCCCAAAGTCACAAAGTACATTTGCCTCAGAGGGCTTTACAATCTGTACAGGAAGTGACACCCTCTGTCCTTACACCCTCGGTTCGAGTGAGGAAAAACTTTCACCTGATTATAAGTCATTGTACCATCAAAACGATTTTAAATCTGTTATTTTATGGTAGAAGGGTTACACAATGTTGCCTCTCCCCTGTAACGTTGCCTGAAATGGCTCGACAGATATTAGCTCCAGACGTACATTCAAGTTGGCTGCGCAATAAATGATTAACCGTTCCGTCATGAACCTCTCCTACATCTGACTCAAGCAACAAACCACTGTCTGGGCTGTTTATTAGTGTATGTGCTGCATATTAAAGGTTACAGGAACCACATGCGGCTGTTCCAGAAACAATTACATTTTGCTGAAACTATCTACCAAAACTAGATTTAGAATAAAGTTAAAGAAAAATACACCCAGCAGGTGTTAATTCATGCTCCATTTTACATGTGTTAACACCTCAAACCATTCGCCAAAAAAAACATTTGGCTGATTATGATATTCTAAGCTTGGACATCAGAGAATAAGCTCCATAAGATGTTCTCCTAATCTCCAAATTCCCACTGTATCAAAAGAATAACAAGCACATCATCCCCGCTGCAGAAGTGGCCCTGTGTTGGATCTGTTTCCAGGGGCCCTCTGGCTAACAGCATGTTTCACACATGTTCTTCACACTCAGCTCATCCAATAAATCTGCGCAGCAATGGTAGACATCTGGAAAATCTGGCACCTTCTCTGACCACGAAAAGCTGCACTCCATCTTTAACTGCCCACAATACAAGACAGGTGGTCTTTATTGCTCTTCCTTTCATTAGTTAGAATCCCCGCTTCTTCATCCACAAGTCACATTCATATTCTGTGACATGTTTGATTAGAGTGCAGCAAAAGTATTTGTATCAAGAGAAACAAATGGAAGGAGGTCCAAGAACACACAACAACATTTACAGGAACTGTCTTCTGCCAAAGAAATCAGATGGGAGATGATGTTTCGATTTTTCAATACTTTTTCTCAAAGTTCCAGCCACCTCCACTGTATTAGCACAGAAGCAGAAAATACAACATCTCCAAACCCAGACAAATAGCACAAGAGACATAGTACAGTAATGATATTAACCCTTTGATACATAACATGGGTCAAAAGTGACCCGGTTGAGTTTTTATTTTTGATATCTTTGCAATAAATTAATCTCATCATTCAGTAGTCAAGGTATTCCTAAATTAACTTGTTTTAGACAATCATACATGATTATTTTATTTTTTCCTTTCTTACTTTTTGAATAAAAAACGGTTTTGTATCACTACCCCTCTAATGCACAACATGGGTCCAAAATGACCCATATCCATTTTCTATGTTATTACTGTATGGCTCAGTGTTTCTATGATATATCTTTGAAATAAATTAATTTTATCATTTACTCTTCCAAGTATGCAGTAAATATCTTGTTTTTGTTTACCACAAATAATCATTTTCATTTCATTCATCTCAACTTTATGCACATGGGTCTTTCTAGCATTGTGTTGTTTAGTCCTGGTTTGGGCTGATATTGTCCTGTCTTGGACTGGCTTAATCCTGGTTTGGACTGGTTTAATCCTGGGTTGGACTGGTTTAATCCTGGGTTGGACTGGTTAAGTTCTGAGTTGGACTGGTTTAGTCCTGGCTTGGACTGGTTTAGTCCTGTGTTGGACTGGTTTAGTCCTGGTTTGAACTTGTTTAGTCTTGGGTTGGACTGGTTTGGTCTTGCGTTGGACTGGTTTGGTCTTGGGTTGGACTGATTTAGTCCTGGATTGGGCTGGTTTAGTCCTACGTTGGACTGGTTTGGTCTTGGTTTGGGCTTATGTGGTCCTGTCTTGGACTGGTTCAGTCCTGGTTTGGACTGGTTTAACCCCAAATGCACCAACTTAGAGGGACGGAAAACAGCAGCCACAGCAAAAGGGAAAGAGTGGAGAAACATTGATAAAGAAGAATTCATGGCCTTTATCTGTTTGTGGATCAACTGCAAAATCCAATTTACAAGGCCACCATAGGGCTGAAGAGATACGAAGATATTCACCGTGTCATGCGGTTTGACAACAAAAGGACCAACTTGTAATTTTAATAATTTTTGAGGCATTTAAAAATTTAGGTGGCAATTTGTGTTCTAGTGATGTGCCACATTTCACCAGTTTACAGTTGTTAAAATACTGATACAGCTCAGCCATGTTATGTTATCAGAGTTATGTGTGACAAAATGAAAATAAACATGTTGCAAGTATTGAATACATAAATGTTTGGCCCCAGTCACTGCTAAAATAATTACTTTGAAGAAATTATTATAGTAATAAATCATTTAATTTTAAATCACACTTGGATGAATGGGTCTTGACCCATTCATCCAATGTGTGACCCATCCACATTGACCTATGTGTGTAAATTTGATGTAGCAATATAAAAACTATTTTTGTTCACAAAGTATGAAAGGAAAAATGGAAATAATGATCTGTGTTAATCAAAAACAAGATATTTACAGAACACTTGGAATACTCAACCATAAAATAAATTGATACCAAAACATAAAACAAAGAAAAACTCAGCCAGCATGAAATAACTGTGGCTGTGGATATGTTGCGCATCAAAGGGTTAAGGCTTGAAGCTATGCATAATTAACAGCATGGGCAGGCGGAACAGGCAGTACAGCTAACACTGGAGACACTGAGGTCATGTCCTCTGTTTTTTTTCCAAGGAATTGGTCGAGTCATCTTATCCTGAGGAATTTTACTAATTTCAGTATTTTAGATTCAATCACTTTGGAAAAAATATTGATAAAATAATGAGTCATGGGTTTGTTCTCACTTCAAATATGTGCATGCATATTCTTTCCGCATGGACACAGCTGTGAATATAACCTATTTCATAAGCTGCAGTTGTATGTCACAATTTGCGTGCATGTGAAAATAGCAATTGTGCACTGAATTTGATAAATTTACTGCTTATCAGACTGCAATTGAGAAGACTTGGATTTATAAAACAATAGACGTTGCCGTGGTTTTCTCGGACAGGGCCTCTCTGATTACTGACTTTGGTGAAACTGGATCATATTTTCTAAAGAAAATGTTCTGTCCTTAAGCTGCTCAGCTGATTTACAGAGTTTACTGATAAACAGATATTACATGTTGTACAACTAGGGGGGAGTGTTGGAGCTTACACCACTCACATAAGTTCTGGACTGCCTGGACAGGAAGGTTTTTTAGGCCCAGGCAAGGGTGGGACCCAACAGGGAATATTAGTGGGAAGGGTACCAGAACTGGAGCCAGGTGAACGGGCCTCCCAGTTTGATGACAGGAAATAATGTAGCAAGGTGATTTACACTGGCTCTGACCAAGATTCTGATGATGACAAGACAGCAGGCCACCACAATACAGCTATAGATTGGTCTAGGAAAAAAGGGCACTCTTGAAAGCATTGTTCTGGGGTTACAGGGCTAGTGTTGTGTGTACAAAAGCATTGCCACACGCAGTGTATATGCACTCACCGAGTTCTTCAACATCTCTGAGTATTTTCATAGCACTGCCATGAAGCACACACTATTCATTGAGGCTCAAGCTCAGTTAGGCCAAAGAGTGCATTTGTGACACTCGCTGGAACTATAGGTACTTTCAGAAGATAAATTACTTTGAACATGCTAGAGACAAAACTAGAAGCTCAGATCAGTAGAGACTGCTGGCCTTAAAACTGAAGTCTCATCATCAACCTTCTTACTACATCTACACACACACTCAAGCAAATTATTGGCACAACATGCCTGACTGTCAGAGCAACTTCAGACATGGGGCCAGACCTTTCAAAAAGCTGCAAAACTCATTGGAAGTATAAAGACCCAACTAGATGCAATGTAGATATTTGGGCATTCTTTGTCTGGAGGGACTAGCGCGACCATGATGAGTGTCAAAGCTATTCACTAGGTCTGGAATGGACAATGGATGGAATCAGACAGCGAGAGCATGATTAGATTTTCTCTCAGATGAAGGCCTTCTTCATCTGATCATATGTTTTTGAAAGTGGGCTCTATGTTGGCTGTTGCCAATGCAACACATTTACGTTAGAGGAAGATGGTGATGGCTGAGCGCATTTTTGGGGCTATCAAGATCATCTGCATTGCTGCCTGTGTGTCTACAGCTTCCAATTTAAAATGTGTGTATATCTCTGAGGGTGAGGGTGGTCAGCTCAACGTATCAGTATATAGGAAAACAGAAATACTGTAGTGAAATTCCATTTGAATTGGCATAAGGACAAGATACCGTTTGGCCAATTGCAAAGTCTTTGATGCATTCGTGACACAGACCAAGAGTTTGAAAGGGGACAGGTTAGTGCAAAACCATCTCTGAGCCAATAATAATAAGAAACTTGGCTTCATTGACCAACAAAGGGTACTTAGAAATGTGGATTTTGCAACAATTGTGCTAAGGGGTCTTTCAATCAAAAAAGCGATTTGGCTAGGTAGTTTTATAATGTACATAGCAGCAATTCATACAAGCGCAGGCCTAGAAACCATCAAAAAGAATATTCATGGAGTTGATTGACTGAATTTTTTACTGCAGAGAGAAACCCGTTTACATAGATCAAATGCAGACCACAGCTTACCTGAGATGAAATGATTTCAGTCCTTAGTTCTGATGCATGTGGTCTGGTGGTTCCATTGGTCATGTATATTGTTAATATACTGTTCAGGTTTTTGCAATCATCTGATCAGCATGAGGTGTTACTTTGCTTTATTTGAACCTTTTCAGTGTCTGTAGAATTTCACCACAAAATAGCCAGTCTGAATGAATGCTTTTAACTTTTTGCCAAAGAGTGCCTTGGACATTTGTTTGATTTTGAACGTTAGTGTTCCCCATGCTTTCATACATCCAGACCTTTTCTTTTGGGTGTCAAAAACTACCTCAGAACAATGAGTAGAATCTACACTGGTAAGGACATTAAACATGAATGAGCTGGTGAAAGACTTACCATCTTATAGACTAAACAAACAGCAGGTTACAGTGGCACACATTTCTGCTGTATAAGGAACAAACAAATCGTACAGCAGCCTGATGCTTTCTGATGAATTGTTTGAATATAGTTAACCATTGTTGGCCGTGTCACCACTTATTGACATTACATTAAATATAAGCGAGAGAGCAGATGTGATTTAGTCAGAATATCGGAGGTTTAGCACTGACTGCCTGGTTCATTGAGTGTTGTTGGACCTATGTGACTGTGGGTGTGTCAGTGCCCCATAGACAACAGAACAGTCATTTTTGAGATACTTTCAGGTTGCATTTTAATGAAACTGAAAGTATTGTGTGAGTGTAGTCATTGTATGCATGTATCAATTCTGCATTTAAGCCTATATGTCTGTGAGAAGGAGGTAGACCCACTTATTACATGCAAAAGTTAGGCATTGTGAATGAGAGATGGAGTTACAGTATATGTTTAAACTTTTGATGGAGTTTGTGCACTGTATTAATATTTATAAAGACACAGTTATCAGTGTCTTGTTTAACAAATACCTGAACTTATATGTACTGTGTCCTGCTCAGAGGCACAGAGTCATTTTTAGTGGCACAATAAAGGTATTCATTGTTTACATGTGTATTTATTGGTATTCTGGTTTATTACGATGTTTATGCTCTCTTTAGAACATTGGAAATGTACTAATTAGGTTAAGTGTATCAGAGAAAGGTGCAACAATCATCGAACCTCATGCTCGGGAATCAGTGTCACGTGTGACTGAATGACGATAAATGATGTAAAGTGTTTCTTGATGACAGACCGACTTTAATTGTATCCACAATAAAAGTTAATGAGACAGATCGTTGAAAAGAAGAAAGAACTTTCTAATGAGTGACGAAAGTTGTTTGTGGTCCTTATGTTGTTTAGAGACAACAAAAAGACAGATTTTTAAATAGACAGTGAGAAAATGAATCTGTCTCTAACTGCACGATGAAGCCAGTGGTGCTGAAACAATTCACATTAGTCTGATCAGCTGCAGGATCCAATCAATAACTGGGAACCAATGAAAGGGGAAAATTCTCACTCATCCCTCCTGATTCCTCAGAACAGAAATCGGAGGGATGGGATGCCCACAAGATGGTGAACAATAATGACTTCACATTCAAGCATGGAAATATCATCTGAGAGACTCAGGATGCACCCAACATCTCCCAGGTCTGTCACAATGTCGGCCACATCCTAGACCCACCTGTTCCTCGACTCTCCTGTTTATGTTCACCTCAGTGAACCAAAGCTATCATCCATCTTCTTCCATGAATTCACATGAAAAGTCCTGATAAACCATGAATCAGAGGAAAAGGAGTCAAATCAGGAGTTGCAGCAGAGAAGAAGCAGGAGAACAGAGGAGACACTCAGCTGACGAGTACTGGGGGTGTGAGTATCGGGTTCTGTAATGCATTAAAATTAAGGATGACGTTATGTGTAGGAAGTAACCGTTAATTATTTCATGATTTCACTTTAAACATGTTGAAAAATGAATAAAAAGAATGGATGAGTAAGTTTTTATGGTTCTGGAATGTTTTCCATGATTAAATGGAGTAAATATGTCCTCTCTCATGTCATTTTGCTTAACAAAAATAGTATCTTTGGTTAACTGTCCAAAATGAAGTGAGAGAGCAAATAAGAAAGAGGGCAGAGACAGCATTTTATGGCCTCTGTGACGGGGCTCTGCAGAGGGAATAGCTTTGATAAAGAGCAGGAACACCCTTTATCCAGTAAGGCTTCTTACAGAGAGCTTTCTGAGGAACTGGACATGCTTAATACACATTATCTCTCTCATTTATCACCAAAGAGCTGGTGAAATGACAAGAGCCGGGCCTCCAAACCTTCCCAGGAGAAGAAACGTCTCGCAGGAAGATGGAGAAGTTCTTTTATTGAATTGAGCGCCTGCAAAACTGCCTGCTTCTCGTTGTAGCCGTCTAATTATGACAGCTTGTCAAGAGCCCAAATGAAAACATACAGAGTGTATTATAAAATCACTTAGTCTTCATTTGAGATGCTTTTAGAGCTAAACAGGCAGATGCACATGGCAACGAGTGGCTTCAATAAGGCTGGATTGAGTCTTTGTGTTCTCTGGGATCGCAGATTGAACAGACTTCAGTGGAAGCTGCCAGCACTGCAGCTAATCAGAACATGGCTCTGACTGAAACACTGAGGCTCGTGGCTCGTCTTTTTGTTCTCTGCGGTCAAAGTTTGCACAGGAATGAGGGAGAACATGTTTTTTTCTACACATCCTCAGTTCGTGTGCACATGTAGGCTATACACAATAAAACGGCACAGCACGGTTAGACTGTAAGACATTGGTAGTTTGGTTGGCACACGTTTCACATGAACAAAAGAGTTGTTGAAGACTCTGCTTGAGTTTCCTGATGGACAGTAAAGTAAACTGTGATCTGTAGCTGCTGTAATGTAATGTTAGCTCAGTTTGTTAGCCAGGAAACCCAGACTGTGAGCTCAGAGCACCGGGTCAGTGTTTTTGTACCGCAGAGGCCAATATTGACAGGTGGTGGAGCCGGTGTCATTGCAGAAAGAAAGCTGGGCAAGTGGACAATCTAACCAGGCTGAGCAGCCCCTATGGACATAATGGCAGAAGGAGAGAGTGAGCGAGCAAGACGCTGCTGGACAAGAGTAAATGTGGGACTGACTTTTAGTGGTTGGTGAGAGCTTGGTGAAATAAAAGGCTGAAAGACAGACGCCGAGCTGGGCTGACTGCTGCTGGACTAGTCAGTGATATTAGCTGCTGCTGGGGACCTGGTTGATGATTGGCTGTTAGCAAAGCTGTCGACTTGCTAGTTTTTGATTATAAGTAATGTAATCAGAACAAATACACGAGCTGTCCATATTTACATTACACTGGGATCTACACAATGATGCTTTAAATTAAGTTTAACTGTCACATGTCACATCATAATCATTTAGTTACAATCATAGTGAAATGCATTTGCATAAGCCTAAACCCCAACTACTTGTTTAATAAAAAATAGTAGTAATAATAACGGGAAAAAAGTATTCTGTGTAGTGTCAGACAGTGTCGTCACTTAGACGCTCCTACGGGGCCTCCAAGCAGTGCATTCATGTTGGCGCTGTTGAATGGCACCGTCCAGCACCAATGATCCAGCTATGTTTTGGCAAAAATGACACCACAGCTCCCAATATCCAGCTGGAAACCAGCCTGGGTACAAAGACCTTCCAGCCCGTCGCCTGTACATTGGCCAGCAGGATGCCAGGGACAGAAGATATGCATGGAATACAAGTGTTGGGGATTCCAAATGAAGACCGGCCAATCAGCGTCCATGGACTCCATTGTAGTAATTTACCAGTGGCACTGATTTTAAGAGATAAACCTTGGTTGAAATTTGACTTTTTAAAAGTATTTGTAATATTGAGGTGTTCAATTTATTTGATCAATTTAGGACTCAGACATGACCACAATCTTTTTATAAAATACAAACTAATTCATTTAAATTAATGAAACATTAACAAAAACTTTATCAGTTTGGCAAGGGAGTATTTGTAACATTTCACCAGTTTCTCTGACAGATTGTGACAATTCATGAACATTACCTAACCAACATGTTTGTTGTGTTTAAACCAAACTGAACGTTAAGCACACTGGTAGTGGTGTGATAACGGGAAAACGGATATTGAACCTCAACTAAGACTATCCAGATAAACTGTTACCAAAGCAACACATTTGTTTTTCGTTATATTCCTCAAGGGATCCTTGAGGGCATTCCAGAGGTTTTCAAATACAATCCTGGGATCCCAGAGGGAGTTCCAGATGTCATTCAGGTTCAGTTATATTTATCACCACTATTATCTGTTATCTCACACAGTGGTAACCTCTTTGACTTGTAACCTCTTCAATCCTCATCCTACCAACTGGGAAACCTGCAGATCCCACAGGCATGCTCTTTGTCATACATTTTATTATATCATTCCAATTTTTCACGACTTTGTAACACTGTTTGGTTGCTAATGACTTCATCGCTTTCTGTTTCATTAGTGCCTTTCAAAAATATCAAGCAAACAACTAATGGATGTCAGGTTTTCCATGAGTTCTAGTTTAAAGTGTCACATCAAGAGGGTCAGGGCTCTTTATAAGTCATGTCATGTGCTCTGTCGACAACCCTAAACACTATTCTTTGTAAAGTGAGGCAGAATTTTACAAAAAAATGTTTTATGACTATCAAAGTAAATGTTTATGTTCTATTAAAGAAGCTACTACTGTAAGAACTGTACATCATGCATTTGATTGACACGCTGTCAGAGCATGATCAGGACGTGGTGTGTGGGAAAAACCACTAATGTAACCGAGGCTGCATAATGTTGTTGTTCCCAGATGACGTTAATTACACAACTAATAATGTTTTGAGAAGAAATAAGTGGACATTTTGCACTAATGGTAGTTTATTCAGTCAGTAGCCCTCGTATGTTGGTAACATGAGGGTGAAAATAAAGCCAGACCTGAAATGATCTAGTATTTCACATGGAAATTGTGAGGCTCCCAAACTTCGTTTAAATGTGCTGCTGGGGATGGCACACACTGACTGAAAGTCAAGGTAGCTCTGAGAGTAGCAACAGCACTAGCCAGTGGACAGACCTGTAAGCACGGATGTGAACGCAATGGAAAAATTCACCCTGATGAGTTGCCTGCTGGCTAGAAGCCAATCCAAACTGATTGCATATTTTATAATAGGGCCAGTGTTTGAGAAGGACTTGTGCATGTGCTCTGACAAGGTGAGAGAATGTTAAAAATCTGAAAATGGCTCTTTATTATGGTATATGTTTAAAGCAAACAATCCAGCTGCTTTCCCAGATTCATGGATTATTGTTCTACCGGTATCTAAGTGAGAATAAAGGTTAAAAAAGCTCATCCATGATTCTCTGCCATATAAAGTTAACCACAGATATCATGTAAACACTCCACCATCACAGACACCAGTATTATATTTATATGTGTATTTCTCCAAACATTTCAGATTTAACAGAGAATTAAAGACAAATAGCCACAAGCTTATGTTAGAGGATCTTTCTTCAAACAGTCCTGACAGCTCTAATCATATTGTCCATACGATGGAGGACACAATCCACAGAGATTTTTTGACTCTTTTCACTTTATAAAAGCTTCTCCCTGTACCTGGCGTAATCATGTCTTTCTCATCCCATACCCCGGTCATGAAACCCAGGTTTCTCGTTCATGTGACATTTGAGGAATCAGGTTGGTAGAGAAAGCTGAGTGTAATCCATTTTTTGAAGTGCATGCAAACACACTGTCTATCGAACGGCATTTGGAGGACTCCCTCACGGATGCTCCTCACTTCGTTTCACTTCAATTCAATTCTTAGTTCACTTCACATGACTCTCCTTCACTTCACTTCACTTCACTTCACTTCACTTCACTTCACTTCACTTCATGTCACTTCTAATAATATTGTTGCTACAACATGGCAATAACAAAGCAATATGTAATGCTGTCTTTTCTTTGTGCTGAACTATCATCCAGCAGCCATTTTAAGCCTCCCGTCATCACTGAACAAAGAATTTCCCCATTCAAACACTTGTTTTAGCTCACATTACACCACGAAAAACAGTGAACACGATGGTTCAATTTAAACCCACTGAATACAGATCAGACTTATTTGCATGACACAGAAACAACACAACAGGTCATATCTAGAGCCAGTGTTCATCACTGTCCATTCCAAGCTACCGTAGAAACGTGGTGGCTCAACATGTGGATTGGAGGAAGTGGACAAAACAGAACATACACTAGCCTTTCTAATTCGAGTCAGTGTTAGGGTTAGTTATTAGTTTTAACTCTATTTATTCTGCAAAAGTTGGTTCCAGCCCCAGCAATGACCCTTGAGTTTGAAAGTCAAAAGGGATTCATCATGTTACTCAGAATGTCATACCTTTGCACTTGAAAATAGTGACCAAAGTCATTTCTTGGTCAGTGGCATCATTTTCTTTAATGTGCTGTACCAGAGTAAAAAAAAGTGTCACAGTGGCTTGGGTTTGCCCTTTAGCTTTGTGTTTATTCAAATTTAGTTCGCTGGAAAGAGGACAAGATACACCAGATACAACAATGTGTGAGGCCAGTCATCAGTAAACAAACTTCTTCTTACAGTATGAAGAAAACCATCAAGTGTCAGTTCACATTTGATTAAAAGCTGGACGCTGAGTGCACTGCCTCTAATAAAGTTCACAACACCGATAACTTCTTTCAGTATTCTGTCAAGATTGGAGGGTATTCACATGCTTGCACTTGTCAATATATGAACTTTTTCTGCCCATCATATTTACGAGCTCCATCACTTACGTCTTGACAATTGCCCCATTCAAGCCTGTGCTTTGTAATCACATAATTATCAGTACATCAGATATCTGTTCATTTGTCATAGCAGTAGAAATAATCAAGCCACATAAATAAAGGCATTTTGGAACACGTACCTTAAATAAACTAAGAAATTTGCACCATCTGAAACATTTGTGCTCTTATTGAGAAAGATTGAAATGTCATATATAAACATAAACTTTTTATGAACAACTGTGCTATGTCTACAGTGGCATGCAGAATGTATTTGTCTCTAATACTGTGGAGCTGTTACTCCATGGCCAGAACTCTCATTTTCACTGCATACATGGTTTGTGTTTCCTGGTTTGGATTAGAACAATTAACAAAAAAATGTTTCAAAAATAGTATTGGTATGACCTTTTATCTTGACCTGATTCCTCGACCCTACCCTCTCTACCGTAATCAGTGGGTTGGCTGGACGTTCATGCTGGCTTCCCTCAAAGGTAGTTTGAGCTAGATTAGGGTCAAAAGTTTTGTACTTGAAAACATAAAATCTGAAACTGAAATTTCATGTTTTGATCTTAAATTCTGAAAAATACAGCAACATATTTAAAATAAAAATAAGTGTTTTTTTAAAATTAAATACAATTCTGATCAACTCTGATCATTCGTTTCTGTCATTCACTGTCATGTTTCTTTCAGTTGCAAGTTTTATCTTTTCAGATTCAGATCTTTGATCTTTCTTTTTCTGTTTCAGATCTTTGATCTTTCTTTTTCTGTTTCAGATCTTTCTTTTTCAGTTTCAGATCTTTGATTTTTCTTTTTCTGTTTCAGATCTTTGATCTTTCTTTTTCAGTTTCAGATCTTTGATTTTTCTTTTTCTGTTTCAGATCTTTGATCTTTCTTTTTCAGTTTCAGATCTTTGATTTTTCTTTTTCTGTTTCAGATCTTTGATCTTTCTTTTTCTGTTTCAGATCTTTCTTTTTCAGTTTCAGATCTTTGATCTTTCTTTTTCAGTTTCACATCTTTGATCTTTCTTTTTCAGTTTCAGATCTGTCTTTTTCAGTTTCAGATCTTTGATTTTTCTTTTTTAGTTTCAGATCTTTCTTTTTCAGTTTCAGATCTTTGATTTTTCTTTTTCAGTTTCAGATCTTTGATCTGTCTTTTTCAGTTTCAGATCTTTGATCTTTCTTTTTCAGTTTAAGATCTGTTTTTTACAGTTTCAGATCTTTCTTTTTAGTTTCAGATCTTTGATCTTTCTTTTTCAGTTTAAGTTCTGTTTTTTACAGTTTCAGATCTTTGATCTATCTTTTTCAGTTTCAGATCTTTTATCTTTCTTTTTCATTTTCAGATCTTTCTTTTTAGTTTCAGATCTTTGATTTTTCTTTTTCAGTTTCAGATCTTTGATCTATCTTTTTAAGTTTCAGATCTTTGATCTTTCTTTTTCAATTTAAGATCTTTTTTTTTACAGTTTCAGATCTTTGATTTTTCTTTTTCAGTTTCAGATCTTTGATCTTTCTTTTTAAGTTTCAGATCTTTGATCTTTCTTTTTCAATTTAAGATCTGTTTTTTACAGTTTCAGATCTTTCTTTTTAGTTTCAGATCTTTGATCTGTCTTTTTTCAGTTTCAGATCTTTAATCTTTCTTTTTCAGTTTCAGATCTTTCTTTTTTACACATTTTTTTTTTTTTTTGTTAATACGTTGCTATATTTTTCGAAATTAGTAGTGTGGCTGATGTCTGGTCATCAACTGTTTTTTTTAAGCCTCTATTTAATGTGGCTGGCTGCAGAATCTGTTCGTTATTATGGCATAAACTATGAGTGTGGCTCGTTATTATGGCATAAACTATGAGTGCGGTAGAAATAGTGTCCTCCCTCTTGTGACTCAAAGGTGTACTGCAGTTATGAATCTGAAAAATCTATGAAAGAAATTCTTCACATTTTTTACTCTTGGAATTAAGCCATTGAGACATTCCTCATCAGACTGTCGGTCTTTCATAGCTACTTTCCAGGAGAGGCGGACTCGAGGCAGATAGCTGAAACCTTGCTGCCGTAAATACTCCCTAGAGTACCAACAGGGGGTTAATCTGCCACTGAATATATTTAGTATTTTACTCCTGTTTGAGTAACTGGAAACTACAATACCCAGATGTCACAGTAAAGTACTTAATTAAAAGTTAATATAATCATAGCCATGAATCTAAACATTCACATCTACAGTGGAAATCAGTGGACCAATGGACAGGACAGGAATGTCCATTTTAATGTGCTTTAAAGAAATTCTACACGATCATTTTCACATTACAACAATCTATATTTATGGTACTATGACCTAATGATTATTGAGTCTTGTTATATATGTGAAAATAAACCTTCTGATAATAATTGGTTTATTATAAGAAGAACGCTCCATACAGCGTTAAAACAACATTCTTAAATGTGGTTTCAGTGTTTTTTTTTAATTTAAAATCCATCCATTACTCTGTCTATACTTACTGTAAAGGGTCGCACAGGGGCTGGAGCCTGCATGGCGAGAACACGGGTCTTTGTAGACCATGTGGTCATTGTAGGATTAAGGATTTTTTAGCTCAATATGTTTTTGTTTAAATTAAAAACTTGCAGGTAGGAAAAGGAACACCCCGAGCAGTGCTCCGTTTCTGTCTGGGTGAAGATGGAGGGTGATGGATGTGATGATCTCTGTACTGAAGACTTACATAAAGGTCATGGTCAGGAAAGATAGGCCTTAAGTCTGAGACACCGTTCTTGTCAGATATAACGTGTGGTGTGGTAGATCAATGGCCACAAAGCCTGGACTGATACTAAACACACACACAGATTACACACACAAAACTAGCAACCCATAATACACTAGAAGGAACCACGTGCAGAGCACTCGTGATATGACTGCATGGACTACAGTGTCATGACGGATCTTTTTAACACCTATATGACAACATACAAGATAATAATGTTATAACAAGAAGGTTTGTTTTCACTCAGTCCATGCTTTAACAAGATGAAGTGATATGTCATGATAACATGTAAAATACCCTGTTATGGTAAAAATAAGAATTGAAGCAGAATTTTGAGGGATTTTTGAGTGCTGCACATTTACCTTTAGAGTGAAGTTCATAACCAGCACACTGAACAGCTTCTATTTGTATTAAAGTAGTGGCAATGTGGCACCACAGAGGTTGCCGATGAAAATGTCTTTCAGCTTATCAGCTACAACTACCATCGTGTCACTCACTGAATGTCGATTTATTTCAAATGGTTTCTTTTGAACCCAGATCAGAGAAGTCATTTGGTGTCTGTGCCGGTTCAGCGGACTTCTATTCAGAGATGTTGACTTTCTGCCACTGAAACTCAAACAAGAAGCAAGTGAAGTGTAAGCATTGCTCGCCCCTTCCACCACGCCTTCTCATTATGATCACCAGTGACTCAGCTAGGAATAAGTCCGTCAAAGACTGACACTAAAAAGGAATTTCTCAAACGGCATTAAAGAGGCCAACACATCAAGGACTCAGGGTGTGTGTGTGTGTGTGCCAGGCTCTTCAGAAACCATATATCACTGACAGTGACAGTGGGCTCAGTGGACTGTTAGATGTACTTGGAGTCATTCACTCTGCCAGTTCTGTGGTCATCCCTTTTCGTCATGACAGCACAACAAACCCAGAGAGAGGTCCGCGGCATCACCACCTCATCTGTCATGGTAGAAAACTGAAGAAGCAGTTACTCATTTCACAATATCAATTATCGCAGACGTCATTTTCACTTGTCAACTGGTATGGATGTGGAGGCTGAAATCATGGAAATTCTTAATGTCAGGAGGGTGGAAATTAAATTGTGCCATCAAACAGGTCAGCTGGCCCCCTACAAGCTTTGACTGACCACAACTACTTTCCAGTGTTTCATGGGAAGCCCCTTACGTGACCTTGTTTTAGTGAAAACTAAGATGGCATTTGGGCTGATTATTATTTGTCTTTGCCCTCAGGGAAACATGTTTCAAGGTTACAGAGGGTGTAATTATCAGCGGTAACCTAGGGGATATGAAACACTGTTGGACATGCATTTAACTTTTAATAAAACGAAAGGCAGCGAAAGGCTGTGACGCTGAAACAGGCTGATACTCACTGGTTCCGTACAGTTTCATCTGTTTTTCTCTTTGCTGTTCGGCTTCATGTTTTCACTTCTGCTGCATTCTGCTAACTTGTGAGAGGCTGTCACATAACTTGCCTTTCTATTCCTATCTCAGCTGTATCAATCTACATAATAAATCTCACAAACTGTGCTTTTATAAGTTCTCAGTATTCACTGTTATTTACAGTTTTTTCTTCATTGCACTCTTACTTCTGATCTAACTCGCTTCCTCCATCCGGATCCCAAACAACAGAGAGCCTCATCATATGCCAGGCACCTGGCAGGTGTGTCCCTGAAACATTATGTCAGGGTTTGTTCATTCACTGACAGCTAATAAAATATCTTTATTTATTAGCTCTTATGTTAAATACACATAGGCTGGAATATTTGTTCAAAACTGGATCAACCGCTTTGTAATATTTGTTGGCTGAGAAGCTGAGCTTGACTGTTCATTCTTTTTACCAGGGTTAGGGGTTAAGGATTCACCCTAATCCAACCCTCTGGAGTCCAAGCAATCGGCCACAATTGCAAATGCAATTGATAAGACCCCAGGAGGTTAATTCAAGGTCCACTTTATGTAATCAAACAGTCTTCATTAACAGCCTCTTCTCACTCCCAACTCATCAATAGTGAAACTTGGTCTGGTATAATGTATCAAACTAGTTTCATCCAGCTGGCCTCTGTTCATGACCAAAAGTCAGCATTTTGGTCTTTGGACTTCTTCTGTTCTTCTTCTAAGTTGAATAATTTGCACTAACATGTTACGCTACTTATTTCATGCATGTTAGATTATGCAATAATTATATTTAAACTGAAACTCTTCCCAGCAAACTTTTGAAAGTCTAACAAGGCCAGTGCCTGGCTAGATATTAACTGTTCCTAACTTGACTTGACCAGAAAAAAACAACAAAAAAAAACAAAACAAAAAAAACAACATACTTGCAGTCTGGGTTTAATTTAAAGGTTTTTGGACCAGAACCAGACAGTGCTCCATGTGCGTTGGTCTGTTTACTTGTGTCAAATTCATTTTTAGGGACACTTAGGATTCAAATTGTGTAAACTATGAGATAAAACACAAACTAATACAGCTTTAAAACATTGTTTTATGCCATATTTTCATTGATACTGTAAGCTGATGGCAGAGTATTTTTATTACTCAAAATATAAGGTAACTAAAACTAAACTAAAAACGGATACCATATATTTAGATTGAGCAACCAACAGGTGCAGCTTCAAATCACTCCTTCCTGTCGGTCGGTGGTGTCAGTGCTGACGTGTGTATTACTTGGCTACAATGTCTGTCGCACCTGGAATCACAACCCTCACAGGGGAGCCGTCAACTTTGATAACATCGACTATGCCTGGATGACCGTATTCCAGGTAAGAGGACAGGCTTTGTGTTCATGTGGAAATACAATTGGATGAAGAGCAGGAGAATAATCAGTCAGGACAAGGCCTGGCTCCGACCCTCTTCTACTCCACCCCACTCGACCTTATTGTGGTTGTAGGAGATAGTAGGTCAACAGTATATGCCAATATATGTCTCATAAGTTATCGTAGCCATTTTTATGTTGATAACATTTGTTGCACAGATTTGGTGCAAACTTGAAACCATTTTGACCATCTTTCAATACATAACACAGACAGAGAACTGTATAAAACATTCCTGAAATATCAGGATCTTCACCATCATATTTATTGTGGAGATGGCCGTAAAGCTGCTAAAGCTAAATTAAATTAAATCAACCGATCATGTTTGACTTGACTGACTGTGCACAGGCGTCTTGACCAATGACAGTATCTTGACCTGCGCGGCGGCTGTTGCAGTGCATTGTGGGATTTGTCGTTTGTTTGTCTGAGTCATCATGAATGTCACAATGTGAATTAGAAACAGGTTTTCACCTGTGAGGGATTTGTTTGGTGTGATTGGTGGATATATAAATGTCTGCAGATTGTGTGCACACACTAGAAACCCTTCAGTCACTTTCATTATTAAATCTGATATTATTAATAAGTAGAAATAAACAGATAGGGCTGCCATAAAACTCAGTTTAAAATCTTTTTCTCAATGTCTGATCATCAGGAATATTGGGACAGGTCTCCACAGATAGATAGATACTTCATTGTCCTTACAAGGAAACTTATTACCGCAGTCTGTACAGAGCATCAAACAGTGTTGAGTTTGCATCACCAGTGGAACAGGAAATAAACAGTGTTCATTCTAAGTGAACGTCTGTCTCTTATTAAATGTCCGTGTTGGATTGTTTATTGTTTGTTGTGTTGCTGATCTAACATGTATTTTGATTCTTTTGATTCTTTGATATTTGTCTATTCTTCACATTCTTCTTCTTCATCTACAGCGTGGAGCTCTTTGGCTTCAAGCTTTTCATATATCAGGAACCAACTACACACAACACCTTAGGTTTTCTTCTCAAGTGTGACACTTAAGGGAGTGGAGTAAGTGTGTGTGTGTGTGTGTGTGTGTGTGTGTGTGTGTGTGTGTGTGTGTGTGTGTGTGTGTGTGTGTGTGTGTGTGTGTGTGTGTGTGAGCAGGTTAGCGGTAGAAGTTTAGTTACAAAGAAATGAAGAGTGGGTAGGTCGCAGTACAAACAAAAGGTCTTGCGGATCAGTTCATTCTCGTTGTGCTGTGTTGTGAGCTCAAGTCTCAAGGCCGCTCGCTCAGGGCAGCACTGACGGATTGGCCCCAGTTGATCTGGTGTGGTCAGAGGGCTCATCATCATCGGGCTGCAGCGGACTCTGGGCACCGCTGCCCATGTGATTTGCATAGTTTGCAGGGGATTTATGAGGTGTGATATAAAAATAAGAACACCGCATAATGTATTCCTCAACCGTGTCCAACACAAATGTGAGCTTACAATTTTTTTTTTTTCTGTGGATGGAGCAAACCACATGTCCTAACTGTTTCTAATTAGAAATATTTGTATAATACCGACTCTAAGGTCTAAGGAGGAGTTTTGTTTTGGATTACGTACTTTTATTTTCTTAGTTTGGAAACAGTGGAACATCCTTCTCATATGGACAAAGTTGTCCCCTGCTGAAGCACATTTAATTCAAATCAGACCCACAGCAGAGGAGCCTGTAAAACATTTGCTCGTTCACTGGCATTGATGGATTTTATTTAGTGTCCATTACAAGGCACTGCAGCGCTGATAAGCCTCGGTGTACTACTCAGCAAACACGATAACATTGCTCAGTGTCAATGTCACTCTCACACAATCATTTCCATGTCGAAATAAACTCAACTGCCATCCAACGGCTGCAGAGACACATGTGGCCGTACGGCGAGCGCGGCCTCCTGAGCCCATGTGTCAGCAGCAGAGGGGTGCAGGCGTTCAGACTCACATTGTGTACACAATCCTACATTTCAAACAGTGGCTCACAGAAAGAATTTCTTGTCAAAACACAAGGGTTTTCGGAGAAGGAAACTGCCGGATGTTCCACAAGTGTCTTCCTTTTGCCAGAAGCTGTGTGTGTCAGATCTAACACTGGCCTGTCTCTACAGCGACTACGTTTACATAACCAAAGGAATAATCCTGTGTATACTCCGCTTCAAGACTCAAGTCAACCTACATTGTTCCTGTGAGACTTTTTTTTTCATATCCTGTGATGTGAAGCTCCGTGTTGTCATGTGCCTAAAGCCTGCCCTAAAATAGTACAAAAGATATGGAATAGATGTAGCTGCCAGCTCATTCTCATAATGTGTTCTCTAGTAAAAAGGAACATATTCATGGCTCATAATAGAGCTTTAATACTCTGATCTGATCCCTTTCTTCAAGACATCTGGTGTGTCGGTCATTAAATGTAAGTGTGCGAAACGTCTGTCGTAGTGTGTATCTGATCCCGATCCGAGAAGCCATCGACAATTGTCTGAACACGTTTTAGCCTTTGGGGGCAACAGCCAGTGTTTCTGGTCTTTCAGTGTATCTGGAAAACAGATAAGAGATATCTGGGCCAAGACTTCCTCTGAGGTCCAATTTGCAACGTGATACGCAAGAATGACGAGAAAGACACATTTCTGCTAATCTCTACGAGTAGATATTTACATATAGACGCGAAATCGTTGTCAAACGATAGCTGGTGTGATTTAACTTGTCCCTGTGAGCCATCAGTGTGTTTAGTTTATTCCTACCCGAACTGTTAACTGATGCAATAACTAGGCTCTGGTTTTGAGTAGGGTCTACTATTGATTTGCTGGAAGACCAAGATTGCATCGAGATTTGTGATCAGGCCAACAGAGACATATTAAGTCTAACAAAAGTGTGATAAACTACACTGCATCTGGATTTCGTCCACGTCAGATACTTGACATGATGAGTGTAACTGGAGCCAGAGAACTTAAATGTCCGCAATTCATGATTCCTCATTTGCTTGACTCTCCTGCAGATTCAAAATATTACATTCTGTAATATGTGCATTAATGGAAAACCAGTGCCATGGAGCAAATCTACAGCTCAGACACACCATCTTCAAACTCTTGACGGTTTGTAGGCAGTGTGTTGGCTTCTTACAGTTGGGTAGTAGTTCACAGCAGGGTCATTCATTCTGTGCCTTTAAATAATAATCCACAATACTGAGATGAGATACTACACCTCTCATGTCTTGATGCATCCATATTGTGTTACTGTTCCTGTCCTTCGTGAGATTTATACGTTTACCCTGAGCGAAATACATCAAACATAAATAAATATCTATAAACACACAAAGTGCCTGACAGTAATTATAAATACATTCTGAACAATGATTTGTCCACACAGTGCAGCGAGTACTGTGCTGTGAGTCCGCGGGGTTGAACTTGAGTCAAACCAGGTTGAGAACAGAATCCTCAGCGCAATGTAAACAGAGCCAGTGAAGCAGCGTGTCATTAGATCAGGATCCACAAGTCGAATCTCAGCTCCTCCTCCTCCTCCTCCTCCGCCCGCTCACTGCAGAGCTGTTACACCGAGAAGATTTGGCCAGCTGCCCGACAGAGTCATGTACTACAAAGGACTACTGACTCAAACTTCTTTTCCTGTTTAGACAATGGCCTGAGGTATGCAACATGGGTCCCAGGACCAAATGTGTTATGGTGAGAGCGAATGGCTGTCACTGTATAGTTACAGACATGTAGTTTACAGTGTGTGAGTGGGATGGGGTGCATAAGAACAGCAGTCCTCTCTCTCCGGTGCTTAGACGACCTCTAAATGTAATGTAAGTTTAAAAAAACATGTTCTGAGTATGGAACCTCTCCCTGTAGCAGTGTAAGGTGACTGCTGCTGAAAATGGTTAATTTCATGTCATTCATAGATACAGATTACCACACTGATGATAAGGACAACAGGAGCATTAGATAAACAATGGAGACAAACAGCACTGCACGCCATGTATCTAAGACTTTTAACTTTCCTCTTGTGTTAGGGTCGGCACCGACTCGTTTAAGTTTCTAAATGCATAAAAGAATCACTTCAAATTAGTTTATTGCATCAAGACTTTTTGACTTTGTCAGGAACTTTGATTTCAACAAAAAGAAAACAATTTTTTTTTCACTACATTATAAAATGGTCTGGTTGAAATTATGTCTTTTGTGAAAAATAAGAATATAAAGCAACAATTAGAGCCAAAATTGAAATCATAAGTGAACTGTCAGCCAACACACTGACAGCCACCTCCTCTCCCAATCAAACACACACACACACACACACACACACACACACACACACACACACACACACACACACACACACACACACACACACACACACACACACACACACACACAAGCATGTTCTTGCACACAGACACCTTTACTCTGATTTAGCTTTTTTATAGGTTTGGAAGATTTAAGACACAGGTCGAACCGACCGGTCGAAACACCGGGGATAGTAACAAATGCTAACACAGGAGGAAGGTTAACCAGATGAGTCACGACTTAAACAGGAATAAACCTCTGACAAAAGTTAGCTTTGTTTCTAATGTGAGGTTTGTAATGAAGACACTGGACCGTGGTATAGTCCTGTGGGTGGGCGTCTGTTTGTAGCAACAATCCCAATAAATAGAAAAACACCAATTACTGAGCTCCACAAAATTCAGAACGAGTATGGCGAGTAAGTTCTGTGTTAGAAAATCCTCCATATCAGCGAGGAGCGAGGAGAGATCTCTGCCTTTGTTGGAATCTGTTAATGACTCTGAGGCTGATCTAACTGATCCGAAACCACGTCACAACACTACTGCACTTTGAGACTGAAATATATAAATACCAGAACCCAGGCAAGTATTTGGTTTTAGATTTCTGATTTACCGAGGATCTGTTGCCGTGTGTGTCGGTCCATACAAAGAACAAAAAATCCCTGTCTTCATTAATGGGACAGATTTTTCTTTTTCTGTTATCCTCATCTGTATCGTGGATAACGTTATAATCATGGAGAGGAGGAGACAGTACTCAGTCAGCGAGGCGGAAAAACATTTGAGCTAATAAATAAAATGATAATAATAACTTGCAGTCTATCATTTACATTTTTTAAAAAAGCAAGCGATGCAAAAGCAAATAATTACTGATTGCGTTTGGCTGATCTTAGCACAGTTTAAACGCAGACTAATGCAGGTTGAATAAGATGTTGTTCAAACTCTGTCGTAAGGAGGAAATAGGCCTTACTGTAACACACTGCTGCGCTGGCAGAGCTTACTGTGCACCTTCTTTACTTGAGCAGTGCACGCAAATGCAAATACAACCTAAAGACACAGCAGAGCTGTAAAATCCAGCCGATGGTTGATGCAGCTGTGCCGTCACTTCAGATGACAACGGGTCCCGTTTCACTGAAAACATCATTTCCTCCCTCACATCTTTCCCTGACATATAAGTAACGTGGCATCTTCAGTTGGGGAGAGAGAGAAGCTGCAAGTTGGTGAGACAGTCTGCTGTTGTGTTAGTTCTGGAATAAAAAGGGTCTGTTTCGTCAGGTGAACATATAATATCTGGATGATTGCTTTATGGTTGACTGCATTACTTGTTTGCTTGTAAATGGTTTCAAATGTCCCATTATCATGTGTGTGTGTGTGTGTGTGTGTGTGTGTGTGTGTGTGTGTGTGTGTGTGTGTGTGTGTGTGTGTGTGTGTGTGTGTGTGTGTGCGTGCGTGTGTGTGTGTGTGTGTGTGATCCCTGTCGTACTTCTGTTTCAGGGACTTCATTTTTGACTGAACAAGCAGAAAGAGGAGAGCAGATTTAAACTTTTGACAGCAGCAGCGTGATTGGCTGATGGAGATCGTGGCATAATGTGGTTGGTTTTGCAGAAAAAGGTTCACGCCCAGTGTCAGCTGATTTATGAGATAGAGTTGCGAATGAATGAGGAATAACATAAGGCTTCCTCATTGTTTCACGGAGCTTGGCTTCGTTGACTCATATCATGTATGATGTCTATTTAATGCACAGGTTTTAGAGTTTATGTGTAGATATTAGGCCTTAGACCTTTATACAGATCCAGACCTTTCATTAGTGAGGGTAGCTGCTGACAAACCCAAAGCATCACACTGCTTTCTTCACATAGTGCATCCTGGTGCCATGTGTTCTCAGTGCACACACACCTGGCCACCCATGGTGTTAGAGAAAACATGACTCATCACCTTCTTCCACTGCTCCATGGTCCAGTTCTGACACTCACATGCTCATTGTTGGGGGCTTCAGCAGTGAACAGGGGGTGTTGTGGATCCCGAGGCATTTCCAGATGGGCTAGATCGGGTTCCCGGTCTGCGTGCCCAAAACACCTCCACAGGAAGGCGACCAGGAAGTATCCTAATCAGATGCCCGAACCAACTTAGTTGTCTCTTTTCAAGCGAAGGAGCAACGGCTCTGCTCCGAGCTGCCCTCCAAACGTCTGGCCGCCTCGCAGAGGAAACCCGTTTGGGCTGCTTGTATCCAAGATCTCATTCTTTCGGTCGCCGCCCAAAGCTCATGACCATAAGTGAGGGTTGGACTGGAAAACCAAGAGCTTTGTCTTCTCCGGCTCAGATCCTCTCGTCTCTACAACAGTCCGCTTAATGTCAAATCAAGTCTTTATGATAGCAACATGATGACGTGTGCAGTGTCAGTGTCAGGCAGGGTCAGTTCAGTCCGCTTTAAGTGGGGTCAGTTTGAAAAGTGAGTTGTAAATATGACAGGATCAATACTCGTCTTCATCACGCTTACAAGCGGAGACAAGCTCAAATACTTGTGTTAACCTTCAGCATTAATGGGATCACTAAGCAGCAAGCATGCATAGCTGACCACCAATCAGTGTGCGTGCGTGTGTGGACATCAGTTTAATGTGAACGCTGTGAAGAATGTATTAACACAGAACATCTGAAAACAGCCCTGTCGACTGTCAGAGCATCAGAGCTGCTTTCTTTATTTCACAACTTATAGTAAGAGGGAAGTCCACGGGCTCGTGACATCGCAGAGATTCTGTGCTCACTCGGCTTCAGCTCTTCTCGTGTCCGAGTGTCCTGATGTTGGCGGTGCTGAAGAAAAAGGTCAGGGTGTCACCGTAAACGATTCATCCATAAATATCCACAGCAAGGAAGCTGCTTCCTGCAACACAAGATGTGTTGGCGAGATGATGCGGGGAGGAGGTTGTGGTGGATGGTTGGAGACAAAGCTCAGATTAAAGAGGGTTCACACTCCTGTGTCCTATACCTGCTTCAGGCCTAAACACACATACACATCTTTCGAAAACAGAACCATTAAATAATGCATTTAATGCTTCGGCCGCCACAAGTGGATATTAGAAGAAAAGTAACTGAAATATACTGAAAACGTGTAAGAAAATGTCACGATGTGAACCAGGACAATCCAAACTCTTCTCGTCTGTTGTTCCCGTTGGTGGAACGTCCTACTAGTTCTTACGAGATCAGGGGCGTCCCTCTCTACCTTTAAAAACTCCTGAAGACCTCCAGCTCTTCACAGAGGACCTCCTCTACAACAATACCAACAACTGAACATGATAAATCTATCGCCCTCTACAACTGTCACTTGATTGAATAGAAGTGTCAGCCTAAGTGTGTGCCTAAATGCCTAAATGTGAATTTGATGTAATGTAATGCATATTCTCTTCCATCTACAGTCAGCATTTAGGATGTTATTGACCGATGACATGCAGGACGGCCTTTATATTGTCAGTTTATAACAGGAGAGTCGAGGCCCGGGCCCATCCGCATGTCATTTATTCATTCAAAAGGTTCTCTGACGATTGCGTAAACATTGATTTTCATGTTTTATCATCATTGAAAAACGCAGAGAGCAATGAAGTCAGCCTGAGTCAGCATCTGTGACACAGCAGTCCCGAGAACACGGGGCTGTGGCGAGTGTTGACTCAGTCATCGCTACGTGCTCGTCGCCCGTCCTCGTAATTTTGGAGGCGGGATTGGAACGGAGAGCAGCCGACGTCTCAGCTCCTGTGCAACGGATGGTTTTTCACTCTGCAGAGTACTACGATGCTATCGCTCACCTGGTTTTCATGTTTGCTGCTTTTCAGACTAAATAAACGTCATGCTGCCCTGTCCAGACTGTCCATAATGTAAATGAGATTATTTAGAAGCAAACATGGTCATGGATGGAACGAACAGACCGTCATCACCACAAAGAAACATGCAAGAATTGAGACATAAAGTGAGCGAGAATCAGAAGAAAGAGCGAGAAGGTCTGGTTTAAATATCAAACAGTTTGAATGCGTCTCATGCCATAAATAAAACAAGCAGTCAAAAAAATTAGCAGCCGTCATTATGACACCAGCGATGCTATCTGCAGTGAAAACAGGTGGGTGTGTGTTTTCAATTGGCTTCTCTCAACAGCACATTCCATCGCAGCGAAACAGCTTAACCACAATACAACTTCTGTTCTTGAGATGAAACAAAGGAGGTTTGTGCTGTCTGTCTGTCAGGGAGGCTGAACCGCCGCAGGCAAATACTCCACACCGCTGACGCACTGTTATTGTTTATACAAGCAGACACAAAATAGGTGCAGATAGGAAAACTAGCTCGCAGGGGTTTGGCTGTTGTAGCATGATACCGACATCAAAATACATTAAAAAAATATCCGACTACGGAGCAAAGGTTAACGTAAAGATTAAAAAATCCTTTCAGCGTTAGCGTTTAGTTCCAGAGTTTAGTTTGCCCCGTTTAAGACGCATTTGTAGGTCACAGCTCGCAGACGTGGCTGCCAACAACCCAATCCTATTTGATGGGAATGTCAGGACAGTTGAGTGCAGACTTGAATGCACTTGCTTGAGATGCTGAGACGTCCTAATGACGCTCACAAACAGGAGAAGGAGGGAGCTATATTTGACTTCTTTATTTTCTCATGGAAAGACAGAGTATGCGTAATATTCGCATCCACTGTTGCCGTCACAAAGGCTCTTCACCCTGTTGTCTTCAGCAACGAGTCCTCACTGAAGACAAAATGCATCGTTTCATCGTCCCATGGCCCCTGTCAGATTTGTCAGTGCCTCGGTCTACACAGACCTCTTTTCAAACTGACTCAGGAGCTGTTCACACCCGACATTAACATGAGTCCGGTTACAAGCAGACAGGTCTAAATACAGGTGTGAGGACGCGTTGAGTTCTAATCACTCAGAGGTTGTCTGGGCTCCTGGGCTGTGACTACATTCTTTATGCAGTGTGTGGGAGAATATGTTCCAGATCAGCTACTTAAAGCTCTGTTCAGACCAAAGCAGTGTGTAAGGAGCGCCGGGGGTGTGTTGATTTGTGCTCAACGTAAGTGATATGAAACAAATAGAATAATGATTATTACTAATTATTATTTCTCTGATTTACTGGCTCTCTCTCCCTCCCTCACTCTCATTCACTGTCTATATCTGTCAACCGCTGCTGTCTCCCTCTCTCTCTCTCTCTCTCTCTCTCTCTCTCTCTCTCTCTCTCTCTCTCTCTCTCTCTCTCTCTCTCTTCTCTCTCTCTCTCTCTCTCTCTCTCTCTCTCTCTCTCTCGTCTCTCTCTCTCTCTCTCTCGTTCTCTCTCTCTCTCTCTCTCTCTCTCTCTCTCTCTCTCTCTTTCATGCTGGGAGTCTGTGGAGAGCGTTGTGTGAGTTTGCTGAGAGTTTGTGAGTTTTTCGAACCTTTTTTTCTGTTTTCTCACGGTGTGATTGTGATGTGAGGGGTTTGTGGTTGTTGTCCGTGTTGTTTTATTGTACTTTGGTGGGTTTTGGTGGAGTTTGGTGGAGGTTTAGCCGTGTGACACGGCGGGGATGGCGTCCTCGGAGACGCCTTCCCTTTCAATCCGGCACGGGGTGCGGGTTCAGCCCGATCCGTCGGTGCCGGTTGAGGAGGTTCTCCTGGCTGTGGGAGACCAGGTGGGACACGCCAACTTGTCCTACGCCTCCAGGATGAACAAAGGAGTCGTGGTGTTTGTGAAGGAGGAGCGGTTTGTGGCTGATCTGTTGGCGAGCGGAGTGACTCTGAACGGGTTGTACCTGCAGGTGTCCCCGCTCGCCGTCCCTTTCACCCGGGTCACCGTCTCCGGTGTTCCCCCGTTCATTCCCAACGAGGCTTTGGAGCAGGAGCTGCGGCGCTTTGGGAAGATGGCGAGTGGTTTCAAAACTGTAGGGTTAGGGTGTAAGAGCGACAAACTGAGACACGTCCAGTCCTTCAGGAGACAGGTGAACATGTTCCTCACCTGTCCGTCTCAGACGCTGGACGTGTCTTTCAGAGTCAGGCATGGAGAGGGCCATTACATGGTGTACGCCAGCACGGGGAGCATGAAGTGCTTTGAGTGCGGGGATGTGGGGCACAAGCGGGTCGCTTGTCCTCACAGACCCGCGGATGGACGCGGTCAGACTGCCGCGGTGTCCGGAGAGGAGGCGGCGGAGGCCGCCGCCGCTAAACGGCGGAGCGGCCCCGCCCCTCCCGGAGAGTCTGACAGCGAACCGGACTCCAACAGACAGACAGAGGAGCAGCCAGCTGAGACAGCAGCTGTGGACAGCTTGGCTGCTTCAGGAGAAGGACAAGGAGGAACTGAGACTACTGGGGAGGTGCAGACAGCAGGGGAGGAGGTCTGTGGGGGACACAGCGGCCCAAGTCAGGCTGCCGGTGTAGAGGTGAGGAGGGGGGAGTCAGGGGGGAGTCATACTGTGGGTAAAGAGGAGGAGGGGATGGACTGTGACTCAGACTCGGACTGTGCCTCTGTAACAGACTCACAGACTTTAAGTGGAGACATATACACCTTAGAGGACATCAACACCTTCCTCGATGGAACCTTTGGACAGTCGGTTAAAGTAACAGATTATTTTCCTGATCCAGATAAATTCATGAAAAGTGTCACAACCTTACAGAAGATGGTCGGAGTCGACATCTTAGATGAAAAGAAACGCTTCAGACTAAAGAAACACATGACTGCTTTAAGAAAGATGAAGACACAGAAAGGAAAGGGATCCAAACGGTTAAAAGCTCTGAGTTAAAATGATGATGATGATGATGATGATGATGATGAGTGTGGTGCACCTCTTACTGCTCCCCCTGTTCTTTCCTTTCTCTCTGTCTGCCATGAACAAGATCAGAATAGGAACCTTAAACATCAATGGAGGCAGAGACCAGCATAAGAGAGCTTTGGTGTCACAGATGGCCTCCTACAAGAAGCTGGATATCATTTTCCTGCAGGAGACCCACAGTGACACCAACAATGAGGTGGACTGGGGTCTGTGGTGGAAAGGCCAGTACACACTATCACATGGCACCAATCTGTCTGCAGGTGTAGCCACTCTCATCTCTCCAGGCCTGGACATTAAAGTCATCTCCACCTCTGAGATCCTGGCAGGCAGAGCTGTGGCTGTCAAGGCTGAAACACAGGGGTTTGTTTTCTGCATGATTAACATCTATGCTCCAAACCGGGGCCCAGACAGACTGGACCTGTTTCAGAAGATCTCTGCGTTCATCAAGCAGTGCGGTCAGGACGAGGTGGTGGTGATGGGGGGTGACTGGAACTGTACCTCAGACTTCACTCTGGACAGGACGGGACAGGAGCCCCACCTACAGTCTGCAGCAGCCTTGGCACAGCTGGAAGCGGAGGCGGGCGTGGTGGATGTATGGAGGCTCAAACATCCGAATGAAAGACAGTACACATGGGTGAAGGTGGTGGATGGGGGGGTGAGTGCAGCCAGATTAGACAGGATCTACATGTCACATTCACACAGCAACAGATTACTGAGCAGTCACATTTCTCCGGTAGGGTTCACTGATCACCATTTAGTCACGTTAGATTTTCACATTGCACAAACATCCAAAGGCAGCTCACACTGGCACTTTAATGTGAAGCTGCTGCAGGACACAGAATTTTGTAGGAAATTTGAGGCATTCTGGGAAATTTGGAGGGGGAAGAAGGGTGAGGTTGAGTCTTTGTGTCAGTGGTGGGAGGTAGGTAAGGCACACATCAGGGTTTTCTGTCAGCAGTACACTAGTCACTCCACATCACGCATCAGAAGAACCATACAACACTTAGAGCAGGACATCAGGGACATGGAAGACAGGCTTCACACACACCACAGCACAGACACACACACACTGCACCAAAAGAAACAGGAACTCAGCACTTTTTTACAGGAGAGGGTTAAAGGGGCTTTGGTTCGAGCACGTTTCACCAGCGTCCGGGAGATGGACGCTCCGACCTCCTTCTTCTTTAACCTAGAAAAATCAGTGTCAAGGAAAAAAAGATGGTCTGTCTCCGCCTTCCTGATGGGTCAATAACTACAGACCAGGGTGAGATGAGGAGGCATGCGGTGGATTTTTACAGCACCCTCTTCAGAGCGGAGGACGTTCACAGAGGGTTCCAGGACGAGCTGCTGCAGGGACTTCCTCAGCTCAGCCACGAGGACAGGGTCTCCCTCGATGCCTGCATCTCACTGGAGGAGCTGACTGCTGCAGTGGGACAGATGGCCTCTGGTCGGGCCCGGGGCTGGATGGACTGCCTGCAGACTTTTATAAACACTTTTGGAGGGTTTTGGGTGCTGACCTGTGGGGGGTGTTTCAGGAGTGTGTAGGGACAGGATTGCTGCCGGTCTCCTGCCGGAGTGCTGTTCTGTCGCTAATCCCCAAAAAAGGAGACTTGGCTCTTTTAAAGAACTGGAGACCTGTGGCATTACTATGCACAGACTATAAACTTTTATCAAAGGTGCTGGCCAACAGACTCAAACAAGTTCTGGACTCAGTCATCCACAGGGACCAGTCCTACTGTGTCCCGGACAGGTCCATTATGGACAACCTGTTTTTAATGAGAGACTTGTTTGATGTATGTAAACTGTACAGTTTTGACATTGGGGTGCTTTCACTGGACCAGGAGAAAGCTTTTGACAGGGTGGATCATGGTTTTCTTTTTTCTACTTTAAGGGCTTTTGGTTTTGGTGGTGGGTTTTTGTCACTGCTGGATTTGTTGTACACAGATGCGTGTTGTTTGGTGAAGGTGGGTGGAGGGTTGAGCTGTCCAGTCAAAGTTAGGAGGGGTATCAGGCAGGGCTGTCCCATTTCTGGACAGCTCTACAGTTTAGCCATCGAACCTCTACTTTGTAGACTTAGGTCTAAGCTGACAGGGCTGCGTTTACCTGGTCTGCCCCAGCGACCCCCGTTAGTGTTATCAGCTTATGCTGATGACATCAACGTGCTAATCAGAGACCAGCGAGATGTAGACAACCTGATAGAAAGCCTTACACTGTACCAGGAAGCTTCCTCTGCTAAAGTAAACTGGGACAAGAGCGAAGCTTTACTAATCGGGCAGTGGACAGACAGACAGACACCTCAGCTACCAGGGGACCTGGCCTTTGGTAGGCAGGGACTCAGGGTACTTGGTGTTTTTTTAGGGACTGAGGAATATGAGAGGAAGAACTGGGAGGGTGTTTTGGAGAAGGTGTGTGCCAGACTAACCAAATGGAAATGGCTGCTCCCTCAGCTCTCCTACAGGGGCCGGGTCCTCATTGCTAATAACTTGGTCGCCTCGGCTCTTTGGCACAGACTGACAGTCCTAACGCCGCCAACAGACCTGATCAACAACATCCAGAAAGAGATGGGGACTTCTTCTGGTCCGGGCAGCACTGGACACGAGCTTCTGTCCTGTATCTGCCGGTGCAGGAGGGTGGACAGGGACTGGTGGACATAAAGGCTCGGATCACATCTTTCCGACTGCAGACCGCACAGAGGCTGTTGTACAGCCTTGGTCTGCCATGGACAGACACAGCATGTCTCGTACTCAGGAAAGCTGGACGACTCGGATACGACAAACAGCTGTTCTTAGTCCAGCCTCAATCGGTGGATATAACAGGACTCTCATCTTTCTACCGCTCAGTGCTACAGGCCTGGCAGATTCTAACATCCAAGCGAAAGACTGGGACCACACCAGGGATGTGGGTCTTTGAAGAGCCACTCCTTGGAAACAGCATCATCTCCTCCCAGGTCCTGTCATCTGCCAGCCTGAGAGTCAGACTGAGAGAGGCTGGAATAGTAAAACTGGGTCATCTCCTGAAGACGTCAGTCCCTCATCTCGCAGGAAAACTCTGCATCCGGTCCACCAGAGTGCTGCTCAGGCTGGTGGAAGAGGTCTGTGCTGCCCTGCCAGGGGGCATCAGAGCGTTCGCTGAAAACCACACTCTATCTGACCAATGGGATGATGAGTGTGAATACATCTTTCCCTCCTTGGCTGTGCTTCCAGCTGTGGGTCAGTGGCAGCCAGAGGAGGACGACCTGCTGAGTCTGAAGACCTCAGAGTTTACAGACTTTGAGGCTCTGGGGAAGAAAGACCTCTACTTCCTCAGCGTGAAGGTACTAAACTTACGCTCCCTGGCAGGTGTGAAGGTGTCCAGGTGGACTGAGGTCTTTGGCGTGGGATCCTCCCCAAAGGGCTGTTGGCGGTCCCTGTACAAACCTCCTGTCAACAAACGGACAGGAGACCTCCAGTGGAGGATTGTACATGGGGCCATAGCTACAAACAGGTATCTGGTGCACCTTGATCCAAACACAGGGGACGGTTGTCCTTTCTGCTCCCAGTCGGAGACAGTCTTCCATCTCTTTGTCCAGTGTCCTAGATTAGAGGCTTTGTTCAGGCACCTACACATGTGGTTTCAGGGCTTAGGTGAGGTGTTTTCTTTTAGTCTTTTTATTTTTGGGCCACGTTATTCTCAAAAAAAAAATCTGTCCACCAGTTAATAAACTTTATCTCAGGGACAGCCAAGCTCGCGATCTGGAAGACCAGAAAGAACAGGGTCAGAGGTCAGGGGACAGAGGACGTGGTGTCCATGGTGACTGGGCTGCTGGCAGCTCGGATCAGGGTCGAGTTCAGTTTTTATGAACTCACCGGACAAACACAAGAATTTGTGAAGATGTGGGGTGTCAAGGAGGCTCTGTGTTCAGTTAGAGGGAACTCTCTGCTGCTTCATTTTTAAATGTAAAGAATAAAGGTTGTTTTAAAAATCAAAAAAAAAATCTCTCTCTCTGTCACACACTTGTCTCCGTCTCTCTCTGTTACACACCTGTCTCTCTCTCTCTCTGTAACACACCTGTCTCCCTCTCTCTCTGTAACACACTTGTCTCCGTCTCTCTCTGTTACACACCTGTCTCTCTCTCTCTCTGTAACACACTTGTCTCCGTCTCTCTCTGTTACACACCTGTCTCTCTCTCTCTCTGTAACACACCTGTCTGTCTCTCTGTAGCTGAGGCGGTTCGATGTGGTCGGCCTCCATAAGGGCTCCGTCACGTCGTTGGCATGGAGTACTAATGGGATGAAGCTGTTCTCTGGAGATGATAAGGGCCGGGTGGTGTTCTCCTCTCTAGACCTGGACCAGGTGAGACCACACAACAATTAAACCCTGAATATTAATGAGGTGTTCTCACACAGGTGTATGCAGGCTAACAGACCGTCACAGCAGTCTGTTCCACATATATTATCAGTTACCTGTTCACTGTGTGTGCAGGGGGTGTGTAAACCTGTGCTGCTGCTGGAGGAGTCCTCAGGTGTGGTTCAGGTGGAGTACAGTCACCAGGTGCTGCTGGTCTCAACACAGCAAAGATCTTTGCTTTACTGTACACAGAAACAGGAAGTCCAGCAGCTGGGCACCAAGCCCCGCAAGAGGTAAAACATACATGTTTTACATGCATGTAATGTAACATACAACCTAATCTGACTACACATGACTGAACACTGTTCACCCGACTGAACAGTCATGGCGTGTTACTGACAGTTGTTAGTGGCTTATTAACAGGATTCTTTGTGTTGGTTGCAGCAGCGGCAGGTTCGGAGCCTGCTTTCTGCCGGGTCTCTGTAAACAGAGCGATCTTCAGGTGTTTGCTGCTCGTCCTGGACTCAGACTGTGGAGGTCTGACATCAGAGGACAGGTGGAGGACACCAGACTGCTCAAACCACTCTTCAACACACAGGTACACTGGGAACACTGGGAACAGCTGTTAGCAGACACCTCTGCTGCAGCCATGTCACACAACTACTTAGTCTGAGACTACTGCTCATGTCACAGTCTCTGTTTGTACTGTTTAAAGACCTTGTACCTTCAAATGACAGTTACTAACTACTATTTTACATGTTGTCTGCCTGCCTACCTGCCTGCCCTGTCTGTCTGTCTCAGATTCCTCAGTTTGAGTTGTTTCCTCGTCCTGGTCCAATCGGAGCTTACCGTCCATCAGACAGACAGCTCGGTCTGCTCACCTGTTTCCTCAGAGAGGGCTGGATTGTCAGCTGGAACGAGTACAGCATCTACGTCCTCGACTGTCTTAATGAGGTACTACAGCTAATTACAGTACTCTGTTAACGAGTATGTTAATGTCTTAATGACTAAATGTTGTGCTGATGTTTTCAGGGGATAATTGGAGCGTTGGACAGCAGTGGGGACATTGTGTCAGTGTCGTGTTGTGACAATGAGATCTTCATCCTAAAAGGAGACAGAGACATCATCCGTCTGTCCGACAGCCCGGAGGGACTCGCCTCGAACCGTGAGTACTAATAATATACTACGAATACTACTAATACTACGAATACTAATAATATACTACGAATACTACTAATACTACGAATACTAATAATATACTACGAATACTACTAATACTACGAATACTACTAATACTACGAATACTAATAATATACTACGAATACTAATAATATACTACGAATACTACTAATACTACGAATACTAATAATATACTACGAATACTACTAATACTACGAATACTAATAATATACTACGAATACTAATAATATACTACGAATACTACTAATACTACGAATACTAATAATATACTACGAATACTACTAATACTACGAATACTAATAATATACTACGAATACTACTAATACTACGAATACTACTAATACTACGAATACTAATAATATACTACGAATACTAATAATATACTACGAATACTACTAATACTACGAATACTAATAATATACTACGAATACTAATAATATACTACGAATACTACTAATACTACGAATACTAAATATATATACTACGAATACTATGAATACTACGAATACTATAAATACTACGAATACTACTAATACTACGAATACTAATAATATACTACGAATACTAATAATATACTACGAATACTACTAATACTACGAATACTAATAATATACTACGAATACTACTAATACTACGAATACTAATAATATACTACAAATACTACTAATACTACGAATACTAATAATATACTACGAATATTACTAATATACTACTAATACTACGAATACTACTAATATACTATGAATACTAATAATATACTACGAATACTACTAATACTGCGAATACTAATAATATACTACGAATACTACTAATACTACGAATACTACTAATACTACGAATACTAATAATATACTACGAATACTACTAATATACTACGAATACTACTAATACTACGAATACTACTAATACTACGAATACTAATAATATACTACGAATACTAATAATATACTACGAATACTACTAATACTACGAATACTAATAATATACTACGAATACTAATAATATACTACGAATACTACTAATACTACGAATACTAATAATATACTACGAATACTACTAATACTACGAATACTAATAATATACTACAAATACTACTAATACTACGAATACTAATAATATACTACGAATACTAATAATATACTACGAATACTACTAATACTACGAATACTAATAATATACTACGAATACTACTAATACTACGAATACTAATAATATACTACAAATACTACTAATACTACGAATACTAATAATATACTACGAATATTACTAATATACTACTAATACTACGAATACTACTAATATACTATGAATACTAATAATATACTACGAATACTACTAATACTGCGAATACTAATAATATACTACGAATGCTACTAATACTACGAATACTAATAATATACTACGAATATTACTAATATATAATACTACGAATACTACTAATATACTATGAATACTAATAATATACTACGAATACTACTAATACTGCGAATACTAATAATATACTACGAATACTACTAATACTACGAATACTAATAATATACTACGAATACTACTAATACTATGAATACTACTAATATACTACGAATACTACTAATATACTACGAATACTACTAATACTAATAATATACTATGAATACTAATAATATACTACGAATACTACTAATACTAGGAATACTAATAATATACTACGAATACTACTAATACTACGAATACTAATAATATACTATGAATACTACTAATATACTACTAATACTACTAATATACTATGAATACTAATAATATACTACGAATACTACTAATACTACGAATACTACTAATATACTATGAATACTAATAATATACTACGAATACTACTAATACTACGAATACTAATAATATACTACGAATACTACTAATACTACGAATACTAATGATATACTACGAATACTACTAATATACTACGAATACTACTAATATACTATGAATACTAATAATATACTACGAATACTAATAATATACTACGAATACTACTAATACTACGAATACTACTAATATACTATGAATGCTAAATGCTTTTCGTTGCCCTGTACATGTACATGTGTAATGACAATACAGTTGAATCTAATCTAATCTAATCTATGAATACTAATAATATACTACTAATACTACTAATACTACGAATACTAATAATATACTACGAATACTACTAATATACTACGAATACTACTAATATACTATGAATACTACTAATATACTACTAATACTGCTAATACTACGAATACTACTAATATACTATGAATACGAATAATATACTACAAATACTTATAATATACTACAAATACTAATAATATACTCAGAAAACGACAAATATACTACAAATACTACTAATATATTCCTAATACTACTTATTAGGAATATATTACTTCACCTCAGATGTTCTTAACTTTTTGACCTGTCTCCCTGCCTGTCTGTCTCCCTGCCTGTCTGTCTCTCTGTCTGTGACCCTGCCTGTCTGTCTCTCTGTCTGTCTCCCTGCCTGTCTGTCTCCTTGTCTGTCTCTCTGCCTGTCTGTCTCTCTGTCTGTCTCCCTGCCTGTCTGTCTCCTTGTCTGTCTCTCTGTCTGTCTCCCTGCCTGTCTGTCTCTCTGTCTGTCTCCCTGCCTGTCTGTCTTCTTGTCTGTCTCTCTGCCTGTCTGTCTCTCTGTCTGTCTCCCTGCCTGTCTGTCTCCTTGTCTGTCTCTCTGTCTGTCTCCCTGCCTGTCTGTCTCTCTGCCTGTCTGTCTCTCTGCCTGCCTGTCTGTCTCCTTGTCTGTGACCCTGCCTGTCTGTCTCCTTGTCTGTCTCTCTGTCTGTCTTTCTGCCTGTCTGTCTCCTTGTCTGTCTCTCTGTCTGTCTCCCTGCCTGTCTGTCTCTCTGCCTGTCTGTCTCTCTGCCTGCCTGTCTGTCTCCTTGTCTGTGACCCTGCCTGTCTGTCTCCTTGTCTGTCTCTCTGTCTGTCTCCCTGCCTGTCTGTCTCCTTGTCTGTCTCTCTGTCTGTCTCCCTGCCTGTCTGTCTCTCTGTCTGTCTCCCTGCCTGTCTGTCTTCTTGTCTGTCTCTCTGCCTGTCTGTCTCTCTGTCTGTCTCCCTGCCTGTCTGTCTCCTTGTCTGTCTCTCTGTCTGTCTCCCTGCCTGTCTGTCTCTCTGCCTGTCTGTCTCTCTGCCTGCCTGTCTGTCTCCTTGTCTGTGACCCTGCCTGTCTGTCTCCTTGTCTGTCTCTCTGTCTGTCTTTCTGCCTGTCTGTCTGCTTGTCTGTCTCTCTGCCTGTCTGTCTCCTTGTCTGTCTCCCTGCCTGTCTGTCTCCTTGTCTGTCTCTCTGTCTGTCTGTCTCTCTGCCTGTCTGTCTCCTTGTCTGTCTCCCTGCCTGTCTGTCTCCTTGTCTGTCTCCCTGCCTGTCTGTCTCCTTGTCTGTGACCCTGCCTGTCTGTCTCTCTGTCTGTCTGTCTTCTTGTCTGTCTCTCTGCCTGTCTGTCTTCTTGTCTGTCTCTCTGCCTGTCTGTCTCCTTGTCTGTCTCCCTGCCTGTCTGTCTCTCTGCCTGTCTGTCTCCTTGTCTGTCTCCCTGCCTGTCTGTCTCCTTGTCTGTCTCTCTGCCTGTCTGTCTCCTTGTCTGTTTCCTTGTCTGTGTCTCTGCCTGTCTGTCTCTTTGTCTGTCTCTCTGCCTGTCTGTCTCCTTGTCTGTCTCCCTGCCTGTCTGTCTCCTTGTCTGTCTCTCTGTCTGTCTATGCCTGTCTGTCTCCTTGTCTGTCTCCCTGCCTGTCTGTCTCCTTGTCTGTCTCTCTGCCTGTCTGTCTCCTTGTCTGTTTCCTTGTCTGTGTCTCTGCCTGTCTGTCTCCTTGTCTGTCTCTCTGCCTGTCTGTCTCCTTGTATGCCTCCCTGCCTGTCTGTCTCCTTGTCTGTCTCTCTGTCTGTCTATGCCTGTCTGTCTTCTTGTCTGTCTCTCTGCCTGTCTGTCTCCTTGTCTGTCTCCCTGCCTGTCTGTCTCCTTGTCTGTCTCTCTGTCTGTCTATGCCTGTCTGTCTCCTTGTCTGTCTCCCTGCCTGTCTGTCTCCTTGTCTGTCTCTCTGCCTGTCTGTCTCCTTGTCTGTTTCCTTGTCTGTGTCTCTGCCTGTCTGTCTCCTTGTCTGTCTCTCTGCCTGTCTGTCTCCTTGTATGTCTCCCTGCCTGTCTGTCTCCTTGTCTGTCTCTCTGTCTGTCTATGCCTGTCTGTCTCCTTGTCTGTCTCCCTGCCTGTCTGTCTCCTTGTCTGTCTCTCTGTCTGTCTATGCCTGTCTGTCTCCTTGTCTGTCTCCCTGCCTGTCTGTCTCCTTGTCTGTCTCTGCCTGTCTGTCTCCTTGTCTGTTTCCTTGTCTGTGTCTCTGCCTGTCTGTCTCCTTGTCTGTCTCTCTGCCTGTCTGTCTCCTTGTATGTCTCCCTGCCTGTCTGTCTCCTTGTCTGTCTCTCTGTCTGTCTATGCCTGTCTGTCTTCTTGTCTGTCTCTCTGCCTGTCTGTCTCCTTGTCTGTCTCCCTGCCTGTCTGTCTCCTTGTCTGTCTCTCTGCCTGTCTGTCTCCTTGTCTGTCTCCCTGCCTGTCTGTCTCCTTGTCTGTCTCTCTGCCTGTCTGTCTCCTTGTCTGTCTCCCTGCCTGTCTGTCTCCTTGTCTGTCTCTCTGCCTGTCTCAGTGTCTGAGCTCTCCGTCCGTCTGTCCTCACCGTTGACCACACCCACCATCCTTCCACCAACCGGATCCGTGGAAACGGCTCAGCCAATCAGAACCATGGCTATCATCGTAGAGGGGGGAGGAGGATGGCTGGCGACCAACAAGGAGGTGGAGGAGGAGGAGGAGGTGGAGGAGGCAGAGGAGCAGCTGGAGGTGACTGACCAAGTTTACCTGTTTACCTGTTTAGCTAGTTTGTGTCATGTGACCTGTCACACACCTGTGTCCAGGTGATGGAGCAGCTCTGCCAGCCATCCAGTTTGGTCACCAGCAATTCTCGGAGCCGCAGCAGCTCCGTCACTTCCTGTGACAGTCTCCATGGAAACGCCTCAGTGACTACTTCCTGCGAGCTGGGCTCAAGGCGCTACAGCGCTCCGCTCGGACAAGGCGAGGAGCTCGTGGTGAAGGCGATCAGAGTGAAGAAGAAGAAGAGACGACGACAGGGTGAGCAGACAGACAGAGAGAGCAGACAGACTGATGTCACCTGTCTCTCTCTCTCTCTCTTCAGACAGACTGATGTCACCTGTCTCTCTCTCTCTCTCTTCAGACAGACTGATGTCACCTGTCCTCTCTCTCTCTCTTCAGACAGACTGATGTCACCTGTCTCTCTCTCTCTCTTCAGACAGACTGACGTCACCTGTCTCTCTCTCTCTCTCTCTCTCTCTCTCTCTCTCTCTCTCTCTCTCAGACAGACAGACTGATGTCACCTGTCTCTCTCTCTCTCTCTCTTCAGACAGACTGATGTCACCTGTCTCTCTCTCTCTCTCTCTCTCTCTCTCTCTCTCTCTCTCTCTCTCTCTCTCTCTCTCTCTCTCTTCAGACAGACTGATGTCACCTGTCTCTCTCTCTCTCTCCTCAGACAGACTGATGTCACCTGTCTCTCTCTCTTTCTCTCTTCAGACAGACTGATGTCACCTGTCTCTCTCTCTCTCTCTCTCTCTCTCTTCAGACAGACTGATGTCACCTGTCTCTCTCTCTCTCTCTCTCTCTCAGACAGACTGATGTCACCTGTCTCTCTCTCTTTCTCTCTTCAGACAGACTGATGTCACCTGTCTCTCTCTCTCTCTCTCTCTCTCTCTCTCTCTCTCTCTCTCTCTCTCCTCAGACAGACTGATGTCACCTGTCTCTCTCTCTCTCTCCTCAGACAGACTGATGTCACCTGTCTCTCTCTCCTCAGACAGACTGATGTCACCTGTCTCTCTCTCTCTCTCTTCAGACAAACTGATGTCACCTGTCTCTCTCTCTCTCTTCAGACAGACTGATGTCACCTGTCTCTCTCTCTCTCTCTCTCTCTCTCTCTCTCTCTCTTCAGACAGACTGATGTCACCTGTCTCTCTCTCTCTCTCTTCAGACAGACTGACTGATGTCACCTGTCTCTCTCTCTTCAGACAGACTGATGTCACCTGTCTCTCTCTCTCTCTCTTCAGACAGACTGACTGATGTCACCTGTCTCTCTCTCCTCAGACAGACTGATGTCACCTGTCTCTCTCTCTCTCTCTTCAGACAGACTGACTGATGTCACCTGTCTCTCTCTCCTCAGACAGACTGATGTCACCTGTCTCTCTCGCCTCAGACAGACTGATGTCACCTGTCTCTCTCTCCTCAGACAGACTGATGTCACCTGTCTCTCTCTCCTCAGACAGCAGCAGTGGAACCCGTCTCTCTGAAAGCAGCTGTTCGGACTCCATGTTTGTAGTCCAGGATGGCAGCTGTAGTGATGGAGGAAGTGGAACTCCTCAGAGTGACCGAGCCTCCCTCATCGGTATGGACCTTCAGAACCAGGACTCTCCAGAACCTGAGCAGGAGCAGGAGCCACAGGAGATGGGGGGGTTGAACAGAGGAGTAAAGGGTGGAGAGGAGGTGGACTCTGGGTGAGTAGCTGCAGACTGAAGCAGTTGTCCTGGTTTTCAACTCCTCTGTCTGGCTCATGGTTGTTCTCCTGTCCCAGCTCCCTCCTGCCTCCAGGCAGCCTTTTGTTCCAGAGTCTGGAGAACCAACGGAACCAAGGAAAAGGTTCTGGTCCTTGTCCAGACGCAGAGGTTGTCCCTCCAACCCCGGATGTGGATCTGCTGCTAGAGTGCACCTTCTCCTACATGCACAACACAGAGGAGGAGGATGGACAGGAACAGCAGCCAATGGAGGAGCAGGAAGATGAGTTTCTGAGCCCTCTGATTGGACCAGAGGAAAAGGAGGAGGAAGAGGTGGGTTGATGCTGGAGCTTCTTTTCTACAGTCAAAAGTTTTCGACCCGCCTTCTCCTTCGGTGTTTACTGTTATTTTCTACATTGAAGAAACGTTGAACTGGATGAAATTTGGACTCCTCAGACCAGAGTCCAGATTTCTCTGGTGTAATGTCCATTCATGTGTTTGTTGGTCTCCATTATGTCAGGTCAATCTGTCTGAATTTATTGACCGTAATCTTGAAGTTAGTCTTAAGTTTCCTCTGTGTTTCTGTACAGGATGAAGAGCTGGCGCCCCCTACTGGTCCAGTAGACCACATGTTTTACTCCACTGTGTCCACCCTGGACAGAAAACCCAGTTTGTCCAGTGATGAAGACGGAGACATCTACCGTCACACTCCACCCCCTGCTGGATGTGGGGGGGACGTCCATAAGCACCTGACCAATCAAACAGACAAGACAACAGACGCTCAAGTGGATCAGGACGCTGAGGACAGAGACACACACAAACCTGATCAGTTGGCAGAAAGCTGGATGGGATACTCAGGACCAGGATGTGGAATACTGAGTCTGCAGGTGACTGACAGGTGAGTCGTCAGCTGACTCCCAGTATGACCTGTGTGTTTTCGGTATGTGTGTGAATGTTAAAGGAGGGCTAGTGTCTGACAGGTGTCTTACAGGTGACCTGTGTGTTTCAGGTTCGTGTGGTGTCTGGACTTTAAAGGAGGACTGTTCTGCAGCACTTTGCCTGAAACTGGACTCAACTGGCAGCGCTTTGAAGACAACGTCCACCAGGTGGCAGTATCTCCTTCAGGTGAGCTAACATCTGACATCCCACCTGACCTTGACCCACACCTGAGCACAACCTTTTATAATGGTTCCGCCAAGAACCCTTTCTGGGGGTTGTTTGTTTGGTTGGTACCATTAGCCAGCTGGTCATTAGCTGGATGCTAAATGTTGCTAACTCCATCAGGTAACCTGCTGTGGAAGGTGGAGCAGAAAAGCCTGACAGCGTTTGCTTGTGCTAAAGTGTCCATCAAAGGAAAACGTCACTGGTACAAAGCCGTGGAGCAAACAGCCTTCGTGGCTCTGAGTGACGACTCCGCCTGGATCATCAGGACCAACGGAGACCTCTACTTGCAGACAGGTAACTACCGTCCAACTGTTGTCGTTCCAAATCAAATCTCAAATATTTTAAAAGGTTACAGACTGCATGTAGATTCAGTCTTTGGTTCTGGTTCCAAACCACGAGAGCCGCCTCAGACTGTTCCTGAAATTCCTAGAAATTCACTCTGCTGTTGCAATTCACCAATTAAGACACATTAGAATACCATGCTATTGCAGTAAGGGCCCCCATCAAAGCCTACGTCGTTGTCATTTACCATCCACCAGGCCAACTGAGCTGGATGAGCTGGATACTCTGACTGCTGCTTGTCCTGGGTGACATGAACATCCCCTTAGACAGTCCAGGCTTAGCAGACTTTATGTCATTAATACATTCCTTTGACCTCCAGCTGGTCCACAGTCGTGCTACTCACAAAGCTGCAAACTTCACCTGGTTCTCAGAGAGAAGAGAGGAGAGGAGAAACTGTGTCACAGATACTCCACTCAGCACATTCTCCTCTCTGAAGGTTAATGATGCCACTGATTCACTCTGCTTCACGCTGAACTGTGTCCTTTATATAGGAGGCCTGCTCGATCAAACCATCTCACCGCAAAGTCAACAGTGACACTGACGCCCAGAAACATGTCTCCACCTTTGAATTACTACCTCCGCCTCCTCTACCGTCTACCAGCCTTACCGCTAATACCTTTGCATCATTCTTACAGGCAAAGCGGCAGCAATCAGCAGCCTATTCTCTAACCAGCTCACTCTCCACCCGACTCCTAACACTGTGACATGTAGCAGTCCTACTAATGTCTCTCTGTCTCAGCTGGGTGGCACAGAATCAGCTACTGCACGTTCACAACCTATCACAGTTGCTGCACCTCTCTGAGAGTGATGTATCCAAACTGCTGACATGTAGCCAACCTACTACATGCTTGCTCACTTCATTGTTTCCCTCTTTTGTAAGTCGCTTTGGATAAAACCGTCTGTGTGTTTACCTGTGTGTGTGTGTGTGTGTGTGTGTGTGTGTGTGTTCAGGTCTGAGCGTGGACCGGCCCTGTGCTCGCTCGGTCCGGGTCGACACACCTTGTGTGTTCAGCCAGGTTTGTGTTAGAGGGGGCGTGGTCTGGGCCCTGAGCGAACACAAGGCATTATTCTACAGAGAAGGACTGGACCGCTACTGCAGCGAAGGAGAGGGCTGGAAATACGACACCGTCAGGTACTACAACTACTGCAGTCCTACTGCAACACTGCTGCAGTCCTACTGCTGCAGTCCTACTGCTGCAGTCCTACTGTAACACTGCTGCAGTCCTACTGCAACACTGCTGCAGTCCTACTGTAACACTGCTGCAGTCCTACTGTAACACTACTGCAGTCCTACTGTAACACTGCTGCAGTCCTACTGTAACACTGCTGGCCAATCACCAATAACTAACATTCAGACATAGATATATATTTATTTAGTGTTTCTAAATAAATATATTATCAGTTTGAAGTAAACTAAAGCTCCCTGCACTGCACACTGAGCCCTCATTAATTAATGGCTGATGGTTGATCACTGATTGGTTGATCACTGATTGGTTGATCACTGATTGGTTGTGTTCCTGTGTCACAGTGAGGCTCAGGGTCTGGACCTGATGTGTGTTGCCCTGGGAGACGGTGGGACGGCGTGGGCGCTGGACGGCAGTGGCAGTTTGTGGTTCAGAACTGGACTCAGTTCATCAAGACCTCAAGGAGATGACGACCACTGGTGGCAGGTAGACAGGCTGTCTATCTGTAAACCTGTCTGTCTGTAAACCTCTCTCTCTCTCTCTCTCTCTCTCTCTCTCTCTCTCTCTCTCTCTCTCTCTCTCTCTCTCTCTCTCTCTGACCTGTGTGTCTCTCTTCATGTCTGTCTCAGATCAGTATCTCGGACTACGTGGTCTTCGATCAGGGAAGTCTGTTCCAGACTCTGCTTCAGGCCACACAGAGTGTTGCCACGGTAACCAGGGCACCAGTGGAGCGGGTTGTGGCCTTTCTGTCGCAGTACTCACAGTGCCAGCCGAGTCTGGTCAGTGCCAACACCAGCGGGGTCTGGGTCGCCTCAGGAAGGAACCAGTTGCACCTGGCCCGCGGCAGTTTAGTGGGTTAGTGCAGTCTAGTAGAGTCCAGTTCATTCCATTATAGTCCAATATAGTCCAGTGCAGTCGAGTAGATTCCAGTGCATTCCATTATAGTCCAATATAGTCCAGTGCAGTCGAGTAGATTCCAGTGCATTCCATTATAGTCCAATATAGTCCAGTGCAGTCGAGTAGATTCCAGTGCATTCCATTATAGTCCAATATAGTCCAGTGCAGTCGAGTAGAGTCCAGTGCATTCCATTATAGTCCAATATAGTCCAGTGCAGTCGAGTAGATTCCAGTGCATTCCATTATAGTCCAATATAGTCCAGTGCAGTCGAGTAGATTCCAGTGCATTCCATTATAGTCCAATATAGTCCAGTGCAGTCGAGTAGATTCCAGTGCATTCCATTATAGTCCAATATAGTCCAGTGCAGTCCAGTAGAGTCCAGTGCATTCCATTATAGTCCAATATAGTCCAGTGCAGTCCAGTAGAGTCCTGGTGCATTCCATTATAGTCCAATATAGTCCAGTGCAGTCGAGTAGATTCCAGTGCATTCCATTATAGTCCAATATAGTCCAGTGCAGTCCAGTAGAGTCCAGTGCATTCCATTATAGTCCAATATAGTCCAGTGCAGTCCAGTAGAGTCCAGTGCATTCCATTATAGTCCAATATAGTCCAGTGCAGTCGAGTAGATTCCAGTGCATTCCATTATAGTCCAATATAGTCCAGTGCAGTCCAGTAGAGTCCAGTGCATTCCATTATAGTCCAATATAGTCCAGTGCAGTCCAGTAGAGTCCAGTGCAGTCTAGTAGATTCCAGTGCATTCCATTATAGTCCAATATAGTCCAGTGCAGTCCAGTAGAGTCCAGTACATTCCATTATAGTCCAGTATAGTCCAGTGCAGTCCAGTGCAGTCGAGTAGAGTCCAGTGCATTCCATTATAGTCCAATATAGTCCAGTGCAGTCCAGTAGAGTCCAGTGCATTCCATTATAGTCCAATATAGTCCAGTGCAGTCGAGTAGATTCCAGTGCATTCCATTATAGTCCAATATAGTCCAGTGCAGTCCAGTAGAGTCCAGTGCATTCCATTATAGTCCAATATAGTCCAGTGCAGTCTAGTAGATTCCAGTGCATTCCATTATAGTCCAGTGCAGTCCAGTAGAGTCCAGTGCATTCCATTATAGTCCAATATAGTCCAGTGCATTCCATTATAGTCCAGTGCATTCCATTATAGTCCAATATAGTCCAGTGCAGTCGAGTAGAGTCCAGTGCATTCCATTATAGTCCAATATAGTCCAGTGCAGTCCAGTAGAGTCCAGTGCATTCCATTATAGTCCAATATAGTCCAGTGCAGTCGAGTAGATTCCAGTGCATTCCATTATAGTCCAATATAGTCCAGTGCAGTCGAGTAGATTCCAGTGCATTCCATTATAGTCCAATATAGTCCAGTGCAGTCGAGTAGATTCCAGTGCATTCCATTATAGTCCAATATAGTCCAGTGCAGTCCAGTAGAGTCCAGTGCATTCCATTATAGTCCAATATAGTCCAGTGCAGTCCAGTAGAGTCCAGTGCATTCCATTATAGTCCAATATAGTCCAGTGCATTCCATTATAGTCCAGTGCATTCCATTATAGTCCAATATAGTCCAGTGCAGTCGAGTAGAGTCCAGTGCATTCCATTATAGTCCAATATAGTCCAGTGCAGTCCAGTAGAGTCCAGTGCATTCCATTATAGTCCAATATAGTCCAGTGCAGTCGAGTAGATTCCAGTGCATTCCATTATAGTCCAATATAGTCCAGTGCAGTCCAGTAGAGTCCAGTGCATTCCATTATAGTCCAATATAGTCCAGTGCAGTCCAGTAGAGTCCAGTGCATTCCATTATAGTCCAATATAGTCCAGTGCAGTCGAGTAGATTCCAGTGCATTCCATTATAGTCCAATATAGTCCAGTGCAGTCCAGTAGAGTCCAGTGCATTCCATTATAGTCCAATATAGTCCAGTGCAGTCCAGTAGAGTCCAGTGCAGTCTAGTAGATTCCAGTGCATTCCATTATAGTCCAATATAGTCCAGGGCAGTCGAGTAGAGTCCAGTACATTCCATTATAGTCCAATATAGTCCAGTGCAGTCCAGTGCAGTCGAGTAGAGTCCAGTGCATTCCATTATAGTCCAATATAGTCCAGTGCAGTCCAGTAGAGTCCAGTGCATTCCATTATAGTCCAATATAGTCCAGTGCAGTCGAGTAGATTCCAGTGCATTCCATTATAGTCCAATATAGTCCAGTGCAGTCCAGTAGAGTCCAGTGCATTCCATTATAGTCCAATATAGTCCAGTGCAGTCGAGTAGAGTCCAGTGCAGTCTAGTAGATTCCAGTGCATTCCATTATAGTCCAATATAGTCCAGTGTAGTCCAGTGCAGTCGAGTAGAGTCCAGTGCAGTCTAGTAGATTCCAGTGCATTCCATTATAGTCCAGTGCAGTCCAGTAGAGTCCAGTGCATTCCATTATAGTCCAATATAGTCCAGTGCATTCCATTATAGTCCAGTGCATTCCATTATAGTTCAATATAGTCCAGTGCAGTCGAGTAGAGTCCAGTGCATTCCAGTAGAGTCCAGTGCATTCCATTATAGTCCAATATAGTCCAGTGCATTCCATTATAGTCCAGTGCATTCCATTATAGTCCAATATAGTCCAGTGCAGTCGAGTAGAGTCCAGTGCATTCCATTATAGTCCAATATAGTCCAGTGCAGTCCAGTAGAGTCCAGTGCATTCCATTATAGTCCAATATAGTCCAGTGCAGTCCATTATAGTCTAATATAGTCCAGTGCAGTCCAGTGCTGTCTAGTAGAGTCCAGTGCAGTCGAGTACAGTCCAGTCCAGTGTAGTCCAGTGCAGTCCAGTAGAGTCCAGTGCATTCCATTATAGTCCAATATAGTCCAGTGCAGTCCATTATAGTCTAATATAGTCCAGTGCAGTCCAGTGCTGTCTAGTAGAGTCCAGTGCAGTCCAGTAGAGTCCAGTCCAGTGTATTCCAGTGCAGTCCAGTATAACAGCAGAGTGTTTGTGTTGGCTTCCCCCAGGGACATTCTGGCAGAACGTTGTCCCAAGAGGAACCGTCTCAGCCACCAGGTGGACCTTTATCACATCCTCTGCTGTGCCTCACAGAGAAGGTGATATACCTGTACATCACACAGTCCTCAGACCTGGACTGCAGGTCACGGGCCATCTACCTTATGTAACATACCTGATCATCAGTCTACCTGTCTGTTACCTGTGTGTCACCTGTCTGTTACCTGTGTGTCACCTGTCTGTTATCTGTGTGTCACCTGTCTGTTATCTGTGTGTCACCTGTCTGTTATCTGTGTGTCACCTGTCTGTTATCTGTGTGTCACCTGTCTGTTACATGTGTGTCATCTGTCTGTTATCTGTGTGTCACCTGTCTGTTATCTGTGTGTCACCTGTCTGTTATCTGTGTGTCACCTGTCTGTTACCTGTGTGTCACCTGTCTGTTACCTGTGTGTCACCTGTCTGTTATCTGTGTGTCACCTGTCTGTTATCTGTGTGTCATCTGTCTGTTATCTGTGTGTCACCTGTCTGTTATCTGTGTGTCACCTGTCTGTTACCTGTGTGTCACCTGTCTGTTACCTGTGTGTCACCTGTCTGTTATCTGTGTGTCACCTGTCTGTTATCTGTGTGTCACCTGTCTGTTATCTGTGTGTCACCTGTCTGTTACCTGTGTGTCACCTGTCTGTTACCTGTGTGTCACCTGTCTGTTATCTGTGTGTCACCTGTCTGTTACCTGTGTGTCACCTGTCTGTTATCTGTGTGTCACCTGTCTGTTATCTGTGTGTCACCTGTCTGTTACCTGTGTGTCACCTGTCTGTTATCTGTGTGTCACCTGTCTGTTACCTGTGTGTCACCTGTCTGTTACCTGTGTGTCACCTGTCTGTTACCTGTGTGTCACCTGTCTGTTACCTGTGTGTCACCTGTCTGTTACCTGTGTGTCACCTGTCTGTTATCTGTGTGTCACCTGTCTGTTATCTGTGTGTCACCTGTCTGTTATCTGTGTGTCACCTGTCTGTTATCTGTGTGTCACCTGTCTGTTATCTGTGTGTCACCTGTCTGTTACCTGTGTGTCACCTGTCTGTTACCTGTGTGTCACCTGTCTGTTACCTGTGTGTCACCTGTCTGTTATCTGTGTGTCACCTGTCTGTTATCTGTGTGTCACCTGTCTGTTATCTGTGTGTCACCTGTCTGTTATCTGTGTGTCACCTTCTGTTA